>OZ024726.1:45205676-46405676 GCA_964016875.1 Fallopia convolvulus
CAACCGCAACAACAACCGCGATGGAAATTAGAACTGCTTCGGCGGAAAACAACGAGGCTATAGGGGCAAGGGCGACCCTTTGTACAACCCAAACAAAAAGGGACGTGCCAACCCCGCGTCAGGCGCCAACAACGTACCACGAGGCCAAAGTCAAGCTCAGGCCAACAACGTCGAGCAGCAGGCTCCCGCGAAACAGGCACGGTCTGGGCAGACAACAACACCTGATGGGTATATCCATACCATCTCGGGTGGACCATCACTGGCGGGATCAATCCAGGTAGAAAGAAAGAGGTACGCGAGGGCAAGCCATCATGATCCCTTGGTATTTAGCGTTGCCTAGACCTCGCGGTCTCACATAGGCTTGGCTTTCACCTCCGAAGATGCCGAGGGACTCCACATGCTGCACTCTGACCCCTTGGTGGTGCAAGCTCAAGTGGGCTCGAAAATGGTGAAGCGAGTGCTGGTGGACACGGGATCCTCCGTGGACATCATGTACTACGACGCATTCGAGCAGTTGGGCATCTCTGAAACATCCTTGAAGCCCTACGCTAGGAAGCTCAGCTCCTTCTCGAGAGACGAGGTCGACGTGGCAGGTCTCATAGACTTTTGGATGACGCTGGGCACCGGCTCCACAAGGAGGACCGAGATGGTGGAGTTCACGGTGGTACACTTGCCTTCGGTGTGGAATGCAATCATCGGGAGGGTATACCTGATAAAATTCCAGGCGGTAGTCTCCATCTATCACCTGAAGATGGAATTCCCCGTTGATGGCGGGGTTGGAGAGGTAAAGGGCAACCAGGAGGAGGGTCGCATTTGCTATGCGACCTCGACAAAACAAAAATGCCCGGTGTTCATGGTGGAGTCCCCCGGCAAGGCCGACCTCGAAGTCCGGGACTTCAAGGTCCCTATCCCCGAGGCAGAAAGAAGGGTGGTTACCCCATTCGGGAATGAGCTCGAGAAGATCTACTTGAGAGAGTGTCTCTCCGGGAAATCAGCGGAGTCGCTGGAGGCCTTGTTGTCCAGATTCCGCGATGCGTTCACCTGGACCGCCAAGGACCTCCGCGGCGTCCCGCGTACCGTGGCCCAACACTCCTTGAACGTCGATGTCACCACCCGCCCTGTTGTGCAACGACGGAGGAAGATGAACGAGGAAAGGGCAAACACCGCGAATGAAGAGGTGGCTAAGCTGCTGGCCGCGAGGTTTATCCGCGAGGTCCAGTACCCGAAATGGTTGTCCAACGTCGCGCTGGTCAAAAAGGCCAGCGGCAAGTGGCGATTGTGCATGGACTTCAAAGACCCCAACAAAGCGTGCCCCAAAGACAGCTACCCCATGCCCTCGATCGACGAACTAGTTGATTCAACCGCGGGGCATGGGGTCTTGAGTTTCCTCGACGCGTACTCAAGATACAATCAGATCTCGATGAGTCCGCATGACGAGGAGGAGACGTCCTTCATCACGCAGCGGGGTACGTACTGCTATAAGGTCATGCCCTTCGGCTTTAAAAACGCCGGGACGACCTTCCAGCGTCTCGTTGACCGGGTCTTCAAAAACCATTTGGGGAGAAACGTGTCGGCCTACGTCGACGACATCGTGGTGCGAAGCAAAAGCCCCGAAGAGCATCTGGCCGATCTCCACGAGGTCTTCGTGACCCTCAAGCACAATCGTCTCAGCCTGAACCCCGAGAAGTGCGTCTTCGGCGTGTCATCAGGGAAGTTCCTAGGCTTCATGATCAACGAGCGTGGGATCGATGTTAATCCCGCCAAGGTCGAATCAATCCTCTCAATGAGGTCACCACGATCCCGCATCGAGGTACAGCGGCTCAACGGCGCCGTGAACTACCTAGGGAGGTTTTGCTCCCGCTTGGCGGACAAGTCTCTGCCCTTTTTTGCTGTCCTCAAGAAGAACGACAAGTTTGTTTGGGACGAGGGGCTAGAGCTCGCTTTCTTCGAGTTAAAAGCCTTCCTATCAAAGCTCCCTACGTTGTCACCTCCAATGGCAGGCGAGGACTTGGAGTTATATGTGGCGGTAAGCCCGGAGACGGTCAGCACGGTGCTAACCAGAAAAGCCACGCACCCAGTCTACTTCACAAGTCACGTGCTCCAGCCTGCGTACCGAGAGAAAGTTAAGGCCTTGGTGTCGTGCCTAGAAACCTTTGCGCTAGAGTCCATCCCGCGAACCTCGAACACGAAGGTGGATGCTCTCACAAGGTTGGGCTCTGCCCTCCCCTTGGTGGTAGGGAATTGCGTGATGGTAGAAAGAAAACTCTTGCGGGGTGTAACCAACGAGGTTCTCTCCGTTACCACTGGGTACAAGAGGATCCCGATCACGCGATACGTGGAAAGCGGCGTCCTCCCAGAGGACCCCGCGGAGGCTCGGAAATTGAAAATGCAGGCGTCACGCTATTGCGTCATCGGCGGTCGGCTCTATCGCCGAGGCTATGCGGAGCCCAACATGATGTGTGTGCCGACCGAGTCCACGGAGCATATCCTCTATGAGGCACACGAGGGGGTCTGTGCCGGCCACCCAGGGTGGTGAGCCCTGTCACATAAAATCACCCATTTGGGATACTTTTGGCCCACTCTCCGGCAGGACGCGAGGGCCTATGTGCAGAGATGTGATGGGTGTCAGAAGCACGGTAACATCCAGCACGCCCCGACCTCGCGTCTTCGCTCCATCCATGCACCGTGCCCCTTCGCGATGTGGGGAATGGACATCCTCGGCCCCTTCCCCAAGGTTGTTGGCCAGGTGCGATACATCTTGGTCATCGTTGATTATTTCACGAAGTGGGTCGAGGCACAAGCAATGGCCAAGATCACAGGGACAAAGGTCTGCGACTTCCTGTGGAAGAACCTCGTTTGCCGCTTTGGTGTTCCCATGACCATCATGACCGACCATGGCCCCCAATTCGATTGCAAGGAGACTCGGACCTTCTGCTCCGACCTGGGCATAACCCTCAAGTTTTCCTCCGTGGCCCACCCCCAGTCCAACGGCCAGGTAGAGAACGTCAACGCCCGCATCTTGTCCGATCTAAAGAAGCGCCTGGGCATGGCACAGGGTCGCTGGGCGGAGCTTCTCCCGCTCGTCCTATGGACATATCGCACCACCGCGCGTCGCGCAACGGGAGAAACGTCTTTCGCCCTAACTTACGGAGCAGAAGCGCTAGTCCCAGTGGAGACCTTGGTCCCGTCGGCGAGAGTTTTTGATTTCGATGCAAAAGAGAACGAGGTCGACCTGCGCTCCAGAGAATACAAACGGCGCATAGCGGTGTATCACGACAAGAAGGTTAGACCCCGATGCTTGGCTACGGGTAGCCTCGTCTTGAGGCGTACTGAATGTGCCAAGCTGGACCCTAATTAGGAGGGGCCATACCTCCTCGGGGAGGAGGTCGCACCCGGAGCTTTCAAGCTCAAAGACAGCGAGGGACGTACCCTGAGCAAAACATGGAACATCGATCGGCTCAAAAAGTATTATGTGTAAACTCTCCCAACTCTGCTGTTTCCGTCAAATTTTGTGAATAAAGTGTTGTCGTATTTTCAAATCTCTCTAAAATGAAAATTTCGTGCAAAGTCCGCCCCTCGCTTCCCGCTTGGGGTTGGAGATTCTCGGGTTTAAGTTGCGAAGTCCACCCCTCGCTTCCCGCTTGGGGTTGGAGATTCTCGGTTTTGAGTTGCGAAGTCCACCCCTCGCTTCCCGCTTGGGGTTGGAGATTCTCGGTTTTAAGTTGCGAAGTCCACCCCTCGCTTCCCGCTTGGGGTTGGAGATTCTCGGTTTTAAGTTGCGAAGTCCACCCCTCGCTTCCCGCTTGGGGTTGGAGATTCTCAGTTTTGAGTTGCGAAGTCCACCCCTCGCTTCCCGCTTGGGGTTAGAGATTCTCGATTTTAAGTCCACCCCTCGCTTCGCGCTTGGGGTTGGAAATTCTCGGTTTTGAGTTGCGAAGTCCACCCCTCGCTTCCCGCTTGGGGTTGGAGAATCTCGGTTTTAAGTCCACCCCTCGCTTCCCGCTTGGGGTTGGAGATTCTCGGTTTTGAGTTGCGAAGTCCACCCCTCGCTTCCCGCTTGGGGTTTGAGATTCTCGGTTTTAAGTCCACCCCTCGCTTCCCGCTTGGGGTTGGAGATTCTCAGTTTTGAGTTGCGAAGTCCACCCCTCGCTTCCTGCTTGGGGTTGGAGATTCTCGGTTTTAAGTCCACCCCTCGCTTCCCGCTTGGGGTTGGAGATTCTCGGTTTTAAGTCCACCCCTTGCTTCCCGCTTGGGGTTGGAGATTATCAGTTTTTTTGAGTTTCAAGCCCACCCCTCGCTTCCCGCTTGGGGTTGGAGATTCTCGGTTTTAAGTCCACCCCTCGATTCCCGCTTGGGGTTGGAAATTATCAGTTTTTTGAATTTCAAGCCCACCCCTCGCTTCCCGCTTGGGGTTGGAGATTCTCGGTTTTAAGTCCACCCCTCGATTCCCGCTTGGGGTTGGAAATTATCAGTTTTTTGAATTTCAAGCCCACCCCTCGCTTCCCGCTTGGGGTTGAAAACCATCAATAACCATCATGCGTGATCCGAGCGAGGCTCGTAATTTTGGCATAATAACCATCATGCGAGATCCGAGCGAGGCTCGTGATCTTGGCATAATAACCATCATGCGAGATCCGAGCGAGGCTCGTGATCTTTGCATAATAACCATCATGCGAGATCCGAACGAGGCTCGTGATCTTGGCATAATAACCATCATGCGAGATCCGAGCGAGGCTCGTGATGTTGGCATAATAACCATCATGCGAGATCCGAGCGAGGCTTGTGATCTTGGCATAATAACCATCATACGAGATCCGAGCGAGGCTCGTGATCGCGGCATAAAACCAATGCCCGATTTGTCCCGAGGGTGCCACAAAAATTGTGACACTCGGGCCATGGGGTTGGATCGGGATATATATATATAGTAAACTAAAATAAGAAACACAACACAACCATAAAACAAGGAAAGATTGCATAAAACAAGGCCACAAGGGCCGAAGTATCTTAATTTTACAAACCCCGGCGGGGCCACCAAAATAGCGAAAATATATAAAAAAAACGCAAACACACAGACGGGCATCCTTCACTCCTTCGAGACCTCGGCGGCGGGTTTCGTAGGAGCTTGGCGGATGGGCGAATCGGAGATCACAACGGGCTGGGAGCTCAGCACGTCGGTCGCGGGATGAGAATCTACGACGACGGGGTCCATGCATCCCTGGCCGAGGTCCTCTGCAGAGGGCGCCTCGGCGGCCACGGTCCCGTCCTCCCTAAGAAAGAACTCGCATTCTCCCTCGGGCTCCTCCCCAGTTTCTTCCCCCATAGTCAGTGCGTAGTTGGGGTTGAAGAAGGAAATACGGGGGTCGATGTGCCCATACTTCGCGACCGCCTGCTTGACCCCCATACGGAACGCCTGCCGGAACATCTTGTTCACGCTGCCCACCAGCTCTTCCTTGTACTCCGCAGACTCCACATACTTGGGGCCCATAGCCTCAACTTCCTCTTTGAGCTCGATGACGCGCTGTCGGAGGCTTCTGATCTCCTCCTCGGCCTTTTGGAGCTCCGTGACTGGCTGAAAGTCGTCGTGCCAAATCAAAAATAATCCCTAGTTACTCAACTAGTATAGCTGGTAAGTCGGGGTCGTACCCAAGAGACACTTGTATTCTAAAGTAGTTATTATTATCAACTCAAAATAGTAACAAAGGGGGGATTTTGATTAATATTCTAAAACTAGGGAATTTCAAAGCAAGCAAAATAATCAAATAAAGCAAAGGTTGAGTTTTTATCAAGTTAAGGAAAACAATCCTATTCAAGCATCCACTTTTCTTCCTCAAGTTATTGATCATGGATTCAAACAAGTTATTTCTTTGGTTATTCCTATCCTGATCAGAAATATAACATGGCAACGAGACTTGCAAACTTAATATCCAAACAACTCATGAAACGATCATAAATAATAGGGATATTAGCAATGAGAAAAAGGATAAGCAGGATACATGTAATTGAATTCCAACGAGTCAAACAATTAACATGCATTCAATTCTCTTCTCAATTGTTTTAGTCCAACGAGTCCTAAATCAATTGAGTTGCTACAAAGATTAGGCTTTGCTACGAGAAAACCTAGATCTAGCAATAGATAATATCAATTCCAACAAGTTAGCTAGGTCTGAAAGAATTAACACAATCAATAATAATTACGCACAAGAGAATTGAAATAACCTGTAGAAATAAACCTGTAAAGACGAATCTCAAAACAACTTGAGTCTGAAAAGCTTCAACTTGAATAGAATCTAAGAAGTTTAGTTCTCCATAAGAGAGAAAATACCAAAGTCTGAAATTAGGTCTAGAAGAGAATAGAGATCCAAAACAAAGGATGATCCGTATTTAAGCATCACAAGAAAGTGGTGTCGAAACAACAACTTCAATGGATGGTCCGGATTTAAGCATTCTTTTCCACAACCTCTTGGGCATTAATGATCATCAGAAATGGCTAGAATATCCTTGGAAAAGACACTTTAATATCTCCAATCTTTTATCCTTCAACTTAACCACTCCTTGCTCCTCAAAACATCCTAAAAACACGAAAACACAAGAGTAGACACCGAAATGCAAAAACTGCAAAAACTACAAAAACTAAGCAAAACACATGCAACTACCTAAGATTTAAACATAAATATGCCCTAAAACCAATGCCTAAATGCATGCTATCAAATTCCCCCATGCTTAAACCTTGATTGTCCTCAATCAAGAAATAGATTTAACACCCCACAAACAAGCAATTCATGCATCCACTTTGATAAATGCTTAAGCAAGAATAACAAGAGACATGATTCAACAAATGACATCATAGCATGTATTTTGGCATCCAACAAGATCAAGTAAACACATCCATTCTAAACCTCACTAGGAACAAGAACATGTGTTTTCACTCTCACTCATGTGTTTAAGGGGTATACGTGTTTCGCTCAAAACTCAACTTTGAAAGCCTAGCTAGCATATGCTTGCATCAGTGTTCTAATTCTCCACAGCTATAGACTATGCATACAACAAAAATCACGAGGTCTTTTGAGGGTTGTAATGGGGCCAAGGTAATAAGAATTTGGTAGGGAATCATTTGGTCTTGTGGTGCTAAATCCGGGAATCAAGACTCAACTCAATTCTAAATCAACACCAAACTTCAATTCTTTTTTTTTTCTTCCTCCAACTCCTATTCTCTTAACTCCATTGGATCTTCTCTTTTTTTTTCTTCATCACTGTCATTTTTTTTCTTCTTGTCGCTTCAACTCTCATATAATTTTTTTTCAACCAGTTGAAGACTTCAACTTTTAAGCTCATCTTTTTTTTCTTTTCACCCTCAATTTCAAATTCAAATATTCATCCACTAATTACTCTTTCAACTCCCCCATACTTGGCTCACAACCACAAAGCAAATCAAGTAAAAATCTAATTCCCGGATGGGTCAAGCTTATATAAGGCTCGAATTTATTTTGTGGAGCTTCCAAAAATAAGGCTATTAAGGCTTAGAAAGGGGCTTCAAAAGAAGGAACATATGTAAGGGTGGATAGGGAATAATAGGCTAATAAAACAATGCCTCAATCATTTTAATGTCATATGCAAAAGTCATGAATGCAGCCTTGAAAAAGATATTTAAACGCAAGTTCTAGAGGAAGCAATCAAAGTGAGCACACAAAATGAAAAAGAGGACTTATAGATGCATAGTCGTAGAAAGGCCAAAAATAATCTCACAAGGTAAACTTTGCCTAGAACTTTCGTGTAACTTAGATCTCAAGGATATACATGCTCAGTCAAATTATCAAACATGCTCTTAAAGAAATAAACATTATCAAGCTTCAAGCAATCCAAGCAAGTTAAGGGGCAAAAATCATCATCAAAAATATTAGAGGACAAGTGGTTTCTTTGCTTAGGGAAATATAACAATCCTAAAATGCATGATATTTTTTTTGTTTTTTTTTTCAATTTTTCTGATTTTTTTTAAACATGCTTTGCAAGAATTTAAACTATATGCAATGCAAAACTATACTAACATGTAAATGTTCCCTCCCCCATGCTTAAACAATACATTGTCCCCAATGTATAAAATAAAAGAGAAAGGAAGAGAAAACACTCACAAAGTCATCTACTCTTTTGAATATGGAGGAGGTTCAAAGTGGCAACGGTCTGGTGGTGAAGACACAAGATAGATGAAGAGCAATGAGTTCACAAGATTAGACATTGTCAATACCCTTAAAAACCTGTCAAAAGCTTGTGAACACATCTCACAAAAACATAAGTAGCACAATGATAAATTGAAATTGAATAATAACCCATTTAAAAATCGCTTCATCTTATCAAACTTGTGAGACCAATTTTCATGAGATGGCATATGCTCAGACAAATTCAACACAAGTGGTGGAGTCAAATAATACTTACAATATGGATCAAAGAACTCATCAACATTACCACTTTTACCAAAGATGAACTCCATGTAATCTCTACCACCAATCTTAGGCTCACTTGGTTCTATAGGCTTTGTAGTTTCCTTGAGTGCCTCAGGATATAGGAGAATTGACTTTTGAGAGTCAAGAGGAGGAAAATCGGAATGCATATAATCATCATCTGCTTCTAGGGTAGATCCATGATCATGGACGTCCAACAACGGTTGCGGTTCTTCACCAGAATTCAGATCATCTTCAATCATCTCCTTCTCGCTCCTCATTGTAATGGCACTCACATTCTCAATTGGGTGTATGGATTGAGAAGGAAAATTTTCCAAGTCTCTTGCTTCCAGTCTATTCACAACAGTGACCATTTGACTGATCTGAGTCTCCATGTTCTTGATACTAGCTTGAGTGCTCTGTCCCAACTGGTCCACCATATTGGCAAGCTTTATAAGCATCTACTCTACATTGAAAGAGGAGTTCTCAACTGGATGAAGCATAGGTGGATGTTGTTCAACCTGCTCACATTGATAGCTCATGTAGCAAAAGAAATCCCAACACTCTTCTGGTACCATACACCATAGCCTATAATTGCTCATGTACTCAGCCAATTGTATAGTCTCAGAATTCATCCCATCTAGGATGCACTGACATAAGTCCCTCTCACAAGGTTGATAGCCCCAAGCACCAAGTGTATGAAAATATTGTTGCACTCTAGAGAAATACACATGAAACTGTTCATCTTGTAGTTGCCTACATTCACACATAGCCATTGATTAGTAGCACAGGTGTGGACCGTAAGATAGGTCCACACAAAAGTTGATAAAAATAAGAACTTAGAATTAAACAAAGTGTCCCCGGCAACGGCGCCAAAATTTGACTGGCTGAAAGTCGTCGTGCCAAATCAAAAATAATCCCTAATTACTCAACTAGTATAGCTGGTAAGTCGGGGTCGTACCCAAGAGACACTTGTATTCTAAAGTAGTTATTATTATCAACTCAAAATAGTAACAAAGGGGGGATTTTGATTAATATTCTAAAATTAGGGAATTTCAAAGCAAGCAAAACAATCAAATAAAGCAAAGGTTGAGTTTTTATCAAGTTAAGGAAAACAATCCTATTCAAGCATCCACTTTTCTTCCTCAAGTTATTGATCATGGATTCAAACAAGTTATTCCTTTGGTTATTCCTATCCTGATCAGAAATATAACATGGCAACGAGACTTGCAAACTTAATATCCAAACAACTCATGAAACGATCATAAATAATAGGGATATTAGCAATGAGAACAAGGATAAGCAGGATACATGCAATTGAATTCCAACGAGTCAAACAATTAACATGCATTCAATTCTCTTCTCAATTGTTTTAGTCCAACGAGTCCTAAATCAATTGAGTTGCTACAAAGATTAGGCTTTGCTACGAGAAAACCTAGATCTAGCAATAGATAATATCAATTCCAACAAGTTAGCTAGGTCTGAAAGAATTAACACAATCAATAATAATTACGCACAAGAGAATTGAAATAACCTGTAGAAATAAACCTGTAAAGACGAATCTCAAAACAACTTGAGTCTGAAAAGCTTCAACTTGAATAGAATCTAAGAAGTTTAGTTCTCCATAAGAGAGAAAATACCAAAGTCTGAAATTAGGTCTAGAAGAGAATAGAGATCCAAAACAAAGGATGAAACTAGGTTTTTAAGTAGCCAACTAAAAACACAAAAGGAAAGATATAATTAAAAACAAGTAAAGATAAGCTCGAAAGATCCTCGTGCGCGAGCAGCTCAGATGGGTCGCGATCGCCCTTTTTGATGGACGCGATCGCGGTCTAGACTAATTTGACTAGGCGATTCGGTGTAAAGACGCGATCGCCGATTTGGATGGCCGCGATCGCGGCCTGTCTTTGACAGCATTCTGACGGTACTTTCGGATGCTCTTTTGACCCACTTAGAGTTGGAATTTGAACTCTCTGTACAAACATGAATTGTAGCTCTTCGAGTTAGCTTTCCAATGATACCAAATTCAGCTTCATACAATAACCGTAGCTCCCGAACCAAGCATCACAAGAAAGTGGTGTCGAAACAAGAACTTCAATGGATGGTCCGGATTTAAGCATTCTTTTCCACAACCTCTTGGGCATTAATGATCATTAGAAATGGATAGAATATCCTTGGAAAAGACACTTGAATATCTCCAATCTTGTATCCTTCAACTTAACCACTCCTTGCTCCTCAAAACATCCTAAAAACACGAAAACACAAGAGTAGACACCGAAATGCAAAAACTACAAAAACTAAGCAAAACACATGCAACTACCTAAGATTTAAACATAAATATGCCCTAAAACCAATGCCTAAATGCATGCTATCACTCTGCTTCCTTCTCCATGAAAAATTTGTGCTCCGAGGATAGTTTACTCCGGAGCTCCTTGTTTTCGGCCTTGAGGTCCCCAACCTCGTCCTTGAGACCCCTCACCTCCCCCTTTGTCTTCTCCCCCTCCTCCTTTGCCTTCTTCGCCTCCTCCATGGCCCTAGCAGCATCCCTGGCCTCGTCCGCAGCTGCAACCTCCGCGGCGCGAATTCGCTTCTCAGCCTCCGCGAGGTCTTTTCCTTTCTTCTTGACCTCGGCATCGCGGGCCTTGGGCTGCGCCTCCAACCTATCCATCTTCTTGTGGAGGAGACTGACGCGACTGCAATTGTAATTCTCGAAGAAGTGATGCTGAAAAACCAAAAAGCATGTTGAAACAAAAATGATAATAATGGAACTAACAAAAAGAACAACCTTGAAGAAGTAGGGCATACCATCGCCGAGTAGCGGAGGATCTCGTCATTGAGAGCGGCCTCCGAGAGGTTGTTTGCCCACACAACCTCCTCCTTCCAATCCGTCCTATCCCAATCCTTGGGCACGCCCCGGGCGGGTCCAGGACAGTGGAACTTATCGGCAGGAGGCACGTGGGCCGAGATAACTCAGCTCGTGGAGCCGTGGCGCTTGATCATTTCCCCTCCCGGGGTTCCCCTCTGGCTGTCCCCCTTATGCTTCTTTTTCTTGTCGAGGCGGGAGCACTCCTCGACATCTTTCCTTTTGGATCTGGCTCCATCGTCGGATCCCCGGGGTACTTGGGAGGACGCCCTAGCGAAGTCTCCCCTCTGGGCGGCCCCTTTTGTAATCTTCACCCCTGGCGCCTTCGGTGGCGGGGGTTTCACCTTCGGTTGCGAGGTTGGTGGCCTTGCTTGTGGAGTTGGTTCCTTTATAACGAGGCCCTTTGGGCCATGGGGAACCTGGGAGGCGGAGGTGGAGGCCCCATGTTTCTTCCCCTGTGCCCTTGAGGTAAGAGCGTTGAAAAGGTCCACTGTCAAGAAAGTAAGGAAAAAACAAGTTAGAAAAAACAAGAAGCGAGGTATCACAAATAATCAAGGCATTATGACCCGAGCGAGGCTCGTGGTCAGCATTAAATAAGCGAGGTATTGCCCCGTGTCCGCGGCCCAAAACAAAAAAATAATAATAATAATATATAACAAAACCAGGAGCGAAAAGGGAAAATAAGTACCCCCGCCGCCCTCGCGAGGTGGAAGTGTAAGGCTTAGGCTGGCCCGCTCATGCCGATCCTGTGCGAGGTACTCTTGAAACGGCTCCTAACGTTCCGGGGCGTACCGTTTCTTGAGCTCGTCGGCCTTTTGTGTACCTTTGGGCCGGACGAAGTTGTTCGAAGCCGTAGGGAAGTTGAGGTACCTTCCGGTAGGGTCCCGTACCAAGAACCATTCTTTCTTCCACGACCCGATGTTCGAGGGGGCCGTGGTGATCTTGAGACCAGGCAAGCCCAGGTTGACGAGACAAGACTCGTGTTCCCTCCTCGCCAAAAACAAGCTCGACAGGGTGTCCAGATCAGGTCCATCCCCGAGCTCGTAGCTTCGAATGATGTAGGCATAGAGGAGCCGCCACGCATTCGGGAACAGTTGTGCTGGGCAGACGTGCATGTCGCATAGAAAGTTGACCAGATGCTGGGCCAGCGGCAACTGGAAGCCGGCCTGGAGGCTGACGAGGTGCACGACGACGCACCTCTCGTAATGGGACAAAGAGCAGCCTCCCTCCTCGGGGAGCGCTAGCTCAACCCCCTCGGGCCAAGCGAAGTCCCTGGCAATATCCGCGAGGTCTCCCCGCTTCAGAACCGTAGGCACCCCCTCAGGAAGAAAAATCCCTTTCGAGGGGTTTGGATGCATCGGTATCCTCTCCTCGAGGACTAGGGGGATGCTCGACACGGAGTCGGTAATGTAGTTCTCGAAGAAGCTCGCTTGGTCATTGAAATCCAACGACCTCGCATGGGGATCGACCACCTCCTTGTCGGAAATCGAAGACGAGGCCATCCAGACTCCGGAATATACACGAAATCGAGGGAAGAGCGAGCTGACCGAGACAACGGAGTCTCTAGATGAGGGATCGCTAAAAATCAGCGAGGGAGACTTCGGGTTCTGGGAGTCACTGGTCTCGACACTCTCCTCGGCCTCGGGGGCCTCCTCGTAGAACCTCTCTTGAACCTTAAACGCGAAGCCTGGTGGAGGGCTCAAAGAGGCTCCTCTAGGCATGAAAGAGCGACGTCCAAGCCACGAGAGGCGAACACCTGGAAAAGAAAAAAGTATTGAGACATCGAGCAGAGCCACAAGAAGAATACGCGAGGTGATAACGGGAAGAAACCACGTGGCACCCTAGGGCTACTCTGACAGATAGGACGGCTGGGGAAGAATGTGAAGCGCCAAAAGGAGGAAAGAGAAGGCGAAATGGAAGCCAGCGGTGGAAAACCAAACGTCCCGTCAGTCGGACATCATGACATTTGGTTTTCCAAGGAATTCGAATTTCGAAAAAGCAAAGGGGTCGCAGAAGCTCAACCGTCGGTTGGCGAATGAAGGGTTTGAGAGCGTGGCGGACGCTACCCTCTCCCCATTGTTTCGCCGCCGAGACGCTGGCGTGAAACGCCGAAAAGCAACTGTCGCCCTCTAGGGCACGAAACGAAGAAAGAAAAAACGCGAGAAAAAGAGAATCGAGGGTGTCGCGCTGGCACGAGCGCCGCCCTCATCCCCTCCGTTTCGCCACCACGAGGCACCGGGAAAGCCCACCTCCCGGCAAGGCAAAGGGCGGCGAAAGAAAGGGGGAGGAACATCGAAAATGCGAAAAAGGGAGTCGAGCGCTTACTTGTTTAAAACTGACACGGCTGGTGCGGTAGCGCTCCTGGGCGGTGTCGAAAGATCGTCGGAGAATCGTCTAGAAACTGCTCGCAGGGAACTGAAAGGGCAAGAGAGAAAGAGAGAGAGAGATAGAGGGAGCGCTGGAGGAAGAAGATGGAGATGAGGCGTGGGAGTTACGCTTCTTATAAAGGAAAAACTTGGGCCTCTCCCCGCTCCCTAAAGGCTTATTGGGAATGGTCTACCTCGACGGCCCATTAAGCAAAATACGAGGGAGCAGGCCCAGGAAGTATCGCACGCACAGACAAGAAAAAAGCCTAAGTATCAGTCCCCGGGAGAAAGTTTCTCGCGGTATGTTCACCCGACCTCCAGACCTCGCACCTCGCAATCCTAGGAAGTACGAACCCCGCACCCCGGGTTCGATGAACCAACCACACCTCGTGCTTATGACCTGCGATCCTCGGGTCGAGGTCCCTAGGCCATGGGGTTGTGATGGTGCTCAAAATAGTAGAACATGAAGTGGGCCCGGGGTACGAGGAACAAGCGGGCCCGACGGGATTCCCAAGGTGGATTTAGGGGCCCACAACCATGCCCACCTATTATTTTAACAAAATCCCTATCCACACGAGGTCTTCTGAGACCTCGGGGATGAGGTCTAAACCTCGTCCCCGACTTAGCTGACATCCCCGCCCGCTTGAACCACTCAGCCGTAGCCGTTCCTCCCAACCAATCATCGGCTGCCTCACCTCCGGACCAATCAGAGGCTCTAATCTCGAGCATCCCACATCGAGTAAACACCAAAACTCGACCCCTCAATTCTCTATAAATAGAGAAGAACCTCGTTGGAAGCAGGGGGTCGAAAAACATCTTGAGCTCAAGAACTATCTTGCCCGTTGAAGATCGACGTGTTGAAATATCGTCAAAAGACCTCGCTATTGACAAGTGAAGTCCACAAAAAGACTTCAAGTCACACAGAACTTTCGCTCACACCAAAGACCTCGCTGCATCATCTCGCAAGCCATCATCACCATACTCAAAACTCGAAGCTCAACCTCGCTACTAGAGTCCATCAAGCGGCTCGTGGGTAGTAGAATCTCGTAGTGATTAGGAGATCTCGAACCTTGTTAGATCGAGATCTCAAATACTCTTAGGAAGTCTAAGTTGTAAACCTTGTTTGCTTGTAACCTAGCTGTAAGAAAACAATAAATAAAGAGCAAGTGTTTGCACAATCGAATAATAGAATCTCGTTTCTTGTCTTCTAGCGACGTTTTATTTCGGGTTTCATCAATTATTATCATCATCATCATCAATGTATTGAAATGTATACGGTCTAGCAACTTACGGTTATAAGTAAAAAGGTATCTCATTGATTGCAATCTAGTAATTTTTATCATTTCATAATAAGTTTGAAATCCTAATGCAAATTATATATACATAATGTAATTTAGTGTGCTAAAAAAGTAAATTAGTATAGAATTGCAAACATATAACAATATATTGATCCCGTCCAACGGACGGGGTTAACTCTCTAGTATATATTAAAGAAGTCACTTTTCTGACATATGTCTCCCTATGTGTCGCCTCCATATTCAATTCGCCTATCTGGCGCCACATCATCAATACTCTAAAAAACAATTTAATACTATTTTTTTTTTAAAAAGATATTTATAATTATTTTATTTTATTTTTATATAGGTTTGTTACAAACTAATAACTAAATCTTAGATTCATTCTTATCTCATTTTACTTTGATTAGTTATATATTTTATTGATTAATTATATATTCAAATCTCATATTATAATGAAAAAAATTATATAAGTTAGAATTAAACTTTTTTTTGATATTATATGTATAGATTTAAAATTTAAACATATGTGTACAAATTTAAAAATTGCTAAACTAATTCGTTTTCTTTTAGCAAAGGAAAAAAGAAAATATTGTGTCTTATATTAAATAATGCGTAAATTTTCTTCACATTTACATAAAAAAATTAGATTAATTTATTTTTAAAATAAATTATTTATATTTAAATAAATCCGTACAAGGTACAGGTACTTATGCTAGTTAACTATAAGTGAATTATTATGTATCCCTAGTTTTTCTCATTTCTTTTTAGGGCGGACGATCATTCGAATCTCACGTTAATTAATACATGTGAGAAAACCATTCCAATTAATTTATTATAATAAAGGAAATTCCATGTAGTAGGTGCCAATGTATTTTGAAAATTCGCCGTGGTATCCTTAAATTTTACAAATTTTATCTGGTATCTCAAGTTATTTATAAAAATATTACTCCCTCCGTCATGAAAATATGATGTTTTAGGGGTTTTTCCTTGTTTTATAAAATATGATGTTTTAGCTATTTATGTACACATTTATCCAGTTTTACCCTTTTGAAAAAAGGAAAAAAAGCATAAAAATCAAACCAAATCAATTTACGAATATTAATTTAGGAAGTTGTACGTTAAATTGGATGAGAATTGGGAAGGAGTAAATCTAAACCAAATCAGAAAATATTCCATAATTTAAATTTAAGTAAAAGTTAAAAATTGATAAGAAGGGTAATTGAGTCAAATTATGTACTTTCTTAATTTTTAGGGTTTAGGCTAAAACATCATATTTTTATGAACGGAGGGAGTAATAAATATCCATATGTTATTGTTTAATTACAAAATTCATAGTATAATCAAGCTAAATTTCAAAATTACCTTTAGTTATATTTTTTTTAAAGAAAATCGCCTAATCTTTCTTATAGAAGTCTCATCAACTCATACCTAAAAGTAGGATTTAGTTCCAATAAAAATGAAAAAAAATTCCATAGATAGAGTTGAAGAAATCTAGACGGTTAAATATAAAAATTTAATGGCTGAGATTGATTTCTTTTCTCTCCATATTAACTTTTTTTTTTCCAACGGATTTATTAATTCGTATAGGGTTTTAGTAACTTCAGTCTTCACCCATAAAAATTTCCACAAACTTTATGAGAACAAGATCGCTAAAAGTAATTTTAAATTGGAAAAATGACTTGTAATAATACCAAGTATCCACTTTGAACCAATAATAATACGAACTATAAAAATCACCAACAATAATACCAACTATTACGATTTTAACCCAATACAACACGAAACCATTTTCCGGTTAGTTTTCCGGTGAAACTGATTATGTGGCATCCGGAAAGTTGACATGGCCTAAATTAATATACAAATCAAAATTTTCTTTCTAAATTACACCTAAAATAAAAAGGAAAATAAAATAAAGAAGGAAAAAAGTCATTTCCCCCTCTGTTAGCCAATTGATCCATGTGAGTATACTGTTCATCTTCTTCTTTCTCCTCCATCTGCTGCGTACTAGAGGACATTAAAGGATGAGCTTGGTTGCCATCACTTACCATCCTCATCCTCGTTGATCTAGTTCTTAAAAAAAGATTAAAGCAGAATCCGATTTGGGTGAAGAACCTCATGACCTACTCCATTAAATTAGGGCTTAAAATCTTAGCAACCTTCAATGAAATTAATGATGGGCTTAAAATTTGAATAGCCCCTCTATCAAATTAATTGCCAATTATTTTCCATTCTATTCAAGTTGACGATTGTTTCTTCCCATACTACCCAAATTTGGGACCAAAAAGTTCGATTAGTTCCTGTTAAGACTGTAATGTAAATAGCAAAACGCTGTGTTTTACTCATATTTTCTCTTATTCATATTGTTGCCCAAAATGCTGAGTTTTAAGCACTGACAACACGTCATCTTGCTCCTTGTAGATGCTTTTGTACATATAGCATCTTGTAACGAACTCAGACGACTAATGAGAAATTTGCCCAATGGTTTTTGCTTAATCTCTCTTCTCTCTTTTGCTCAATACTTGAATCTCTTCTTTTCGATCTTGTGATATGGTATCAGAGCAGTAGGTTCTCGCCTTTGCTGGTTCGATTTTAGCTCGATTTCTTCCTCACCATGACTCTTGACGACAGATTGAAAAACAAAGTGGGGATTGGTAAATCTGAGGATGATTTTTCCGATCCAAATCATTCTCTGTATTTACATCACTCTGATCATCCGAATTATTCATTAGCTACTCAACTCTTGAATGATTCGAACTATCATCATTGGAAACGCGCCGTCGAGGTCTCTCTAATGGCGACGAACAAACTCTCTTTTGTGACCGGAGATTGTGTGAGACCAGAGAGAGGATCGATCTCCGAGATGCAGTGGAGATGTTGCAATAGCATGGTCATCGCGTGGCTGGTTCACTCTGTGGAGAAGGAAATCGCAGAGACACTATTGTATTTCCACAGTACAGCAGATATTTGGGCAGATCTACGACAACGCTATGGACAACCTAGCTTGGCGAGGACTTATTAGATCCAAAGAGAACTCTTCAACGTCACTCAGGGTAATATCTCAGTCTCGAATTACTACAGGAAGTTTAAATGCATATGGGATGAATATCTTGTTTTGGCTGAGTTGCCTAAGTGTGGGAAGTGTGGATTTGTCAATACTATCCCACAAATGATGTTGAATCAACAAGTTCTTCAGTTTTTGGTTGGTTTGAATGATTGTTATGGATCTGTGCGTGCAAACGCGTTGATGATGAAACCAGCACCAACTCTAGGAGAGGTACATCAAATGGTTTTGGAGGAAGAAAAACAACGAAGTCTATCCAACAATACATCATCAAAGGTTGGTGACTTTACTGCACTGAATGTGTTTCCAAAACCAAAGTCGAGCTCCTCTAATTCTGGCAATCAGAATTTCAATCCAAAAGGGAACCAACAGAATAGTGGTGGACATGGAAATAATTCCGGATCGAGTCATGGAACATGATCTTCCAACAATTCTGGCAACAACAACAGTGGTATGAGAAAGGTTAACTACTACTGTGATCACTGCAAAGTACCAAGGCATTCACTTAGTCGTTGCTACAAGGTAAATGGCTATCCAAAGGACAAGGAAAAGAAATTTGTTGGCAATGCCAAAACTGGTGAGGACAATAAAGAGAATGGAGAAAAGGGATACACATTCCCCAAGAATCAATATGAGAGACTTTTGGCTTTATTGGAGCATCAACAAACTGGGAGCTCTTCCGCAGAAATCAACAAAACATGTATGTTAGCTGGTAAGACCTTTTGCTTCTCTATCTATGGTAACACTTAAGTTTGGGTCATTGACACTGGGCAACTCATCATATCTGTCCTCACTTGAATTTGTTTGTCAAACTAGAACCCTATACTGAATCCACTTGCATTACACTTCCTAATGGTAAACAGGCCAAGATAGCTAACACTAGGACCATACATCTCTCACCTCACATTACCCTAAAAAATGTGCTCCATGTCCCAAAGTTTTCTTTTAATCTCTTGTCTGTTAGCCAATTATGCAAAGACCTACAATCTAATATCCTTTTCACTCCTTCTAAATGTCTTCTTCGGGACCCTTCAACGAGCACTCCTCAGGTGCTTGGTGAAGTTTCAAGAGGACTCTACCTTACCAGTTCAAATGAATCAATTGTCCAACAAAATGTCAAACCAGATTCCAAGACTTTTAGTCATTTCTGTCCACCTCTTTCATCTTGTAATAATGAGCAAAGCAGTGACTCTTTTATTCAAGCACATGGTGCTATCTCGTTAGAATTGTTGCATTTGAGACTTGGTCATGTACCTTTTGATGTGTTACCTCGATTTCCTTTCTATAATGATATTAGTTGTGCTAAGAAGCATCAAATTTTCACAATATGTCCTAAAGCTAGACAACAAAGACATTCCTTTCCCAACAGTAGCATTCAAACCACTTATCCTTTCCAGATGTTACACATAGATATATGGGGTCTTTATAAGGTTAAAACCTATAATGGATTCAGCTTCTTCTTGACCATAGTAGATGACTACACTAGAACTACTTGGGTCCACTTGCTTACTCACAAAAGCTATGCTACTATTTACCTTAAACAATTTATTCTGTTTGTTGAAAAACAATTCTCTTGTTCTGTTAAGACTGTTAGATCAAATAATGGAGGTGAATTCTGTGGTGGTGATGCTCAATCCTTTTTCACACAACATGGGATCTTACATCAAACTACTTGTGTTGACACATCACAACAAAATGGAGTGGTAGAACGAAAACATAAACATCTCCTCGAAACAGCACGATCACTCTTATTCCAATCCAATCTTCCTAACTCTTATTGGGGAGAATGCATTTTAACCTCCACATATCTCATCAACAGATACCCTCTGGTCAGCCTAAATTACCTCACACCTTTTGAAAAATTGTATGGTCAGCCACCTACCTATTCTCACCTTCGGCCTTTTCGGTTCTAGTGTTACATATCTACTCTGAAAAGGGACAGAACAAAGTTTGATGCCAGAAGCACACCATATGTATTCCTTGGATACCCACTTGGTACCAAAGGTGACAAGATTCTTGAAATCTCCATAAAAAAGGTTCATATCTCAAGAGATGTACAATTCCATGAGCTAGTCTTTCCTCTTCACCTTCCTAATGTCCAGCTTTCCACCAGCATACCTCTTCCAACTGCAGACCAGTCTTTTGATCCCATTTTTCTTCCATCCTCAACACTTTTCACAACTGCCTCCAACCCAACTCCACCATCACCAGATCCTTTACAATTTTTACCTTCTTCCCTAGATGATGTCTTATCACCCTCTTCTTCAAATACCACTTCTTCCCCTACTGAACCCACACCTGTTCTACCTGCATCACCACCACTCAATCCCATTCGCAGGTCCAGTCGACCACATAATCCACCAAGTTATCTACAAGATTATGTAGTCAATTTTTCTAAAGCTGCATCACAATTTCCTCTTCTAGATGGTTTTGGAGCTTCCTTCTTTGCTCCTCAATTATTTAACACTCGCCTTTCTACCATCATTTCTGAGCCTAAAACATATCAAACAATCTCTAAAGACCCAAACTGGGTGATTGCTATGGAAAAGGAGTTAAAAGCCTTATCTACTAACAATACATGGGAGGTTGTTGAATTGCCTGCAGGCAAGAGAGCTATAGGTTGCAAATGGGTTTACAAGATCAAGCTAAAGGCTGATGGAAGCATAGAGAGATACAAAGCTAGACTTGTGGAAAAAGGGTACACTTAGCAACATGGTTTGGACTTTGAAGAAACCTTTTCCCCGGTGGTTCGGATGACAACTGTCAGGGCATTAATCTTCATAGCTCTCACAAGGAATTGGAAGATATTTCAATTGGATGTTAACAATGCTTTCTTGCATGGAGATTTAATGGAGGAAGTTTACATGCAAATGCCAGAAGGAGTGGATAATTCTCTCAACAAGGTTTGTTTGCTAAAGAAAAGCCTCTATGGCTTGAAACAAGCCTACAAACAATGGTTTCACAAATTAACTACAACCCTGGTCACATTGAATTTTGTTCAGTCCAAACATGATTCGTCATTATTCTTACAACAAACCAGTTCAAGCATGACTATCCTAGCAATTTATGTGGATGACATCATAGTGATAGGTTCTGATTACAATGTTATTGATAATTTGAAGAAAGTCCTCCATTCTATTTTCAACATTAAAGACTTGGGAGAGTTGAATTATTTCTTAGGCATTGAAGTTATACATCAATCAGATTCATTGATATTATGTCAATCAAAGCTGGCCAAGGAACTGGTTGAAGATGCCAACATTAAGCAGTTGAGTCCTCGAGCAACACCTCTCCCTATTAACTTCAAGCTAGGTGATTCAGGGAATGGAGAGCCACTTGATGATCCTTCCATTTACAGAAGTCTAGTGGGTAAGCTTAATTACTTGACCAACACCAGACCTGATCTGTCGTTTGCTATGCAAATTCTAAGTCAATTTCTCTAGAAGCCATTGACATCTCATTATGCAGCCTTGACACATCTTTTATGCTATGTGAAAGGCACCACACAATTTGGCCTCATTTTCAAATCAGGTGATCAGATTAAACTTCAAGCTTTTTCAGATTCAGACTGGGCGGGGTGTCCAATAACCAGACGTTCGTGACAGGATATGTGGTGTTGCATGGTTCCAATCCAATCTCTTGGCGATCTAAAAAGCAAGCCACAATTTCAAGGAGTTCTTCCGAAGCAGAATATAGTGCATTGTCTCAAGATGCAGCAGAGGTGACATGGCTGGTAAACTTGTTTCAAGAATTGGGGGAATCTGATCATAAGCTTGTCCAACTACATTGTGATAGCAAATCCGCTTTGCATATTGCTCAAAATCCAGTGTTCCATGAGCGTCAAAAACACCTTGAAATCGACTGTCATTTCACAAGAGAAAAAGTCATGGATGGCCTACTGCAATTAACCTTCCTGCCTACTACGAATCAGTTAGATGATGTGTTGACGAAAATCATTCCTTATCAACATCATAAGGAGCTACTTAGCAAACTGGGCATGTTCCTCGATCCTCCACATGCTCCAGTTTGAGGGGGGCTGTTAAGACTGTTATGTAAACAGCAAAACGCTGTGTTTTACTCATATTTTCTCTTATTCATATTGTTGCCCAAAACGATGAGTTTTAAGCACTAACAACATGTCAGCTTGCTCCTTGTAGATGCTTCTGTACATATAGCATCTTGTAACGAACTCAGACGGCTAATGAGAAATTTGCCCAATGGCTTTCGCTTAATCTCTCTTCTCTCTTTTGCTCAATACTTGAATCTCTTCTTTTCGATCTTGTGATAGTTCCCAAGCAAGAAGTTTAGAGGACGTACACAAGTTGATTCTTGGACCCGGATTATTCTCCCAATTCAGAAAAAGTGGATTCAAAGAAAGTAATCAAGTCGAAGACTGTTCGAGAAAGTCGACGGATCTGGATTGACGATGTTGGGTCAGAGACCGTTTGAAAGGTCGTTTTGCTGAACATCAGTAGCCTTCTCTTTCGGCCCCTCAGCCTTCTTCTCCGACCCTTTGGCCTTCTCCTTTCTCATATCCATATTCTTGATTGGTTTGCAGGTTAGGGTTTCAAGGGATCGATTGAGTTGGATTCTAGCAATATTAGTTAATTAATATCAATGTGTACAAATTGGGCATTCACGAATGAGTTGGTTTGTAGGTTTCTACTAATTGAAATTGGGCATTGACGAATAGAAATGTTTAGGCAATCTCACCAAATCAATTTTTTTTGGGTCGAAACCAAATCGATTTTTTTTTGGTTTTATTTCTTTTCTTTTTAAGTTTTGGGAGGTGAGGTGTAATCTAAGACCCAGGAAAAAAATTGATTTGTGAATTAATTTATGTCATGTCAACTTTTCGAACGCCACATCATCAGTTTCACCGAAAAACTAACCGGAAAATAGTGTCGTACTGTATTGGGTTAAAATCGTAATAGTTGGTATTATCGTTGGTGATTTTTAAAGTTCGTATTATTATTGGTTCAAAGTAGATATTTCGTATTATTATAAGTCATTTTTCCTTTTAAAATTGATGTCCGAATACGACTCCAATTTTGGACTCTACTATGTGTATGGTAAAAGACTAATTAAAACATCGTTGACAGCTTAGCAGACATGTTTGACTCGTGAAATTGTAGGTGAGTAAGATAATTACATAGGACTATAGGAGGGCTTTCCTACCACAAATTAAATAGTCCAAAAATGTACCATCAAGGTTGACAACTTATCTCTTGTATATATAAGTTGGTAGGGGGGAATCACCAATCTCACACTTTTTTTCCACATTGTAGTCATTGCTTAGATTATAATATGCAAGATACCCAAATTTCATACAAGCATTTGTCTTCAATCTAAACATGCAACTACATATATATAATTAATGACATCAGTACTATAGTGAGAATTGACGCATTATTTGTCTTTGTATCACAATGTCTGAGAGAATAAGTAAAAACTACTCTAAAATATCCCTGTTCAATTTTTCAAATTAATTTTTATATATTACCCCAGAAACAATTTTCAATTAATAAAATCGAATTTTAGTAGACATACCACTTCCATTTCGCAATATTTGGTTTTTTTTTGGTAGACTGAGAGCTACTGCCATATTTTATTCATAGTAGTAAATAGAAATTACATAATAGGGATTAGTATGTCCAATGTTATCAAAGTCGCGATCCGGATCGTACGATCCTACGACCACAATTTTATAAAATGATTCGAATCGTGTGTTATGAATCGTAAGAAGTAGGATCGAAGTAAGATCATACGCGATCGTAGTAGGATCGTAGGATTGTAAGATCCTACTAATTCACACAAATTAAGTTACAAATCATCATTTTGGATATTTTTGCCTACTTTAGCTATTAAACTCATTTAATTTATACATTAAATTATTCATAAATAACCCATTTTTGTATTTAAAATTTAAATAAAAAGTCAAAATATGAAAATTGCATGATTTCTATCTCTTGTGAAAAGAAACATTTCGGAGCATTAAAAAAATAATTCATCTTATATATGGATTTGTTGCCTATGTGGTACTTAATAAATAATGTGCATGTTTTTTATGATTTACTTTCATATTCAAGTGATATATAACATCCAAGTATAAAACACCTCGATATGTTCGAGATTGCCGCTACCACAAATTCGATGACTCCCATCATAGAGTACCTTGATAGTGGAAGACTACCTGAGGACGTGACTAAAGCACATCACATTTGTAGGCAATCCGCTTGCTATTGGGTCTCGCTCGATAAAGTTCTATACCTAAAATCATTTTCCGGACCATACCTCAGATGTGTGCCGCCGAAAAAGGTCGAGAGCTTACTTTATAAGATTCACAAAGGAGTGTGTGGCATGTACGAAGCGGGAAGGTTGCTAGCACATAGAGCAACCATGCAATGATACTGGTGCCCATACATACAGAAAGACAAGAAGCTGCATCAATTAAGTTGGTCTCATATCATCGAGAATTGAAGCGAACACACAATCAGCGACTCCGTCACCGAAAGTTTCACATTGGCGACTATGTCTTGTGAAGAATAGTCGGCTCAACAACCCAACTGAGGGAATGCTCAAAGCTAATTATTGAGAGAGGCTTATCATGTGATTAAAGACTGCGTAGCTGGGGCATACAAACTGAGGGATGCAAATGAGAAGGAGGTTCCAAGTACCTGAAACGTTGCAAACTTAAAGAAATATTACATACATGATCCTAGGCCCCCTTGTAAGAAGGACGACACTCTTTCCTCGTCAGCGAGTTTTGTCCCATAGGATTTTTTCGCCGGAAAGTTTTAATGATGCCTCCCATTCGTAGGATCTTACTTTATTTCTATCTCTAGAAGTTAAAACATTTTTGCCTTTTAGATAATAGAAATATGCTCTTTGCCTATTTATCCCAAAAAAGTGAATGTAGCAAAAGTCGTCCCATTGAGCATGTCACGAGTGCAATACTATCGCAACAAAATCGTGAAAATCGGTTTGCCAGCAAGGAGGCATGAAGATAGTCAGGATTCTTATGACCTTCTATGTTGAATGGATGTTGGAACGGTTGGTCTTGTGACAAAACCATAAAATTTGATTTGCATGTAAGGAGGCAGGAAGATCGTTGGGATTCTTATGACCTTCTATGTTGAATGGACGCTAGAACGGTTGGTCCCGTGATAAAACTGTGAAAGTCGGTTTGCCTGCAATTAGACAAGAAGATCGTTGGAATTCTTATGACCTTCGATGATGAATGGATGTTAGAACGGTTGGTGTCGTGACAAAACCATGAAATTCGGTTTGCTTGCTAGGAGGCAGAAAGATTGTTACAGTAGACACATACCTGATATGGCCTAAACTCTCGACATGCTAACTCGCTCAACCGTTTAAGGGAGTAATTGTGTGTTCCAATAATTTATTGTATTTATTTAATGAGACAATTAATCTATTTAGAGATAGTTTATTCCACAAGAAAGGATAATAAATATCCTAAGTAATATTCTCCTTGTAATCATTACATAGCGAAAAAAAGCCCGTCGCTGAAGAACGCGCTCCACGCGCCAGAAAGTGAGTTGAGAGTCTGAGTGTTGCCCGTCACCGCCAGCTGCCGGAGGCCTTCTCCGTGTAGCCATGGGGAAGAAGAAGCTCAAAAACTCTTCTTCCTCACCCAAGCCCCGCAAAAAAGCTTCAGCCCCTAAAATCCCAATCCCAATTTCTCCCGTAACCCCCCAAACCCTAAATCCTCTTCCACCCCTATTCCCCCCTCTTCCTCTAACCCTAAGTCCCCTTCTCCAGATCCGAACCCGGTGGACCCTTCCCTGCAAATCACCGACGAGAACATCTGAAGCAATAACTTTCGTTTGATTAAGAGCAACCTTGAGCCTATTCAATGCCCCAATCGTGTGGCTGCTTCTACCTCAACTCCTGAAGTTAATGCCTCCAGCCATCTCTTGCCCCACCGCCCCCTTCCCCCCTAACTCCCAAAGTTATTGCTCCCCCCAACCGCCTCTTTCCCCTGTTGTCCTCCCCCTCCCTGATCCAAAACCCACCACTACCTCTCTTTTTGATGAAAATGAGACCTTCCCTGCCCTGGGCTCTTCCCCTACTAAACCTTCCTCTGTAACTGCGCCCCTGGTCCCTCCCAATCGAAAATACTCGGATATTGTTGGCACCCATAAACCCAGAAATCAAAATCTTAAGCTTGAATATGTCGAGGGTATTGTTGATGGCATTATAGACTTTACTGATGAGGATATTGCTGAACAAGTAGAACAATGGAGCACAAGCTTAGTTGGTGCCCCAATGGGGGAAAGTCAGCTTCAAAGCCACAGAAAGGTTCATAATTTCTTTCTGGACTGATATTGTTGTTCCAAGACTGTTCCTAAATGATAGTGTCCTGTATATCTTCCGCTTTGCTTCTAAGAATGACATGACTTCCGTACTGGAAAGGAGACCCTAGTTCCTGCCAGGCATGAGGCCTCTAATCTTAAAGCGATGGAAACCAGATATGGCCATGGATCTCACATGCTTGGATACTATTCCCATTTGGATTACCCTCCCAAACCTTGATTTCTCCTTTTGGTCTGATCATATGTTGGCCCGTGTGGGATCTACTGTTGGAACACCCATTCAGATGGATAAACCCACAACTTTTCAAGATCGAATCTCCTTCGCGAGAATCCTTTTGGAAGTCTTGGCTAAATCTAAGCTTCTAAGAGAGGTTCGCTTTAGAGACAAATATGGAAATTTCTGGTATCAAGAGTTGCGCTACGATTGGGTTCCATGGCATTGCTCTTCCTGCAAAGTTTTTGGCCACAAGGACTCAGAGTGCACCTTGGGCAAAGCATCAACCAAACCCCCATCTATCCCTCCCCAAACAAAAAACAATGCCTCCACTTCCGCTCAAAACCCCTCTCCCTCTTCTGCACTTCCTCCCCCATCTAACCCCCCTCCTCCTCTGCCCCTCGCCCCTGAAACCACCCCTTCCCTTCCGGCAACCGGCCCCCTCCTGCCGCTTCCTCCAACCTCCTCCAAGCTGCCCCTCCACCCCTTTAGAATGACAAACTCCAATTCGACACAAAAAAGGTTCAAATCTGCCTCTCTCCCCCTATTTATCATGCCAACTTTTCTTCTGATTCCTCCTCCCGGGTCGTTCCCTCTAACCCGGTTTCAACCGTGGACCCCCCTTTGGCCCCTTCTTTTGTTAGCTCAAGGAGCGCTCTCCCTAACCCCCAGGTCTCCAATGATTGACATCATCATTAGTTGTTGGAACGTGAGGGGACTTAACCACCCCTCAAAACAAGATGTTGTTCATGATCTCATTAAAAACTCCAAATCCTCCATTTCTTGTCTTCTGGAAACTCGTTTCCAACACCACAAGCTCAACTCCACTGCCCTCTCCATCTCTAATAACTGGGAGTATCTCTCTAACTCTCAGTTTGGCACTTATACTTGAATCCTTGTCCTTTGGAACCCAATCAAAGTCAAAGTAGAGGCTCTCTTCTCCTCTTCCCAACTCCTTCACTGTCGTGTCTCTGACATCCAATCCTCCTCCCAATTTCTCATTTCCTTTGTGTACGCTCTCAATGATCCTCCGAATCGTTCCATGATCTTTCCACCCTTAATCTCACCATCACTGAACCATGGATCGTCGAGGGGGATTTCAACACTATTCTTAATGCCAATGAAAAGCTCATTGAAGATCCTTCCTCTCGGATCATCTTCTCGGATGAACTCTCCAATCTCTTTGACACAACGGGTCTCGCTGATATGAACTTCAGTGGAGCCAAATTTACATGGAACAACAAGCAAGCGTATGGGAATAGAATGTGGTGCAAACTCAATCGAGTCATCACTAACAATGCCTTCCTGGGAACCTTTCCCTTGACCACCACCTTCTTTGGTTGCCTTGGGATTTCTGACCATTCTCCCTCAATCATCACTCTGGCCAGTCATCCTAGACCTAAAAGAATCCCATTCCGGTTCAACAACGCTTGGGCCAAACATGAGTCCTTTATATCCTCTGTTGCCACTCTCTGGAGCACCCATGTCCCTTGTTATACAATGTACCAAATCGTCACCAAACTTCGCCTTCTCAAATCCCACCTCAAAAAATTCAGGTCTGGAACCATTGAGGAAATTATGACAAGACTTGTAGAGCACAAAAACAATCTGAGCTCCATTCAACAAAATATCCAGATCCAACCCCTTAATCCTGCCCTGCAAGTTGAAGAGAGCCAATGCATCAATGACTTCTTGGCTGAGTCTAATCGGCTTGATGCGATCATTCGTCAACAATCTAAGATTAACTGGCTAAAAGGGGGTGATCATTGTTTTAACATCTTCTACACCAGTCTTAAAGCCAGAAGGAACCTATTACATCCACTCCATCTAAGATGCTATTGGTACCATTATCACTAATGAAGATGAAATCAGTAGCGCCTCTTGGAGTACTATGTTGAGCTTCTAAGCACCAACAATCCCACTTTTGCCTTCAACCCAGCCTTGGCTGGAAACCATACCCAAGTTGACCCTACCCTCCTTAGAGAATCTGTTAGGCTGGTCACTAGAGATGAAATTAAAAAGGCCCTCTTTTCCATTGATACTTGCAAAACTCCAAGGCTTGACGGCTATAACTCCCTTTTCTTTCGAGAAGCTTGGCCTATAGTGGGACATGACATCATCAAAGCTTCCCAAGATTTCTTCACAAACCATCAAATGCTTTAACAAATCAACCACATTGTTATCTACCTCATCCCCAAAACTTCCTCTTCCCTTGAAGTTGCTGACTACCGCCCTATTTCCTACTGCAACACTCTTTACAAAATCATCTCCAAAGTTATAGTGGGAAGACTTAAGCTTATCCTCCCTCACGTTGTCAGTGACTGCCAAGGAGCATTTGTCCCTAACCGTTCCATAAACCATAATATCCTCCTCTGCCAGGATATCCTCAAACACTATGAGTGTGAGAAAATCTCCCCCCGATGCACCATTAAAGTGGACTTTCAAAAAGCCTTTGATTCAGTGAAATGGTCCTTCCTAAACCATGTCATGCGCTACTTTGAGCTCCCTGAAACCCTCATTGATTGGATTATGAGCTGCGTTACTACCCCCCTCCTATTCTATTCACTTCAATGGTGAGTTTAAAGGTCTGTTCAAAGGCAAAAGGGGCCTCCGTCAAGGAGACCCCTTATCCCCCTACCTTTTTGTTCTCATCATGGAATTCCTTGGGCGGATGTTGGATAACCTGGAGCACAACTGTGACTTCACCTATCACCCCCTTTGCAAAAATGCCAAAATCACCCACCTTAGTTTTGCTGATGACCTCCTAATCTTCTCCAAAAGCAATATTCCCTCCCTCACAGAAATTAAGCAAACTCTCGATGCCTTCTGCAGCCTCTCTGGCCTCAAAATCAGCCTTGCTAAAATGCGCATTTTCTTTGGAGGAACTAACCCAGCCATCCAACAGCAAGTCCTCCAGATCACTGGTTTCTCTAGCGATTCCTTGCCTTTAAAATACCTTGGTGTTCCCATAGGCTCCAAAAGACTCCCAAGTCCCAACCTCAGCCTTCGCCCTTGTTATAGCCAAAATGACCTCGAAAATCAACTGTTGGGCGGCAAAATGTCTTTCCTATGCGGGCAGGAAGGAACTTATCTCTATAATGTATGGAATTCAAAACTTCTGGAGTAAAGTCCTCCTCTTCCCAAAAGAGGTCCTCAACAAGGTCGAAGCCATCCTTCGCTCTTTCCTTTGGTCAGGTACGTGTTCCTCTAAACGCTCTCTCATTGCTTGGGAAAATGTTTGCAAACCGCTTGAAGAAGGCGAGCTTGGTTTCAAAGAGCTTCTCTCTTGGAACCGAGCATGTATGGCGCGATCTGTCTATGAACTTCACTCCGGTGTCGTGAATGTTTGGACTCAATGGATTATTTCGAATGGACCAAGCCATTTTTTGATCTGGACCATCCAAGGGAAAGATTTGGACAACTGGGGATCGAGATGCCTGCTTAAGACTCGTGAGGCTCTTCTCCAACGTGCATCTCCCTCCCAAATTGGACCCCTTATCTCTAACACTAGAGGAGATTTCAGCTCGTCAAATACCTATGACATGCTCAGAGGTCGAAGTCCCACCAAAGCATGGGGAAAATTCATCTGGCATGGCTTCCACACCCCAAAGTGCTCCTTCTTTACTTGGCTCGCCATCCACGATCGTCTCCCACCAAAAGTCGCCTCCTCAACTGGTTTCCCATTGACGATCCCTCTTATATTTTTTGTAATGACCCTTTGGAGTCTGGAACCCACCTTTGGAACACCTGACCCTTTATACAATCCATGTGGTTCAACGTCCTTTCCTGGTTAAAGATGACGTATCAAGCCATCCCCCTCCAAGGATGGCTTGATTGGTTCGCTTCTCAACCTCGCAAGCGAGGCATCATCTTCAAAATCCGAATCACTGCGCTCTCCTCCTTCATCTACTTCACTTGGATCGCCAGAAATGAGTCAATCTTCATAAGTATTGACCCTGACGTCAATTCTTGCACCCACAGAATCATCACTCATGTCAAAAGCTGAATCACAGCGCAAGGAATTAGACCAAACCAGTCGGATCACACCCACCTTGCACACCTTGGCATATTTTTGTAATCTGGATTGTACCAGCTTTTTGTTCTTATAACTTCTTACCTTAGCTAAACTCATGTGTGTACTTTGTACTCGTTTCTCCTTTCTTTAATACATCTTTTACCAAAATTCAAAAAAAATATTCTCCTTGTAAAAGCCCTATTTAAAGGGCCTCCCCATCAATAGAAAGATACATTGTTTGTGCTTTCAGGAAAACCCTAGTATAATTGTCTAGGACAATTTCGGGGACAACAATTACATATATATATACCCTGTAACATGCCAATGAGTTCCACTCTGAAAGCTAAACTTCCAGCCCCGACACCGTATATGCTCTAACAAACTGACCAACATGATTCCAGATAATACCACCAACCCTGAACACTGACTCGCCCGCCAAAAACGAGTCATCCGAGTTCAGTTTATACCATCCCAAAGGTTTCGCCAAGGCACTCGTAATCCATTCTATGATCAATCTCAATAATGTTTTTAGCCTTCATATATTCAATAGCTCTCAATTTGACGAAAAATGCCTTTCTATTGGGATTGTGCTTGCATCATTTGGGGTTTTTTAGTTATGAATATCATTTCATAAAACTTGTCCATTTTCATTCAATTAATGCTAAAACATTCCAAAAATAACACATTTGATTAACCTTTTACTTCATCTCTAGTTTCACTTAAGACTAAGACCAAAACTATTGAAACAATCATTCAATAAAAAAAGAAATATTATTAATTAATTTAAAAACACATTAAAAATATAAATTTAATACTCTTTCTTTCTATTTCAGTTTGTCTTAAAACATATGCAAAAGTGAAAAATGCTTGAGAAATGGAGATAGTACATACATTAATTAATACTCCACCAATTGCTCCTAATAAAAGAACCAAAATAATTCATGTTCATCAATTTAATTTCTTTTTGCATATCTATTATGCACTTGAACCGGGTTTTTTGTTTAATAAGATAAAAATTTGATACATCAAAAAATCTAGTAGATTAAGTGGCCAATAAATCAGTAGGCAGAAAAATTTGCATGAGAAACAACAAATAAACAACAACATCAAAATGTTTGGAAAATAGGTTGCAAAAAAGACAAACGACAAAAAGATGGGAATATCAACAACCACAGTTTGAACATATTGTTTAACGGTTTGAATCTATTAGAGTTGCTATTATCCTAATAGAAATTAATAAACTCTAGAACAAATAAATAAAAATTAAAAAAGAAAATTAAATTAAAACTATTAATTTAGAATTTAATGGTAGGCCATTAATTTACATTTTTATGGTGCATATTTCATCAACTTCATCTATAAAGTTAAATTACAATTCTATTGGAGCTCATTTCATTGTTTAAACCTCTTCAGACATGTATTTACTTAATTTTAGGTTTAATGTACGTGAAACTAGCCCTTGCAAACAAGTTATGGATGGAGTAATGAGTATATACAAAGGCTTGGTTTTGGAGGGCATTGTTTTCAAATCCTTACAAGTTACAAAGGTCTTTTCTGTTCACCTAGTTCCGTTTAAAAAAAAAGAGATGGTATTTACTACACCATTTGATCATACCAACTTACAATGTAATTTGTTGCTTCTTCTTCAACATATTAACGTACACAAGTATACAAGTACATTACTTTAATTTTGTCTGTACTATACATTCGAAATGTATATATATTGTCACGCATCTAACCCTAACTCTATCTCTAAGTATCTTACCCAGTTATCAGGCTCAACATCGTTTGTGTTCGATTGCTTGATTCCGAAAACACTAGACGTCGAACCCTCACATTCCTTAGATGCATTATTTTCAGTCTCACTACCGTGAATCGAGCATAAATTGTCCAACTCTAGAGTCTTCCAAAAATCCAATTCATCAAAGTCGTGTATACCATGAAAGGTTGATTCATCTAATGCACTGGAGCCATCAACATTCATGGTCTCAAGAGACATACCGAAACTTGTTTTCACATGACCATGGACGTGTTCCTTGGATGTCAAGACATTCGAGATGCAAGAGGCTAACGAAGGATTTGGTGATTCTCCTTGTTCATCATCCCCTAAGATTGTCATTTCATGTAGTTTGGAATTACTACTTGTGGTGGCCTTGCTGTCTCGATCCACTTCACCTTCATGTGATATGGAGGAACTTGTTGGAGACGGGGTTTGATCTTTGATGGATTTCTTTCTTGTTGAAGCTTGACTTCGAATGCATTTGATACCTAGTTTTTTCATGATATGGGTGTTCCATACATTCTTTATCTCATTATCGGTTCTTCCAGGCAAGAAGGATGCAATTTTTGACCATCTGCGTTATGCATGTTCAATTGTATTAATTTATTTACTTATACATTTTATAGTACATATACATTTCATAGTAGAATTTCCCCAAAATAGTGTAATATATGACTTTTCTAACCTATGCTAGGTCTCAGATCATACGTTAAGAAGCATGATTTTGAAATATTTCATTAGATTTAAAAAAGGTTTACTAGTACAATTTAGATTTTCTTATAAGTATGGTAGAATTTCCCCAAAATATATAGGTTGTAACTATGTCCTCACGGTTAGAAAGATGGTACATAACGATTAAGATTCATCATCATCATCATTGACCTTGTGAGGCTCCGCTACAGCGGAATCTGGGGGGTCAAGATGGGGTACCCCTGCCCAAGGGAAAGGGGGTACGCCCGATAGAAACAAGAAAGACTGAAATTCAACTATGTGACAATAATAACTGAATTTAGTTAGAATGCACCAAAATTGACATAGGGACTAAATCCATCTCAAAGCTTAAGGCAGTGCCAGTGAACATGAGGATGCGCCCCAATATAACAATTAAGATTATGTATAGAATTAATCTTACTTGTTTCCATAGGTTTCATGTAACTTGACTATCGTTTCTTCTTCTGTAGGAGTTATATTTCCTCTCTTGAGATCAGGTTGAAGGTAGTTGATCCATCTCAGTCTGCAACTCTTTCCACATCGTAAAAGCCCTATCATCATCAGATCATTTCATATTCATCAAGAAATTCAATTAAATTCACGAATCAAGTGTACAACTAGAGCAACAATAAGGTACTATTATATGCATTCCTTCTGCTATAAAAAAAAGTCATCATAAAATCATAACTTGTACGTGAGAAGCGAGCTTCGATTTTACTTTGTGTACGTTCGTACGTAAGACGTACTACACGTGCATCACTGTATCTTTAGGTTATGTTTCGAAATTTTAGGACAAGATTACGATCTAGGTTGAGTTTGGTGGACAACTTATACAAAATTAAGCCCTAGATGATCCATGTCGAGAACAAAATGATTGCTTTTTCAAGAATTTTAAGCCAAAAAAACTGGTGTAGTACGTTGAATGATGAAATTAAATTAAACAAGCCACTTCGTGTCACATAAGTTGTCAAATGAGGTGAAGTGGTGTGAACTTGAAGCCGCTACTATACAGTGGCTTTCTTGTTCTTAATTACATTACATCATCAAACAAGGTTTTCCTTAATCCCTCAAAAGAGTGATTTATCAATTCTTTAGTACGTACTTCCCTTTTTTCATGCATATTAAACGCATATCTTTGTTAGAATTTCAGAGAATTAAAAGCAAATCACAAAATGACGTCCAAAGTTTAGATAATTCATACAGATCGAGGAAAATTAGATTTTTGGAACATAATTCAAATGAAAATACGATTTCTTTTATATATGATTTTAGTTTTTAAATTTGATCTATGCCCTTAGTGGACGATCCACAAATCAAATTTTGTACTCCCTAAATATACTCCCTCCTATACTCCCCTACGACGTGATTGGGGGATGAATTTTCAAATTAAATAAAAAAAGAAACTTAAATATTAGTAAATTATTAAAAAACACCCTATAACCAATTAAAACAATTGGATCCACACACTGAGGTCGATCATAACCTTAGAATAACACTATCAAACAACGCAATTAAGAAGATTGATTATGATTTAAGATTCGAGAGAGGAATAAGTGGATAAGTATACGTACCGGCTTGAGTAGGAAGAGCTCTCCAGTTAGGATGGCCATGGTTTTGAATGAAAGTGATGAGCTTCAAATCCTCACAAGGACTCCATGGCCCTCTCTTTACCTTGCTCTTGTCACAGCATGGTGATCTTCCTTTCCCCATATTACCTAATTTCTTCTCTAATAGTTTAAATTATCTTCAAGTTTCCTCTGTCTATCTAGCTGTAGATAAACTATTAGCTTAATATCCAGTGGCATGGGCAAATTTATATATACAAAGAGGGTTCAGATAGAAAGAGCTGAGGAGATATGTTAATATATATATTGTCTGCCTTTTATGATGATATGAGCAACGTCCACAAATTACATAAGTATAAAAGTAGCTAGGTAGCTCTGATTTTTATTCTATTTTTTAATATTAAATTAGTTCTTTAGAAGCAAGATGGTCTTCTTGTTAGTTTACCCAAAAAATTTAAGTTTCAACCAACTTAAACTATTAAGTAATGAAAAGGATTGCAAGATTAGGCATACTATGTCCGTCCAAATGCAAAGATAGCGATTGGTTTTGAGATCTCTAAGTCCAAGTTTGTCAACATGAGTATGGAATTGGAGCCACTAATTGCTTCATGATTGACGAAAAATAATATATCATATTTTCCTCCTTGTCTTTATTGTGAAATCAATGGCCGCTTTCTACTAGTACGACTTTTTTTATATAGTTAGTTCTACTTCCTTTAGTGAGCTCGTATGAAATGTACGTTATTTTTCAAATTTGGTTGCGGGTGATCTTTCAAATTTTTATACAAATGTGCATTTTACTTGAATATTAGTTTTGGTGGGGGACTCTTGATTTGAACGCACTGCATTTCTTCAAAATTGGTCATGACTTTCCATTATTATTGCAATTAATTTCACTATTTATGAAATATATATTTCGTCGCTATAACATAATTTTCCATGAGGTCGGTACCAATGGATTTTCTACTCTGTAATTACTAATGGAGACCGGAAATTTTATAATTTGCATTTTTTAAATTAGGATATTTGTCTTTATAATGTTATTTTATTTTGTATCAAGATATTTGTCTTTTTTAATTAATTTTAGTCTTTATTTTACGCATTTGTTCTTATAAGTAACAATAATTTATTAGTAGTGATTTTGAAAAAAGTAATATATATAGTAGATTATTTCAAAAAAGAGCTTTTTAGAATTATTATTTCAAAAAAGAGCTTATCAAAAATAATATATTAAATACAGCTTTTTAGAATTTGTGTGTGAAAGTGTGCAGAAGAGAGAGAAATGATGGGACACAACAAATACAGCTTTTCAAAAATAATATATTATATTATCAAATAATGCATTATTTTGAATGATATGTAGGGAGTCGAACACAGCCTAATAAATGAGCGAATAAGGAGGCTCAGCACATTGTTCGACCAAAAAAAAAGAGCAAATAATAACATTTGTTATAGCTTCATTAGAGGAAATACTCGTGATATGCATGGGTTCGATATTCTAATGCTTATGTTACACTATGAGATTATAAATTATTGTTTTTTTGTCTATATTTCTTTCTTTTCAAACACAATCATTTATTTTAAAATAATACATATTTTGAATTTTAAAAATATAAATTAGCATAAAATTTAAACACTAAGCATAATATTAACGTTTAGATCAAGAAATGAAATAAATTCGATATAGCAACGTCTTCAATTATATAAAAAGCATGGTCAGTGGTGGGGAAGACGTCATTGATGTTGTGTCTGTGTTAGACGTACTTCTTTTCTTCAGAAAGGCTGCTAAAAGAAGTGGGAAATACTGTACTTGCTCTGGTTCCAAAAAAAGACAATCCAGTCACCATTCATGATTACATGCCTATTTCTTGTTGCTCCGTAATCAACAAAGCGATATCCAAGCTCATTCTCAAGAGGCTCCAAATAGTTTTACCCACTATCATTGACAGATGTCAAGGTGCCTTTATCAAGGGTTGAAATATAAAACACAACATTATAATCTGTCAGGAGCTAAATAATCAAGAGTTACTCTAGGAAGTACATTAGCCTAGATGTGCAATCAAAATTGACTTGAAGAAAGCTTATGATGTGGTGAACTGGTCATTCCTCTTTCAAATCTTGGAGGGATTTGGACTTCATCCAGCTATGATAAACTGGATAAGAGGAGTCACCAGTAGCTCTTATTCAATCAACTTTGGTGGAGAGCTGTGTGGGTACTTTAAAGGAGAAAGAGGAATTCGACAAGGAGATCCTCTCTCCCCCTACTTGTTTGTGATGGTCATGGAGTATCTGAGAAGAATGATGAAAAGAATGAGCAGATTAAGGCAGTTCAAATACCGTCCAAATTGTGCTAGAGTGGGAGTTACCAATGTGTGTTTGGCAGACGACCTTTTCTTGTTTGCACATGGCGATCAAAGTTCCATTCAAGCCATGAAGTATGTTCTGGATAGGTTTTGTAGGATGTCTAGGCTTAACATTAATTTTAGCAAGTCTAAAATGTTTTGTGTTGGGCTAGATGAGCAGACTACAAATGATTTGGCTAATCTGATGAAAATGGAATTGGGTGAGTTGCCAGTAACTTACTTAGGGGTCCCTCTCTGTAGTGCAAGAGCAGGAAAAAGTGATTACATGCCCCTTATTGCAAAAATCTCAACCAAGGTGAATGCTTGGGCTACTAGGAAGTTGTCCTATGCATGTAGGCATGAGATTGTTAAAGCAATCTTGTATGGAATACTTTACTATTGGTGCAAAATCTTCATATTGCCTAAATGTGTTGTCAAACTGATTGTGAAACTGCTCAGAAACTTTCTATGGTCCAGAAGTGCAGAAGGAAGAAAAGCACCAATTGCTTGGAAGAATTTGTGCAGACCTAAAGATGAGGGAGGTGTGGGGTTTAAGGAGATCATATCTTGGAACAAGGCAAGCTTCTCAGAGTTGATATATGATATTCTGACAGATTCTGATTCTATATGGAAAGCCTGGGCAAATGCTGTTAACCTCAGAGGAGAGTATTTTTAGGAGACAGAATGCAAGTCTACCTCGAGTGCTCTATGGAAAGCCTTGCTAAAAATTAGAGATGAGATCAAGGAATCATTAGAAGGTGTAGGCAATCATGTGATCATTATGACTAGAAAGGCAAATATGACTGGAGAACTGTCTATGATAGTATAAGAAGTAGAGGGATAACAGAAGAGTGGTGTAAGTGGATTTGGAGAGGCATTAATACCCCCAAGAGTATCTTTCACTTCGTGGATGATAATCAATAGAGGAGTGCTCACCAAGGACAGACTGAAAGACATGGGTGTTTTACAAGAGTATAGATGTACGTGAACTGTGCAATGACAACTTCCAAGAGACTTGGGATCACATATGGTTCAAGTGCAGGTTTTCCAAAGAAGTGCTTAACAAGGTGCTGACATGGGCAAAAATAGGGCGAAGGCATTACTCTATTGAAGGTTGGATAGGAACTTTAAATAACATAACCAGAAGAAGATGCTTCATATTTAACTTGTGGGTTGCTTGTCATAGTCAGAGACGGACCTGGACGGGGGCCGGTGCCCCCACTTCCCTCCAACTAATTATTTATTTGTATTGTTTTATTTTTTTAAAGTATAAAATTAGAAAAACTATACTAATATTATAAGTATTAATTAGTCTAGTTGGTCTAGTCCTCGTTTTACTAACGGAGAGTATATTGTTCGAATCTTATCTCTTAGCCATCCCCTAAATTAACATTTCTAGTTTTGTTGGTATTTTACTTGAATATGTTTTATCTATCATGTTATTTATCCTTTTTTATTATACTTCCTTAGTGTAAATTAGTCTTTTTTCGATTCTAGTTTGTTAAGTTTTTAAGAACTTGAATTATGTTTTCTCCGTCGATGTATATGTTAATTTTAAAAGTACACTATGGAACGACTATTTAAATAACCTAGACTCTTGTTGGATAACCTAGAGCTGCTAGCTCTCATCCGGAAGGATGCCCTAGGACGCCCCCCGTAGGGGGCCTCCTAATCCTTACCTTTTCAAAAAAAATGTATTTTTTAAGATTTAACAATCATTTTTAATTAAAAAAAAGTAAAAAAAAATCCCGAAAATAATGTCACTAGTATCACATGATTCACGGCCGACAACTCCACCCTCCCCGATAATATAAGTTGTGCCCCCGCTTCCAGAAGATCCTGCGTCTGTCACTGGTCATAGTGTCGTGATGTACTATGTTTGGATTGTAAGGATTAGAAAGATCTTCACAACACGAGAGTTGTGAAGTGGAGGAGTGTATTAGAATTGTGATAAATCACATTAGAAATAGTGTTAAGGCAAGATGGATGAATTGTAATAGAGAAACTAGAAAAGGATTTGCTAGGATAAGCCTAGAAATTTCTTGTAATATCTAGGTTAAACTAGATTAACTTTTGTAATTATTTACTTATATGAATAAATTAACCCCTTTCAAAAAAACACCATATTTCTGTAATTGGAATAAACATTGGCAATATATCAATGGGAAATTCCTTTTAGTACCCTCTAAGTTTCGACATTTCCTCCTGGTGTCTACAAAAAAAAAAACTTATTCCTTTTGGTGCCCTCCTACTTTTGACAAATTCCTTACCGTAACCTAAATTCACCAACTTCCAACTTCCATCCATTTTACAACCCCAATTCTGTTAAAAAAAAATTAAATAAAATTTTTACATTTTCTTATTTATGGGATCACTCTTTTTTTAACTTTGGAAAACTTTCCTAAATTTTTTGTCTCAATAATTAATTCAAACCAGATGTGTTGCCCATAGAATAAAACAGATGGGATTAATGGTGTGCCAACAATGAAGCGTTTTTTTAGAGGATTGCTCTTGTAGTAACACCTAACAACTGTAATAAGGGAAGGATTGTTTTTTTTCTTCTGAATTTTGCTTCTTGCTAGAGTTCATAACGATTGTTTTTGCTGAATTCGTCCATCGGCAGCGGAGTTCGGGAGAGCCACAGATGACTGATCCAGCGCTTGATGTGCGTCATCGGCCACCGCCGCCAACGAATCAGAGTCCGAGGGGCAGAGGTCTCGAAGCTTATTTTGGGAAGTAGGAAACCCTAAATTGGATGTAATTTGGGTATTAGATTTAATTTTCTTCCGGTTTGTGTAGGCATTGTGGGGAGATGGGAAAACCTAAATTGATTTGGGAGAAACTTCTAAGGAGAGTAAGGGTGTTGTTTGTGAGAAGAGACGAGAGAAAAAGTCGTCGGGTAGCAAATTAGGAGCAGATCTGGGAAAGAGAGGAAGGAGGAAGGAGATGATAGGATGAAAAATACTCAATTGGATAGAAAATAGAAAAATCTGGGGAGGTGATATTTTTTGTTATTAAGAAAAATAAAAATATAAAATAGTGACAACTAACTCATTCTCTAACTTTAGGGTGTGTTCGATGATTCAAACTTGATATGAGTTGATGTTGATGTTGATACTGATTTAATGGTTGATGCTGATTTTAGGAGTTGAAATTATTAGTTTATTTTTGTAAAAAATTATGTAGGTGTTCGGTAGATTAAATTAATCGAGGCTGATTTTATAAAAGATGGGTGTAAAATTAACAAAATGGGTATATTTATAAATTTATAAAGAGAAGATTAATTTTTAGATTTTTATAAATTAAATTAGTGAAGGGTAATCGAAGTAAATAAATTTCATAAGGCTGGATAAGCTTGAGAAGGGTAGATTAAATTTTGGGTTAAATATAAACTCCGATAAGCTCCAATAAACACCATCAACTCTCACCACCGAACAGAAGATAACGACTTTATTTTTTATTATAAGCTTGATTAAAGCTGTATAAGCTCAAAATAAGGCCCGCCGAACGGACCCTTAGATGCGTAAATTTATCTATGGGTAAATCAAGTTTATGGGGATAAGTTTTTCAAGTTAGAAAAATTGATCCCGTAAATAACAAAATGTAAATATTTTATTTTATTTTTTTAAAGGTAATGGGATTGTAAAATGGATGGAAGTTGGAAGTTGGGTGATTTTAGGTTACGGTAAGGAATTTGTCAAAATTAGAAGGGCATCAAAAAGAATAAATTTTTTTTGTGGATACCAAAAGAAAATGTCGAAACTTGAAGTGCACCAAAAGGAATTTTCCTATATTAATTAATAATAAGAAAAAATTATGAAGTTTGCACGGACCAATTCAAATACATATATATTTATCAAAAAGAAAATTATTCTCACATGATCTTGATGATTGAAGAACAAATCAGAGTTATAAAATACTATTTTTTCACCTTCATCTATTGGATTTCTCTCTTTCTTTCTTTTTACATATCTCCGTAAACCCAAAAATCAAAGGCCTCCTCCTTCATTCACATGTCCCAATTTGGTATTTATAAAGAGAGGAGTTTGAGAAGATTAATTTGGCTATGCATATTTATTAGAGCCGTTAAAAGCTGACTCGATCCGAAAAATCGACCTGTACTGTCCGAAAATATAGAGTCAAGACCCGAAATTTGAACACGAAAATCAAAATAAACCGAACCCGATAAATCCGAAACCCGTTGGGTTCAAATCCGAAAAAACTGTTGGGTTGACCCAATTTGTTATATTTTAAGAATATATAATATATTTTGAAAATTATAATATATTTTATTATTAAAATATATAAAAATAATAGATTCATTATTAAATATTATTTTTTAAATAAAAAATATTTTAATAATTGTAAGAAAATCAATTTTCTTGACCTATTAGGTCGACCCGACCCGCCCGACAACCCGCAATGACCCGACCCAATTTGACCGGTGACCTGTTACTACCCGAACCCGACTCAACCCAAACCCGAAATAACCGAACCCGAACCCGACTTGACCGACCCGTTTGACACCTCTAATATTCATGTATAGTCTTAGTTAAGAATCTTAAGAGACTAAAGGATACAAACCTTGGAAATTTAAGCATTGAATATTACACAATATATTTTTGTGAAACGATAAGGAGCTTATTTGACCCTTCGAATTTTCAAACTTTCAATAAACATATTACTTCAGATGTATTTCAATTTCCCTTCAAATCTATAACTATATATTAAAGTTATCCCTTTTCAAGCTACCAGAACGATTCTGACCCCACCTCATATTTACAAAATTAATTTTTATTTCTAATATTTTAACTTTTTCCTATTATATTCTTCTTTAACTATTTAAATCTATCTTTAACATCAAACAAATATCTATTTAGTATAATAATATCTTTTGAAAACTTCCTTATACAAATATTTAAAATTAAAGATAACAAATTTAAAATATTTTTAAATAAGTATAAATATCTTTTACCTTTTAGCATGATGTCTTTTCACGAAATTATTTATAGATATATTTTTTTCTTTTATAATAAAAAAATTAATGATAAATACTTATAATGTTTAAAAATAAAAAAATAGGTAATATCTATAATCTATTACTAATAACTAAAGCCGAAGCAATTTCTGCCACCACATTGCACCACATCACCCCTTTATTAAAATAATAATTTTAAATAGTTAATTATACAAAAAAGTTATCTCAACTAAACATAAAGATAAAATAATATTTGAAAAAATTTATCTCCAAATAAACATAAAGATAAAAATAATATTAATAGATTTGACCAAAATAGATAAAAAAAGTACATTATATTTATTACATATTTGTAAAAGATACATTAAAAAAAAAGATAAGAAAAAATATTTAGATGTAATCACATATATATCTTTGAAATAAAAATAAACCATATCTATATATCTATAACTATATATTAAAGTTATATATTTTCGAGCCAACAGTAATTAACTAAACATACAATTCAATCTGTTGAAATAAATAAGTGTCCACACACATATATAAAAAAACACAGCTCCCACGTACAAAAATTAAAATATAAATTATTAATTCAATCTTCCTTTTGTACTTATTAACCATACAATTCTGTTGGAATACATATGTGTTCACACATAAAAAAAATTCCACGTGATTAAATTATCATGCTTGACATTAACTAATGTATAATTTTATTACATGTGTTGTTTACATAAATATTAAATATATTTCTAACTTCACTTAATTTGTATTATAGTGCTATATACCATTGAATTTCAAAAGAGAGGATTGCCACATGCTCATATTATATTATTCTTGGATAGTAAATATATGCTTCATCACCCTGAAGATATTGATAAGGTAATTTCTGCTGAAATTCCTGACCCAAACGATGATCCCCATCTATTTCAAATTGTGATTGATTGTATGATTCACGGTCCATGTGGAGCACTATGTAGTAACGCTATATGTATGCAAAATGAAAAATGTATAAAGCACTTTCCAAAGAACTTTGTTGAGGTAACAAGAATTGATGATGATGGTTATCCTGTTTATAGAAGAAGAAGAAATGGCCATATAGTAAAGAAAAATGGAAAGGATATAGACAGCCAATTTGTAGTTCCATACAATAGAATACTCTTACTCAGGCACGGAATAAGGGGTAGGCTAGGGTATGCTACAACCTACCTCGAAAAAAAAAAAAAATTTAGTATAGAGGAGTATTGGGCCTAATTTTATTTCTTCATGTATCCCAGCCCAAGGCCCAAGCTATTTTAAATGCAAAATACGTGAATGACTTGGTACGCGCTGATCTCTCCCACTAAACTCCTCCTTTTCTTTATTTTTTAATTAATTAATCTAATATTTTATTGTGTTGGGATTTGACAAACTCGTCAGTCGTCATTCTTCAAATGTACTGGGAATTGGGGAAAAATCCAAAAGGCCAAAACCTAACACCCATTAATCAATTGTTCAATTAATCTACTGCCAAGTTTGCCATCCATCATATTAGGTATCAATTTTGATTAAACAATTTCTTATGTCTCGTTTCTGTTTTCAAATTTTGATGAATTGGGTTTGTGAAATAGGGAGGGAACATGGAAGAACCGGAAGGTAACGACGACGGCGAGAACAGGGAGGCCGTACGGGAGGAGGACGAACCGGCTGAACCGCCACCGCCGTTGATGGAGACGTCCGCTCTTGCTTCGACTCCGGGACCATTGAACGTTGTGCCGCCTCCGCAGGGACGGAACCAGGAATACATTTTAGGGTAGGCTGAATTTACCTTAGCAAAAAATAAAGATTCTGAAGAAAAAAAAATTGACAAGAGCTACCTTGTTGAGATACGTCACCTAAAAGCATATATATACATCCAAAATATTAATATTCATGCAACAAAATCATAAGAAAATACTATCCATCCAACCAAAAAACTAGCTTATATGCCTAAATCCAAAAGCAACAACAGAAATTAAACTACTTAAGTTGTACCCTTCTGTTACTTAAAGCATAAAACTCATCAATAACCCAATCTGAATCAATAGAATCCACAATGTCTTTCTCCATATGCACTGTCATTAAATCAGCAAGAAAATCATCACTCATCTTTGTTCGAAGTCGGTTCTTAATAATCTTCATAGCTGAAAAAGCCCTCTCCGTTGTAGCTGTAGAAACCGGAAGAGTCATCACTAACCGAATCAGTCTTTCAATCAACCCAAATGGAGTTCTTGTTCTAACAAATTCCTGACACAACTCTGAAATGGTGGAGAGATCCTGAAATTCCTCAAGTTCAGAGAATTGATATTCAAAATGCTCCAATTCAGATCTCAAATCATCCAAATCTGGAACATCATGAGAATAATACTTCTCAGCCAAACTACAAATGTTATCAATGTCAAATGATTGAAAATCAGACCGAGGATCCAATGAAGAACTAAGAACCAAAAGCTCCCTTGTTTTCTCCTTAAATCTAGTATCCAGTTCCATCATTTGAAAATCAATCACTGCATTAAATACTTGAAATTTGTAATATTGCTCAACGGTAACACAATCCTCTTGTTGGGAAGGACGACCCCGTCGACTTCTTTCGGGCTTGAATATTCTGAGAGTGATAAGGCATATTGCTTTCCATGTTTTCTGTTTGGAGGTAATCTTAAAAGGCAAACTTTGCTCACTTCTTTCGGGCTTGATAATTGGAGAAGAGTCGGTGGGGCTAAATGTGTCTTTAAGAAGCATATAGGGAAGACCGGCTCAGCACATTATAAATCTATGCAAGATTGGATGAGCTTGAAACATGTTTGTGGGAATATTGTAAGAGCAATAAATCCACAACCACCTAAACTGGTACAGCTGAATCGGTTGCGGATTAAGGCTACGGTAGAGGCTGTAAGATTGATGGCAAAGCAATCACTTGCTTTCAGAGGTGATGATGAATCTGTTAATTCGTCTAATCGTGGCAATATTATTGAAACTGTGAAATCATATGGGAGAATGAATGAGGAAGTTGCAAAGGCGACCTTAGAAAATGCCCCTGGAAATGCTACTTATACTTCTCCAAAAATTCAGAAAGAGATTCTTAATATTTTTGCCAAAGGAGTTAGAAAAAGGATTCGCGAAGAGGTTGGGGACTCCAAGTTTTGTATACTTGTTGATGAAGCACTAGATGAGGGTAAAAAGGAGCAAATGGCTATCATCTTAAGATTTGTTGATTCTCAAGGGTTTATTCGTGAACGATTCTTTCATGTTGTAAGTGTCAGTGATACTTGTGCAGCAACACTGAAGAGTAAGATTGAGAAAGTTTTCACTGAAAATAATCTTCTAGTTGAAAATTTAAGAGGCCAAGGATATGATGGTGCTAGCAACATGCGTGGTCAATGGAATGGACTTCAAGCATTATTTTTGCAAGAATGCCCATATGCATATTATGTACACTATTTTGCTCATCGTCTACAACTGGCTTTAAATACAGCAGCTACAGATGTGGATGTTGTTTACTTGTTTTTTGAGATGTTGACTAGTATCATTAATGTTGTCGACTCATCTGCTAAGCGTGTTTCTGAGTTGAAATGCATCCAAGAAGTTGAAGTTATGGAACAAATTGCTGCTGGGGAACTGCAAACTGGCAAGGGAGCCAATCAAACATGTAATCTACAAAGAGCGGGAGCTACTCGGTGGAGCTCAAGGTACTATTCTATCAAGAACTTGATAAAATTATTTAATGCAACTAGTTCTGTTTTGGAAAACATGATTGCTAATGGTCTTACCGGTAAAATACGCGGACAAGCTTTGGGATCTTTTAGAGCTATAAGATCATTTGAGTTTGTGTTTTGTTTGTTGCTGATGGAGAAAACTATGAAAATTACAAATGCTCTTTGTAAGTCACTGCAAGAACAATCTCAAGAAATTGTAAATGCCATGAATCTCGTTTCAAGCACGAAAGCTCATCTTCAAAAGTTGAGGGAAGATGGTTGGGTTTCTTTCTTTGCTAGTGTTGTGTCATTTTGTGCCTCACATGCCATTGTTGCTCCAGATTTTAATGCTCCTTATTTGAAAGGTATGAGTCGACGGGGTCGTCCTTCCCAACAAGAGGATTGTGTTACCGTTGAGCAATATTACAAATTTCAAGTATTTAATGCAGTGATTGATTTTCAGATGATGGAACTGGATACTAGATTTAATGAGAAAACAAGGGAGCTTTTGGTTCTTAGTTCTTCATTGGATCCTCGGTCTGATTTCCAATCATTTGACATTGATAACATTTGTAGTTTGGCTGAGAAGTATTATTCTCATGATGTTCCAGATTTGGATGATTTGAGATCTGAATTGGAGCATTTTGAATATCAATTCTCTGAACTTGAGGAATTTCAGGATCTCTCCACCATTTCAGAGTTGTGTCAGGAATTTGTTAGAACAAGAACTCCATTTGGGTTGATTGAAAGACTGATTCGGTTAGTGATGACTCTTCCGGTTTCTACAGCTACAACGGAGAGGGCTTTTTCAGCTATGAAGATTATTAAGAACCGACTTCGAACAAAGATGAGTGATGATTTTCTTGCTGATTTAATGACAGTGCATATGGAGAAAGACATTGTGGATTCTATTGATTCAGATTGGGTTATTGATGAGTTTTATGCTTTAAGTAACAGAAGGGTACAACTTAAGTAGTTTAATTTCTGTTGTTGCTTTTGGATTTAGGCATATAAGCTAGTTTTTTGGTTGGATGGATAGTATTTTCTTATGATTTTGTTGCATGAATATTAATATTTTGGATGTATATATATGCTTTTAGGTGACGTATCTCAACAAGGTAGCTCTTGTCAATTTTTTTTCTTCAGAATCTTTATTTTATACTAAGGTAAATTCAGCCTACCCTAAAATGTATTCCTGGTTCCGTCCCTGCTCTTACTTCGATACAATGCTCATATTAATGTAGAATGGTGTAACCAGACAAGTGTTGTGAAGTATTTATTTAAGTATATAAACAAAGGAAATGATCGTGTCACTTCAACATTGTCTGCTCAAAATACTTTGAATCAACCAAGTCAGGGCGTGGATGAAATCCAAGATTACTACAATTGCAGGTAATGTAATATATATTATAATTAACACACTCTTTGACATTTGTTTAGAGTTGTGTATTTTAGAATATTTTTTCCTTGATTTTTTTAGCATTATATATAATAAAATAATTTAAATGTTTATTATCGTGTGTGTCACAATATGTATAAGTTAGCTTTCCCTATTTCCCTTATTTTCTTCCCTATCTTTTTTAGGCACATATAATAACATAAATACATTTCTTTTCTTTTTTAATTTCCTAATATGCTAGCTAATATTATTTGAGTTGCAGATACATTTCTCCATGTGAAGCAATTTGGCGAATCAATGAATATAAAATTCATTTTAGGACTACATCAGTAATGCGATTAAGTTTCCATCTAGAGGGAGAACAAAATTTAATTTTTAATGATGATGATGACATTGATGATGTACTGAATAATATAGACGTTGATGTTTCAATGTTTACGTCTTGGATGAAGTATAACAAGAATAATCCAGAAGCAAGAGAATTGACATATTGTTACTTTCCAACGTATTATACTTGGCAAACAACGGAGAAAGAATGGACCAAACGAGGACGTAATGATAATGTTGTTGGAAGAATTCATAACGCTGCACCTGGAAGCACAGAAACATATTACCTAAGGATTTTGTTGAATCGGGTAAAAGGTCCAACTTGCTATAAGGATATACGGACTGTTGGTGATACTATATACCCTACATTCAAAGAAGCATTCTATTCCTTAGGATTATTAGATGATGATAAGGAATATATTGATGGTATTACTGAGGCAAGTTTTTGGGGAACATCAAAATACCTCAGGCATTTATTTGTTATGCTACTATTCTCTTGAAGTATGTCTAGACCAGAATATGTTTGGGAAAAAACATATTAATTTCTATCAGATGATATTCTATCTTCTAGAAGGAGAATTCTTCGAATCCCTGGTATGTTATTTATAAATTTCAAGTTTATTTATTTTTTTCAAGTTAATTATTACTTATGTTCCAAATTTTTTGTAAATTTTTTTTTCCATTTACATGATAATTTTCAACCTTATCCAATTCGAGAAAGAGCTTATCTCCGAACACGCACTATTAACTAATATCTACACATTGATATTTTCTTTATGATGTATCCGTTTATGATGGTGTATTATATAGGTACGTTGATTTAATATCTACACGTTGATTTAATTGTAGAAAAAAATACTTTATAGTAAATAAATTAATAATTTATGTAATATACTTTACATTTCTGTTTTTTATTGACCATGGATATCTAATATAAAAATGGACGTTAACTAAAATGTACTTTTGCAGATTTACAACTTACCGATGATCAACTGCAGAACTCCCTCGCAAAAATTGAAAAGCTTTTGCAACGGAATGGTAGTAGTTTGAAAGATTATCCTCCAATGTCGTTGCCGGATCAGGATTTTTGGTTTCAGATGGCTTTAATAAGCTAATTCAAGACGAGCTTCGTTACAATAGACAAGCACTAATGGATGAGCATCAAAGTCTACTTTCCAAATTTACAGAGGAACAAAAAGGTGTTTATGATGAAATTATTACCGTTGTTGATGCAAAAAGAGGAGGTGTGTTCTTTTTGTATGGTTATGGTGGAACAGGGAAAATATTTATATGGAGATCTCTCTCTGCTGCCATACGTTCTAGAGGTGAAATTGTGCTTAACGTTGCTTCGAGTGGAATTGCAGCACTTTTGCTTCCTGGTGGTAGAACTGCACATTCAAGATTTGCATCCCAATAATTGTCCATGAAGATTCAACATGTCATATAAAGCCAGGTACACAACTAGCTAAATTAATCTCTAGGGCCGCACTTATAATTTGGGATGAAGCTCCAATGACAAACAAATATTCTTTTGAAGCCCTTGACAGAACTTTAAGAGATATCATGCGATTTTCAAATCAAAATAGCTTAGAGTTACCATTTGGAGGTAAAGTTGTGGTATTCGGTGGAGATTTTAGACAAATCCTGCCTGTAATAGCAGGAGGAAATAGGCAAGATATTGTTTCAGCCACAATAAATTCTTCATATTTGTGGAACTATTGCAAAGTTCTTAAATTGACAAAGAATATGAGGATACAACATGGATGCACGGAATCACAAATATCAAAAGCAAAGGAATTTTCAGAATGGATATTAAGAGTTGGAGATGGAATTGAAGGTGGTCCAAATGATGGTGAAACATCAATAGAATTCCCCGCTGATGTACTTATAACTGAAATTAGTGAGCCGATTCCGTCAATTGTTGAGGCAATATATCCTTCCATCCTTCATATTGATAAACCAGCTGAGTACTTTCAAGAAAGAGCTATTCTCTCACCAACACATGAGATAGTTAAGATGGTAAATGATCACATCTTATCTATATTACCAGGAGATGAAAAAACATATCTAAGCTCAGACAGTATTTGCTCTACAGATGAAAACAGTAGCAGTGATGCTAGAATATATTCAACAGAATATCTCAATGCTATTCAATGTTTCGGTATCCCAAACCATGTGTTGAAACAAATTGAATCCGTCTTCAGGCCTATGTAATGGAACAAGATTGATAATCACGCGCCTTGGAACTCATATAATCCAAGCTGACATAATTTCTGGAAGTAACATAGGAAAACGGGTTTACATTCCTCGCATGCTACTTACGCCATCTGATAGTCGATACCCGTTCAAATCCCAGAGAAGACAATTCCCTTTGATGGTTTGTTTTGCTATGACAATTAACAAAAGTCAAGGCCAATCACTTTCTCGAGTAGGCCTATTCCTACCAAGGCCCGTATTTGCTCATGGCCAACTATATGTTGGGTTATCTAGAGTTACAAGTAAAGAAGGGTTGAAGGTCTTAATATGCGACAAAGAAGGTCAGCCACAAAATACAACCTTGAATGTAGTGTACAAAGAGGTTTTCCAAAATTTGTTATGATAAAGTAGGCTAATTCAATGCTTTATAACTTTAAGCACATTAAAGATTGAGTAAAATAGTTTTTTACAATATTACTTATGATAATTTATGCTAATTATCATTCGTCACTGAGTTTTTTAATTCGATTTTGGCCCGGACCAATGTCCCATACATAGTCGTTTAATGTATGGAACATGCTAATTATTAACTTAATTACTCGAATAGGCAGGGTCCAAATGTAACCCACATGATTACATTAACTCAATCTTTCTATCATAGACATATAATGCATTACATAGATATTTTATAAAAAAAATATAAAATATCAATCCCGGGCAAAGCCCGGGTCATCAACTAGTTATATATTAAATTTGTACCTTTTCGAGCCACCAAAACAATTCTAGCCCCACCTCATATTTAAAAAACTAATTTTTATTTCTATTATTATAACTTCTTTTTATTAAATTCTTTTTAACTATTTAAATTTATCTCTAACATCAAAAAAATATCTATTTAGTATAACAATATTTTTTGAAAGCTTTCTTATACATGTATTTAAAATTAAAGATAAAATATTTAAATATGTTAAAATAAATATAAATATTTTATCATATATCTTTTGACGAATTTATTTATATAAATATAGTGATTATCTTTTATAAAAAATTAATGATAAATAGTTAAAAATTTTAAAATTAATAAAATTTGATAATAAAATATTTAATAGATATTGAAATATTTGATAAACTCTAATTTACGTACATGAAAAGTAATAAAATAGGAAGAATATAATATTTGATTAAAAAATTATATACATTCTACGAACAATAAATTATTTATATTAAAATTTATATTATATTTTTATTTATTTATTAATATCCTATTCATAATATTTATAAAATATTGAATCGTAGTCGTACATGGTACGGCGGGTAAAACTAGTTACCCTAAAATCAAATGTCACTTTAATATAATAATTACGACCTCTTTTTTTTTCTTACAAAATTAAAATTAATATTAATGGAATTATGGAATTTTCAACTTTATCATCTCAAAAAATTACTCAAATATGTGGATACTAAAATATTATCATAATTATGGAAATGATTTCTTAGTTGGAATTATTTAGCTCAATTTAATTTTGTTAATATGGTTTATTTATTTCATTGTATGGTTTTTAGTTTCTAAAACAAGAATGTTTAGCTTATGTCCTTAGGGCTTCTGTTAAAATTAGATTATTATTATTATTATTATTATTATTATTATTATTATTATTATTATTATTATTAAAAAGAGTCACGTGAGAATGAGCGCTCAAGTGAGAAATAAGAATAAATCTTGGTTGTCCCCTCCAAAATATCGACGTTCCTGATTAGACATTCATTAAAAAAGATTTAAAAAAACGTCACGAACGAATTTTATCAGATTATTCGCATATTTTTCATTAAAAAACGATACAGTCGAATTTTTCCCGTATTATTCGCGTATTTTGGAAAAATACGTTTTTATTAGATACACACATTTTGTGCATCAAAACTAACCAATTGTGCATCAATACTGACTAATTGTGTATCGAGTATTTGATAACATTGTTCATTGATTTCAAACTTTTTTAATTTTAATTTTAATTTTTTAACCTTATTTATGTGTATGAATATAATATTATCTAGTTTTTGAAGCACATATAATTAGTTTTGATATACCCATATTTTTTCATTAATATACCCTATTTCTTCATTGATATAACCTTGTTTGTTCATTGGTATACCATTATTTATTCATTGGTATACTCTTGTTTATTCATTGATATACAATCATTAATACTATCTATTTGTGCATAACTACTAGCACTTTGTGCAATTAACTTTTCATTATGTATCAATGAATATGAAGTTTGTGCATTATTATCATCACTTTGTGCATTACTACCAGTACTTTCATCATCACTATTAGTACTTTGTTCATTAATACGGAGTATATCCTTTTGTTTGTGAATTGAAATAAACTTTTGCACGCTAAGAGAATGAAAAGAACAAATGAAATGCTCAATAAACGTATATCATCTAATATAGTACCTAAATAAGATAAGGATGTAGAAGCTTGAATGCAAATGATAATAGATAAAGAATCTGACATTGTAATAATATGATGTACGCTAAAAGAATGAGCAAACTGCAAACCGAAGAAAAGTGCTTTGTGCCTTAACTATGTTAGGAGTCCAAGAAGTAGTCACACATTTCACAGTAGCAACAATGACGAATCCAAACGAGTCAAGCAAGACAATACCAAGACCGACATCAAAAAAATTAGTTTTGTCTCACATATGACTAATTATGATGAACAAACATATATTAATGCATACAATTTCAATACGCATTCAGCCATTTTTTTGCACAAACAATAAGTTTTTGATGCACAAACAATAGTTTTTTGATGCACAAAATCACAAAGTTCATGAATAAAATCAATATTTTGATAAACAAAATCACAAGTTTGATGAACAAAATCACAATTTTGATGAACAAAATCACAATTTTGATGAACAAAATCATAGTTTTGATGGACAATTTGGGCGTGCGCCCTATATCCGTTTTTTTAAATACGCGAATAATTCGCCAAAAATTATCCCTTGGCAGATTAAGCTCCACTCCACATTGAAGATTGAGAATTAGCCCTTGGCAGATTCTCATCCAAAACACATGGGTTTTTTTTGGTAGAAGGAGAGACAGTACTCTCCGACCCCTCAAGGGGGCATTTTATTAATAATAGAAAAAGGGCTAAGTAGTCAGCAAACGGGGGATAGTCCGACCCCTAACATTAGCATTACGCAAAGAAATAACACCCTCCGACGGGTCAACTAATACATGAAAACCTAAACTAAAAGAAAAAGCAAAAGAAGCAAGGAAATGAGCCACATAGTTTTCTTCCCTATAAATATGACATATCTGAACAAGCCAACTCCCACTAATTAAGCCTCGGCACTGAGCGACAAGCTAAATAAAGGGTGGTAACAATCCACAGGCTTATTTAGAAGAAGACACACAACTTGTGAATCTAATTCTAAACAAACCCTCCTCTACCCCCGTTCCCATGCCAAGCGTAAACCTTGAAGCGCACCCCATAATTTTGCTATGGGAACAATACACATACCGATATAATGAATAAACCCTACCTGCCACTGACCATCACAGTCTCTGATCACACCTCCCGTTGCCGCCATTCCATCCCGGCGAACCGAGTCGTCGGTATTAATTGTTACCCACATAGGAGACGACCGTTTCCCCATAATGAACTCTTCCTTTTTCCGGTTTGCAGGCTTGAGATCCAACGCCACCGTACAAGCTCTCTCGTAATCCGCTACTTGCTCCAAAATGAAGCCCTTACGATTGCCTATAAAAAGAGTATTTACAAAGATACACTTGTTACGCCACTTCCAAATCCACCAAATAGATGTAACAAAAATAGAACTCCAATCATCTCCGCTACAATGCTTATGAGTACAAGAGATATTAATCCGAATCCAAAAAGTAAAACCAGACTCAAAAAAAACTTCCCTGACAAGAGGATGGTGAAAATCTTCCTAAAAACGCTTTGTATTAGTACAATTGCGTAAAAGGTGGATCAATGACTCCTCTTCAGATGAACATATCGAGCAAAAGGCATTTATGGCAAAATGTCGCCTAACCCGCTCTTGATTCGTAAGGATAACACCCTTGAAAGCCAGCCAAAAAAATATCCGAGCTCTCTCCGGTACTTGGATAGTCCAAATTGACTTGTAAATAGCACGATCAACATCAATAAAACCCCTATCAGGTCGGATAATCTCGTACGCTGCACTGACTGTGTATTGGCCATTTGTTGAATTTTTCCAAGTAACCACATCCAGAAAATCAGCCTCTTCAGTGACAGCAATTGAGGCTAATTTCAGCAGAGTTTTGGACGGCAACAACCCCTGTAACAGACCCCAATTCCAGCCAGACCCATCAATTCAGTAATAACGCACAGGATGCTACAACAGCTCGTTACAAATAGGGGACAAAGCCAGTTCAGCTAATTAGGGGACAAAGCCTAGATTCCTCCTCATCCGAACGGCTCTCACCCTCCATTTCCTCAAGCGCCTTCTCGAGGTTTTCCGTTGGATTCAACTCTTTCTTTTCTCCTATTTAATTCCCCTTTTTAATTTGAATTTGGATCTGCTATTTTTAAACATCGAGAAATTGAATAGTGGAAGGACATTCTTATCGGAAATTTTTGTGGAATTCGGAATTGTTGCTGAATTCCATATGTAATTATGTAAGAAGAAATCGATCCTGTTTTCTGTCTATGGAATAGTGAAAATAGCCAAATGCATTATGCATATAATCTGACGTGACTAGTAAAACTTCATGACATAGCTTGAAAACTGTGAGTGCTGAATTTACAACTTTTGTAGGTTGAAATGAAAGGTTGGTATAGGTGTACTACGTTTAGTGCAAGATGTTGGACTTGAAATCTTCCTCTATTGCATTTCCTACTTGTTCTCTGGGATAACACAATAGAATCAGTATGTAAAAGTTTTTGTTACTTTTCTTGCAGGATTGTATAAGCCTTAAGGCTTTGTAACGTCTGAGAACAAGATGATAATTAATAAAGACAAAAAAAAAATAGAACGACTCTTTTAAAGCATAAGAGAGTCGTGCTTTAAACACATGGTTTTTTATTATTAATTTAAAGCACCGACTCTTTCACAACATTCTCATAGGCTTCATAGCATCGATATCACGTAAATGCTTGAAACGAGCTTATAGAACAAGCAAATGAAAAATTATCACAAGTGAATAATGCTTAAGAAAAAGCAATGGAGCATCCCTAGTGAATATGAAATCATTATATGTATCACAAGTGAATACTCCCCTTATTTTAGATATTATTGCTAGTTAATTTATGGGAATATAAGTAGCGAAGGTTTCAAGTCTTAGTAAACGACAAAGAAGGAAGATGAAATCAAACTCAAATGCATGTCTAGTTGAGCAGTATCAAGCTCTCCTTGTACACGCACATGTAGATCTGTTGGATCGTTACTGGTTAGCGAGAGCTTGAGAATTGGCTGTTAAGCTGTTCCCAAGGCAGCGGAAGAAACAATATCGCAAGTATTAAAAGATGAAAGAACACAGTTTCTTTATAGAGGAACCCTACGACAACCAACTAGTTGTGTGGGTAAACCTGTTAGGATATAACAAACTTGTATAAGCTAGCAGCCACGTGTACAAGTTAGTTAACAGAGAGTTAGTTAGAGAGCTTCTTGTTGAAGCTAGCTACGATTGTATAAATACACTCACAACTTGTATCTCTGTTTCAATCAATGAATTCAACTCTTTCTTTCTCCTTCTCTTCCAATTCTAGCATGGTATCAGCCTAGGTTTTTCGTTCCTCTTCCGCATTTCAATGCCGGATCCAATTTCTCCATCTATGGATCCGTCCAATCCTCTGTATTTGCATCCTTCTGACCATCCAGGTTTGGTTCTGGTTTCCAAACCATTCGATGGAAAGAATTTCGGATATTGGAAGAGATCAATGCGTCGCGCTCTATCGGCGAAGAACAAATGGAGTTTCGTCAATGGATCTACACCGAAACCAGCTCCTGGTCATGCCGATCTCGCAGCTTGGGAGCGTTGCAATGATATGGTGGTGGCCTGGCTTCTCATTTGTCTGTCTCCTGACATTCAAAGCTCTGTTAATTACTTGGATTTTGCCAAGGATGTTTGGGAGGATCTTGAAGGTCGATTTAGACAGATCAATGGCGCTCACCTGTTTTCTCTGAAAAAGGATATGATCTCGTTGTCACAAGGATCAGATTCTATCACCACTTACTACACCAAATTGAAGACGCTTCTCGACGAAATAGCGAGTGTTCGTCGTTTGCCAGCATGTTCTTGTGGAACTACTAAAGCAATTCTCGATTACGAGGATAATCAGAAGCTCTTACATTTCCTTATGGGCTTAAATGATGAATACATGGCTATTCGAGGTCAAATTCTCATGACAGATCCATTACCGTCCCCAAGCATCGCATATGGAATTCTTTTACAGGAAGAGACACAATGATCAGTCCACAGTTCTTCACAGATCATTGCTGAGTCATCCTCTATGCATGTTCATACTCAATCTGGTGACAAGAAGCAGCATAGTGTTTCGTCTCAAAAGAAAGATGCCAGATACTGCACTAACTGCAAAAAGACGAATCACAATGTTGATAAATGCTTCTTTATCATTGGATTTCCTGAGAACTATAAAAGTAAAAGCAAGAAGGTTGGTGACAAGAATTCTGGTACTGGTTCTTCTAAAGGATTTGCTGGACAGGTTGAATGTGGATATTCTTCTAAGGAATCTTCTTCTCAGAATTCTTCTACTCTCTCTCAAGAACAGTATCACAAGCTTCTTGCCTTAATTTCTGACAAGTCAAGAACAAAGACGCCTTTTGATGATCAATAATTTTCAGCTTTTGCTGGTAAGGTTTTTTCTTCATCTCCTACAGTTTCCTGGATTCTTGATTCTGGTGCCAGTAATCACATGTGTGGCAATATCTCCTTATTACATGATATTGTTTCCATTGATCGTGTTATTTCTATTACTCTTCCAAATGGAAATGTTGTGAATGTCAACAAGTCTAGTTCAGTGCAGTTATCTGATAGTCTGTTGCTCAGAGATGTTCTATTTGTGCCCTCTTTTACCTGCAATCTTATATCTATCCACAAATTGGTGTTTGATATGCGAAGTCAGGTTATTTTCTCACATGACAGTTGTCTATTACAGGACTCTGTCTTGAAGAAGAGTTTGATGATTGGTAAAGCTCACAAAGGTCTCTACATACTACAAGATTCTAAACTGCACAAGCCTTTATCTCAGTCTGTTTTGAGTCATTCTATTGATAAGAGTAGTATCTTTGCTAATAATGCCATCTCTTATGATGTGTTACACGCCAGATTTGGCCATTTACATTTTTCAAAGCTTCAGCAAGTTTCTTGTACTGCATTAGATGCAAACTTCAAAAACAAACCATGTACTATATGTGCTAAAGCAAGAATGCATCGATTGCCTTTTCCTTCAAGCCAAATTTCTACTTCTAAACCTTTCCAACTTATTCACTTGGATGTTTGGGGTCCTTATAACCAAACAACACATGATGGCTACAAATATTTTCTCACAATTGTTGATGATTTTTCAAGAACCACTTGGGTTCATTTATTATCCACCAAAGGTAGTGCTTTCAGCTTTGTCAAAGCATTCATTGTCTGGGTGGAAAGGCAGTTTTCTTACAAAGTTCAGGTTATAAGAACAGATAATGCAATGGAGCTGGGATCAGGAAAGGTTGCTCATGATTTTCTAGACTCCATTGGTGTATCTTTGCAAACTAGTTGCACAGCAACTCCACAGCAGAATGGGGTAGCTGAACGTAAGCATCAACACATTCTTGAAGTTACCAGGGCTCTTCTATTTCAATCTAAGTTGCCTATCAAGTTCTGGGGAGAAGCTGTTTTAACAGCAGTTCATATAATCAATCGTCTTCCAACCAAAGTTTTGCAACAAAAATCACCATATGAGGTTTTATTTTAGAGAAAACCTGATTATTCTCATCTACGAGTGTTTGGTTCTCTTTGCTTTGCCTCAACACTCAAACAAGGCAGAGATAAATTGCAAGCTCGTGCCCATTCAACCTTATTTCTTGGCTATCCTCTAGGTAAAAAAGCCTATAAACTCCTTCTCCTTGATACAAACAAAATTATAACCTCTAGAGATGTTCTATTTCATGAACATATCTTTCCATATCATGATTCTACACCTTCTCAATTTCAATGGCCTTCACAACCTTCTTTCATAGATGACTATCCTATTTTTTCTCCACCAAATCCTCATCCAAATCCTCATCCACATCCAGATCCCCCTAATCAAGACCCCAATTCTGATTTGAGACGCTCTACCAGAGTTCATAAACCACCATCTTATTTGCACAACTATGTTTGTCATACTTCCATTACTGAACCTTCTCATTTTTGTGCCCACACTCTTACTTCTACCGTTTCATTTCCTTCTATTGTTTTTCCTCGAAATTCTCCTCCTACAACTGAACCTTTATCCTACAAGGAAGCCATTCAACATAAAGAATTGTAAGATGCCATGACAACAGAGTTTCAAGCATTAGATGCTAATTCAACTTGGGATTTAGTTCCCTTGCCTAAGGGTAAACATCCTATTAGTTGTAAATGGGTATTCAAAGTTAAACATAACTCTAATGGTTCCATTGAAAGATACAAGGCACGTCTTGTTGTCAGAGGCTTCACTAAAAAATATGGTGTTGATTACACAGAAACTTTTTCACCTGTTGTCAAGATGACCATTGTGAGAAGTTTAATTTGTGTTGCTGTCAAAAAGGGTTGGAGACTTCATCAACTAGATGTAAACAACGCATTTCTTCATGGTGATCTCAATGAAGAAGTCTACATGAGATTGCCTCAGGGTTTACAAGTACAACAAAAGAATGTGGTTTGCAAGCTTAATAAAAGTCTTTATGGACTTAAACAAGCGTCCAGGCAGTGGTATGCCAAGTTATCACATGCTTTAAGGACAAAAGGGTATGTTCAATCTTCCAATGATCATTCTCTATTCCACAAGAAATCAGGTTCTGCTTCTGTTTTTGTTGCAATATATGTTGATGATATATTGCTCACGGGAAGTGATGAATCTGAAATCTATTCATTAAAGCAATTTATGGATAGCACTTTTAAAATCAAGGATTTAGGTGATCTGCATTATTTCCTTGGTTTGCAATTTACAACAGTTCCTAATGGCTTAATCATGAGCCAACAAAAGTACATTACAGACTTGCTACAAGAATACAAGTGTTCTACTACGTCTTCAGTAGTCAATCCTCTGGAATTAAATACCAAATTGTTGTTGACATCTGGAGAATTGCTTCTGAATCCTACAGCTTATAGAAAGTTTATTGGTCAGCTAAATTTCCTGGTGCATAGCCGACCTGATTTAGCTTATTCTATACAGTTTTTGAGTCAGTTTCTTCATGCTCCAAGAACTAGTCATATGAATGCAGCTTTGCACACTCTTCGTTATCTCCAAGGGACATTACATCATGCTTTGCTGTTCAGTTCTACACCCTCCATGAAACTCCAAGCTTTCTGCGATGCTGATTGGGCATCTTGTCCAAATACTCGTCGCTCAGTTAGTGGATATCTCGTGTTTGTGGGTGATACTTTGATTTCATGGAAGTCAAAGAAACAACATACTGTTTCTTTATCATCAACAGAGGTAGAGTACCGTTCTATGCGCAATGTTACAACTGAGTTATCATGGTTAAGTCGACTTCTAGATGAGCTTGGTGTTGAAAACATACAGCCTATTCCATTGAAATGTGACAACCAATCTGCTATATTCATAGCCAAAAATCCAGTTTTTCACGAGCGTACCAAGCACATCAACTTGGATTGCCATTTTGTCCGGGAGAAACTTTTGGAGGGTCTTTTGAAAGTTAGTTATGTACCCACCAATGATCAACCGGCCGATCTTCTCACAAAGCCTATACCTGGCCATAAGTTACAAGAGTTCAAGCACAAATTAGGCATGCTCGATTCGTCCCTGCCAAATTTGAGGGGGGGTGTTAGGATATAACAAACTTGTATAAGCTAGCAGCCACGTGTACAAGTTAGTTAACAGAGAGTTAGTTAGAGAGCTTCTTGTTGAAGCTAGCTACGATTGTATAAATACACTCACAACTTGTATCTCTGTGTCATTCAATGAATTCAACTCTTTCTTTCTCCTTCTCTTCCAATTCTAGCAAAACCTCTACCTCCGCTTGGAGGATTTTGAATGACTTACTTATTTTATTGCTTGTTCCTTAGTTACAAACAACCAGATTCAAACTTCTCTATTCCTACGAGTTCTACCTAACTCTAGCAACACTAATGAATCTTCTCAACTGAGTTCCTAAGCGAACAACTCAACTAAAACAAGAAAGTCAAACCTTACACCTTGACAATTCAGTTGCCTTGCTCTTGGGAACTTTAGCTTCACCGTCGTCGAGATCGTACACTCGCCGCCGGGGACTTCTCTTCTTCTGCCTTTCTTTCTCTGGGAGTATATGTGAGTTCTGAGAGAAGTGCTTGAACCTAGCACTATTCATTTATCTTTATACTCGGTTGTACTTGGGCTTCAACCGCATCTTTCATGTTGTCCGAAATTCCTTTTGCTTGCAGCCCAAGTGTACAATATTCACATGTGACTTCGATTTGAACTAGGTCAACTTCTTGAATTAATCGGACCGTTGGATCACTCGTGACAGTCTGCTCATCAGACTGTTCCTTCGTTCTGTCCAAGATAGGATCCCGCGATTTACGCTGAACGGTCTTTGTCTTCACATGTGAGTTCCCATGTGATGGGAACTATCTTCTTCAGAGTTCCTTTGAGAGAAACTCTTCAGCGTGTATGCTTGTGTTCCTTAACCCTTCATCGGAGTTCTCATGCTATGGGAACTTTATTTGCTGAACCTGTGTTCCTTAGGAATACTTGGACAAAGCACATTAGTTCCCATATGGTGTTTGTCATTATAAAAAATGGAGAGTGGTCTCGTTGTTCCGATGTTTAGAACCAGAGGTCCCAACACCGTCCCAACAAGATCCATGGTTCTTGTCACTGCAATCCAACCTAATAAGGCCTCGCCATTCTTCTTGAGGTACAAGAACCAAGGCCCGATAAGCTTAACACATTCAGGAATCGTGAAAGCAAACTTGTAGCGTTGATTCCTATTAGGATATAATATCTTCTTTTATAATATTTTCCTTATGTATAGAATATTTTGTATATCTTTAGCTTGGGCTCCAAGGCTTAGTTTGTATATAAACCCTTTCAGGGTATTCTATTGAACAAGAGATTACATTCACACAACTATCGTATCTTCACATGGTATCCAGAGCATAATACGATCCTTAATTATTTTTTTTAAACCCTAATTTTCTATGGCTGGCGACGAATCCTCCAACACCGATCCATCGGTGGGTGTTCTCCCCACGTCCGACCCATCGGCAAATCTTCCTGCGATCATTCCTCAGGTTGTCGATGACACGCAACACCAAAAGGGCAGTGCTGACGCCCTTCTCGCCGCTGCATCCGGAATTAAAACTCCAACACTTGCGTTTCCGACTTTGAACGTTAAGTTGGATCGCACCAATTATGTTCTTTGGCGCCACACAATCAAATCTTCTTTGGAAGCATACAATGTTGACAGTTTTCTGCGTGACAACAGTGCACCACCGTCGACTCTTCCGGTTGCTTCGGGATCTACAGCGCCACAGATTGTCAATCCCGCTTTCGCTGATTGGACGCAGAAAGACAGGTTCATTCTTCTATGGATTCGTTCTACTTTATCTACACCTTTATTAGCTCATGTTGCTCGCGCCAAGACCACTCATGAGGCCTGGGCTATTCTCGAGCGTATGTTTTTTGCCCAAACTAGGGCTCGTTCCATGTTTCTTAAACATCAACTGCAGAACTTGACAAAGGGAAATCTTTCTATTCTCGAATATGTGGAGAAAAAGCGGAGCTTTTCTGATGCTCTTGCTGAATGTGGTTACATTGTTTTTGATCATGACTTTATTGAATATATTTTGAATGGGTTAGATTCGTCTTACTCAGCGTTTCTAACTGCATATAATATGCAAAAGCATCCTATTTCGTCTGATGAACTCTTTGGCCTCTTATTACAAGAAGAAGAGAGTATTAATGTAGCACATCAACCGACCTCGGTTGACTCCTCTCTTTTGGCAAATTTGGCCAACCGTGGATCTCGTTCTCGAGCCGGCTCCTCTCGGTCAGATCAGAATTCCGACTCTGGCTCTTCATCGGGACGTTCTATATGTCAACTTTGTGCTACACCTAGGCACGAAGCTATCAATTGCTGGCAGCGTCAAAACTTCAATGATTATCCACCGACTAATCCTAATTACAATCAACGGGGTGGTCGTAGTGGTAGAGGACGTGGCGGTCGTGGTGGCCGAGGTCGTGGTGAATCGCGATCATTCAACACTGGCCGTGAAGATCATTTCAACAATGTTCAGCAGCCTTCCACCAATACACCACAATCTAATTTTGTTCATCAATAGCCACGGTTCTCATATCAAATGGGGCATTCCCCCTCTACTCTTGTTGACCCAAATTGGTGCTTTCTGTGCACTCTGATTTCGGTAATCTTTGATACAGGGTCCAATGCTCATGTCACCGCTGATTTCGGTAATCTTTCTGTGCACTCTGATTACACTGGCAATGATGGTTTACAAGTAGGCAACGGTATGTCTCTTCCTATTACGCATTTGGGCAACACCACTTTACATGCCTATCCTAAACCAGTTCAATTGCATAACATACTCTTTGTTCCTCAAATTAAGAAAAACCTTATTAGTGTTTCTCAATTAACCAAGGATAATGATGCTTATATGATTTTTTACCCTACTTGTTGTTTTGTGAAGGACAAACAGGGGCGCACACTCCTCAAAGGAACCATTGAAAACGGGCTTTATCACTTGGATCCTTCACCAACGACCTCATCTTTCCCACAGACTTATCTTGGTGAACGCATTGATCTTCAAACTTGGCATGAGCGCTTTGGACACCCTCATGAGTCTATCTTTCGTCGTTTAGTCTCTAGATTTCATTTACCTATTTCTTCAAATAATTTACATTCCGTTTGTGAGTCTTGTCAGCTTGGGAAAAGTCATCGACTTTCTCTCCCCCGCAGTCATGTGTCTAGTTCTACTCCTTTTGATTTGGTATACTCTGATGTTTGGGGTCCTTCCCCTGTTTCCTCTTTCGTGGCAATTTCTATTTTCTTATCTTTGTGGATGATTGCACTAAGTTTGTATGGATTTACTTTCTCTCCCAGAAATCTCAAGTGTTGTCTCATTTTCAACTATTTCAAAAGATGGTTGAAACTCAATTCTCCACTAAAATAAAGCAATTTCAATCCGATTGGGGGGAGAATATCGCAATGTCTCTACTTTCTTACAGACTCAAGGCATCATTCATAGAGTGTCATGTCCTCATACTCAATCTCAAAATGGGGCAGCCAAACGTCGGCATCGTACCATAGTTGAAAAGGGTTTGGCTCTTCTCTCTCACTCTAAATTACCACCTTTATTTTCGGAACATGCATTTCATACTTCGGTTTATTTGCATAACAGAACCATTACCCCTATTTTAAACTTCAAGTCCCCGTTTGAGGTTCTCTATAACAAAATACCGGATTATTCCTTTCTCAAAAGTTTTGGGTGCCTCTGCTACCCTTTCTTAAGACCGTATGTAGCTAATAAACTTGAATTTCGGTCTTCTCCATGTGTCTTCATTGGGTATAGTTCTAAACACAAGGGTTATTTATGTCTTCATGTTCCTACTCGTCGGGTTTACATAGCGCGTCATGTCATTTTTGATGAACATACATTCCCTTATCCTCTTCATGCCCAAACACAAGGAACCAACCCACAAAATCACCCCCCTCAAACCTCTATGCCAGCCTCACTTCTCAAATTGGCCTCCTCACATTTTTCTCCCTCGGCAAATCAGACCGTGCCACCAGTACAATACTCGGTCCAAGACTCGGCCGAGTCTCAAACCGAGGTATGTGCTGCCGAGCCATGCCATTCGCACGCTTCCTTGCCTCAATCCGTGCCCTGTTCCACGCCAATCCAACCTAATGCTAGCCCACCTCTAATCTCACCCGTGCCGAGCTCTACCATGCAACCATCATCATCCACACCAAACTCGCAAAACACCCCTTCTCGCCAAGTTGATAACTCGGTTTCACGGTCCATTGATGGAGAGTTAGCTGTTGTTTCCTCTACAAACTCAGGTACAGATTCTTTACCTTCTCCTTCTATTCCTTCTTATTTTCGTCCCGTTGACAGTTCCACTCACCCAATGGTTACTCGTTCAAAGACGAATAATCTCAAACCCAAAGCCCTTACCTCTACTAAACATCCTCTGCCTGTTTTACCTGACTCCCTTACTGAGCCCAAAACCTTTCTCCAAGCCTCTAAATCACCGGAATGGCAACATGCTATGCAATCTGAATTTGATGCCCTTTTGCGTAATGGGACTTGGACACTTGTACCTCATCCTTGTATTTCTAACATTGTTGGTTGTAAGTGGGTGTACAGGATAAAACAGAAAGTAGATGGTTCCATTGAGCGTTACAAAGCTCGTCTTGTGGCCAAAGGCTACAATCAAGAAGAAGGAGTTGATTACTTTGACACCTTTAGTCCGGTCGTGAAGCCTACCACTATCAGAATAGTCATGTCTATTGCATTACAACATTCTTGGCCTATCCGACAGGTTGACATTAATAATGCTTTTCTGAATGGAGATTTATCTAAAAAGGTCTATATACAGCAACCCCCGGGATTCATTGATCAAGCTAGACCGAATCATGTCTGTCTCCTTCCGAAAGCACTTTATGGGCTTAAACAGGCTCCTAGAGCTTGGTTTACGAAACTTCGACAATTTCTCCTCTATCATGGATTTCGTTCTTGCCGATCTGACACATCTCTATTTCTCAGGCGCCTTGGCTCTTCTATGCTCTACATTCTTGTTTATGTTGATGATCTCCTCATTACTGGTTCCGTTCCTGCTGATATTGATCACTTCGTTCATTTATTGAATAAAACATTTGCTTTACGAGATTTGGGGCCCTTACATTATTTTCTTGGTCTCGAGTTTTCCCGAGGATCAAATCACTTTCTACTATCTCAGCAAAAGTACATTCGGGATATTCTGACACGCAGCAAAATGCAAGATGCAAAGCCTATTTCGTCCCCTGCAGAGCCGACCTCGCGTCTGATTCGTTTAGGTGACCCTCTTTCTGATCCATCTCTATATCGGAGCATTGTCGGTGCATTACAGTATGTCACTATTACTAGACCTGAGATATCCTATGCGGTTAATAGAGTCTGTCAATATATGCATTCTCCTACTGACACACACTGGGCTGCCGTCAAACGCATATTACGTTATCTCAAGGGTTCTATTTCGGCAGGATTGTGTATCCGACCTTCTGTTGATCATCGTCTGGTTGCTTATTGTGATGCTGGATGGGCTTCTAAAAGTGATGACTGCCGATCATAGCATGACTTTGCCATTTATTATGGTGGTAATTTGATCAGTTGGGCTTCCAAAAAGCAGCATGTGGTTGTTAAATCTAGCACTGAGGCTGAATATCGAGCTATTGCTTTTACGTCTACAGAGTTAATTTGGATTCAGCAACTCTTACTAGAATTGCAAGCACCTGTAGTTCGGCCTCCAATCATCTTATGTGATAATCTCAGTGCCACTTATATGTCAACCAATCCAGTTTTTCATCAGCGTTCTAAGCATATTAAAATTGACTTTTATTTTGTTCGTGAACAAGTTGAAGAGGGCTCACTGATTGTTCGTCATGTCCGTGTTTATGATCAAACTGCTGATATCTTCACAAAGGCTATTGGGACTGCTCGCTTTCTGCAATTACGTTCCAAGCTTCATGTTCGGAATCCGCCATAAGCTTGTGGGGGGGGGGGGGTATTAGGATATAATATCTTCTTTTATAATATTTTCCTTATGTATAGAATATTCTGTATATCTTTAGATATTCTGTATATCTTTAGCTTGGACTCCAAGGCTTAGTTTGTATATAAATTCTTTCAGGATATTCTATTGAACAAGAGATTACATTCACACAACTATCGTATCTTCACAAGTCCAAGTGCTTTTCTTGCAGGACCCATATATGTATTCCATTCTTGTGTGTAAGACAATGTTTGTCTTATTGGGCTGTCTGACAAACCCATGCTAGTGTTCTCCCGCAATCAAGTTCTATTGGGCCAAGTCAGCCAACATGTAAAATTGGGCCCAAATCTTCATTAGTTCCACACAGTTATTATATTTTCTTGCTCCACTTGTTCCTCCAAAATCATCATAAAATACCTAAATACATATAAACATGAGTATAGATTATAAATTAAAATAAACATAAAAGCATACAAAATATGAATGAAAATGTCCTAAACTAATATGCAATTAGACCCTTAAAATATCTATTAATTAAGTGTTATTAATAAGGAGTAAAGGGGAATGAGTCACCAAGTTTATCTCATAACACTATCCCTTGAATATTCACATTTTCAATATATTTAGGGTTATGTATAGGTTGCCTCGTTAAAAAATTAGCTATGAAAAACCCATCGGAATAAAACTCATAGCACAAGGAAAAAGAGTATGACTTGTAGTATATGCTTTCATAGTATTGCCTCATTCAAAATCTTGTTAGATAAAAAGATGAATGACGAATGTATTTAAATGTGTCTTGTTTTTTTATTGGATAAATATAAATAATAATATTGGAAAATTTTGAACAAAATAACTAAAGATGGATAAATAAAATAAAAAAAAATTAAATCTGAAAAAAAAAACTAAACGGAGAAAGTAATTAAATTATTCAAATGCACTTGTTTAAAGATAGATTTTGGCAGGGGCAACGGTTAGTAACCGTGTAAATATGTAATGAGTGCATTTGATATAGGCATCCTAGAACTTAAAGAAAGGGCAGGTGGACAACTTTGAAGAATTTGCTACCAAAAATTAATGGGGTATTTAATTTTGAATTAGGTGCGTGAATATAAAATCTGTAATTAATGCACGTCATTATTTATATATGAGCTTATTTCACGTAGGACTTGACCAAAATATATTTAATTCACGACGGAAGAAAGATTATGAGAAGTAAAATGAACATAAATGTATAGTATCTCCCTTACAATTTATATGTTTTTCAAACACTTTCACGGATTAAAATTTTTAATTAATATAGTAAAATACCCTTATTGTTTTTTTTTTTTTACAAAATTGACTTACCCTTTTATATCACAATCATCATTTACCTTTGAAATTGAACAAATACAATTCCATCTCTACTTCGTCCAATTGAAGTGGACAATGACGAATAGAACATTGATGTAGAGGGTAATTAATCTAAAAGTAAATCAATCTAAAAGTAAATTAAGGAATTCAAGGGGAACTTGAAAAAATGTTGTTCATTATATATAAAGATCTAAGCAGCTATGTGAGAATGCTTATATAGCTTTGCTTGGTTTGATAGATCACACTCTAAGGATCTTCTAGTTTAAAGAAACTATTTTTAAAAAAAACTAAATATTACAAAAGGAAAAAACAGTTCAAATAATTTGAAGGCCGTATGAAATATATATCTTTTTTTGGTTATTGCCACTTCAGTTCAGCGGAGAAGTTTTGCTCCATTAAACGTCTACGTCTGGAATTCGAGTCTCTCGAGGGCCCCTTTATTTTTTGGGTGGGATCATCTGCTCTCCCAACAAGTTCATTTCTCCTCCATCGAGAGTCGAACACTCGACCTCAACAAAGGGAAGCGTAGCCCCTCCCACCACGCTCCATGCTTGTTGGTATATGAAATATAAATCTGGTAGATCGCACTCTAAGAACATAGCCATTTGAAGGGATATAAGATATGCCACACAAATTTAGCAATCGAAAGAACAAAAATCGACAGTCAAATAACTCGGCATGATGGGTGAGAAAACAAAGTAGGAGAGAATTCAAAAAACTAATAATGTTACCAATTAAGTAAGCTAAAACTCAAGAAGGAAGAGAGGGATTTTTACATATAAATAGTAGTAATGCTTATGAAATGTACATATAAGACTATCCTACTAGCCTTAACTACCCATTTTTGTCATTTATTTACATTTTAACTAGCTAGATTGGAGAAACATAACTCATCTCTATGACCAAAGTTCAAAATAACTAAAAATTACCCAATTTGACCCCACATTCACATATTAAGATCAATCTTAGGCTTCTTTGATGGAGTAGGCAGGGGAATAACAGAATTGCACTTTGGACACTTTGGCTTGGCCGTGGACATCAACACATACAACAAGCAACTTGGGCAAGCCCCGGCAACCAACGTCCCATTCGCGTCGCTTTCATCTTTCTCATTTCGGTTTTGATCTTGAGAAGAGGAGTTGGAGTTCGAATCTTCGTTATTGTTTGTGATGGAGATCATCGAGGTGTCGGAGTTCGAAGGAGATGTCCTCTTCTTGGAGGAAGAAGTTGTTGGAGAGGAAGAGACCTTCCAAGCCCTTTCAAGAGCCGATTTGACCTTGTCTAGGGTGCACACACTCTGGTAAGGGGCATTTTTGTGAATAGTGAGGGGATTGGAGGGCAAATTGGAGAACAGATTCAGGTCAAGGTTCGGTGGTGGCGCTGTTTCTGCGTGGTAGTTGACCGTTTGATTCCTGATGTTGGACGATGAAGGTGGTGTTTGGTTGTTGGGATTTGTGTTCTTGTGATCAGGGTTTGGAGATTGTGATATGCATCTCTGGATGTATACTTTCCCTGTCTGCAAACCAAACGGGGTCTTAAATAAGATCATTCAAAGGTTTCTTAAGCATGGCTTTTGAAAATTTTAACCCAAAACTATTGATAATGATCATGACAATGTTAAGTGATGAATGGAATTTAAATAAATCAATTAATGCGGAAATAAGAAGATATAGTAACTCAGCATTAAACATAAGAAAAAAAAACACATCATATTGAATGAATCATCATTTAATGAAAATATTCAAAATGACAAAACAAACAAAAATTCAAAGACCCAAATCAAGAATTGATTATCAGAAGAACCAAGAAACAAAGCAAAATCCTAACAAAATCAATAAAACTGAACTGATCAAAGAATCCAAAATCTTATACAGTAGTAACTGATAAATTAAACAACCAATAAAACCCCACAAAACATAACGATAAAAAAATTGGCAAATCAATAAAACAGGGGAATTCACATGAGAAGAAAAAACCTGCAAATCAAGACGCTTCTCCCAGCCAGTAGGAACATGCAAATCAAGATCCAACTCCTTGGATTCCATCCCAAAACACCCACCAAGAAAATCACGGGTAATCGGGTCAACCGGACCCGGTTTGCCCTCGCTCTTCATCTGCCTGCCCACGTCTGCTGCCATTTCTCCAAAAGCAAAATTCAGTTCCAACCAAACGAGGAATAAGAGAAAAAGAAGAGTTGGAGAAACTGGGGTTGGTTGAAAGATCAGAGTAACCCGTTATAAGGAGGAGGAGGAGGAAAGGTTAGGGGAGAAGAAATTGAATTGCTTCTTATTTTTCAAGTATTAAATGAAAAATAAATGTAGTTCGGAATTGGGTGTGTGAATTAAATTAAATTAAATACATTAATTTGATTTGGTTGAATTGGTTTTGGAATTTAATGTTTTGGGAACAGAGAGAGATTAATACATTTGAGTGAGAGGGGTGATATTCAAAGGGAGGCGTGTCAGTAATTGCGGACATTTAATGCCTTTCCGATAATATCAAAATTGCTTATTCTATAAATACTCCGTAAATTGTTTGTGTACTGCCCTATTATTAATACCTTTAGTCCTGGTTATCATAACAGTACGATTTGCAGCTTCTATATTCAAGTATTCTTCAACCTTCAAACAAAGAAAACTACTATTCCCTCCGTTTTACAATATAAGTTATTTTTAACTCTAAAAAATATTTTATAATGTAAGTTATTTATTCTCTTATTTAATATAATTTTTTTTAAAATATATCATTACTCTATTTAATTTATTTAACATTCCAACAACATTTATTAACTCAAGCAATTTTAGTGGTTAAAGTGTTAATAGTACATGTGATAAAAACAAACATTAAATTATCATTTTTTCCATCTTAATCTTGTCTTAATTCCTGTGCAAAATTAAAAAACGAATTACATTCCAAAACGGAGATAGTACTATTGCAAAATATTAAAACTCGGCTCTCTTATATTTTGAATATCAGGGTGTGGAAAACTTGGCTTGATCAGTTGATCGTTAGAGCTAAAATGTAGAAATCGTTATACATCACGAGAGTAATAGTTTGATTTTGTATTAAGTATGAGATCTCTTGTTTAATTTCGTAAGAAAAAAGCACATCTAATTCGGTCATACTCTTAGCATATCTATATATATGATATGTTTTCATAACCCTTTAGACTCATTAAGCTATTCCACGTGCATCGACGTGCGTTAGTAAGAGCTTGAGACTAGCGATTAGGCTGTTCCCAAGGCAGCGGAAGTAAACAATCGCAAGTAATATGGAAAGTAAAAGACACCGATCCTTTATAGAGGAATCCCACGACAACCAACCAGTTGTGTGGGTAAACCTCAACCTCCGTTTGGAGGATTTTGAACGATCTATTTGTTTTATTGATTGTTCCCTAGTTACAACATGCAAGACTTACACTTCTCTGTTCCTAGCAGTTCTTCCAAACTCTAGCACCACTAGCAAGTCTTCTCAACCTTGTTCCTAAGCGAACAACTCAACTAAACACAAGATAAATCGAACCTTACACCTTGAGCTCACTGTCACAGTTCCCTTACTCCTGGGAACTTGGATTCGCCGTCGCCGAGATCGAACACTCGTCGTCAGGGACTTCTCTTCACTTTTCTCAACGTCTCTCTTGCTTCTTTGTATGAGGATATGAGTTCTGGGAGAAGTGCTTATTCCAAACAATATTCATTTGCTTTTATACTCATTTGAACTTGGACTAAAATCTTCATTTTCATTTTGTCCAAAATGCCCTTTGTCTTGCATGCCAAGTTTTCAATCTTCACACGTGACTTGATTTGAATCTAGTCAACTTTAAATGTCAATCGGACCGTTGGATCACTCGTCCCAGTCTGTTCCTCAGGCTGTGCCTTCGCTTTGTCCAAGACAGGATCCCGCGATTTGCGCTACACGGTCTTGTCTTCACATGTGAGTTCTCATATGTCGGGAACGGCTCTCTTCTAAGTTCCCTTGATAGGAACTTGCTTTCGTGTACTCTTGAGTTCCTTTTGTGTTCCCTTCTAGAGAGTCTTTGTTAAACCTAGAGTTTCCTTGAAATACTTGAGTGTAAAAGTTAGTTCCCATATGGCGTTTGCCAATATCAAAACTACCACTTTCCCCCTTTTTGATGATGACAAACCCATTACAAAATAAGCAAGTATTTCAATGTGTGAAAAGTCATGATATGCATCTGATTCTTAAGCATGAACTTTGAGAGCCACTTCTATGAACCATTAAGTCCCTACTTAGCATATTATGCGTTAGTTCCCCCTTAGCCAAAGCATATTCTTTGATAACTCTTAAGAGACTCATCTCACACATTTTGTCCTTCCCCTTTTGGCATCATCGAAAAAAGAAATTATAATAAGGAAAGTAAGGAACGCGCAATCATACTAAAAGCCAATATATTACTTAAGCAAAAATGTACAATATGGGAACCCGTTACATTTTGTGGGAATTGATAAAGCTAAGGGAATAGAAGGGGAAAGATCATGGGGCCTTGGGAATCAAGTGATCACGGAGCTGCATGAGGACAGAGAGGATGCTCTCGAGAGTAGCGGCAATGTGCACAAGCACCCGATTGTTCCCAACACTTGATCCTTCACCAGAGGGCAGGGTCCCTTGATGTTGATCCTTGGATTGCTCAGAGTGACACATCTTCTGGACCACAGAAAGGTCCAGTTCCCTTCCGATGGTCACTTCCTCCTTGGTGTCGTCGTAAAGGCCTTCCTTAACCATGAGCCTCTTGACCAGGCCAACGTATGGCAGGGAATGGGTCGGAGAGGCAAGACACTTCTCCATGTGCCCAAGTATTATCAAGGGGAGGTTGATGGGCATTCTGTGGATGAATTGGAAGAGGAGGATGGCGTCTTAGATATTGAGGGTGTGGCGCTTTTCCTGCCGAAGGATCACAACCGTGATCAGAAATTGATGCGCCAACTTGGCGATGAGGCCAAGGTTGTGTGTCGGGGTCCCTTGGGTGGGAAATCTATTGTCGTAGATGTTGTAGAGGATCTCGTCCTTGTTGAAGTCACTCCATTTCTTGTGAGGAAGGACGCCCAATCCCTGGACAGGGACGTTCAGCTAGCGATGAATGGAGGAGGCGGTGAAGACATACTTGTCGCCTTAAAGGGTGAGGGTGCCCTGAGTAGCTTCGTCAGTGAGGACGAAGTTGTTGTAGAAGAGGCGCACCTGCTCAAGGTCGACCGTTACTGCAACGTCGCACACCTAGTCCCACCCTTGGGCCTTAATCAACTCCCAGAGGTCCCCGAGGCCATGAGGAGTCAGGCTAGACTCAGTGAGGACCAGTGGAGTGATGAGCTTGCGGTCTGTTGAGATGGGAACCCGTTTCGAATTTGTTCCCTTACCCCTCTTTGCTTTGGTTCCCTTGGAGGAGGCAACGACCTTTCTCTTCTTTGGAGGAGTGGGAGCGGACTGAAGCAAAAGCATATGCTCCTTATCCTTGGGAGACCCATGCGACACCACCATCTGGCGCCCTTGTTGTTCATCATCCAGGGTTTGGGGGTGCTCTCTGCAAGTGCCTCGACATCAAGCACCTCGGTGGCGTCGTCGCCATCCGAGTTCCCTTCGGTGTCGGAGGATAGGCCCAAGTCCTCGTCGTCGTTGCCTTGAGGGACCAAGCTTGTTCCAGCATCATCAACTTGTGTTGGGGGCCCATCCTTATGGGTGTTCTCCTCTTGTTCTGTCACCTCCTCGTCTTGAGCGGCGATTTCCCTTGGGCGCTTGGAGGATGGGGGTTGTCTGATTACAGCCTCAAGCTTAACCTCAAGAGCAGCGAGCCGAGCTTCTTCTTCGGCAATTCCCATGACGATGGGAGTGCCGGCTTTTTGCTTTCGGCGGGCGACCTCGGCGATTGGCAGGGAGTCCTCGTTCGAGTCGAGGTCGATGTGTTGCTTGGCCGGGGAGGGGGAGGAAGAAATTTCCGTGGTGGTGGGAGGAGGGGATTTTTGGTGGGAGGGAGAAGGAATTTGTAGGGGAGGGGTAGGGGAGTTGGATTTTGGAGAGGAGGGTGGAGGTATGTTGTCGGTTAGAGAGGTGGAGGGGTTGATGGGATTGGTGTTCCCATCAGTGGGTGGAAGAGAGGAGGAGGGAGGAATGGGATCTCTAGGACTGGAGGTCCCAGAGATGGGGTTAGGAGTGGAGAGAGGAGTTGGTGGTGGAGGATTCTTGGATTAAAAGTTCCCGGAACTAGAAGGCGGAGGGAGAGAGGAGGGGCGAGATGGGGGTGGTGGTTGATATTCGTGTTTTTAGTCTAGTTTTTGGTGTGTTTCTTAGTTTGTTTAGGTTTAGTTTTGGTAGTTTTTAGAGTTAGTTTGGTGTGTTTTTGGATGAGTTTGCATATTTTGTGAAAAGTATGGAAGCTACTCTGTTTTGTGTCTTTTTGTAGGTTTTGAGCAGGAAAGAATGCTTTTTAAGCTGAATTGGAGTGCTATGGTGGAGGTCGGAAGAATATGAAAATAAAGAGGTTGAAGTCTAAGCTGTTAAGAGAAGAAGAGTTGAAGAAGCAAATCTCAGGCTCGTTAACGAGGCTGTGAAGGGTCGTTAATGAGGGGTATAGATAGAATTTTTGGGATGGATTTTGTAATTCCTACCGATCTTGTGCGGAAGTTGTTGATGATAATTCCTTGTCGGTAGGATATTAAGTGATTTTAGGGTTTTTAATGATTTTAGGGTTGTTATATCTTATATCTTGTTATCTTTTTAGAGTTAGTTTCTAGCTTTTAGGGTTTTTAATAGATAGCTTTGTTAGTATAAATACCCTTCTTTCTAGCTTAGGAGGGAGGGAGGATTCTATTACTTTTAGGAGAGCCAATTGGAGAGGCCGAGTAGAGAGGGGAGTAAAGATATTTCTGTATTTTCGGTTTCTTCTGAAGTTTGTAAGACGATATTTCTCTTATTAATTTCAAATAAGTTTGTTTTGTTTTCAATGTTTTCTTTTGTTGAAGTTGTTTGCTTTATTAATATGAGTAGTGAGTAGTCTTATCTAGGGTCGGGGTTGAAACCCGGCATAGTTATGCATGTTTGATGAGTGAGTTGATGTTTTGAATGCCTTTTATCTATTTTTAGATTGCTTGTTGTGCTTATACTTAGGCGATAGTCGAGGTAATTTGAGTTTGCAATTTGATCGAAAGAGAAAGTTGTCAACTTGAAGGTTGATATTGTTCGATTACGAAAGTTTCGAGCTTTGGATCCAAAACAAGTGATTGAGTGAATTAATTGATGAGAATTGATTTATTTGCTTGATAGTCAGCGAAAGTTGATGAATTTATCTATTTAAAGGCATGATCTTTATCTTCTTACCGTTTTTTATGCATGGCTATGTTGTGGTAACCCTTGTCCTAGATTTTTATTCTTATTTTAGTTTGCATTCGTTATCGAGTTACTTGCCTCGGTACCGATCCTGAGTTTAGGTCGTTAGTGTGTGTTTTCGTAGAGTCATCCAAGTTCGTTAACGACCATGACAAAGTCGTTAACGAGGTTGGTCGTAAGTGTTTTGTGTTGTTTTTGTTTGTTTTATTTTTAAGTAGTTGATGGACAAACAACCGTGTTTCCCGTGGAACGATCCTGACTTCGCTATACTCAGCGGGGTCTTGACTTATAAATTTATTTGTTGTCAAGAATACCCTCTCAACAGTGGTGGTGGCGGTGGTGCGGAGGGGGATGAGAGATTGAGGAGGTTATCGATGGAGAAGTGAGAGGTCTTTTTCTTCTTCTTCTTCGAGGGCTCGGAAGAAGAAGATTTTTGCTCTTTGCATTTCTTGGATTTGGATTTTGGGGGATCGGGACCGAAACTATCGTAGATGACAATTCCGGAGGAAGTGGAGAGTGGTTGTGGTTGAGAGGAAGAAGATGGAGCCGGTGGAGGAAGCAGTTGAGATGTGGTGGTTGGAAGAATTGGTTGGGAGGTAGTGGATGGAAGCGCATGAGGTTGCGCCGTCGGAAGAGCAGATGATCGCCCTAGAATCTCGAATCGAGAAGAGAGGATCTGGTTTTTTCTTTGTGGAGGTGGGTGCAAACATAGTCATGGAGGCCTTTGTAGAGTTTCTCTCGAGTGGCCGAATCTGGTTCTTTATCCTCCTCTCGAAGCATGTAGGCAAAGAGGGATTTAGGGTTGTTTGCGATCCATTCACGGACGTGGGGATCAGGGTGAACAGGAGCCATGATAGATTTGGGTAAGAGAGAAGTTTTGGAAGTTTAATTGATTTGGAAGGGAAAAGGATTTCAGAGAATACGAGTTGCAGAGAGCGAAGGTTGAAGAAGGTCCCAAAAATAGCAATTGGTCTTTTAAGTGGGAAGAGGATAGGGGTAGAATGGTAAAGACGCTTCCCATTTCAAACGCCAACCAATGAGGACACATCACCATTTCAAATTCTTTTGCATGCTTGGGACGCGCGTCATACATTCCCTGGGAAATCACATCATGCGTTGCAAATACTTGGCCCTTAACGCTTCGGATTTTGACACATTTTCCCACTTCCCGAGTGGCGTTTCAACTTCCCGAAAACCAGTGTTCTGTTCCTAGTGATCATAATGCACGCCAGTTCCCATGATCTTTGAAAGTCCCGGTTTGAGTAGAGTGGACAAGGGAACTCTTACTCAAAATCATTTGTGAGGCTAGGGAACTTAAAAGGGAACCAGACAATTACAACTCGATAATAGGACAAGTGATTGGGCTCATGAGAAACATTTATCTGATTCACGGCTAAGGGTTGGTTTTATGATCAACCATCATAGTGGCTTATAATGAGGGTTAAGGGAACTGTAGTTGATCATTTTGGGCCAAAAGAAGTTAAGTTCCAAATTTTACATAATGCTTTAGACTAGTAACATGGTAAAATGAAAGCGATTATTCCTAGTGTTCCCTATCATGCATTTCACGATAAACTACCAAGCATTGAGGGAATAACAAACAAGGACTTGTTCAGTTTAGAGTTACCATCCCTAGAAGCATCCGGAGACGCTGGTAGGGACGTCTGTCTAAAGCTTTAGTGAGAATGTCCGCAATTTGCTCTTCAGTTCTACAGTGTTCCATAGAGATGTTCCCATGTTCGATATTATCACGCAAGAAATGATGCCTAATGTCTATATGCTTAGTACATGAATGATTAACACGATTTTTAGAAATGCTAATGGCACTGGTATTATCATATGTTATGGGAACTTGTCCAAAAGTCATACCGTAATCTTGAAGTTGGTACTTAAGCCATAGAACCTGAGAACAACATGAGGCGGCTGCCACGTATTCCGCTTCTGTTGTAGAGAGTGTGATCCGGGTAATCAGTGGGAAATCCAACGATGGTAGTGTAAGACTTTTGAACGGAACTCGATTCAAGTCTCGTCGGCGCGGGCAGGGTAACAGGGGTCGCGGGCGCACGTCGCGCTAGGCCGAAATTTGCCCGCTGATAGGCGTGAAATGGTCGTGCAAATCACGGCTATGCAAAAGAATCCAAACTAACTAAGAACTGTAGTCTTTAGGAAGTCCGGGTCGAATCCACATGTAGGTTGGTTTATCTTTTTGTATGAATTTTATGACAATTAAAATAAAAGGGGATTTATGAATTAAAATTAAGTAACAAGCATGCAAAACTAATAAAGCAATTAAAGTTTGGATTTTTATCAATTTGGGAAAACACTTAGTCAACCAGAGATCTACATTCGTATAACAAGTTGATCATAGATTTCACTCAATATCGCATGCATATGGAATTCCAATTCCTTTTCAAAGATAATTAATAGCACAACCAGATACTATCAATCCTAACTAATTGAATAACCCTAAAACCATCAAGATTCAATTCAAAAGCAACATGAAGAATAGGAATATAATCAGAATACAATTCTAGCATAAAACAACCATCTTTTATACTAGAATGCAATTTAACTCTCTTCTGCATAAGACTAGCACAACCAGATACTAGTATAATGCAGTTTGCTACTATGAAATAGAGAAACTCAACCAGTAATTTCTCTAGATCTAGCAATTGAGATTCAATAACAACAACCCTAGAAATTGCTGAAATCAATCACATAAACAATTCAAACAAGAGAGAAAAATAATTCCATGCAATAGATAAAGAGTAGAAATCTCACAATTGAAAGTCAAACGATGCTTCAAACTGTCTGACTAAGCAAAAGGGCTTAGTTCTCCATAGAAAAGCTAAAAACTCTGAAAGAAAAATATAATAATAATGTATGAGACATGCAACTCTCCAAACCCTAATAAAATAGAACTAGGTCTAAAAAGTCTATCCAAAAATACATAAACTCGGACTAAAGCTGATAAAGATATGACCAATCAATATATAACACGAGGGAACACTCCAGATTCCGTGTTGTCAGAGGAGGTGGGCGCCGCTGGGTTGGCGGCGGTCGTCGCCAGCACCTCGGTTCAGAACTTAGGTGACACTTTGGGGGCTGTTTTGACTCACTTCGAGTTGGAATTTGGACTCGGGGTAAAAACGTGAATTGTAGGTCTTTGGATTAGCTTTCCAACGATACCAAACTCAACTTCATAAGAACACTATAGCTCCCGAACAAGCTCTCACAAGACAGAGGTGTTGAACCATCAACTCCAACGAATGGCCCGAATTCAAGCGTTCTTTCCCCGGTTTCCATTCCTTTCACACTTGTTCACTTTAAGACCTGTAAAACAAAATAGAACAATTGCAAAAACTCAAAACTCCTAGAAACTCTAATAACTTAAAGAAACTAACTAAAACTACCTAAAAACAACGCAAAAGAAACGGAAACATGCATCCTAAACACTACCTATATGCAAGCTATCAAATTCCCTCATGCTTAAACCTTGTTTGTCCTCAAGCAAAAAGTAGATTCAAGTAGCACCACAACTTTGGAATCCATGCATCATCTCATAATCCATAGAGCGAGTCAACATATAACTATAACTTGATCAAGACATCTTAGCATGCAATTGACTAAAGCAAAGAGCATAGAGAATTTATCCATTCTAGGCCTCACCAAGGTAATGTGTTTGCACTCTCACTCAAGTGTTTATAGGTATGTGTTTCACTCAAATCAACAACGAAAAACTAGACTACCATATGCTTGCATCAACGTCCTAATTCTCCACCGTTGTGTACCAAACACACAACAAAAATCATGAGGACTTTTTAAAGGTTGTAATGGGGCCAATGTAAAGACAAATTGGAAGGGATCATATTTGGTCATGTGGTGCTCAATCCGGGATAAAGAATTAACTAAACCCAAACCCAACACTTTTCACTTCTTAACACTTCCAACTCTTCTTCACCAACTCCATACATAGACTTAAGCTCTTTTTGCTTCTTTTGTAACATTTTCACCTCTTTTTCAACTCTCTTCTCTCAAGAATTATGAAGACTTTGAAGCTCAATTTTTTCCTTTAAACACTTTTTTCTTCAATTTATTCTTCATCTTCATTTTTTTCTCACTTTGCACACTAGAGTTGTATTTCCTCTTTTCAACATCCCTTTCATCACACTTCCCCCCATACTTATTCACAACCACACAAACAAATCCACCTAAAGTCCTAAATCCCGGATGGGTCAAGCTTATATAGGATACGAATTATTTTGTGGAGCTAAAAAAATAGGCTTTAAGGCTCAAAAGAAATGGGATGTCAAAACATGGATCTTGTAGGGTAGGAAGGGAAATAATAGGCTAATAAGAAACATGCCTCAATCATTTTAATGTCATGCATCATAGTCAAGTAAAGCAGTCTTGAAAAAGAGTCATAACGCAAGTTCTAGAGCTAGATAATCATGATGATACACTCAAGAATATAGAGAACAATTAAACAATAAAAGGCCAAAAACAATCTCACAAGGTTTAATTGTCTAGAACTTCAAAATATATCTATAACTCAAGCACATCTACATGCTCAATCCTATAATCAAAATAAATTAGCCAAAGATCATGCTCATATCATAGAAACTTCAGCACATCATACAAGTCATGGGTTAGAATCCATACTTAAGGAAACACAAGAGGTCTTACACAATGGGGAAATAAGAACCTAAAATGCAATATTTTTTTGATTTTTTTTTTGAATTTTCTTATTTTTTTCTTTTTTCTAGACTTTAGTCAATGCAAAACATAATTAAATATGCCTAATCTTATGCAACTACATAAATTCAAAACAAGTAATTCCCTTCCCCCATGCTTAAATCTTACATTGTCCCCAATGTAAAGTAAAAGTAAAGAGAAAGAGAAATACTCATAAACCAACTACTAATTTGGGTAACGGAATGGTGGTGAGCAACATCAGAAGGACCAAAAAATCAACATTTGTGAGGCGGCGGGCGCCGCCAAGGGGCTGCGGTCGCCGTTTTTTCGAAAATTTGAGGCGGCGGGTCATCATCGTCGCGGCGGGTGCCGCCATGCACTTCGTAGCTAGGGTCGTTTGGAATTAATTGGCGGCGGGTGCCGCTTTGTCGGCGGCGGGCGCCGCCGGTTCCGTTGTGCTCCTCTTTACCACCTGCAGGTTAGTCCAAACCAAAAGCAAAGGAAGGAAAAAAAACCAAAACAACAACTAAGTTAGAAAAAGAAAAAAAAAGCACCTAGGTCGGGTTGCCTCCCGACAAGCGCCTTATTTAACGTCGTGGCTCGACGTTTAGCATAAATTGACAAGATTAGACATTGTCAATGCCCTTAACAACCTGTCAAAAGCCTGGGAACACATTTCACAAGAAGATAAGTAACACAATGATAAATTGAAAGTGAATATTATACCATTCAAAAACCGTTTCAACTTATCAAACATATGTGCCCAATTTTTATGAGATGGCATATGCTCAAAAAAATTCAACACAAGTAGTGATGTCAGAAAATACTTATAGTATGGGTCAAAGTATTTGTCACCATTACCACTTTCTTCAAAGATGAACTCCATATATTTTTCACCTTCCACCTCATGATCTAGACTTGGTTCCTCATCTTGCAACTCCATAAGCTCTGGATGTGAGAAGGTGGGGAAACTGAAGCATGGGATTTCATGGCCTAGCATAGGGCACAACATGATGGCGGGAGCCTTAACAGATGTATCATCTTGATTTTCTCCCTCATTGTTGTCTACTTCATCAGCAAAGAAGTCTTCATGGTCAACAAAATAACTTTCTTCCAAAACCACAGAAGGCTCAAACTCATGACTCCACATGGGAGAAGATGATTCAGGCTCACTAGGCTTTGCAAGTATCTCTGTGGCAGTACAAACTTCCCTTGTCAAAGCATCCGTCCTGGTAGAGAGTTCTTTCATTAAATAATCATGGAAGTGTTCATCTTGCAATTGTTTAAACTTGAACAAAGCCATATATTAGTAGCACAAGTGTTATGAACCATAAGATAGGTTCACAACACCAAGATTGGCACAAAAATCACACAAAAGACAATTATTGCCGTCCCGACAACGGCGCCAATTTGATAGGCGTGAAATAGTCGTGCAAATCACAGCTATGCAAAAGAATCCAAACTAACTAAGAACCATAGTCTTTAGGAAGTCCGGGTCGAATCCACAGGTAGGTTGGTTTATCTTTTTGTATGAATTTTATGACAATTAAAATAAAAGGGGATTTATGAACTAAAATTAAGTAACACGCATGCAAAACTAATAAAGCAATTAAAGTTTGGATTTTTATCAATTTGGGAAAACACTTAGTCAACCAGAGATCCACATTCGTATGACAAGTTGATCATAGATTTAACTCAATATCGCATGCATATGGAATTCCAATTCCTTTTCAAAGATAATTAAGCAACCAAATACTATCAATCCTAACTAATTGAATAACCCTAAAACTATCAAGATTCAATTCAAAAGCAGCATGAAGAATAGGAATATAATCAGGATACAATTCTAGCATAAAACAACCAGCTTTTATACTAGAATGCAATTTAACTCTCGTCTGCATAAGACTAGCACAACCAAATACTAGTATAATGCAGTTTGCTACTATGAAATAGAGAAACTCAACCAGTAATTTCTCTAGATCAATTGAGATTCAATAACAACAACCCTAGAAATTGCTGAAATCAATCACATAAACAATTCAAACAAGGGAGAAAAATAATTCCATGCAATAGATAAAGAGTAGAAATCTCACAACTGAAAGTCAAACGATGCTTCAAACTGTCTGACTAAGCAAAAGGGCTTAGTTCTCCATAGAAAAGCTAAAAACTGTGAAAGAAAATTATAATAATAATGTATGAGAGATGCAACTCTCCAAACCCTAATATAATAGAACTAGGTCTAAAAAGTCTATCCAAAAATACATAAACTCGGACTAAAGCTGATAAAGATATGACCAATCAATATATAACACGTGGGAACACTCCATATTCCGCGTTGTCAGAGGAGGCGGGCGCCGCTGGGTTGGCGGCGGTCGCCGCCAGCACCACGGTTCAGAACTCAGGTGACACTTTGGGGGCTGTTTTGACTCACTTCGAGTTGGAATTTGGACTCGGAGTAAAAATATGAATTGTAGCTCTTTGTATTAACTTTCCAACGATACCAAACTCAACATCATAAGACCACTATAGCTCCCGAACGAGCTCTCACAAGACAGAGGTGTTGAATCATCAACTCCAACGAATGACCCGAATTCAAGCGTTCTTTCCCCGGTTTCCATTTCTTTCACACTTGTTCACTTTAAGACCTGTTGTTGCGAGGGTTTATTGACTCGGGACAACAAATAAATTTATAAGTCAAGACCCCGCTGTGTATAGCGAAGTCAGGATCGTTCCACGAGAAGCAAGGTTGTTTGTTTATTGACTACTAAAAATCAAACAAAAGAAAGCAAAACACTCACAAGCAACCTCGTTAACGACGTTGTCAGGGTCGTTAACGACCACCGTAGAAAAAAAAAACTAATGACCTAAACAGATTCGGTACCGAGCCTACAAACTCAGCAACGAATATCACTTCAAGAGAATTCAAATAAAACAAAGATCTAGGATAAGGGACACCACAACATAGTCATGCATATAAACTCGTAAGAAGATAAGATCATGCCTTTAAATAGATAAAATTCATCAACTTTCGTCGACTATCGAGTAAATTAACCTATTTTCATAAACCAATCCACTCAATTGCTTGTTTTGGATCTAAAGCTTGAAACTTTCGTATTCAAACAATATCAGCCTTCAAGTCTATAACTTTCTCTCTCAATCAAGTTAAAAACTCAAATCACCTTGACTTTCATCTAGGTCTAAGCACAACAAACAATCTCAAAATAGATAAAAGGCAATCAACACATACTCTTACTCCTCAAACATGCATAACTATGCCGGGTTTAACCCCGACCCTAGAAAAGAAGACTACTCACTACTCATAACTAAGAAACAATTAAATTCAACAAAAGAAATCATTGAAAACAAAACACTACTCAAATTAATAAGAAATATCGTCTTACAGAAATTCAGAAGAAACCGAAAAAATAAAAACACCGAACCAAAATCACGATTAACGACCTCGGTAACTCTCGTCCACCGAACCTTCAATCTCGACTCCGATCCACTCTCTCTCTCTTCTCGGCTCTTCCTCCTCTCTTTTATCGATCCCCCCTTCTTAGGCTAATAAGAGGGTTATTTATACTAATAAGGCTAAAAACTAATAAGGCTAAAAGATAAAAACTTTCCTAAAAAGATAGAATTAAAATCCTAAAAGATAGAAATAAAATCTAGAAAGATAACAAGACCTAAAATACATAATATAATAACCTTAAAATCATAAAAAGATACTCTACCGACACGGAAATAAATTCCCGCACAGGATCGGTGAGTTACACAATCAAACTCTCGAATTCTTCATCTCGTGGCCTCGTTAACGACCCCTTACAGCCTCGTTAACGAGTCTGGGTTTGGCTTTCTTCCACACTTTATCTCCAGAAACTTAGGCTTCGACTTCTTCATCTTGCATTCTTCCGTCTTTCATCATAGCACTCCAAATTCAGCTCCAAATAGCTTCTTTTCCTCGCTAAAACCTAAAAAAAGACACAAAACGGAGTAGCTTCCATACTTTTCACAAAATATGCAAAACTATCCAAAAACACACAAAACTAATCCTAAAACTACTAAAACTAAGCCTAACAAACTAAGAAAACCTACTAAAAACTATACTAAAGATACGAACATCAAAATACCCCATACTTAAACTTGCTTGTCCTCAAGCAATCACTAAATAATAACGAAAACCAAACTACATACTCATCAAGACATAGCCATCATCTAAAAAGCAACATCAACACATAGAAAAATAACAAATGATTATAAACATCATCACACATATATGCACCAAATAGACATAAGAAAATACAATCAAACCTCACAAGGATAATGTGTTTCACTCAACTCTCAAGTGTTTAAGCTTATAGATTCAATCTCTCAACTCATCTTATATACAAAAACTCATAGAAATTGGAACTTATATCACCAAACTCTCCACCCAAGATTTGTCAAAACAAGCAAAAATCATCAAGAGAACTTAGGCTCAATGAAAAACTTCATAGAAGTTTCCATTCGGCCGGGTTGTAATGGGGCTTGGTAAAGACAATAAGGCATGGAAATATTTTGGCTATGTGGTGCTAATAATATCCGGAAATCAAAGACTCCTAAAAACTCACATTTACCAAAACTCTCAAAAGATAACCAAACTCACTCTCAATATGCACACTTATTTTCACTCACCCAATATATCCTAGAAAGCCTCATACAAATAATAAAAAGAATATTTGATATTATCTCTATAAACACATGCACTTCAAACTTCTTTTCTTTCTTCTTTTTCTTCTTCTTCTTCGCTGCCTCGTTAACGAACCACTTCAGGGTCGTTAACGAGCTTCATCATGTACTCCTCCTTTTCCTTAACAACTTCCTTTCAACCATCAACCTTATTTCGTGCATCTTTTGCTATCAAGAGATCTTTCTTTTACAACTATTAAAAACAAGAGACTTCCAATCTACCCTTCCCAATAATTCCTCAATTTCAAACCAAAACATAAATATTGCACTCAACAAAACATACCTCTCCAATCTAAGTCCTAATCCCCGGATAGGGTCAAGCTTATCTCGGCTAGGGAACAATTTTGTGGAGTTAAAAATAAAAGGCTTCAGGCTCAAATTGGTTTCAAAAAGAAGAATCATGTAAGGTAGGATAAGGATAATGGGGCTATAAAAATAAGTTCTCTATCATCTGATTTTCACAAGTAATGAACTAATATCTCATATAGGTATCAAGAAATAGATAACCATCACAATTCCAAGAGATAATATGCATATAGAGAGTAAATCACACTAAAAAGAAGAGGGAAATTTGATGTTCTCCCTATAAGGCCAAAAATAACTCACAAGGTCAATTTTGTTGGATTGCATCACTTATGTTATGAAGTATATGTGCTCAATTTCATCAAATGCTATTCCTTCTAAAAACACAATTTCAAATTAAGAATCTGGCTATACTATCAAAGACATGCTTGCAAGGAATTACATGATCATGCTAGCAATTACCATCATAGAACCTAAGAAAGGGATATCTATCAATTCTAAACTCTCTTTTTTTTTTCAAATTTTTTCAAAATTTTCCGATTTTTTTATATAGAATGAAACTACTTAAAACAAATAAACACACAAGACACATAAGATAACAAGTTGTCTACTTTCTCCCACCCCATACTTAAAATTACAGTGTCCCCACTGTAAGAAAAAAATAAGAAGAACGAAAAAATAGAATAGAAAAGAAAAGAACAAAAACAAAATAAATAAAAATAAAAAACATAAAAACTTACAAAGACTCAAAAGTGGAAAACAAGGAAAACGTCTTCTTCAAGCTGAATCACTGGTTTGGTGGAGGAAAGTAATGCTCGAAGTTCTTCATGAAGTCGTACATCGTCCTTCAACGCTCTGCATCCTCCACCTCTCTCTGACGATGCCTCTCATCATCCATCGACATGCGAGCGGAGTAGACAGTCTCCCATCTATCCATCCTCCTATGAATGTGGTCCTGCTGAAGGTTGAGCTGCTGCATCCGTGCAGAAAGATCCTCGGCCCATGGTGGTGGCATACTCGATCCAGTGTACTCGGGTTGAGGAGGTGGTAGGTAGTGAGGCTGGAAGTGGTCTTGGTACAGCACCGGGTTGTATGGTATCAAACCATAGGAATGAGGGTCGGTAGGAGCTGGCGGGGGGTCGGTAGTTGTCCTAGGGACCTCGTTAACGAAGCTGGGTGCCTCGTTAGGAATGTAGGAATAAGGATGGAAATGGTCGTTAACGAGTCTGGTAGGCTCGTCAACGAGGATGTTGGTGCCTAAAACTTCCGTGTCGAGGTCGTTATCCTCGAAGTTAAGCTCTTTCGTGCCTCCCTCTGTGTCGGCCTCTTCAGTGTCTTCGCCAACTACCTCGGTATCCTCATCTTCATCTCCATCTTCATCCATGCCATCTCCATCTCGCTCGAACCTCGTCTCACACGGCCGAAGTGATAGCTCATCCTCCGGCTTGGGCTCCAATGGGTAAGCATGACCCGTCCATACCTCGTACCAATTTGGTACATAGAGTAGCTCCAACATGTCAAGGGTAGGTGTAACGATGCGGTCTTGCACTTTCACTCTGAGTCCTCTCTCGGCTTGGATGAAAACACTAGAGTTATACCAATAGCTTTTGTTGAGGAGTTGTGCATGAGTCGGCGTGTAGCGAGTAAGGTCGACTCCCAAGTTTGTAGCCAAGAGACTAACCAAGTTTCCACACCATACTTCTTTGGCCTTGGTTGATTTTTCAATGTAGTAGAGCCACTCATACCCCAAATTCAAAGGGTCGGGCTCCTCGAAAAGGATGGTGCGAAGACAAGCAACTTCCATTCTTGTTGGCCTGTTCAGCTCTCTCTTCGGCCAAAATGTAGCGGCTAGGACTCGAAGAATGATCCTAAAAATGGGGTTGATGATGCTTACCCCGGATAGTGCCGCTGCGGAGGGCTCAACCTCCCCGGTGATGTAGCTCCAAGTCCTTGTCACTTTGTAATTCTTCAAACTGTAATCTCTAGAAGGATTTGGGAGCTCCAGAATAGCATTGAACTCTGCCATGGTGTATTCTTGGCTCACATTACCGAGCCTAAACCTGATGCGTCCCGCCGAAGTCTTTGACGAGAAACTCGTCTCTAAAGTGTCCAAGAACTCGGATGTGAGGGCCAGAAAATGTGGTACTGTCTCCTTCTTCAGCAAGTGAGGCACACCAAGAATAGCAAAGGCCTCCTTGACATCCGTATAAATTCCCATTTGCTTGGCACTCGTTCTTGAAAACCACCGAGTGTTGTGATCTTTGTTTAAGATGGCATTGTATCGGTCCGCTTGCCCTTGAGTACGCAAGATCACATTGTCCATGCGAGGTGGAGATGGGGACCTCTGGTTCCTTCTCTTCTTCTGAGCTCGGGTAGCGGGTCTGCTAGAACTTGCCATGTGATCTACAAAACAATCATGATTTTCCAAGATAAGATCCACTCAAGTTAGGTTAGGCAAGAGACCCCATACTTGGTCTTGAAATAATCCTCAGATTTATTCGTTAACTACCCAATTGGGTCGTTTACGAATTTGGACTGGTTAATGAACTTTGAATTTGCCAGGGTCGTTAACGAGCCTGGGTGGGTCGTTAACGAGCTGCCGAGAGCCAGTTAATAGAATTCCGGGGTTTATCAACTTTAAAAATCAAGCCATAAATCAAGCATGCACTCCTCTATAAGCCCTCACAAGACACACAATCGGATATGTGCACCCCATACTTGCTCAATTACCCATCCCGAACATGCTAGATTTGCCCAAAATTAACATGGTGAAAATCAAACTCAATCCCTAGAACAAAAAAAGATTCATGCTTTTCTGAATCAAATCTTGCAATGGAGAATCTAGCATGAAGAATCTTTCCTAGATTGAGAATCAACTAAGCACAACCATATTTCATGAGCAAAATCTAAACATGAAAATCGGTCCTCTCTATAAACACAATTCAAGACATGAAATTTCTACCCTATAAACCATGAATCATGCAATCTCGAGTTAGGGTTTAGAAATCATACCGGAGAATCGAGAATTTGAAGAACAAGAGGTCGGAATTGGGTGGTTAACGAGGTTGGGTCTCGTCGGTGGGAAAACGAGATTCCGGGCTTCGGTAACGACGGCGTCTCCAACGGTCGGTGGAGTGAACGATTCCGATCGGTGGTGAGGGGATTCGGTGGAGGTTTGAGGGATTTGGAGTTTGAGATTGTGGGTAGGATTTTTGAGGGTTTGGGAAGGGTTAAATAGAAGGGGGTAGAATTAGGAGAGAGGGTAGGTAGTGGCGGCGGGGGGGGGGGGGGGGGGGGGGGGGGGGAGGGGGGGGGGGGTAAGAAATAGGGTAGAAGATAGAGGATAGATTAGGGTTAGAAAAACTTACCTGCCCGAGCCGGTTCGCCAAACCGGGTCGTTAACGAGCTACCGTAGCCTCCTTATGTGATTTTCGAGCCCCTTTTCTGCATCTTGTTAGCTCTTTATTTTATCCTAATTTCTATCCTAGAAACTATTAAAAAGAACTCAAAAGAAAGCTAAAAAAAATCTAAAAAGAAAAGAAGAAAAAAAAATCTAATCTAATTCTATACTAAAAGCGGGTTGCCTCCCGTAAGCGCTATTTTTTAACGTCGTCAGCCCGACGTACTCCTTGGCTCAAGGTGGCTCTCTTGTAGCTACGTTGAGGTCTTGAGATACCCCATACTTAGCTTTGCAGCCTTTATTTGCTTGAGTCAGTAATTAGGTCCTTTTTCTTTTATCAATATGCCCGATATTCCTACATGATGGTTAGTGAAATCCAAAAACCAAGGTGGTTCGGACTCCTCTGTAGTGCATATAATGGGGCATGGTGTAGGAACAAAAGATAGAGAATAGTCATGACCAGCATTAGTGAATTCAGAGTTAGAGAACTTACCTTGAGTAGGCTCTTGTATGTGGGGCTCGGTGATCGGCCAATGACTTTCGGTAGGGACTTGTATGAAATGCTCTTCCGTTTTGGTATTTGAAGGAGGTTCGGTAGGACCAGCTGTGTCGAGTTCTGATTGGGTCAACTCGATTTGTGCGACCGCAGTTGGGTCGTTGGCATTCTGATCCAAGCTGAATTCCACTCGTTCCTTTCCAATATCAAAAGTAAGAAGTCCTTTCCGCACATCGACTCTTGCACCTGCTGTGGCTAAAAATGGTCTACCGAGAATTATGGGGACATGATGGTCTTCAGGCATATCGAGGACAATGAAATCATTCAGTATAAAGAATTTCCCGACTTGAATAGGATAGTCGTCCACGACTCCTGTGGCCTTGACACATGATCCGTCGGCCATGTAGAGATTCATATCCACCGGCTCTAGTGGTCCCATATTGGCTTTAGACCAGATTGAGAGAGGGAGTAAACTGGCACTGGCTCCCAGATCACATAAAGCTTTGAACTTGTGGTCGCCTATTCCAATAGTTATTGCGAATCTCCCTGGATCTCCTAGCTTTTCTGGTAGAGCTATAGATCTGACTTCATCCTGCAGCTCTGTAATGGATCTTTTCCTGCTAAGAATATCTTTCAAGAATTTTGTATAAGCCGGCATTTCGCTTAGGGCCTCAGCGAATGGGATGGAAATATTAATGCCCTGAAAAATCTTTACGAAACGCTTGAACTTACTTTCAGTAGAGTCCACAGATTTCTTAGTGGGAAATGGAAGAGACTTCACCATCCTCGGAACCAAGTTAGGCTCGAGGGGTGATGCTACCGGGTCGACACTCGGGTCGTTAGGTACGCTCGGCGGGTCGTTACCGACCCTGATGGGGTCGTTAACTACCCTGGGATAGAGAAGAAGGCTCGGTTTAGAAAACTTACCTGGGGTAGGGTCGTTAGGTACCCTCGGAGCCTCGTCACCATGGTACACTGTTTCGGTAATTTCCCTTGCTGGCTCATTACCGAGGGTATCCGTGGTGTCCTCCTCCTTCTTGTCCTCAACTTAGACACGCTCCGACAATGTCTTTCCGCTTCTAAGGTGCACTGCTGCTATCTGTCCTTTAGGGTTTTCTTCGGGTCATCCCGGAAGTTGCCCTTGTGGTCGTGGAATCTGTGCAGCAAGATGCCGTAGTTGGGAATCAACATTCTTCTTCCATATATCGAACTCTTCCCATCTTTTATTTTGGTGAATAAGGTTAACTTGAACTTCGTTGACCTTGTTGTGGACCCCATTGATGCTTTCTTGTAACCCCTGTACCCAAGATGGTGGCTCCTGATGGCCTGGAGGTCGATAAGGCGCAGGTCGTCTATCTGGTGGCGGTGCTGCATAGCTTGGATTTGGATTTTGATTTCCCCACGTCTGATAGTTGTTCGACCTGTCAAAATTACTAGGTTGGTTCCTGTATGGGCCTCTCATGTAATTCATCTCAGCAATTGTCTCAGCGGCTCTTACCTACTCTATGTTAGTGCAAGCAGAAGTACTATGGGCAGCAGAACCACACTCTTGACACGATTGAGAGGATTTCAGAAAACTTACCTGCTTCTTCAGACGATTGACCTCATCTTGTAGAAACTGATTTTTAACATCTGGGTCAACTTCTTCTCGGTTAGGCACGTAGAGACGTTTCTGAGGTTGGGGAGTCTGCTGGGTTCCATACATGGCATCGTAATTGGACAGCTTATCCAGCAATTCCCACGCAGTTGTAGGGTCCATCTCTATGAAACCGCACGTTGTATGCGTGTTGATGCGGTTCTTGGTCTCCGCGTTGATACCCTGGAAAAACCTTTCTTGCAGAACATATAAAGGTTGCCCATGAGTGGGGCACTGTCTAAGCATCTCTTTAAATCTTTCCCATGTTTCAACAAAGGTCTCATTAGGCAGCTGGTGATAGGAGGTGATGCGTTTCCTCAACTCCGTTGTCTTAGCAGGAGGGAAATTTTTTATAAGAAATTGATCATACAAGTTCTTCCAAGTCCTGATAGACTTAGGAGGTAAGCTCTCCAACCAGCTCAGGGCCTTTCCAGCAAGAGACCACCTGAAAGCTTTTAATAGAACATATTCTAGTAAGACACCTTCAGCAGCTATGGTGTCACATAAGTCAAGAAAATTTCTAATATGCTCCATAGGGCACTCAGTGGGTTTCCCTTCAAACTGAGCCCGTTTAATTAGGGATATAAATTGAGACTTGATCTCAAAGGCTTTCTCTATCTCCGGAAGCACGATTGGGGACTCTGGCACCCTCAGTTCTGGATGCATGTACTGTTTGGCATTCCTCGGATAGGCATTCAACTCTTCTTGTAGACGAGCATTGGCAGCTCGTTGACGCTCAGCCTCGGCCGCAGCGCCTTCCTTCTCAGTTTTTAACGCCTCCATCTGTGTTTGGAGGACTTCTAACTGACGAGCCATCTCTTCAGGTATGGCCATGGCTCGGTTTTCTCGACGTCTACGGTGCAGGGAACGTTCAGGTTCAGAATAATAACCAGCGTTATCAAATTCGAGCCTTCGACGTCCTACCGGCATGCGCTGAGAAAACAGACAAAGAGAACAAAAATTAAAAACAAAACGGGGTCGGGCTATTCCCGGACCCACAGATAAACAAACAAACTCGTTGCTTCCCCGGCAACGGCGCCAATTTGTTGGGAGGGTTTCTTGACTCGGGAAAACAAATAAATTTATAAGTCAAGACCCCGCTGTGTATAGCGAAGTCAGGATCGTTCCACGAGAAGCAAGGTTGTTTGTTTATTGACTACTAAAAATCAAACAAAAGAAAGCAAAACACTCACAAGCAACCTCGTTAACGACGTTGTTAGGGTCGTTAACGAACCACCGTAGAAAAAAAACCCAAAACTAACGACCTAAACAGATTCGGTACCGAGCCTACAAACTCAGCAACGAATATCACTTCAAAAGAATTCAAATAAAACAAAGATCTAGGATAAGGGACACCACAACATAGTCATGCATATAAACTCGTAAGAAGATAAGATCATGCCTTTAAACAGATAAATTCATCAACTTTCGTCGACTATCAAGTAAATTAACCTATTTTCATAAACCAATCCACTCAATTGCTTGTTTTGGATCTAAAGCTTGAAACTTTCGTATTCAAACAATATCAGCCTTCAAGTCTATAACTTTCTCTCTCAATCAAGTTAAAAACTCAAATCACCTTGACTTTCATCTAGGTCTAAGCACAACAAACAATCTCAAAATAGATAAAAGGCAATCAACACATACTCTTACTCCTCAAACATGCATAACTATGTCGGGTTTAACCCCAACCCTAGAAAAGAAGACTACTCACTACTCATAACTAAGAAACAATTAAATTCAACAAAAGAAATCATTGAAAACAAAACACTACTCAAATTAATAAGAAATATCGTCTTACAGAAATTCAGAAGAAACCGAAAAAATACAAACACCGAAACAAAATCACGATTAACGACCTCGGTAACTCTCGTCCACCGAACCTTCAATCTCGACTCCGATCCAATCTCTCTCTTCTCGGCTCTTCCTCCTCTCTTTTATCGATCCCCCCCTTCTTAGGCTAATAAGGCTAAAAATTAATAAGGCTAAAAGATAAAAACTTTCCTAAAAAGATAGAATTAAAATCCTAAAAGATAGAAATAAAATCTAGAAAGATAACAAGACCTAAAATACATAATATAATAACCCTAAAATCATAAAAAGATACTCTACCGACACGGAAATAAATTCCCGCACAGGATCGGTGAGTTACAGAATCAAACTCTTGAAATCTTCATCTCGTGGCCTCGTTAACGACCCCTTACAGCCTCGTTAACGAGCCTGGGTTTGGCTTTCTTCCACACTTTATCTCCAGAAACTTAGGCTTCGACTTCTTCGTCTTGCATTCTTCCGTCTTTCATCATAGCACTCCAAATTCAGCTCCAAATAGCTTCTTTTCCTCGCTAAAACCTACAAAAAGACACAAAACGGAGTAGCTTCCATACTTTTCACAAAATATGCAAAACTATCCAAAAACACACAAAACTAATCCTAAAACTACTAAAACTAAGCCTAACAAACTAAGAAAACCTACTAAAAACTATACTAAAAATACGAACATCACCTGTAAAACAAAATAGAACAATTGCAAAAACCCAAAACTCCTAGACACTCTAATAACTTAAAGAAACTAACTAAAACTACCTAAAAACAACGCAAAAGAAACGGAAACATGCATCCTAAACACTACCTATATGCAAGCTATCACCCGTGCTCCAATGTCTTCACTTTTTGTTGAAATAACGCGGGCTTGGGCCCGGGCCTGCACGGTTGTGCCACTTCATGTTATGCTCGCGCTCCTCTGAATGTTTCGAGTTATTGATTTTCAAACCTGGGGTATCTAAAACACACACAAAAACTACCTAAAAAGCAAAAAATTATAACTGAAAACAAAAACTAATCTAAGCCTTGGGTTTCCTCCCAAGAAGCGCTTATTTAACGTCATTAGCTTGACTCCTTAGCATGATTAGACAAGATTAGACATTGTCAATGCCCTTAATAACCTGTCAAAAGCCTGCGAAAACATCTCACAAGAAGATAAGTAGCACATGGATAAATTCAAATTGAATAACCCATTTAAAAACCGCTTCAACTTATCAAACTTGTGAGACCAATTTTCATGAAATGGCATATGCTCAAAAAAATTCAACACAAGTGGTGATGTCAGAAAATACTTACGGTATGGGTCAAAGTACTTGTTACCATCACCACTTTCCTCAAAGATGAATTGTGAGTATTCTCTAGTACCAACCTTAAACTCACTTGGTTCTATTGGCTTCTCCATGTCAATAGAGATTGAACTTGACTCCTTGGTTCTCTCTTCACGTTTAATTATAGGAATAAAATCATATTCGACATTAAGGTCGCCCTCATAACCCAACTTAAGTCTAGCGGATTCCTCCTCAACTTGCATTTGGGTATCTAACTCAAGGGCATTTGATTCCAATGCAACCTCTCCCATCATTGGATAGGGAATTGGTGGAGATAATTCGACTAGCATACATTGATGGATCATGTACCAAAAGAAATCCCAACACTCTTCTAGTCCCATACACCAAAGCCTATAATTTCTCATGTACTGTGCGAGCTCTCGAGTCGTAGAATTCAAACCGTCTAGGACGCATTCACATAATTCTCTCTCACATGGATAATAACCCAGCAAAGTACCATATTTATGAATCTCTTATTGTAGTCTAGCAAAATACTCATGAAAATATTCATCCTGTAGTTGTCTACATTCAAACATAGCCATGGGTCAGTAGCACGGGTGTTATGAACCGTAAGATAGGTTCACAACACCAAAAATAGTAATACTAAGTAAACACAAATAAATAGCCGAGTCCCCGGCAACGACGCCAAATTTGACGAGCACTTTTATGTCGATGTAAAAGCACTGTCAAAGAAATACCTAACTTCCTAACCTGAGTAAAGTGGAAGCAAGGGTCGAACCCACAGGGACTCAGATTACTTGTATTTAAATAATATTACTAAGTGAAAGGGGGATTTTTAATTGATTTAACTAAACTAATATGCAAACTGAAAAGTAAATATGAATGCAAAAGTTGATTGTAATATATGAGAAACAAATGTGTTCAACTAGTTAAATCCATCATGACATTGCTTTGTTGATCATCGATTCTCTTGATTCTCTTCTCACTTGAATAATCTATTATGGATTATGACCCTACTAAAGATTATGACCCAAACTTCAAATTTAGTTGATAGAATTACCAGTCTAACAACCCTAATCATCTAACAACCTAAAAGACCTTCTAGATTCAATTAGACAACAGCTTAACGATTCTAGTTATCAATAGAAACAAGCACTTACAGCAACCAGACATCTAAGTGACTTGTGAATTTATTCCCTTCTTTAACCAACTAGTCCAACCGGTACTAAATTGATTAAAGTATACTCTTGATCAAATTAACTCCGACCGGTAATTAATAAGATTCAGTTATAACTAGAAATTCAATTAGGTGATCTATCTAACAAAACCCTAGTTTAGATTCAATTAAGCACATGGAATAAACTCTATTCAAGTTTGTAGAGAATCAAATCAAACCTCACAACTCATGCAAATCATGACTTCAATAACTAGCCAAACACAATAAATTTAGCAATGCATAATTAAAATTAAGAAAAACTTACAAGAGGTTCAAAGTTTGCCTCTAGAGAGAAAAACCCTAGCCTCCAAAAGTTTGATAAAAGTTATGATCTATGCTATCAAAGAGAAACTAAAAACAAGGTTTAAATACCCCTAAGATATCCAAAGATCAAATTATCCCGAAATACAATAAAACAAGTCGGTCAAGACCTAACTTAAGCCCATCTCAAAGCCCAAAACACGCGGCCCAACTTCTCCGTTGAAAGACAGAAGGCGCGGTCTCATCCCAAAGATGCGCGGACGCGCATACTGTATCCTAGCCCGCGACACTTCTCGGTTTAGCATTTCAGGCGATACTTCATATGCTGTTTTTACCCCCTTCGAGTTGGAATTTGGACTCGGAGTAAATATGAATTGTATCTCTTCGAGTTAGCTTTCCAATGATACCAAATTCAGCTTCATCCGAGCACTGTAGCTCCCAAACCAAGCATTGCAAGATAGAGGTGTCAAAACAAGTATCCAATGCATGGCCCGAATTTAGGCGTTCTTTTCACAAAAGCTCTTGGGTCTTGGTTCTTCCAATCTTCACATGTATCACTCTAAGCTTCCTCAAACTCCACCATAGTCCCCTAATATCCATCCCGTTCACGCTTGTTTACCTAAAGATCTGCAAAACCAAACAAAACAAGCGCAAAACCCGAATTTCCTAGAAAACCTAAAAACCTAAGAACTACACTAAACTAAGCTAAAAACCAAGCAAAATAATCATAAATATGCATCCTAAGCTATACCTAAATGTAAGCTATCAGAGTGCCACCAAGTTTTGCTTCTTTGATCCCCATGATATTAGACATGACCCTAGGAACTGGACCATTCCAGTGGTGCTCTTTTGATCAACCAAGTGCCCAGTGAAATCTGCATCTGAGTATGCAACAAGCTCAAGGGAACTGTTCCTTGGATACCAAAGTCACAAGTTGTCGTTCCCTTTGAGGTACCTGAAAATTCTCTTCACCTCTTTCAGGTGTGATTCCTTAGGGTTAGCTTGAAAGCGCGCACATAGGTACACTGAAAACATGATATCGGGTCTACTAGCAGTTAAGTAGAGAAGGGACCCAATAATGCCTCGAAAGTTCCTTTGGTCCACACTGATACCTGTTTCATCTGCGTTTAGCCTTGAATTTGGTGAAATGGGAGTGTTAATGGGCTTGGAGTGCTCCATCGCATACTTCACTAGCATCTCTCTAATGTACTTTTGTTGATGGATCCTTGTTCCCTCCTTGGTTTGAGAGATTTGAAGTCCCAAGAAGAACGTCAGTTCCTCTATGAGACTCATCTCAAACTCGCTACTCATCAAATTCTTAAACTTTTCAACAAGAAGCTCATTAGTACCACCAAACACAATATCATCAACATACACTTGGACTATTAGGATATCTTTTGATTCTTTCTTAATAAAAGAAGTTTTGTCTATGAAACCACGAAGGTATCCATGGGACAATAGGAATTGATCAAACTTGTCGTACCACGCCTTGGGAGCTTGCTTGAGACCATACAGGGCCCTCTCCAAAAAGTAGACATGGTTTGGGAAGTTCTCGTCTTCAAAACCGGGTGGTTGTGCCACATAGAATTCTTCCTTGAGGTGCCCATTTAAGAATGTTGTCTTGACGTCCATTTGATACATGTTGAAGCCTTTGTGTGCGGCGTAGGAAATGAGGAGTCCAATGGCTTCAATCCTTGCAACTGTTGCATAGGTTTCATCGTAATCGATTCCTTCCTCTTGCCTATACCCTTGGGCCACTAGGCGGGCCTTGTTCCTAGCCACTGCTCCAATGTCGTCGAGCTTGTTTCTGAAGACCCATTGAGTTCCTATGATGTTCTTGTTCTTGGGCCTAGGGACCGGTTTCTATACTTTGTTCCTTTCGAACTGGTGGAGTTCCTCTTGCATGGCTTGGATCCAGTCTGGATCTTTTAGAGCTTCCTTGATGCTCTTAGGTTCCATCAGTGAAACGAAGGTGTTGAAGGCACAAAAGTTGTTGAGAGAGGAACGAGTTTGCACACTTTTGTCATAGGGAGTGATGATGTTGTCGATGGGATGATCCTTCCTTTGGTGGTAGTTCCTTGTCTGAATGTTTGTGACATCAAGTTGTTCCCTTATCTCTTCTTCGTCTTGAACTTGAGTTTCCTCTTCATGGGAACAGTTGTTTTCAACTTCTGCACTGAGTGTTTCTTCAGGATTTTCTTCATTGTTCCCTCGTTGTTCCCCCTGGACACTAGACTCTGGTATGGTTTCATCTTGGGGAACAAGAGTGTTGGATTGAGAGGCATCTTAAGGTTCTTTTGTTGTGGATGGAACTTCGAAAGGTTCTTGATCAATTTGATGTTGAGCTCCTTCGTTGTTGTCCGGTGGTGGGACAGTGTTCCCACTTGGATAGTCTTCATCTATCTAACTTGGCTCATCATCGTCATTGTCCTCTTCTTATCTAACCAGTTTGAACAAAGTTCCCTTTCCTTGGGGCTCTGTTCCCATCTTCACAGATTGTTCGTTGAAGACGACGTGGATGCTCTCCACGATCTTTTTCGTCCTCTTGTTGTAGAACCTGTACGCCTTGCTTTGAGAAGAGTATCCCAAGAAGATCCCTTCGTCGCTCCTTGGATCAAACTTCCTAAGGTTGTCTTTACCATTGTTGTGAACGAAGCATTTGCAGCCAAAGGTCCTGATATGAGAAATGTTGGGCTTTCTTCACTTGATCAATTAATATGAGGTCTTCTTGATCATGGGCCGGATCATGGCTCGGTTTAGAATGTATGTTGCTATGGAGATCGCCTCGGCCCAGAAGCTTTCAAGAACTCCACTCTCAAGCATCGTGGTGCAAGCCATATCTTCTAGGGTTCTGTTCTTTCTCTCGACAACTCCATTTTGTTGCGGTGTGCGTGGCGCCGAGAAGTTGTGAGAAACGTACCATTGTTGTCACAGAACTTAAGGAACTCTGAGTTCTTGAACTCAGTTCCATAATCAGATCTGAGAGACTTGAGCTTCAATCCCATGCTAAACTCTATTCTCTTGATGAAGGGCTCAACCTCCTTAAATGCATCTGATTTGGATCTCAATAAAATAACACATGTAAACCTTTAAAAATCATCAATTAACACATGCATGTACCTTTTACCACCGTAGCTGGCCGTTTGCATGAGACCACAAAGATCCATGTGAATTAGTTCCAAGGGCCTCGTTGTGCTTACCACCTTCTTTGGCTTGAAGGAACTCCTGGTTTGCTTACCACGAACGCATGCTTCACAAAGCTTGGCTCCCTCAATGTTGATTTGTGGAAGACCAATGACCATGTCCTTTAGATTCCGCTTTAGAATTTGATTTATGCCTGTGTGGCCCAACCTCTTGTGCCAGAGTTCAGTGTCATCATGGGAGCTTGCAAGGCACAACTTTCTTTGTGGTTCGAAGTCAGTGTCCACCATACATTGTTGGACCTCCTCCCTCTTAGAATGATTTTGTTGGTTTTCTTGTTGATGACCAAGCATTCCCCCGAGTCGAAGGTGACAACATTGTTCCCTTGATCACATATCTGAGATACACTGAAGAGATTGTATCCCAGATCCTTTACCAAGTTGACATTGCTAATCTTGATTGACTTGTTAAGCAGTACTTCTCATGTTCCTATAATTTCTCCTTTATTTTTGTTGCCAAAGGACACATGACCTCCTTCGGCTTGTGTGTGGAGTGAGGTGAGATTGTCTTTTTTCCCAGTCATATGATTCGAACAGCCACTATCAATGACCCATGTGTTGTTCCCCCCCCCCCCCCCCCACTGCCACCTACAAGGAGAGTTAGTTTTTGGTGACCCATGCAAGATGACTCTTGCCTGGTCCCTTACAAGGAAAGACAGTTTCAAACACAACATAATCAGCAATACTGATATCACGAGAGTTCCTAGAGTGATAGGTGAAATTCCTATGTTGGTTCCCATGAGTGGGACCTCTAGCAGGTTTGTTTGCTTTTTGGTTTTGCTTGTTCCAATACTCGTGTTTACTTTGATCTTGAGCATTCCTTGTAGTGCTCATGCGCACCACAATTCCAGCAGGTTTTGTAGTACTCTCCTAAGTAGTACTTGGGATGGGGTCTTTGTATCTTGTTTCTATCCATGGTTTCTTTGTTGTAAACCCTTGACCCATTTCCCTTAGCTATTTGGACATAGTGTTTGTGCCCAGTGTTCCCAGTGTAGTAGTCCCTCTTTCCATTTACCCCACTTTCTAGGACACGTATTTTCTCTTCTAGATGGGCATTCTTTTGTTTTTCACATTGGAGTTCTAGGGCCCTACACTCATTTAGCTCCTGTTCATTTAGAGGAGATTTCCCATTCTTTAGGCACTCAGATTTGTACCCAATCCCATGTTTGGCAGGGACAAATTTGATTTGGGAACTCGAGGCTTCATGACTCATTTTATCCTTACTCAGCTTTTGTAGGAACTCATTTTTATCACTGTCTAGGGTCTTAATTTCATCCTCAAGGGCCACGATGCTGGATAGGTAAGACTGAAGCTTATCAACAAGTTTCACACAATTGGAACAAGATTCAAGGCCAACAAGTTCAGCATTTGTGTGTTCCAAACATCTAATTTCTTTTGCAATTTCATGTTATCTTTGACAAGACTAGAAAGCAATTTCAACAACTCAGGCTTTTCATAGTTAGATAAGGACTCAAGAATGGTTTCGTTGGTTACCTCACCGGGTTGTTCCCAGTGGTCTCCCCTATAGCCATTGCACACATGTCTGGGTGTTCCCAAGACTCAGGATCTTCATCCTCTTCGTCGCTCCAAGTTGCGATGTAGGCCTTCTTCCCTAATTTCCTGTCTTCAGCTCCCTGTGGGCAGTTTTTGGTAATGTGCCCCTTCTTGTAGCACTTGTAACAGGTGACGTCAGTGAGGTCCTTCTCCGTGGGCCTACTTTGGGAACTCTGGCCCCTTTGCGAGTTCTCATGACCTTTGTTGAATTTTCCTTTGTTGTAGAAGGATCGAAGGGCCTTGGTGACAAGGACGAGATCGAACACTCGTCGCCGAGGACTTCTCTTTAGTTTTCTCAACGTCTCTCTTGCTTCTTTTTATGAGGATATGAGTTCTGGGAGAACTGCTTATTCCAAGCACTATTCATTTGCTTTTATACTCATTTGAACTTGGGTTGAAATCTTCATTTTCATGTTGTCCAAAATGCCCTTTGTCTTGCATGCCAAGTTTTCAATCTTCACATGTGACTTGATTTGAAACTAGTCAACTTCAAATGTCAATCGGACTGTTGGATCGCTCGTCCCAGCCTGTTCCTCAGACTGTGCCTTCGCTTTGTCCAAGACGGGATCCCGCGATTTGTGTTTCACGATCTTGTCTTCACATGTGAGTTCCCATATGTCGAGAACAACTCTCTTCTGAGTTCCCTTGATAGGAACTTGCTTTCGTGTCCTCCGAAGTTCCTTTTGTGTTCCCTTCTAGAGAGTCTTTGTTAAACCTGGAGTTCCCTTGAAAAACTTGAGTGTAAACGTTAGTTCCCATATGGCATTTGTAATTATCAAAACTGGAGACAATCATCGTTGTTCGGATATTTGGAACCAGAGTTCCCAACATCGTCCCAACACATATGAACAAGACTTTTGATTATAAGCTGAATATGAGAAAAAAACGATACTACGTGATAATTTTAGATGATGTCAAGTTACTCCTTTGACTCGTTTCGACGTTGTTAGTCCCTCTTTAATTCAATCTAATTTTTTGGAACATGTACATTATCTTATGGAAAATTTCCTTTTATCTAAAACTGTTGTAAAGAAATTGACAAAATAAATACATGCTTTTTTCTAAAATAAATATTCTCCGAATCACCATCCATTGATCAGTTGGGACAAGATTAATTTATTCTCCTAAGGATATTGGAGGTACGGGACTTCGTACAACTAAAAATGCTAATATGGCTCTTCAAATGAAACTCATTTGGAAAATTATAATTGAACCGCAAAATGTTTGTGTTCGTATTATAACAAAAAAATATTTAGGAATTCCATCAGTATTGCAATACCAAAAGAAAAATGGTTATTTGCAATTTGGTCGTCTAATGAATATTAGAGTTCGTTTTTCAAGTGGGTTACGATGGCCCATTGTGAATGGTAATTCCATTAACTTTTAGACGGACAAGTGGATTAAAGATTATGAGTTACTACCTTTTTTTAATAATATTACTATCAATTTAAAAGTTTCTTCTTTTATAACGACTCAGAAAACGTGGTATTTTCAAGTTTTGAGTTTAATGGTTCCTCCTTATTTAGTTAACATTATTTCATCTATTCGAATTCCTTACTCATCTTCTTGTGATTGTCTGGTGTGGCTACCTGCTCCAGATGGTATTTTCCTTGTATCTTTTTCTTCTTCAATGATCAATTTTAACAGGTCCAATCTCTTTTATGGATTCTCTTGGATTTGGAAAATAAAAATCCCTCCGAAAATTCAAAATTTCCTTTGGAAGGTCTGTGTTGGTTGCCTTCCAACTACTGATCATTTAAATCGATAGTATAATTGCGTTCCAAGTTCTTGTTCTCTTTGTGAAAGCATTGATGAGAATTTGAACCATCTTTTTTTTCCATTATAGTTTTACACAAAATATGATGGTTAAACTTGAATTAAAATTAAATTCTAGTTTTCATAATGAATCTTCTGGTGATTTTAATGAAAATATAATTACTACTCTAAATTTAAATCATAATAGTAATATCCTTTGTTTCCTTTGGTGGTTTATCTGGGGACATCGAAATTCAAAATTTTTTTAATCCATCTCGAATTATTTCTATTTTACTTCTTTGTGATCTAGCTTCGACTAAACACATTCAATGGAATTCTGCAAACTATTCTAATTTCAAACCAAAGAAAACTATTTTACCTAAAAGGAAAAATCATCAAGTTTGCATTAAGCCACTAGTGGACTGGTTAAAACTTAATTTTGATGCCTCAAAGAAATTGAATTCTGCCACTTATGTTTGCTATTTAATTCATAATCATAAAAGTTCAATCCTTTATTGTGATCGAAAACAATTGCCACCTATGTCTATTTTAAAAGTTCAAACCTTATCCCTTTTGGCAGGTGTGAAGCATGCAACTACTATGAATATTTCTAAATTAATCATTGAAAGTGATAAACCTTGTGGTTATTAAATCTTTGAAAAGACTTTGGAAGATTCCTTAGGAAATTGCAACAATATTGCAAGATATTAGATTTTTTATATTTCTAATATTTCTCATGTGGTGTTTTTTCATTGTTTCAGGGAATGCAATTATGTGGCAAAATTCTTGGCCAAAAGACATTTCAATCTTGTTATTCTTAGGTTTGTTATTGACAATATTCTTAGCGGCGTTGTGTTTGATCCTTTTTTTGTATCTCAACTTAGACTTTTGTTTATACAGTATCCGTTATTATTTGATTTTTTTTAAGATCATCCGTTGTGATGATTTAGGTTGGCCTTGTAATATTCAAATGACCTAATGTTAGTCTTGTAATGAGCTAGTAGCTCATTGTTAAAAAAAAACATTGTTAACACCCCCCCCAAATTCTTGGCCAAAAGACATTTCAATCTTGTTATTCTTAGGTTTGTTATTGACAATATTCTTATCGGCGTTGTGTTTGATCCTTTTTTTTGTATCTCAACTTAGACTTTTGTTTATATAGTATCCGTTATTATTTGATTTTTTTTTAAGATCATCCGTTGTGATGATTTAGGTTGGCCTTGTAATATTCAAATGACCTAATGTTAGTCTTGTAATGAGCTAGTAACTCATTGTTAAAAAAAAACATTGTTACCCCCCCCCCCCCAGTTACAAGTATATACCCTCTCCAATTATAATAGAGGTACAAAAATTATTATTGAATTTTTTTTTGTGTGTTACACTCTTGTAACTTCCTTCAACTGAATACAAGAAGATAGAAATCAGAAAAGAGAGTAGAAGAAGAAGGGAAGAAGAAACAAGAATCAAGAGAGAAGAAGAATTTGGATTCAATTCTGATTACCAAGCTTAGTTACACCCCTTCCTTATTAAACACTTGACTCGTGAGTTAGTTACACGTAAAGCGATAAACGGATAGTGCTCCTCTAATTCGGATAACCCTCCCAAAACTACCCGTGTACAAGTGTATTAATTTATTACATCACATTACTCCCCCACCCCCACCCCCTTTAAAGCTTGTTCTTCAAGACTTAGAAAATACAAGATTGGCAACAAAATGTCAAGATTGGCAACAAAATCAAGAAATATTGATTTGTCCAATCACCAATCTCAACAGTTGCAATTACTGATTTATCAATACCCAACTGAGGAGGCAAATACCCATATAGTGCTTGAAAAGGAGACACCTTGAGTGTAGTGTGATAGGATGTATTGTACCACCACTCGACCAAATGTAACCCAGCTTGCCACTGTCTCGGCTTATCACAAGCCATTCCTCTCAAGTATGCTTCCAAGCACTAGTTAACTCGTTTCATTTGTCCATCCGTTTGAGGGTGGTAAGCGGATAACATACGCAACTCGGTCTTCATTGCAACAAATAGCTCACGCCAGAATTGGCTCATAAAAATCTTGTCACGATCAGAAACAATAGAAGATGGCATACCATGTAATCTAAAATTGTTGATCATAAACTCCTTTGCAACCTTAGCTGCTGTAAAAGGGTGACTTAAAGCAATAAAAAGATCATATTTCGTCAATCGATCTACCACCACCATCACAGTATCCTTTCCCCCCTGATTTCGGCAATCCTTCAACAAAATCTAGACTAATGTGAGACCAAGCCACTTCAGGAATAGGCAGTGACTGTAACAACCTTGGGCTTTTCACATGTTCATGTTTATTTCGTTGACAATTATCATAGTGTTTCACAAAGTCATCCACCATGTCATTCATCCGGGGCTAGGAAAAAATAGTTTTAACTCTATAATAAATAGCTTGCATAGCTGAGTGACCTTCCATTGGAGTTTCATGCAAGGACATTATGAGAGAGTGCCTCAAATCTGTTTTGGAACCCACATAAATTCTTTTCTTGTACATTAGTACCCCTTTCAGCAACTTGTATTTTTTTGTTGGAGTGATAACTACTTCAGCCAAGAGCTTTTGTGCTTCCTCATCATCTTCATAACTCTTGAGAACTTCCTACAACCAACTCGATTCGACCAATGTCAAGGCATTTGCTGAAGCTTTTTCAAACTCATCTCGTCAAAAGAGTGCATTGGCTACCTTGTTCTCGACCCCTTTTTTTGTATAATATCGAATAAGACAATCCTAGAAGTTTTCTGACAACTTTTTTTTTAAGATGAGTAGATAGATTTTGGTCAAGTAGGTGATGCAAGGATTGGTGGTCAGTTTTGATGAAGAAATGAGCCGGCTCAAGGTAATGACACCATTTCTCCAATACTAACAACACAACCAAGAGCTATTTTTCGTATGTGGAAAAATGCATGTGCACATTTTTGAGGGTATGGCTAATGTATGTAATGGGTTGTCCTTGTTGCATTAAAACAACCCCAACATCACTGTCACACACGTTTGTTTCAATCACAAAAGGAACATTGAAGTCTGGTAAACGTAATACTAGAGTTGATGTATAACTTGCTTAAGAAGATTGAAAGATCTCTCAACTTCACTTGACCACTTGAAAGCATCTGTTTTCACCAAATCAGTTAATGACATGTCATCCCATATCCCGATATATACCTCCTATAATAACATGTCAGTCCCAAAAATCCTCTTAATCCTTTTAATGATTTTGGAACCGGCCACCTTCTCTTGAAAAAACTCACACTTAGACCTCTTAGCAAACAACTGATTTTCACTTAGCAAAGACAATACCACTGTCAAATGCTGAATATGCAAATCCAAAGTCTTGCTATATATGAGAATATCATAAGAAAACCAATAGAAATCTCCTCAAGTACCGCTCAAAAATCTGATTCATCATAGCTTGAAAAGTATCTAGTGCGTTTGTCAACCCAAAGGGCATAACTCTATATTCACAGTGCCCGTGATGTGTACGAAATGCAATTTTGGGAATGTCCAGCTCATTCACCTTGACTTGATATAACCTACGCAAAAGTCCTACTTGGAAAACCAGTGTTCTCCATTTAATTCATGCAATAACTCCTCTATATGTGGAATAGGAAATTTGTCTTTAATAGTAATATTATTTAACTGCCTATAATCCACGTAGAACCTCCATGAACCTTTTTTTTCTTGACCAGCAATGTATGGGAAGAATTATGTGACTGACTAGGCCGAATTATAGCAGAATGCAGCATCTCCTTAACCTGCCTCTCAATATCATTTTTTTGCATAAACGGATACTTATAAGGCCTTGTACAACCCAGTGCAACTCCTAGCTTCCACGGAATACAAAACTCATTTCCTCGAAACTGGTGGTAGTCCTCTAGGCTCCTCAAAAACATCTTGAAATTCCTCAAGCAGTAGGCTGACTTCCTTTGGTATCTCACTCACCTGACCATCCAAAATGAAAACTTGTGCCACTTGAGTAATGAGCATGGGCACCCTTTCTTAATCCATTTATGCAACTTAGTCCCTTTCATACTCCTAAGGCTACTCTCCTCAGTCATTCCTTTAAACTTCACCGACCTTCCATCTTTCAAAAAGGATATCTTAAGTGATTTAAAATCAATCATAATTGGACTATATTCCATTATCCAATCTCCACCTAGAACCAAATCACATCCTCCTAATATTAATATCCTCAAATCAAATTTGAATGCACTATCCTGCATAATCCAACAAAAACCCTTACACAATTGATGATTGTACAACTTCCCCCCGTTTGCAATAGATACTTCCATAACAAATGCCTCAGTCACCTCAAAACTCGCTTCCTTGACAAGTCTAGGATCTATGAAGCTATATGTCGCCCCACTATCCACACGTATAGTTAGCCCTTTACCCCTAGACACACCCTTTATCTTAATGGTAGTGAGAGGGATACTACATGTAATGGCGTGAACGTATACTTCTCTACCATCTTCAATGGCTTCTCTCATTTCTTCCTTAACCATGCTTTCTTCTTCCACAATTTCTATAGCATCAACATCTTCTACTTGGGCGGCCAACAAACTGTGCATCGTTTGTGTCTTGCATTTGTGGCCTAAGAAGTATTTCTCACCACACTTGTAACAAAGCCTGGAAACCCTTCTCACCTCTCTGTTGTCAGAGTTCATAGTACTACCATTTCCCAAAACTGATTTTGCTCCTGAGTTACTATGAATCGTGATAGGATTATTGACTGTCAATTTGTGTTGGAACCTGCAATCTTGATTGTTGCTTCTGTTGAAGTTCCCAGTTGCACCTCGTTTCCATCTACTCATTTTCACAATAGCATTCACTGCATCATTGTAAAGCCTAGGTTGGTCGAAGGCTTCCGCCAAAGTTGTTAAACGATTCAGCTTAACCAATGCCTTAATCTCATTTCTCAATCCGCTCACATAACTTGAGACGAAATACACTTTTGGGAGATGTGTGTTGAATCCTAGCATACTTGCTCTGAGATCCTCAAACTTCTCCTTGTACTCCTCAATGTCTTCTAGTTGTTGCACACACAGCCTCCTTGAACTCATTGCAAGAAATTGTTGCCCGTTGTATCAAGAATCCTTGAAACCACACATCCGCCCTTCCACTGACGTACACAACTACAAATTCAACTCTTTGCGCTTCCTGAATCGCGAAGATTGCAAAATACTTTTCGCATTTACGTATCCAAATTCGCAGTTTGTTACCATCAACGGTCGGAAAATCGATATTTGGAAATCGATTTCCTCTTAAATCTTGGCTCCAACTCCTTCTTTGATCCTCAACATTTTGCAATCTTGAGGCTGGGATAGGGTTTCTATTTACGATGTTGGGAATTTCCATCCTGGACATGCTGTGTAAACATTCCTTACCCCTACTTTCGGAAATCGGGTCACCTTCGGGTGCTAACACCCCTCTCTCTCTGGAATCGATCGGTGGACTCAGCATTGGCAAGGGCGATTGACTTGGCGAAACCAATTCATTGATTGTTCATGAAGGGGCTCATCTGACAAGTGGGGGACGGGAAAACCATTCGATTTTGGAAAGATAACTAGACCGACAATGATCCTCTTAACCCAAATATTGAGGTCGAAACCCTCATTAATTGGGAAGAACCCGTTGATACATACCTCCATGATGACAACTCATAGAACATTGAAAAATTGAGCGAGGTCGTAAATCATGATGACCTCGAAAAAATAGTAAGCAATATCATTTCGACCAAAAACATAAGCAATATCATTTCGACCAAAAAAAATAAGCAATATCATTTTATTTTCGTTAGATAACTATGCCGAACAAAACGAGTTTGGTTCAAGTGAAACAAACTCTTATCTTAAAACGTGAGATGAATGCACTTTTCCTAGTTCGTATTGCATTTTTCATATTCTGTACGAAAAATGCATTACAAAGTACGAAAAGTGCATTATCACATATAAAAAGTGCATTACAAATCAGCGAAAATACATTACCAAATTGGTACAAATCCTCACAGATACTATAATTATAACAATTGCTTTTCGAATTGATCGAATATAAGCCAAGCAGATACTATAATTATCCATTGACTTGTAAAAGAATACTCTTTAATCTAGTAATAATGGCGATTCATGTAGGTTATGCCTTGCACTACAAAAATAAAAATAAAATGGTTTTGAAGGTCTTTTTGGTCTTTGTCCACCAGATCTCCTCGGATCCTTTACAAAGTCAAACTCAACTCTTTATATGCCAATCAATCTCTTAGTTTTATAAACCAGTTAATGTATATATTAAAAATGAATAATATGAAGGAAAAATTACTCTACATAATACTCTCTCCGTTTTAACTTTACATGTCCTTTTAGATTTTTTCACATATATTAAGAAACTAATTAAAAATATAAAAAATTTCATTGAAAATCCAAAATTTTATAAATATAATCACCAATTAATTGCTAATTGCCCTTTATAACCAATAGATACAGCGAAAAAAATCAATATGAACACTTTTCAACATATTAATTAAATAAAAATCTTAAATGGACAAGTTTTGTTGAACAAAGTTTTGAGATTAGAAAGACAAGTAGTTTTAAATGGAGGGAGTATCAACTAGGAGCTAAGAAATACAAGGTCATCTCAGTATTACAAGTGGAAAGTCTCTAGTAGTCTGTGATGGCATTCGAGAAGTTAGAAGATTGGGGATTACAAACCTTGGAATCGAAGGGGACAATCTCACAGTTATCAATGCAATCAAAGGCATTGGTTTGTTCCCTTGGGAAATTGAAATGCTAGTTTCGGACATCATGATTTCACTTCAAGAATTCCTTACTTCCACCCTGTATCATGTTGTTAGGCAGTGGCGGATTTAGGGGGGTGCATGGGTGGGCACCTGCCCCCCCCCCCCCCGTTCGTCGGAAAATGTTTTAGGAGTAAGGGAGTAGTCGCAGGGCACCGGGGCAGAATCGGGGCAGGTCGGGGCAGTGGGCGGGAGGGGCAAGGGCGTGGGCCGCGCGAGGCACTGGCATCGGCGAGTTTTAGCAGCAAGAGGACGGAGCTTCTGAAGGGAGGTGCAAATGCAGATCTGAACTTGAATAAAGAAAGAAGGGTATGAGGTTGAAGAGGAAACACTGAAACGCAGTGTTTTGACAAGTTAATGGGAAATTCTTTTTATTTTTCTTTTTAAAAAATAATTGAAATTATTGACTCTTTTTAATTAAAACGCGCCGTTTCTCTTTGTCCAATGTCCAACTCATTTTTGATTTTTTTTAAACAAATTTTAAAAAAAAAAAAACAGAAATTGAGCAAAAGAAAAGATCCAATTGACCCTAATCAAATTATTCAACATAGAGTTGAGACAAAAATCCGATGTTCCACTGTCACGCCTTCGACCTATATTCGAGCGAGGTGAGGGAGCACTTCTTGGCTTGAGGCTTTAGCCGACCACCACCGAGGCGCCGACACCGTCTCGACGACTGGGTGAGGGCTGCTCCTCGACGAGGGTTTTCGAGCAAGAGCAATTGGATTGGGCATTTGTTACTTAGGATTTTCAATATCGGTGGATTTGAAGATAATTATTTATAAATTAATTAACTATTTAGTAATTATTGAGCTTTTCTTACTACTATTACTTGTTGAAAGTTTGCCCCCCGTTCAGGCGATCCTGGATTCGCCACTGTTGTTAGGGGATGTAATAATATGGCTAACAAATTTGCTAATTTGGGCCACAACTTCCCTAACAACATCCTAATAGATCATGTAGAACTTCAAAATCTCTGAGGAATAGTATTGGAATTCATGTTTAAAGAGGACCATTTGAAATTCTATTTGTGAAAATTTGAGCAATTTGTTCATCTTTCAACTAGTGTCATTGCAACAGGCTATTAAAAAGTCGAAAAATCATAGTATAAAAAAAATAGAAAAATAGATGATTGTCTTTGGAACATACTCCTATTATCTTTGTAATGTAAAACACTTTTTTTTATTGAATTTATCCAATGATCTGACGAAAATAATCAGAAAAATGTATTTAATGAAGCTCATGGATTCGGGGGTAGACTTGAAGCATTTAATGCCAACCAAATCCATTTAAGATGACGTGCTGATAGAGTGTTTCATTTTTCTACTAATGACTTTCCCAAATGCATTTAGCGATTTCAGTTAATTGCCTGTCAGAATTTTCTCTTTAGGATTATGTAACAATTAAAACTTATATGTAATAATATAATTGTTATACTCCGTAATTGGTACTATAAAACATAGAAGGTAGATTTTAGTAGTTCTTCTGAGTAGCGCATTGATGATTAATCAACTGATGCGAATCATTTTCTTAAAGTTTGTTTATTTATATGACCGGAAGCAAAGTTTTAAAAATGATTTTTTTGTAAATTCATTTGAACATATATATGATGTTAGGTTACAAAAATACCGCATCTTTAAGTTACCTAATGACTGGTAAAAAAAAAACCACCACCGTTTTCTCTCAAAAAACTCTCTTAGGCTCATAGGTCATAGCCTTAATTTTTAGGAAAATATGGAGTAACATATCATTCCATTTTGGACCAGATGTTGCACAAATGATAGTTATAAACAAACATTAAAAAAAACGTTAATCAAAATTGAACCGACCACTCAAAATTTCCAAGATGGATACACCTACTCACTTTTTTTGGTTCAAAAATACTGTATCAAATTACTGGTTTGAACTCAAAATTCTGAAGTTTTTTTTCAACAAAAAAAGTAAATGCATTTGAAAAGTACCCGTAATCTATCATAATCTTCATCTTAATTGCGCATCCTTTATTTTAAGCTTTGAATACGTAACCGTTGGTAGGTTTTGTAGTACTACGTACCTATTTACTACTAGTAATTAATTCTCTAATTAAATTCTGAAGTTCAACCATAAGACGTGTGAATTTAATGAATGCAATTAATGTTAGAGAGTCATTAATTAATGTGATTAAGCCTCGGGATCTGGCGCGTTAATAGCCTGCTAATCCTCTGTCCCAGCTCTCTGCTTGGCCTGAATTTTCACAAAACCATAAATGATGGGGAGCCTAATTTGTTCGTCTACCTATTAAATAATTGCAACTACCATTTATAATTTTTTTATTATTGACAACTACTAGTACTACTACCATATTTATACATCAGGAAAATAAAATCAAATAATTCAACCTTCCAGAATAGAATATCTCACATTACAACTGGAAAAATAAAAGAAATCATTCATCTATACATCTTAATTTAGCCCAAAAAAAATTCCCGCTTTATACATAAAAAAGACATGTACCACCACATTTTTGAGGTTAAATTAGCATTTTTTATATTCTCATGTTATGCAACACTTAACAATTTAGTTTGTAACATTAAATTTAGGGAAAATTGCATTTAACCACCCTTTATTTTACACTTGTTGCAATTAACCATCCTTTATATTTTTTTCTACACTTAACCACCCCTTATTTGTAAATATGTGCATATAACCACCCATTTTGATGAAAAACGTTAGTTTCTTCGTTAAGTAAAGTAAATTACGTTTTTGCCCTTCTTTTTTAATTTTATTTACAATAAATAAAAGAATTTAGGAATAAATTGAGCTTAGAATGTCATTATTATTGGATTTCGGCCTACATCTCAACCTTTTGAATCTCGAGTCGTTGTCCATCAACTTAGACACGATCGACTCCAAGGGAAGCTCAATGTCTTCAAAATCAGATCCAAAACCTATGGCCTTTGCATCAGCGAAGTCGGGGTTCTTTTTCACCATTGGATGGAGGGAAGGATTTATTATGGACGAAATTAGGTCAGCATTGCAAAAATCGGCGTATTGGAAAGTGTCAATTATGGGTTTCCTTTATTTATTTATTGTAAATAATATTTGAAAAGAAAGGAAAAAACGTAATTTACTTTACTTAATGGAGAAAATAACGTTTTTAGTTAAAATGGGTGGTTAAATGCACGTAATTACAAATAAAGGGTGGTTAAGTGTAGAAAAAAAATATAAAGGGTGGTTAATTGCAACAAGTGTAAAATAAAGGGTGGTTAAATGCAATTTTAATAAATTATAAAATTAGCCCAAACAGTGTTTTATTGTTTTTTTTCTCTGGTTGTCCGTGCGCGGAGAGTCGGAGGTTGTGTCCTTGTTGAATGGCACAGTGAGTTCTTAATCTCACATAAAGTTCATTATTAAAGCTTATGATTGAATCGATCTTTTTGCTTAGATCTTATGTGAATGATTTAATTTTGTAATTATTTTAACTCGATTGAGTTTCTTGTTCGTGATTGACTTGTGATTGGCGAGTGCAATAATTGAAAGGCAAGGTTTGAAGAGGTTTAAGTTGTTGGACTGATAGTGATACGGAATTATCTCCTCGATTGTTTGATGATGACAATTCGGTGTTGCTTTAGCCCTTATCTTGACAAGTACTTCTTTTTACTTTTGAACCCATGAATTAACACTTTTGTAATTCAGTTTTGGAGAAGAATAAACTGAATATAAAACTCACAAAATTGTATTTGAGAACTCACACAAATTGCTTATCTAGAACATGAAAATCAAGAGCACACAAGAGAGTTTTGGGGATCAAAATTGAGGTTAAACTTAGCCAAGTTTAACTTTTGAATTCAATCTTATTTTCCATTAATAAAATAGTGCTTAAATAGACAAAAAAAACGTTCATAATATTGCTTGAACAAAAAACAACTTATCCTAAACTAAAAGATAACAAAAACTAGTAAAAGATAGAATTTCAACATAGGTAGCTTTCACACATGTGCAACTAACCCTATGACCCCATTACCTCAAATATAATTAAAATATTAAACTAAATATAAATATTATATTCATAAGCTAATTATAATATTATAATAAAATATAAAATAATCTAAATCTTGCTAAATATGGAAAGTCTATTATTCCCGCGGGATCTTGCATAAGCCTCAGTAAAACTGAATTTTGATCTTCTTCTTGTTGGAATCTCAAATTGACATGATCTATGAAGTTTTAGATATTTAAGTTAGCTTTCCAACGCATCTTGAATGACCTTGATATCATTTTTGTAGCCAACATTATGACCGATTTACTAAAATCTGTCCAAAATTCAACGTGAACACAAATATCCGAGATTTCTATTCGACATTTCATTGGCTTCATTCTATTCCTTGGTGGTCATAGTTTATGTACATTTAATACTTTCAATTTATTCTTTTGGTTGTCATAATTAATGATGAAGAACGGGAATCGGCCAAGACAAAAGAATCATGTTGTCAAATGCTTAGCAGAGAAAGGCATCGACCTTACAAGAGGTCTCGGGCCTTCAAGTTTAAGAAGGTGTTGAAGCATGTAAAATCATGTTTTAAAGAATATCAAGTGAGACATTCAAGATCTCCAAGGAAAAGGATCAAAGTCAAGATATTTTCGGAAGTTTAAGATCCCGTCACATTGTGAGCAATGTTAATTAAAACGGTCATATCTTTGGCTAGAAAATTGATCTCAAGGTGATTCAACATGCGTTGGAAATCTTATTCAATTATCTACAACTTCACAATTGACGTTAAGATGAGAATTCAACGAGAAGATGATTAAAATCGCGTTTTACTGAGAGTAATACAAGATCTTACGGGACTGTGGGACTTTCCTTAATTATATCTTTAAGTTATTATTATGTTTTTTAATAATTCCGATTTTTCAAGTGTTTTTAGTAGGAATATTATCTTTATTATTATCATAGATAGATAGAGAGTTTAATTTTAGGATAGAATCTCTCTATAGCCGTTTCTATGTATTTAAATACTCTTTTGTAATCACTTTTATAATCATGGTGGATTTTACTTTGGGATGAGAACCTTGAATTAGTTTTCTTATTCCAAGATTTTCCTACCCAAACTCTATCATTTATCTTTCTTAATTATTCTCACATTCGAAACTCAAACAAATCCCACGTTCCAATTCATTCAACAACAATAATCAAATTTGAATAATCAATCAACTTGTTAGATTGAAATCCATATCCTTGGGACATTAATTCACATGATAATCTTCAACTCGAAGATCGTCAAGTATCAATTGGTATCAGAGCCCAGTGGTTTTAAAGTTGAAAGCTTTGTAAGTAGAAGAGAAGAGGGTTAGCTTGACAAGATCAGGCATGGAAAACAAAACAGAAGTGAAGCGCGCAAGCCAATCAATTCCATATCAAGTCGTATCAAAGCACTTCAAGAAAATTAGATTGAATTGAGAGTTAAACTTCAACCCAAAGATCAAGTTTCTAACTTGCATTCTTCACGTGATAATCTTCAACCCGAAGATCGTCACGTATCAATTGGTTCAGTTATCCAGGTTGAGACAAGTTTCATTCATTGATTTTTTCATATTAATATTGGTAACAATGTATCACAGTGCGGATTTTCATCGGTTTCGTTTCCATATTAAAGTTGGTATAAAACGACCCAAAGATCGTTACGTATCAATTGGTATCAGTCAAAACTTGGAGGTTTTGTTTCCATATTAAAGTTGGTACAAAAAGACCCATATGACAACTCAAAAATATAAAAACGCAATCTACAAAGTATTCGTCAAATATTATGCTTAGTAGGGCATTCAAAAAAGAATGCATTATTTCGACGTATTCGAGAATCGTTAGCAATCCCTTTCGAAAAGTCAGCAATTGATGTTGGAGATACATTGAGGATTTTGAGCATGAAATATTTGTTCCAATATCTCCTAAATAAAAGTGATAAAATGTTGAGCATGAAATATTTGTTCCAATATCTCCTAAATAAAAGTCAGCAATTGATGTTGGAGATACTTTTTTGGAATAATCATAAATAAAAGTGATAAAATGTTGTGCACTCCCATGTGACTTTTCTAAAAAAAACCGCTAGGGAGGATCCCTTTCTTGGAAAGTATCCACAACCTCTGGCTCATGTGCCCAAATCCTCTGGTTCCATAATTCTCCAACTAAGGCGGCAACCACCTTGGCTTCATCTTTGCAAGCCTTGGCTTGCAAAGAATTTTGTTCATGTGCTCAAACAAATATCAAGCTTCCTTTGAAGACTTTCCATTTGCAACCATTAAGGCTACTATAGTATCCTTTGTCCTCAATCCTACCAGTAGATATCAGATTTAGCTTGACATCAAGAACATGACGGACACCTCTCAACATCAACTTGCAACCTGAGTACGTCATCAAGCAAATACTACCCATGCCAACAACCTTGCATGAGCCGTCATTTCTCATCACTACCTAGGTTCAATCAACCATGATCATTAATTAAATACAACTCCTCATCACTATGTTCAACAGAGGTGGTATCCTTTTCCTCATGAAGTTTATTAGACATCTCCATCTTTTCACCTTTAATTTATCTTTGCCTTTGCCCTTCTTGAACTTTCGACAACCACGTATTCTCACAATAGCAAGTGAAGTTACTTCTAGACTTTGACCCCCCTTTAGACTTGTCTCATTTCCGAGATCATGCTTGCCTACTCCTTCCTATATTTTTCATCAATGACGTCTTATTTAGAGTGTTCTTGCGCTCATACATCTCATTCAACTAATGCCACATCTCATAAGCATTCTGGAATTGGCCACATGTTGAAGTATGCTCATATCAACACAGAGACAACATTTTGATTCAAACTCTTTCATCCTAAAACAATACTCTCGTTGGTATTTCTTTCTTCAAAAAGTCAACCTCCTTCAGATTCAAAGTAGCAGCAAACAAAGAAAGAGGAGCAGCCCATAGGGCTCATAAAGATAATAAAAAACAAGAGATCTTGTTGTTGATTAGAGGTCGGTCCCCTTGTCGTTGATCAGGAAATATTGGGTAAATAAGGGGTCCATACGACTCATTATTCCACAAAAACGCAGTTTTGCACCTGGAATTAATGAATTTTAAGGCATACTAAATGTTGCTTTAATGGGCCCAGTCGAGGTTTAAATAAGATCCAATCCACTAACCTTTTGATCTGAATGGGCCCAGCCCAGAATTATTCCTGACCTGGCCTACATGTCCACTCCATTCTGAACCCAGCTTGCTTTTGCGAGTATTGATTTCTATACTTTGGCATCAGCTAAATAATCAATTTCAAGAGAAACGGTCCCAAACCCAGTGTTTGACAAACGATTAATCTGATTAAGCTAGTGAAACTTGATATAATGTCATAATGACGAATGAGAATCATGCAGAAACTGATTAAACATTGAGTTGGACGCCAAAATGCACCAGGAGATGTTCAATAACTCCTCACATGTATCTGCAGCCCCCAAAACCCATTGCATGGGACAACAAATTAAGAACGCATTTTTGACTTGTCATATTGATTATGCTCTCAATCATTAATTTCGATTTCAAAATAATGGATCGGACAATGCAAATATGCCTATTAAGTTCGTTTTACAAGCAAATCATTTGTTGCATTACTGAGCCCGGCACATGCTTCTGATAACTGAAATTTTCCTCTTTAAAACAAATATAACGAAACCAAGATCCCTCATTTTTAATTAGTCATACAGTACACCAGCATAGGATTCTATAAAATACTTTAATCACATGTAATTAATGCAATTAATCATTGGTGGATCTTTTTAATCCGGAACTTAATAGTAGTCTTAAAGTCCCTATAATATTTGTCATTGCAAGTACATCGATCGAAATTCACATACATATAGTAGTAGTTTCTGCCCATGCACTCTCTTGAGTTGCTAATTTATCTTTACTTATTGGAGTAATTTTATTGCCTATAAGAATAATTAGCTTCTCGGAAAAATTTCAATCCAACGATTTCATTGAAATCATTTAATTATAAGTATTAACTTTTTATTTTACAGTCTTCACGTAAAATTTAAACTGACTTGACCAAACGTTGAGGGTTTGTTAATATGTCCCACTACGTAGATTATTATGACCACTTTAGCCCCGAGTACTTAAAAGTTAAAATCAATACGAAGTGAGTGAAGTTTGTAAAGGGGCTCACTCCTTTAATAAAAGGTCTCGATAAGTTCGACTCCTAAAAATTAAGGCCACTATTAAATGCATGTATCTATTATCTATTGTCTATTATCTATTATCTATTATACTATAAAAGAGAGCCATAGTTTATAAAAAATAGTGTAAATCTGAAAAAACCATACACCTTTACAAATATTTATGAAAATGTCATTTGGTGTAAATCCAAAAAAAACATGTCTTTCTTAAAAATTTACGGAAATGCCATTTTCATATTCCTGTAAAACCATGCCGTTTAAAAAATTTACAAATCTCGGTATATATATTCTTGGAAAAGCGTGATCGACTTAGGTGATATTTGGATGTGAACGGGTAATTTTGACGTGTCTCAAAAAACGTGTCGACGTTACTTCGCTCGTAAGCAAGCTCGAATAAGTTTGTTTCTTAGTTGTGAAGAAAGCTCTTATACGAATAAAACAAGTTTTAAGACATTGCATGGCGTGAAATCAATTAAATTAATACCAAAAGGTTTTGGTTAGCTCTTAAGTAATCTCGGGATATATATTCTTGGAAATGCATGATCGAATTATGTGATATTTGGATGTGAACGGGTAATTTAGCCATGTCTCGAAGAACGTGTCGACGTAACTTCGCTTGTAAGAAAGCTCGAATAAGTTTGTTTCTTAGTTGTGAAGAAAGCTCGTATACGTAATAAAACAAGTTTTAAGACATTGGATGGCGTGAAGTCAAGTAATTAATACCAAAAAAACCATGCCCCTTTAAATAAATTTACGGAAATGCCATTTCCATATTCCTTTTCCAAAAAACCATGCCACTTTAAAAAAAATTACGGAAATTTCATTTCCATATTATTTTGAAACCATGCCTTTTAAAAAATTTACGGAAATGTCATTTCATATTCCAAAAAAAACATGCCTCTTTAAAAATTATTTCGGAAATGCCATTTTCATACCCTTTTCCAAATAAACTATGCCTCTTTAAATAAATTTACGTAAATTCCATTTTAATATTCCTTTCCAAAAAAACATGCCCCTTTAAATAAATTTACGAAAATTCTATTTCCATATTCCTTTTCTTAAAAAAATGCCCCTTTAAATAAATTTACGGAAATGTCATTTTCATATCCCTTTCCATCATATGCAAACACATACTCTTCCAGGAACAATACACTTGTACTTACAGATCATCATGTTAAAATTAAGTCTCCGACTTATAATCGTCGCGCAACGCGGCCTTATTGCTACTTAAAATTGCGTGTACTATCGTGCGGCTATTATTAATTCATAGCTTTTAATCACGACCATCCGATTTCATAAATCTTATCGTGCGGCTGTTACTAATTCATCCCTCAAATAAATTTTGTTATTTTAATATTCTTTGAAATTCGTGTCGTATTGCTTAGCTCTTAAGTAATCTCGGGATATATATTCTTGGAAAAGCGTGATCGACTTATGTGATATTTGGATGTGAACGGGTAATTTTGACATGTCTTGAAAAACGTGTCCGAGTTACTTCGCTCGTAAGCAAGCTCGGAAAGTTTGTTTCTTAGTTGTGAATAAAGCTCGTATACGTAATAAAACAAGTTTTAAGACATTGGATAGCGTGAAGTCAAGTAAATTAATACCAAAAAAACCATGCCCCTTTAAAATTTTTTTACTGAAATGCCATTTTCATATTCCTTTTCCAAAAAAACCATGCCCCTTTAAATAAATTTACGAAAATGTCATTTTCATATCTCTACACTAATGAAGTCTCCGTCTTATAATCGCCGCGCAACGCGCGGCCTAATTGCTAGTAAAAAAAAAATCTCGTGTGCTTAGTTACTACGGTGTTAATATGCTCCCGATAGCATCGGGGGTCGGGGGAGAGTCCGAGGGACAACGCCCCTCGATGGTGATTTCGATGACCGGTCAGCAAATCAGGGGGAGTAGCGCCCACCCACCCAAACGGTATTCAATGTTATTTGTTATTGGGTCCCTCGTGATTTGTTCATAAGTTGTAATTGGGTTTCCTGAGTCACTATATACCTAATAATCTGTACTATGTAATGTGCCTCCGTAAGAATATACAGTTTCTCTGCCCGTGGACGTAGGTAACACACTGTTACCGAACCATGTAAATCTCTGTGTCGATTCTGTTTATTGTTCTCGTTCGATCTCTACTTCCAACATACGGATTACATGTTCCGTTATAGTGTTAGGATTAAAATTATAATTTTACATTTTAGCTAGATGTGCATATTTGTGAGCGGGTAAAAAATTAACCATTATTATTATTATTTTCTCTACCAACCGCCATAAAGGTATTTTCTTTATTATATACGCTTTTTATATCTTTTAGTATGTTTATATAAAATTAAATAAGGTGGTTATTCGACATAATGGAAGATTTTTTCTTAACGAAAAGATAGAACTTTCGCTTGGAGTAGAGAGCAAAATATCGCTTGCTTGGGTTGCAAGGCATTGGGCCAGCCCTAGGGGGTTGATTTTCGGTCCCCCTGCCCTCTCTTTTCCATTATAAATACACGTCCTCTCTGTGTATGAAGAACATATTGACACACACATATTCACATATTGAACATGCTAATATTCACTTAGCTTATTTGTTGAAGAAAACTCATATTCGTTGATTTCTCTATCTTTTCTTGTCTTTACCTTGATGCTCAATCAACGATTGTTCTTTTGACTTAGGCATCAGATATGGATTAGGTTATTAATTAGTGTATTGAAGACGAAATTTTTATACATTAACAATATTTAATAAAAGTGGACATTAAGTTAAAGTGCATGATTAATTAAATACGGTATTTTAATATGCCATTTAAACCACCAAAAATAATAAAAATATATATATATATCATTACCTAATTTCTTGTCATTTTTTATAATTTGATTTTTTATTTCATTTATCTAATCCAATGGTCAGTGGTCACTATAGCCTTCCTCTTTTAACTCTACGTAGTATTTACACTTGAACCTTAAGACATGTAAAGCTTAATGAAGAAAGTATACAAGGAGATTTCTGCACAACATTCTAAACGATAATTGGTCGACGACGTCGTTTTGTTCATACTGATAACTAACATAAGCTTCATTCACACTTCCATGTAACCAGGGAAGTTGAGCGTTAGACATATTGATAATTACAGTTTAATAATAATACATCTGCACTCACATGCATGCCTCTGTTTACTCTATTCTCTTTAAATACTACTCTATAGAGCTGTCAAAACCTGACTCATTTGTAAATCCGATCCAAACTGCCCAAAAATTTTGGGATCAAGATTCGAAAATTTGAGCCCGAAACTCGATAGACCCACAGCCCGTTGGGTTAAAACCCGAAACCCGTTGGATTGACCGATTTAGTATATTTATAAAATATTTAAAATTTATTTTAAAAAATATAATATATTTTATATATACTTAAAATACATAAAAAATATTATATTATAATTAATTATTACTAGTTTTACCCGTCGTACCATGTACGACTACGCTTCGATATTTTATAAATATTATAAATAGGATATTAATAAATAAACAAAAATACAATATAAACTTTAATATAAGTAATTTATTGTTCGTAAAATGTATATAATTTTTTAATCAAATATTATATTCTTCCTATTTTATTACTTTCATGTACGTAAATTTAGAGTTTATCAAATATTTCAATGTCTATTAAATATTTTATTATCCATTTTTATTAATTTTAAAAAATTTAACTATTTATTCATTACTGTAATTTTCTATAAAATAAAATCACTATATTTCTATAAATAAATTCGACAAAAGATAAATGATAAAATATTTATATTTATTTTTAAATATTTAAATATTTTATCTTTAATTTTAAATACTTGTATAAGGAAGCTTTCAAAAAATATTGTTATACTAAATAGATATTTTTTTTGATGTTAGAGATAAATTTAAATAGTTAAAAAGAATTTAATAGAAAGAAGTTATAATAATAGAAATAAAAATTAATTTTTTTTAAATATAAGGTGGATCTAGAATCATTCTGGTGACTCGAAAAGGTACAACTTTGATATATAGTTATAGATATTACCTATTTTTTATTTTAAACATTATAAGTATTTATCATTCATTTTTTCATTATAAAAGAAAAAAATATATCTATAAATAATTTCGTGAAAAGACATCATGATAAAAGGAAAAAGATATTTATATTATTTAAAAATATTTTAAATTTGTTATCTTTAATTTTAAATATTTGTATAAGGAAGTTTTCAAAAGATATTGTTATACTAAATAGATATTAGTATGTATTCCCGCACCTTGTACGGGTTTTTTAAATAAAATATTAATAATAAAATATTTTCAAATATATTTATTGTCCGAGAAAAATAATCATGTAAATGCTTAAATATAAATTTTGAATAAAATATTTAAAATCAATAAACTATAAAAGTTGTTTATTTGAAACAACAATATTTTATTAGTATTATGAATTAAATTAATATCCAAAACATGATAATTTATTTAATTATAAAAATCGATAACTAATAAGATAAGAACTTATCGATTTATTATATACATGGGACTGTTCAAAATAACCTTAATTATAGTGATATAAGATTGTATGTACATTACACTATCTTTATATTAAACTTAATTACTATGTCAAAGATTGGTTTTAATAAAAGGGGTGGTGTGGTCCAATCTAAAAGCGGCATGTGTCGTTTAACAATTTTTTTAACCTCCGCTTTAGTATATAGTATGATGATAAAGATAGATTTAAATAGTTAAAGAAGAATATAATAGGTAAAGTTAAAATATTAGAAATAAAAATTAATTTTGTAAATATGAGGTGGGGTTAGAATCGTTCTGGTGGCTCGAAAAGGGATAGCTTTAATATATAGTTATAGATTATTTAATTAAAAAATCTATTTTAATTATCATAAAAATTCCATTTTTTTGACCCGTTGGTCAACCCGACCCGCCCGAAAACCCGCATCGACCCGATCCAGTTTAACCCGTGATCCGTAACAACCTGAACTCGACTCAAACCAAACCCGAAATGACCGAACCCGCCCGACCCGACCTGACCCGATTAACAGGTCTACAAGTACTCTCAAAAATTTTAATTTATTAGATGTAATTTCAATAATATATAACTTGAATAATGGCCAATATATACAAAACAAAAAAATCAAGCAAAATTTCTAATAACTACCCACTATTCTCAAATGGAGTATTAAGAGTAATAGCTCTTATATTATACTACAAATAACTCATACTCTTTGAACAGATATCATATGTTATAAAAGAACAAATTTGTGACATATGTATAAACATTTCTAATAACTACCCACTATTCTCAAATATTAAGAGTAAACCTTAATTATTCAATTACTAGTTGTACCCGTCGTACTATGTACGACTACGATTCGGTGTATAATTTTTTAATCAATATAAATGGTTAAATTTAATGTTGAAAATGAAGATATATTATTAAGATAAAATAATTACATGTCTCTTTTTCCTTGATGATATTTCATAGATATGTAATTTAAAAAAGAAGATAAAATATGAATAAAAAAATTATATATTCAAATATGAAAGAGATAAGAATTTAAAAAATAATAGTTAACTTAATAAATAAGATATACTTCACAGTAAAATATGAAAGATAAAGATAATTTAATTATATAAAATATTTAAAATTTAATTAATTTAATTTAAGATGGGACCAAAGTCAATTTGTAGTTCGATAAAGTAAAGATTTATTATTAGATTAAATACTATATTATTCATATTTTATTACTTTCCATGTACATAGATTTAGAGATTGTCAAATATTTTAATATATCTACTAAATATTTTATTATCTATTTTTATTAATTTTAAAAATTATAAATATTTATCATTAGTTTTTAATTATAAAAGAAAATCAATATATATCTATAAATAAATTTATCAAAAGATATATGCTAAAAAATTTATATTTATTTTAAAATATTTTATCTTTAATTTTAAATACTTGTATAAGGAAGCTTTCAAAAGATATTGTTATACTAAATAGATATTGATGAAACCCGAAATGAAAGGCTCACTAGAAGACAAGAAACAAGATTATTATATTCGAAAGTGCAAACACTTGCTTCTTTATTTATGATTTTCTTTACAGCGAGGTTTACAGGCCCACGAGGCTAACGAATCATTTGAGAATTACACCCCAGACCTCCTACGATTATCGAGATCTCGACCGAACAATGTCCGAGATCTTCTAGTTGCTAACTAGCTCTAAGCGTCACTTGTCGGTCCCTTTGAGCGAGGTTGAGTTGCGGAGTCTTTGATGTGAGATAGAGCGAGGTGTAAGAGGCTTGCGAGGTGGTGTAACGAGGTCTTTGATGTGAGCGGGAACTTTGTGAGACTTGAAGTCTGTTTGTGGACTCAACTTGTCTATAGCGAGGCCTTTTAACGGTGTTTCGATCACGTCGATCTTCAACGAGCAAGAAAGTTCTTGAGTTCAAGATGTTTTTCGACCCCTTTTCCATTCGAGAATCTCCTCTATTTATAGAGGATTGGGGAGTCGAGTTTTGGTCGTTTGTCCGATGTGGGACGCCCGAGATCAAGGGCTCTGATTGGCCTAGAGGCGAGGCAGCCGGTGATTGGCTCGAAGAGCGGCGTTCGCTGAGTGGTCATGGCGGGCGGGCGCAAGTAGAGTCGGTTACGAGGTCGAGACCTCGCTCCGAGGTCGAGACCTCGCTCCGAGGTCGAGGGGGACCTCGTGGGGTAGGAATTTTGTTAAAATAAGTGGGTATGGTTGTGGGCCCCAGGATCGTCCTCGGGGGTCCCTTTGACCTGGTTTGACCCTCATACCTCGGGCCCACGTCTTGCTTCGCTATTTTGAGCATCATCACAACCCCATGGCCTGGGGACCTCGGCCCAAGGGTCGCAGGGCATAAGTTCTCAAAGATTGCGGGGTGCGAGGCCCTGAGAGGTGGGTAGGCGTTTTGCGAGGCTTCAAGGGTTTCCGAGGTTCCTGGGGATCATCTTGCGAAGACCTCCCCTTGCGAGGTTCTACATTTAGCTTTTCTTTGGTTGGAAAAGGTAAAGCTTTTCTGGGCTTGCTCTTCGTGTTTTGCTTAATGGGCCGCGCAGGAGGGACAGGCCCAATAAGCCCAACTGGGTAGGGGAGACCCAAGCCTGCCCTTTATAAGTGCGGACTTCACACGCCTCCCCATTTATCTCTTCTTCCCAGATTTTCGCCTTCTCTCTTTCTGTCTTTTTGGCTTCCTGCGAACGGTTTCCGGCGAGCCTCAGCCATCTTCCGGTTGCACCACCGCCTCCTTTTCGTCGATTCTGAACAAGTAAGTCTTCGACTTTTCTTCTCCCGCTTCTTGTTTGCTTTTGATTTCTCCCTGCTTGTTTTTTGTGCCGTGTTTTGGAGAGACGATGGAGTGTCGCCTGGTGTTTCGCGCCGGCATCACGGTGGCGGGACGGTGGGGTGAGGGTGGCGAACGCCATGCACTTGGATTCCTCGCCCTCCAACCGACGGTTGTCTCTTTTTATTTTTCGGCGGTTTTGAATTTTGAAGCTCTTGGAAACCCAAACGTCCTGACGACTGGTTGATGGGACGTTAGGGTCTCCATCGCCGTTCTCCACCGCTGGCTTCCATTTCATCTTCTCTTTCCTCTTTCTGGCACTTCGACTTTTTCCTTTTTGGCGCTTCGACTTCTTCCCTTTTGGCGCTTCGACTTCTCCCTCGCCGTCCTATCTTGTCAGAGTAGCCCCTAGGGTGCCACGTGGCTCCTCGCCTCTTATGATCCGGAATTTCTCTTTCTCACGAGGTTATGACCTCGCACTGCTTTTCTTCCGAGGTTATGACCTCGCACTGCTTTTCTTCCGAGGTGGCGACCTCGCCCTGCATTTCTTTCGAGGTTGTGATTTCGCATTGTTTTTTCTTGGTTATAGTGCCCAACGTCTCAATGCTTCTTTCTTTTCCAAGTGCTAGCCTTCCGCGGCCTGGACATCGTTCTTTTCATGCCTAGGAGAGCCTCCGCTAGCCCCCCGCCCGGCTTCGCTTTCAGAGTCCAAGAGGGTTTTTACGAGGAGGTTTCGGAGTCCGCGGGATGCGTAGAACTCAGCGACTCTCAGAATCTGAGGTCCCCTTCGCTGGTTTTAAGCGAGCCTTCTTCAAGCGACTCCGAGGTCTCTATTAATTCGTGCTTCTCCCATCTTCGAACGTCGTCGGGCGTTGAAATGGCTTCGTCTTCTACCCCAGACGAGGTTGTTACCGAGGTCGAAGCACGGTCGGTTGTGGGAACGACCTCGGCGCCGCCTCCTTACGTGCCTCCGAGCTTCCCTGCGGCGTATATCACCGACACCGTGTCCCGCGTCCCGAGTGTCCTGGAGGAACGGATCCCCATGACCCCGGGTTCCGCCGAGGCTCGTCTATCCGAGGGGTGGCCACCGAGCTCGAGCCGAAGGACCTTACAAACATCGCCAAGGACTTTGCTTGGCCCGAGGGGGTTGAGTTGGCGCTTCCCGAGGAGGGGGGCCACTCTTTGGCGTCTTACGACAGGTGCGTGGTTGTGCACCTCTTCAGCCTTCAGGCGGGCTTCAGGCTGCCCTTGGCCCAGCATTTTGTTGATTATCTGTGGGCCATGAGGATCTGCCCTGCGCAGCTGTTTCCGAACGCTTGGGGGTTGCTGTGTGCCTACACGATTCGCAGTCGCGAACTTGGGGACGGACCGAGACACGACTTCCTGTCGGCTTTATTCCTAGCGAGGAGAGACACTCGGTCCCGAAGCCTTATCAACCTTAGCACGCCGCTTATCAAGATCACCACGTCCCCTTCAAATGTCGGGCCGTGGAAGCCGAATTGGTTCTTGGTTCGCGACCCCACCGGGAGATATCTCAATTTTCCGGTAACGCCGGGCGAATTTGTTCGGTGCGTAACCCCGCTGGAGGTTGATGAGCTCAAGGTGCTCAGGGTCCGATACACCACAGCGAGTCAGGCACCGTTTCAGGTGTATCTTTCTCAGGACATACTTGAGCGGGCTGGTCTGAGCCTCAGCCTCCCTCCCAGCGAGGGAAAAGAGGGTACTCAATCTCTTTCCTGGCATTCCTTGATTCGATTTTTTTCTTTTTGAAGTTGAGGGGCGAGGTTTACAACCTCGCGGGCTTATTTTGTCTTATTACTGTCATTAACTTGCTTCTTGCTTTTCTTATCTAATTTTTTCGTTTTTTTTTTTGACACTGAACCTACTCGGCGCTCTTACCTCAAAGTCACAGGGCAAAAGGCCTGTGACTTCTTCCTCCAACGCTCCGAGACCCCAGGGCCAGCTTGGGGTCGTCATAAAGGAACCAACCTCGCAGGCGAGGCCTCCCGCCCCGCAAAGCAAGACGACAGCCCCGACGTTGAAGGCGTCGGAGGCGAAGACGAGCGGGGGGTGATGTCCAAGGGGGACGCTGCAAGGACGTCCTCCCATCACTCTCGAGGATCCGGGGATAAGGCCGGGTCCAAAAGAAGGACGAGGGTTCTCCTCGAGGGGAGAAAAGGAAGAAGCGAAAGGAGGATGGGCAGGGGAAAACCCCGGGGGGCGTGATGGTCGAACGCCCTGGGCCCGCAAGCCGAGTTATCTCGGCCACCGGGCCTCCTGCCGAGAAGTTCCACTGCCCTGGTCCTTCCCGGGGCGTGTTCGAAGACTGGGATAGGACAGTTTGGCCCGACGAGGTTGCATGGGCCAACAATCTCTCGGAGGCAGCCCTCAACGATGAGATCCTCCGCTACTCCGCGATGGTATATCTTGCTCTTTTTTGTTCATTATCTTTTATTGGCTTTATTATTCTTGTTCTTGTTTTTACGTGCTATTTTATTGCTCCAGAATACCTTCTTCGCGAACTACAACTGCGGCCGTCGTCCTTCTCCATAGGAATCTGGGCAGGATGGAGGCGAGGCTCCAAGAGCGGGACGCCGAGCTCGAGAAGAAGGGAAAGAGCCTCGCAGAGGCCGAGAAACGCGTTCGCGCCGCGGAGATCGCGACAGCGGACGAGGCCAAGGACGCCTCGAGTACCAAGGAGGAGCCGAGGAAGGTGCGGGAGGAGAACAAGGATTTGAAGTATGAGAACGGGGATTTCAAGGACGAGGTCAAAAAGCTCAAAGGCCAGCTATCCGAAGAACACCAATTCTTCAGAGAGAAGGAGGCGGAGCTTCGGAAAGCCGAGGAGGAGGTTACCAAGCTCCAAGGGCGTGTTGTAGAGATCAGCAAGGAGCTGGATCTCGAGGGGCCCAGGTATGTGAAGTCCGAGGCCTTTCAGGGCGAGATGGTTGAGAGTGTGAGGAAGATGTTCCAGCAGTCCGTCAGGATGGGGGTTAAGCAGGCGGTCGCGAAGTATGGGCACATCGACCCCCGCATCAAGTTCTTCATCCCCAACTATCAGGAGACTATGGGGGAACTTGAAGGGGAAGAGCCTGAGGGAGAGTGCGAGTTCTTTCTCAATGAGGATGGAACTGTGGCTAGCGAGGCGCCTACCGTGGCAGCCATCGCTCAGGAACATGTGCCTAGCTCCCAGCCTTCTGCCATCGCCGCCCCTGACCTGGAGACTCCCCAAGGACCTATTGCTCAAGCCCCTGAAGATCCTCCGAAGACCTCCGACCCTGCCGCCGAAGCCTCGAAGATGTAAAGGATGTCGTTGTCTGCTTCTGTTTTTTTGCTTTGTTGTTTTGCTGGTGGCCCTGCGGGGCCTGTAATTAAACATCTGGGCACACGTGCCCCAGCTTTTTATGTTATTTTCCTTACCTTATGATTGCTTGTTTGTTCTAGATTTCTCGTATATGCTCGCACATATTATCTACCCAACCCCATGGCCCGAGTGTCACAACTATTGTGGTATTCGGGCCACATCTGGGATGGATTTAATGAAATTCTCCAACACCACGCGGGAAGCGAGGTTTGGGTTTAACGAGATTCTCCAACACCTCGCGTGAAGCGAGGTTTGGACTTTTAACGAAATTCTCCAACACCTCGCATGACGCGAGGTTTGGACTTTTAACGAAAATCTCCAACCCCAAGCGGGAAGCGAGGGACGGACTTAACGAGATTCTCCATCACCTCGTGTGGAGCGAGGGATGGACTTAACGAAAATCTCCAACCCCAAGCGGGAAGCGAGGGATAGACTTAACGAGATTCTCCATCACCTCGTGTGAAGCGAGGGATGGACTTAACGAGATTCTCCAACCCCAAGCGGGAAGCGAGGGATGAACTTAACGATATTCTCCAACACCTCGCGTGAAGCGAGGTTTGGACTTAATGAAGATCTCCAACCCCAAGCGGGAAGCGAGGGATGGACTTTTATCGAAATTCTCCAACACCTCGCGTGAAGCGAGGTTTGGATTTAACGAAGATCTCCAACCCCAAGCGGGAAGCGAGGGATGGACTTTTAACGAAATTCTCCAACACCTCGCGTGAAGCGAGGTTTGGTCTTAAAGAAATTCTCCAACCCCAAGCGGGAAGCGAGGGATGGACTTTTAACGAAATTCTCCAACACCTCGCTTGAAGCGAGGTTTGTACTTTTAACGAAAATCTCCAACCCCAAGCGGGAAGCGAGGGATGGATTTTTAACGAAATTCTCCAACACCTCGCGTGAAGCGAGGTTTGGGATTTAACGAAGATCTCCAACCCCAAGCGGGAAGCGAGGGATGGACTTTTATCGAAATTCTCCAACACCTCGCGTGAAGCGAGGTTTGGATTTAACGAAGATCTCCAACCCCAAGCGGGAAGCGAGGGATGGACTTTTAACGAAATTCTCCAACACCTCGCGTGAAGCGAGGTTTGGGCTTAACGAGATTCTCCAACCCCAAGCGGGAAGCGAGGGATGGACTTAACGATATTCTCCAACACCTCGCGTGAAGCGAGGTTTGGACTTAACGAAGATCTCCAACCCCAAGCGGGAAGCGAGGGATGGACTTTTAACGAAAATCTCCAACACCTCGCGTGAAGCGAGGTTTGGACTTTTAACGAAATTCTCCAACACCTCGCGTGAAGCAAGGTTTGGATTTAACGAAGATCTCCAACCCCAAGCGGGAAGCGAGGCATGGACTTTTAACGAAATTCTCCAACACCTCGCGTGAAGCGAGGTTTGGACTTAACGAGATTCTCCATCCCCAAGCGGGAAGCGAGGGATGGGCTTCTAACGAAATTCTCCAACACCTCGCGTGAAGCGAGGTTTGGATTTAACGAAGATCTCCAACCCCAAGCGGGAAGCGAGGGATGGACTTTTAACGAAATTCTCCAACATCTCGCGTGAAGCGAGGTTTGGACTTAAAGAAGATCTCCAACCCCAAGCGGGAAGCGAGGGATGGACTTTTAACGAAATTCTCCAACACCTCGCATGAAGCGAGGTTTGGACTTTTAACGAAATTCTCCAACACCTCGCGTGAAGCAAGGTTTGGATTTAACGAAGATCTCTAACCCCAAGCGGGAAGCGAGGGATGGACTTTTAACGAAATTCTCCAACACCTCGCGTGAAGCGAGGTTTGGACTTAACGAGATTCTCCAACCCCAAGCGGGAAGCGAGGGATGGGCTTCTAACGAAATTCTCCAACACCTCGCGTGAAGCGAGGTTTGGATTTAACGAAGATCTCCAACCCTAAGCGGGAAGCGAGGGATGGACTTTTAACGAAATTCTCCAACATCTCGCGTGAAGCGAGGTTTGGATTTAACGAAGATCTCCAACCCCAAGCGGGAAGCGAAGGATGGACTTTTAACGAAATTCTCCAACACCTCGCGTGAAGCGAGGTTTGGACTTAACGAGATTTTCCAACCCCAAGCGGGAAGCGAGGGATGGACTTTTAACGAAATTCTCCAACACCTCGCGCGAAGCGAGGTTTGGACTTAACGAGATTCTCCAACCCCAAGCGGGAAGCGAGGGATGGGCTTCTAACCCGGAGTTTTTATTTTTGAGAGAGATTTTGAAAGTCCCACAACCCTTTATTCACAAAAAGCAGTAACGGAATTCAGAGAGTTTACACGAAATATTTCTTTAACCGGTCGGCGTTCCACATCTTACTGAGGGTTCGCCCCTCGTTGTCTTTGAGCTTAAAGGCTCCGGGAGCGACCTCCTCCCCGAGGATGTATGGTCCCTCCCAGTTGGAGTCCAGTTTGCCACCTTCAGTTCTTCTCAAGACAAGATTGCCTGTGGCCAGGAGCCGAGGTCTCACCTTCTTGTCGTGGTAAACTGCCACGCGACGCTTGTATTCCCTGGAGCGAAGGTCGGCTACTTCGCGTAGCTCGTCGCGGAAGATCAACTCGACCCTGAGATTGGCCTCGTTCTCCTTTTCATCAAAATCGAACACCGTTGCCGATGGGACCAGGGTTTCTACTAGGACTAGGGCCTCTACCCCGTAGGTTAGGGCGAACGGCGTTTCTCCGGTTGTGCGGCGCGCGGTGGTGCGGTACGTCCATAAGACGAGCGGGAGAAGATCTGCCCAACGACCTTGTGCCATGCTCAGCCGCTTTTTTAGATCGGACAGGATGCGGGCGTTGACATTCTCTACCTGGCCGTTGGACTGAGGATGGGCCACGAAGGAGAACTTGAGGGTTATGCCAAGTTCTGAGCAGAATGTCCGAGTCTCTTCACAATCAAATTGGGGGCCATGGTCGGTCATGATGGTCATGGGAACGCCGAAGCGGCAGACAAGGTTCTTCCACAGAAAGTCGCAGACCTTAGTCCCCGTGATCGGGGGCCTTGTGCCTCAACCCACTTTGTGAAGTAGTCGACGATGACCAGGATATACCGCACCTGACCGGGGGCCTTGGGGAAGGGGCCGAGGATGTCCATCTCCCACATCGCGAAGGGGCACGGTGCGTGGATGGAGCGACACGGCAAGGTCGGGGCGTGCAAGAGGTTACCGTGCTTCTGGCATCCATCATATCGTTGGACATAGTCCCTTGCGTCTTGCCGGAGGGTGGGCCAGAAGTACCCCAAGTGGGCAATCTTATGCGAAAGGGTTCGCCATTCGGGGTGGCCGCCACAGACCCCTTCATGGGCCTCATAGAGGATGTGCTCTGTCGACTCGGTCGGGACGCACAATAGATTGGGTTCGGCGTAGCCTCGGCGATAAAGGCAGCCACGTATGACGCAATACCGCGCCGCTTGCATTTTCAGCTTCCTGGCCTGCGCGGGATCCTCTGGGAGGACCCCGCTTTCCACATATCGTGTTATCGGGATCCTCCAATCCCCCGCGGTGACAGATAGAACCTCGCTGTTCACACTCCGCGAGAGTTTTCGCTCTACCATCACGCGGTTCCCCACTTCAAGGGGAAGGGCGGATCCTAACCTCGCTAGCGCGTCTGCCTTGGTGTTCGAGGTTCGAGGGATGGACTCCACCGCGAAGGTTTCCAGGCATGACACCAAGGCTTTGACCTTTTCTCGGTACGCGGGCAGGAACCCCGTTTTGGTGTCGTACTGACCGTTGAGCTGGCGCGCTACCAGCTCGAAGTCGGTGTAGACCTTGATTTTCCGGGCCCCACTGAGGAGCGCCATCTCGATTCCCGCGATCATGGCTTCATACTCGGCCTCGTTATTGGTGGCGTCGAAGGCGAAGTTAAGTGAGTACTCCGTCTCGATTGAGGGCCCAGCGAGGAATATGCCAGCCCCACCACCGGCGTCACATCGCGAGCCGTCGACGAACACCTTCCACTCTTCCGAGCTTGTTTCTGTTTCGGGGAAAGTGACCTCCACCAAGAAGTCAACGAAGGCCTGCCCCTTCATGGCAGTTCTTGGGAGGTAGCTGATGTCGAACTCGGAGAGCTCGACTGCCTACTTCGTCATCCGCCCGGAGAGGGCGGGTTGGTGGAGGATTTGTCGAAGTGGGAGGTCAGACAGGACCTGGATGGGGTGCGCATGGAAGTAAGGGCGCAGACGCCTTGCGGCGGTCACAACTGCCAGCGCCATCTTCTCCGCTGGGGAATATCGCTGCTCCGCGGGCTGGAGCACACGGTTCACGAAATAAACTGGGTGCGTGGCCTTTCTGGTGAGCACCGCGCTGACCGTCTCGGGACTGACGGCCACATAAAGTTGCAAGTCTTCACCCGCCAGCGGGGGCGACAGTGTGCGGAGCTTTGTCAAGAAGGCCTTTAGCTCAGAGAAGGCGAGCTCCAGATTCTCATCCCACACGAACTTGTCATTTTGCTTGAGAGCTGCGAAAAAGGGGAGGGACCTTTCCGCCAGGCGGGAGCAGAACCTCCCAAGGTAGTTGACAACACCGTTAAGCCGTTGCACCTCGGTGCGAGACCGTGGTGACCTGATGGAGAGGATCGACTCAACCTTGGCAGGGTTTACGTCGATGCCCCGTTCGCTAATCATAAAGCCCAAGAATTTTCCCGATGACACGCCGAAGACGCACTTCTCGGGGTTCAGGCTGAGGCGGTTGTGTCTGAGAGTTGCGAAGACCTCAGCGAGGTCGACCAGATGCTCCTCAGAGGTCTTGCTCCGGACAACAATGTCGTCGACATAAGCGGACACGTTCCGTCCGAGATGGCTCTTGAAAACGCGGTCGACAAGGCGTTGAAAGGTTGCCCCCGCATTTTTCAACCCAAACGGCATGACTTTGTAGCAATAAGTGCCTCGCTGGGTGATGAAGGATGTCTCCTCCTCTTCTCGCGGGTTCATCAGGACCTGATTGTACCCTGAGTATGCGTCGAGGAAGCTCAAAACCCCGTGACCTGCGGTTGAGTCGACGAGCTCGTCGATCAGGGGCAAGGGGTAGCTGTCTTTGGGACAAGCTTTGTTGGGGTCCTTGAAATCGACGCATATTCTCCACTTCCCGCTGGCTTTTTTGACAAGCACGACGTTGGACAACCACCGGGGGTATTGGACCTCGCGTATAAATCCCGCAGCCAACAATTTTGCCACCTCGTCATTTGCGGCGCTTGCCCTTTCCTCGTTCATTTTTCTTCATCGCTGCACCACAGGGCGAGTGGTGACGTCGACGTTCAGAGAGTGCTGGGCTACGGTCCGTGGGACACCTCGGAGGTCCTTCGCAGTCCAAGCGAACACGTCGCGGGACCCAGCGAGCAAGGCTTCTAGCGACGTCGTCGATGCCCCCGAGAGGCACTCCCCAAGGTAGATCTTCTCGGACTCGCTCTCGAAAGGGGATATCACCCTTCTTTCCGGCTCTGGAGTGGGGACCGTGAAATCCCGGACTTCGAGGTCGGCCTCGCTGGGAGATTCCACCATGAACACCGGGCACTTTTTCTTTGCAGAGGTGGCGTAGCAACGCGACCTTCCTCCTGATTGCCCTTTACCTCTCCAACCCCGCCATCGACGGGGAACTTCATCTTCAGGTGATAGATAGAAACTACCGCCTGGAACTTCATCAAGGAGGCCCTCCCAATGATTGCGTTCCACACCGAAGGCAGGCGCACCACTGTGAACTCCACCATTTCGGTCCTCCTGGTGGATCCGGTGCCGAGCGTCATCCAGAGGTCGATGAGTCCGGCCACGTCGACTTCGTCTCCCGAGAAGGAGGTGAGTTTCCCAGCGTAGGGCTTCAAGGAGGTCTCGGAGATGCCCAATTGCTCGAACGCGCCATAGTACATGATGTCCACGGAGGATCCCGTGTCCACCAGTACTCGCTTAACCATCTTTGAGCCCATCTGCGCGTGGACCACCAGGGGGTCGGAGTGTGGCATGTGAAGCCCCTCGGCATCATCTAACGAGAAGGACAAACCTACGTGGGCACGCGAGGTTTGTGCGACGCTGAATACCGAGGGTTCATGATGGCTTTCCCTCGCGTATCTCTTCCGCTCTGCCTGGCTTGACCCAGCCGGTGATGGTCCGCCCGAGATGGTATGGATGTACCCATCGAGCGCCGTCGCCTGTCCCGACCGGGCCTGCTTCGCGGGCGCCTGTTGCTCGACGTTGTTGTTGTTGTTAGCCTGGGTCTGACTTGGGCCTCGCGGCTCGAGGTTGGCTCCCGACGCGGGGTTGGCACGGCCCTTTTCATTTGGGTCATATGTGGGGCCTCCCTTGCCTCGGTAACCCCGCGGTCTCCTGCCAAAGCAGTTCCAGCCTCCGCCACCGCCTCCACGGTTGTTGTTCCGGTTATTGTTGTTGTTGTTATTGTTCCGGCTATTGTTGTTGTTTCTGTTGGGGTTATGTTCCTGCGTCACATACGCATCGCGCGCGGCCGGCGCGGCCACCTTTGCCTTCCCCTTGGCCTCGGCGACGATCTCTTTGTCAGTTCGTGGTCGCGAGCTTTGGTTGACGGCATCCTCGGCGTATACTTGGGCCGTGATCCGGGCGCACAGGCTTTCGTACGTCTCCGGATTCTTATAAAAATGCGGTTTTTGAATTCCCCGATGCGCAGGTTGCCCATGAGGGTGTCGCGCACCGATGACTCGTCGACGTGCGCGATCTCCGCCACCGCGGTCGTGAACCTTGTGAAGAAAGCGCCTAAGGATTCACTCTCCCCCTGCTCGATCCCGCGGAGGTCCCGCATGTTCTTCTTGCGCTTCCTAGAGCCGCTGAAGTGCGTGACAAAGGAATCACACAGTTGGGCGAACGAGGTCACGGAGCCGACCTTCTTGCTTGAGAACCATGTCAACGCGGCCTTTTCCAGGGTGGTGGGAAAACCCTGCAGAATAACGCGTCATTGTAGGAATTGACGTTCATCTGGACCGCGAAGTGTTTTACGTGCTCCTCGGGGTCCGCTGAACCGTCATAAAGCCCCATTTGCGGTCTCAAGAAGCCCTTGGGCATGTGCGCATTCCGGATCGCGTCCATGAACGGGGAGGTGATCTTGGCTTCCTCCTGATTTTGGGGCGGTGGCCTCGAATTATGCGATCGAGACCTCGGGTAGTGCATCGCACTCCCCGTTGTTTCGGACAATTCTGGCTCCTACAGCCTCGATCGACGCGATCGAGACCGCGAGATCTGCATGGGATCTCGGGGAGGTCTCTCTGTTGACGAGCCGTTGGTAGAGGACTCGGGCTCATGCGCACGCCTAGGGACGTACGCGGGGACGTACTCGGAGTGCGGCTCACCCTAGGGGGGATAGGGGACGTACGAAGGGGCGAAGCCCTGCTGGTATTGCCCATAAGCCCGGTAGGGATATGGGTTCGGGGGCGCGCCGCCCTGCTCGAGGCTTTGGAATGGGAATGGGTTTTGCGGGGCCGCGTACGTCCATCCCGGAGGGACCACGAACGGGCAGCCCGGAGGTCCCGCGGCTGTCCATTGCGTAGTCTTTGGCATGTTGTCGGGGTGTTGAGGGAAGAAATTGTTTGGGCAAGCCATTTTGAGGGGATCGAAGCCAAGGTTTTGCACGAATCAAGGAACTACTTAGGATGAAGAAGTTCCCACAGACGGCACCAGTGATGAAACCCGAAATGAAAGGCTCACTAGAAGACAAGAAACAAGATTATTATATTCGAAAGTGCAAACACTTGCTTCTTTATTTATGATTTTCTTTACAACGAGGTTTACAAGCCCACGAGGCTAACAAATCATTTGAGAATTACACCCCAGACCTCCTACGATTATCCGAGATCTCGACCGAACAATGTCCGAGATCTCCTAGTTGCTAGCTAGCTCTAAGCGTCACTTGTCGGTCCCTTTGAGCGAGGTTGAGTTGCGGAGTCTTTGATGTGAGATAGAGCGAGGTGTAAGAGGCTTGCGAGGTGGTGTAGCGAGGTCTTTGATGTGAGCGGGAACTTTGTGAGACTTGAAGTCTTTTTGTGGACTTCACTTGTCTATAGCGAGGCCTTTTAACGGTGTTTCGATCACGTCGATCTTCAACGAGCAAGAAAGTTCTTGAGTTCAAGATGTTTTTCGACCCCTTTTCCATTCGAGAATCTCCTCTATTTATAGAGGATTGGGGAGTCGAGTTTTGGTCGTTTGTCCGATGTTGGACGCCCGAGATCAAGGGCTCTGATTGGCCTAGAGGCGAGGCAGCCGATGATTGGCTCGAAGAGCGGCGTTCGCTGAGTGGTCATGGTGGGCGGGCGCAAGTAGAGTCGGTTATGAGGTCGAGACCTCGCTCCGAGGTCGAGGGGGACCTCGTGGGGTAGGAATTTTGTTAAAATAAGTGGGTATGGTTGTGGGCCCCAGGATCGTCCTCGGGGTCCCTTTGACCTGGTTTGACCCTCATACCTCGGGCCCACCTCTTGCTTCGCTATTTTGAGCATCATCAGATATTTGTTTGATTTTAGAGATAAATTTAAATAGTTAAAAAGAAATTTATTAGAAAGAAGTTATAATAACAGAAATAAAAAGTGATTTTTTTTTAAATATGAGATGGGGTGAGAATCATTCTGGTGGCTTGAACAAGTATAGTTTTAATATATACTTATAAATAGATTTGGTTAGCCCGGTTGATTTTGTAGAGTTCTTGATTGAATAAAATTTTAATCGCGACACTATAATTATTGGAAATATTTTTATAATGAAAATGTATAAATGAATTAACTAAAAATCTTATTTTACCTTTTCACATCACATATGTATCTCTTAATAATTTGTAGCTGTAATTTTTCAACGTGTGAGAATTTTAGGAAATCAAGTAATCAACCGATCTCTTCAAATTTACCAATAAATTTCTGCCAAAAAAAAATTTACCAATAAATTTATTGAATTACTTATGTAAAATATACGGACCGATTACTTTCCTTCTCCTATTGAATTAATACTATATATATACTACGGAGTATTTGGTAAAAAATTCCTTATACTGAATCCAAACCCCAAATCGAATATACACTACTCTGTATCAACAACCAAATCTCCAACATCTTCTGAATTTGAATATTTATCCAATAACGTATATACTCATCATCAAGTTCAAGAAAATTGAATTTGTAGCAGAGAAGCGGCAACTTGATCGTCAATCGTCATGCACATTTTGGGTTTTGGATCTACATCCATCCATCCGCCCATCAAAATCCACTATCCATACCTGTGCTCAGCTGCTCTGCACTCCACATTTCACCTTCACCTCCCAATTAATAAGTTTATCTTTAACAAGAAAAACTAACATTTTTTTGTTGTTGTTATATCGGAGTTAATGATTTCAAAATTAAATATGTGCATTTATCGAAAAAACTCCGTGCCAACTTCTTTTCTCCTCCTCCAGAATTTCAAATCCCTAGTTTGGTTGCATACCGAAATTCGTACGGACCTTGAAACCGATGATATTGATCAGAGTAGGAACTTGTCGATGCATGAAAAATTCGAATCCGAACTGAATGAGAAAGAAAAGTAGAAAGTAAATTGTAATCAGAATTTAACTCGTAAATGTATAATTTATTGGTGAGTTCACTTCTTCCATTGCAGGAGCTCCTCCGCTCAAAAAAACAGAGGGAAAGAGAGAGGACTCGTTTGCAGAGTAGTACAACATCACCAAAGAGAAAGAGGAGGACAAATTGCATCTATGTACAATTGAGCAAAAACCTCTCAGATCTGATTAAAATTTCCTAATACTTTTCATTCAACAATTCCTACTCTTTTTATTTTCAGAGACAGGAATTGAACAAGTTGACCACGGACGGGCCGGACGGCCGAAGGCGCTAGAGGAAGCGATCTTCGGCGCAGATGGAGTCGATGAGATCGAGGACGTCGGAGGAGACGCCGCGGCCGCCAGGACGGAGCGCGTCGAGGACGGATTCGAAGACGGAGACGTGGCAGGGGATGTGGAGAACTCCCTTCTGCTCGTAGCCGTACTCCTGAGCGGATCGGTTGAGAAGCTTCACGAAGATCGGGTGGTTGAGCAGATCGGCGCTCACCACGAACTTCTCCATCTCCTCGCCGACGTAGACCGGGACGTGGCCGGACGGAACAGCCGACCTCCGCTTCCGCCGGCGGCCGGAATCCGACGCGCTCAGCGTCTCTGATCGGAGAAGGCAGTACGACGTCGTTGGGGCGGTGGAGGAGGAGTCGCCGATGCGTGAGAGCCGCCTTATCAGCTGCTTCATCTTCTGGAACGAGAGAGAGAGCGGTGTGATTTGTTAGTGATAACTGGAAAGATTGAGATGAGAAAGTGGGGAATGCTGAAACAGAGAGGTTGGGGATGGGGGTATATAAATAATGCAGCATGATTTTTATTTGATTTGTTTTTTTCTTTAATTTTAATACATTTATTTAATTATAATACATTAAAGCGGAAAGGGAGGAGAAAAGATGATACTACTGAGTACTGATATGTACATTATTGATTGTTTTTTCTTTTTTGGATGAAATTGAATTTTTTTTTTCTGAAAAAAGTTAGTATACGTTGAATTTCCCTTTATCTATTTTTGTTTTTGAAAGTAAAGGAAGTTTTTACATTGAATTTCTTCCGTTGATTCTTGCCTTTTTTTTTTCTTACCTTTTTTAAAACTATGCGTACAATACCGATACTAACCATATCTAACTTTTGTTTCCATCCAAGTTTATGACATTAATGTTTGGGATTTTCTAGGGTTCCAATTGGTAGGGTTTGTTAGAAATTTTATGAGTGAAGTCTAAAACCCTATAATAAGTAATTTAGTGAATTCTATGGGATTTTTTAGCTTATGTCCTAAGAATACCGAATATGGAAATAAAACTTTAAGAACAAAACCACAAAAGCTTAGAAAATAATTTTAAAAATATTAAAACAATTAAAATACACTTGAATATTTTTAAATAAAGATTTTTAAGGACATAGGTTAGAAAAATGGTTTCTAATATGGGTTTGAATCTGGTTAGAATGGATGCTTAGGTGATAAATAAGAAAGAATAAGAGTAATTAGATGTGGAAAAATCAAGGGTGTTGATCATTTCACTTAAATAAGGAAAAAATGTCACGAGTGAATTATTTGCATATTTTTTAAATAAAAATACAGGAGGTGTGCGGATTGTGCATGGAAACAATGTTTTTCTTCATCAAAACCATTTCTTTATGCACCAAAATTGTTCGCTTGTCTATCAAAATGGCGAAATGTGCATAAAAATTAGCTTCATAAATATATGTTTGTTCATCAAAATTAGTTATATGCTCACCAAAACTAACTATCTTATGTGCATTAAAAGGAGACATACGTGTATCAAAATAATTAAAAAAATGTATCTTGTATGAGTGTGTATCAAAACAATCCGAATATGCATCAAAATTACTTGAATGTATATGTGTGTGTGTGCATGTTCAAAATGAACCTTATGTACATGCACCAAAACTAACTATCTTGTTTGTGTGTGCATCAAAATTGGCTGAATGTGTATCAAAATTGGCAAAATGTGCATCAAAAAAATGAAGAAGTTTGAAATTGATGCATAATGTGCCTCAAAATTGGCAAAATGTGCATCACAAAATGAAGAAGTTTGAAAACGATGCATAATGTGCATAAGAAAATCAATGCACAAATTGCTAGTTCTGATACACAACAAGGTGAAACCGGTGTACAAAAGTGTTTCTTATTTATACATGTCCATCAAAACAAAACAAAAGTGCATCATATTTTATAAGTGCTTCGAAACTAACTTTATGTTCGTAAAAATTAGTCAGCTATTGTATTCATAAATATAAATAAGATTAAAAACATAAAATAAAATAAAAAAGTTCAAAATCGTTGAATAATGTGCATAAAAAACTTGATGCACAATTGGTCAGTTTTAATTTACAGACTGCACGTGTTCGATTTATTTTTTAAAATACGCGAATAATACAAGAAAAATACATCCGTGTCGTTTTTTTACCACTTTAATGAAAATATAATCTTAAACATTGATTTTTTTAGAGGAAACAGTCGAAATTTATTCTTATTTTTTACATGATACTTTCTCTTTTAATATATATATATATATAATATGTTAATAATCTAAAGTTAGATATATAGTATATAATATATACATTTATCTATTCACTTTTGACGTTAAAAGTGTTGGATGGAGAGTTGGTGTGTCATGTAGGGTGGGGGAACTTGGAAGGTTGCTGGGGGAGGAAGTTTGTACGTGCAATTTTTGCTATATAATACTTTCTTCCTAAAGCCCTTTCTAGGAAACAATATTAAGAAGCATAGTTTCACTTTCACCCCACTAAGTAAACTTGTAATATTTTTCCTCAAAAGAAAAGTAAACTTATAATATTTTAGAGTTAATAATTTCAATGGTTGAATATTTTTAAAATTGAGACTTGGTATTACTTATTTTGCTAAATATCATTTCCATGGGTTTAATGAACTCGATCATTAAGATAAAAATAATTAATCATAATTTGGTATTTGAACAATCAAATGATTGTCAAAAAAAAAAAGGAAAAGAAAAGGATGTTTGGATAAAAATAAAGAAATTACACACTACAAATGATTGTAGGGAGAGAGGAATAGATGAGAATATGAGATGGGTGATGATGATCTAGTGGAAGGCAGCTGTGACTAGATTCGTTGGTTGCTCGTTAGTCGTTAGTTGTGTTGCGCTGGTGTATCCGCGTTTTTTTTTTCTTATCTTATTTTTATTTTCATGCGCGTTCCAGCTTCATCTGTAAATATATATACGAAGATTACGAACAACTACACCCTTTTTTTTCCCTCCATGTATCATGAATAAGCATTGTTTCTTTTAATTCGATGGTTGTTACTAGCTACTGTTTAATACTAAGATATAGTGTTGGATCGTAACTTGTTAACGAGAGCTTGGGAACTGGCTGTTAAACTGTTCACAAGGCAGCGGAAGAAACAATATCGCAAGTTATAAAAGACAGAAAGAACACAGTTCCCTTATAGAGGAACCCCACGACAACCAACTAGTTGTGTGGGTAAACCTCTACCTCCGCTTGGAGGATTTTGAATGACTTACTTATTTTATTGCTTGTTCCTTAGTTAAAAACAGCCAGATTCAAACTTCTCTGTTCCTACGAGTTCTACCTAACTCTAGCAACACGAATGAATCTTCTCAACTGAGTTCCTAAGCGAACAACTCAACTAAAACAAGAAAGTCAAACATTACACCTTGACAATTCAGTTCCCTTGCTCTTGGGAACTTTAGCTTTCACCGTCGTCGAGATCGGACACTCGCCGCCGAGGACTTCTCTTCTTCTTTCTTTCTTTCTCTGGGAGTATATGTGAGTTTTGGGAGAAGTGCATAATCCTAGCACTATTCATTTGACTTTATACTCGATTGTACTTGGGCTTTAATCGTATCTTTCATGTTGTCCGAAATGCCCTTTGCTTGCAGCCCAAGTGTACAATCTTCACATGTGACTTCGATTTGAACTAGGTCAACTTCTTGAATTAATCGGATCGTTGGATCACTTGTGACAGTCTACTCATCAGACTGTTCCTTCGTTCTGTCCAGGACAGGATCCCACGATTTGCGCTGAACGATCTTTGTCTTCACATGTGAGTTCCCATGTGATGGGAACTTTCTTCTTCAGAGTTCCTTTGAGAGGAACTCTTCAGCGTGTATGCTTGTGTTTCTTATCCACTCATGGGAGTTCCCATAGCATGGGAACTTTCTTTGCTGGACCTGTGTTCCTTAGAAATACTTGGATAAAGCACATTAGTTCCCATATGGTGTTTGTCATTATCAAAACTGGAGAATGATATCGTTGTTTAGAGCCAGAGGTCCCAACATCGTCCCAACATATAGTATCCAATGCAAGTTTTTAGAAAGTGAAAAGAAGAGTTAACAATATATGAGTAGCATTAGCAATACGTACGTGCCTCTGTGCCAGGCAGGATTGTAAATAAACGAACAACTCGGTGTCCAGTTCGATTAAATCTTGTTCGAATTAACTCAATTTTCAAACGAGCCGAACACAAACAAGCTCATTTATTACTAATCTAGCTAAGCTTAAGGAATGAGTCGACTAATCTCGATTACAACTGTAGTGTCTGGTGACACAAAAGTGGTTAATTAAATATATTTTTGTTTAGTAAAAACTGTGTAATATATTAACACGTACTATGTCGTTGATCGATCGAGTGAATTAAATATATTTATATCGTCTAGATCTACAAATTCGCCATTACACAATCGGATTTATAGCGAGTTTTTCGTTACGACTCAACCGAGTCGGCAAGTCCACCCACCACGAGCAACAGTAAGCTGCCTATATATTTTTTGCTGGTTGTGTGCTAATTACTCTACATATCTTGCATCCAAAGATTACAAGTATTATAGTAATTGAGCCATTTGGAATGGATGTTCAATTGTCAATTTTACATTTATATATTTACACGTACCATATAGCAAGTGTGTATTGTGTTCAAAATGTGACTTGATATCTCACTTTAATTGTTGCCGTGTGTACGTAATTTGTCGTGTAAGGCATAATCAAGATCATGGCAACAAATAATATCAAGTCACAATTAATAAAATTGGAAGAAAAAAAACCAGCACACAATGAACAAACAAAAAATAAAGATCACAAAATGGTGTATCGAAATTGCATGAGCAGATTGTGAGGAGCGTGACGAACATAGAAAAGAAGACATCAATTGCAAAAAATGCATAAGACAAGATCCAGAGAGGTCGGTCTTACAGAGCGACGGAGGCATCATCCGGACAGACAGTTTCTCGGGGCTTCGGCGCAATGTTTGGTTTTCGGCTCAGTTGGTTACGCCGTTTTGCATTTGTGTCTTGTTTGTATTTTTAGTTTTTCGTTTTGTTTTCATTTCTCGTTTTTCCGTCAAGTCTTTCGGGCACATCCCCTTGCTTTCAGCCAGGGATGCCCCCAATCTTGACCCCAGATTCTCCGACAGGTGAATTACACTGTGTCAATGATGTTGTTATTGTTGCATGCATAAGACAAGATCCATTTTAAATGTGTGATCGATTATCGAAATATAAAAATCATTACTTACCATATTGGCAAGTATGACTTGTTCCACTTTTATTGGAGTTTACAAACTAAGCATAACAAAAGTTGGAGCAAAATCCAGTTTAGGGCTTCGAAAAATCAGGAGATTGAAATTAGGGGGCATGATGGCGCCACAAAATCACCCTAATATACGATTAGATCACATCGAATGAATAAAATCAACACTAAACAGGAACACAAAATTGAAAGGCAAGGGAAAAGAGGGACATTAAACACATTTGGGGGGACAGATGGAGATGGGAGAATGGCGTAAATTCGGTAGTCGATCTCCGGTTTTACATAAACAAGTGACCACCCTAATTCTTTCACGTACGCTTTCATTGTTTCACCTTTACCTACTAATCACATGCTTCAGTTCCGTCTCAACTTTTTAATCCTGAAATAAACTTTTTAATCCTAGATCCATACGGAATAGGAGCTATTTTCCCTGAAATTAGTTGATGTATTATATATTCGGTATTTTATCTGGTGAGACGGTGTTGGGAACTCGCATTCCATAACATCGGAACAACGATCCTATCCAGCTTGGATAATGACAAACACAATATGGGAACTAACGTTTTATATTCAAGTATTTCAAGGGAACCTCAGGTTGAACAGACATTCCCTTAAGGGAACACAAGAGCATACAAAAATGACTGAATGAAAGAAGCAATTCCCATTAAGGGAACTCATGAGAGACAAATTTCCAAGACATGAGAACTCACATGTGAAGAGAAGATAGTGCAGCGTAAAACACGGAAGTCTGTTCCAGACAAAGCATAGACGCAGTCTGTTCCTCAGAATGAGACGATTGATCCATGGTTCGATTATCTTCAAGAGTTGACCAATTTCAAATGGAATCACATGTGAAGAAAGTACATACTTGGATAGAAAGACAAGGGCATTTTGGACAAGTGCAAAATGAAGAATCAGTCCCAAGCCTGAAGAGTCTATATAAGTCAATGAATAATATACCTTCAAGATACTTCTCGCAAAAGCCTCAAGCAACCAGAAAAGGAGAAAAACAAAGAGCAAAGAAACCAAGAGTAGTCCTTGGCGATGAGTGTGTGATCTCGCGATGGTGAATCTAGCATTCCCTAGTGAAAGGGAACTAAGTCAAGATACAAACGTAGAGTGTACGGCTTGAGTTTCTTGTTTTAGTTGATATGTTGTCCTAGTACATAGGTTGAGAAAATTCATTAGTGTTCTCAAAGTTCGGTGACTGTTGGGAACAAAAAAGTTTGAGCTTTGCCTTGTAGTATCTTATGGAATTATCAATAAAAGAAGGAAGTCATTCAAAATCCTCAAAACGGAAGTAGAGGTTTACCCATACAACTAGTTGGTTGTAGTGGGGCTACTCTATAAGAGAACTGTGTTTTGTCCTGTTTTATTACTTGCGATTTTCTTTCTTAATTTCTCTGCCTTGGGAACAGTCCGACATCTGTTCCCAAGTCTCTACTAACACATCGCGATCCAACATTATCTCCTTTATGTTGATGATGTTGGATAATAATTCATGCATTCAAGTCTTCAAATATCTGCCTATATGACAAGCGAAGTCAAGTCTTTAAACATATATTTTTCTTAAGTAGGCAAAAATTAGGTCAAACAACGGATCAACCTAGAGCATTCTTATGGATGAGGACACGGAGTCTAGAATGGGTATGGATTTGATTGATACTACATGAATGTCGTAGAAAAGAAATCAAATCATATGTCTTGTTACAGTACGTCATGAGGCACGTGTTGAATTCAAACTGCCTTAAAGGACCGTAGAAGTACAAGAGTATCAATGATTAACCCCTCAATTTGCCAAGGACAAGATCTATTCCCTTTTATTGCATCTATAACAATGAGAATGCCTCCTTCAATCTCGATTTTCTTAAATTTTCTATTTTTGGCTTGACAAACTACGTGATACATGCATCTCACTTCAGCCTGTATTGGTTTACGGGCTTCAAAAAAAGAATTACAAAATAGGAACCACTGTCATAACTCCAAGAGTGAATTGCCCGGTTAGGACAATTCCCACATCGGATGATGGTCCATTGCATGATGCAAGAGAAAGATTACCATTAAGTGAAGACGAATTACGTAAACTCCAAATTCAGATTGACATTTTAGAACTTGCTAGAAGACGCATTCATTTGCCCTGTTTAAGCAAAAAAATAAAAAATTGACTTGTTTACAAGTAGTTCATCATGTTTGCCACCAAAAAATGGTCTGCTTACAACTAGTTCAAAGTTCAACGACTTTAGGTATTAATGTATTATTGTAAAGAGTAAGACATCATTGTACTATTGTAAAACAACTAGAAAATAATATTACGGATATTACAGGTCGACCCGTAGCCTGACCCATATCCCGTAGTTCCAAAAATTTTACCCATGACTCAACCCATAATTTACGAGTCAGACATTCGACCCGTAAGTTATAGACCAGGTAGGTTTACAGGTCATTGGGTCATTTGAACAACCCTACTGGGTCAGACTACCTGCATGGCTGCCCTTTTTTCCTTAAAGAAAATGAATGCAAAAATTACAAAATGTTAGTACAAGGCACATCATCATATAGAGAATCATGCGAAAAGTAATCTAAGTGATGGTACGGTTTTACAATAATTAGTATTATCAAACATACAAAAGGCAGATAAGAAGTACTAAAAGTTGTTAAATTTTCAACAAAACACAAGTAACTCACACACGAATTTAGATCGGTGACACTAGAAAGTTTGAGATCTAGGGTTTATATGGGAATTTATAATATCTTATCTATACATATGGGTCGGGCTTTAAAGTCTGGGCCTCACTGAATATCCATACCCGATCCTCTTACTCATCCAGGTTGGACCGAGCTCCATATATTGTCCAAACCTGCTCATTTTGTTGGACGAGTAAGGCGGACAACAGTGGCGCCAGAGAAAATTATCTAGAGGACCGCAATTGTCTAAAGTATATTGAATAAGTACAAAAAGGTGAAAAATGAACTAAGTGTTGAACACATGACCTATTGCATTAATTACAAATTATAAGTTGTTTATACACTTCCATAAGCATTGATATTAATTATATACTGAATGGAAAAAAGTAGACAATCAAACATTTTACATTAAGGCTATGTTCGGTAAAACAAGGTTTTTGGATTGGCAAAGGCTTTTTAGGAGATTTTTGGGTAGGTGTTGGTTTTTTGACAAGTAAAGGTTTTCGTATTTAAAACCTTCCAAAACCTAATTGAGTGTTTCACACTATAAGATTTTTTGGTAAATTTTAACTTTAAATTATACAAAAGAATTAATTTAAATTAATTACCATAAAAACTAGTTTGTTTGAAAAATATAAAACCTAGTTTGTGCAATTCAAATTTCCTAAAACTAATACACCTTTTAAAAACTTTATTTTATTATACTTATTTAAATAAATTTTAAATAATAAAAATCTACAAAAAATTTACATCAAACGAAGCCCCAAGTATGGGAACATAGGGGCAATGCTCCCACTAGGCTTCGCCGCCCGGCGGATGTTGTTGCCAGAGATTGTACATGCATTCGAACAAAAAATAGACTGTACATACATGCACAATCCATAGAGTTGGCAATTTATCAAGTCACACTTCTACAATTGAAAATTATTTTCATTTTTATTATTTCGAGGACGAAAGTTTATTTTTCTGTACAAGTATTGAAGTATACTGGCAAATTTATGGAAACTATTTTAGTCACCTTTTTTTTTTGGTCTTGCTTTTTTAGATCGCCCGGTTCGATCGGTCGGACACCACTCTACACCCGGACCGGATAACTTCGTGGCCCCATTTTGGGGAAGACTCTCCCAATATCAGTTTTTCTATACATGTCGCTAGTGGGATTCGAACTTTGAATCTCCTAAACAACACTTAAGGAATCTAACACCACTTTACCACTAGACCAACTGAATATTAATTTTAGTCACCTATTTATTGTATCAATTATATAATATAATTGTCCATCGCATTGAAATATGAATTTGACTTAACCTTCGTTTGAACTTTGGATTAAATATTGGACCCGTTATTCTATCCATCAAAGTGGGTGTTTAGTAGATAGGGGTGGGCATCGGTCCAAAATTGGACCGGACCGGGATCGATATCCCTAAATTTTTGGACCAAGGACCGGATCGGAATTTTCCGTCCAGACCCTTTCTCGATCCCGGTCCGGTCCGGTCCACTTTCGGACCAATTTTGGATAGGGATTTTTTTAAATTAATATTTTTAAAGAAATTATTGCTTTAATTGAGAAAAATTATATATTATTTTTGAAAAACTATAATGGTATGAAGTATATAACATAAACTGAAACTTAAGTAGTAAAAAATAAATTTTAAAACATAAGAAGTATTATTTATGTATATAAATTTATATTTATAATTATATTTAAAAAAATCGCTCCGGACGGACCGGGGACCGGGTTTTGAAAATTTATGGACGAGGACAAGACCGGAATTGTCTCGGTTCGGTCCCGTCCCGTCCAAAAATCCGATTCGGACCGAATTTTGCCCAACCCTATGATTAGGACTTGTTCTTATAGAATACTTTTAATATACTTTCTTAGTATAAAATATTTAGTCGATTGACCGAAAACCACTCTTATAATAGGATATATTGCCAAAAACCACTTGTTAAAATTGATATTGTTCAAAACCTCCTACATATACTCCTCCATTATAAATGAACCACCTACCCTCAACTTTTTTGTCAAACTTTAACGATATGCGCGTGGGATTGAATTTTGAGTTTTTTTTCCGATAATTTATATATTAAACATAAAACCAATTAATCTATTAAAAAATTAGATTTTGATTCAAATGAAACAAACTCTTATCCTAAAACGTGAAACGAATGCAATTTCCCTAGTTCATAGTGCACTTTTCATACAAAACTGCATTGCAAATTACAAAAAGTGCAATCCGAAAAAGTGCACTACAAAAAGTACGAAAAGTGCAAATCCGAAAAGCTGCATCACGAACTAGGAAAAGTGCATCTGTTTCAGGCTAAGAGTTCGTTTCATTTGAACCAAACTTAACAAAAAAATAAAACTTTACTTTTCTCCTCCTTATCTATTTGACTGGCGACAATTGAGAAAGATGGCATTCCATCACTTCTCCTCCTCCTTCGTATCACCATTGAAGCACATAGGTTTGTTATCTTCTTCCTCCTACATATCCTCAATTTCTTGATCCCAAGTATCCTTTTCAATTTCGAAATTAGGGTTAGAAATTGATTTCTTGTAAATTTCAAATTTAGGGTTCTGCAAGATGGGCATCTTCAGTTGAAGGAAGCAAAGAAACATCAATTTCGATTGAAAAAGGAAATTTGGAGTGATTGTTGGACGAAGTAACACTTTTGGTTGGAGAAATAACGATTCTAAAGTTTAGTTGTTTGAGAAGGTGAGTTTCTAGTGCCTTTTTGAAGCTGTTATGGTGCTTTTTCGATGCTTTTCTGGTGCATTTCTAGTGCTATTAAAGGGGTTTTAGTTGAATTGATGTTTTCAATGAATTGATGATTTTGAAAGGGTTTGGCATTATATGTTTCTCTTCCTACACTTGTTGTCGTCTAGTTAGGGCTTAGAATTTTATATTGTTTAGAGCTTTTAGGGCATGTTTAGTTCTATACCTAGGGTATAAGGAATCGGGTTGGGTATGGTCTATCCCCTTTTTTATGTTTAGTGGAACGAGGTTTGGGTATGGCTCATTCCCATTCCCTCAAAATACACATGAACTCATACCTTCTCTTTGAGGTGGGTATTAGTGAAACCTATTCCAACCCGATTCAGGGTAGAGAAACAAACATGCCCTTAGAGTTTTCTTGTGATTATTAAAGGTGCTAACTAGTTTGTTGTGACATTGAATGGTAGAAAGAATCATTTGTTGGTGGACCTTAGTTATTGAAAGTGGGAATGCATGCAATTGTTTAATCTAATTTATGCCAAGTATTTAATTTCTTTACTTCATTTGTCAGGTATTGTGCATTTTCACGAAAGATATGAATATAGACATAAGGTTCATGTATGAGGGTCAACTTTTCATCCACTACTAAATTAAAGACCAAATGCACCAGTTCTCTTGCAACGGTTAGATTAAATACCTAATGCAACGCGATCAGATGAAGCGGTAAAAAACCGATACATTAGGTCTAATGAAGTGTTTTTTGACATAATGAAGCGGTTTTCGACCGTTGTTTTAGCCCTTTAATCTAGTAGTGATCTCCAGGTTAGCTCAGATATGTTACAGAAAAGGAAAAGTTCATTATTACAGAGATGTTGATCCAAATACGATATCAAAAGTTGCGTTGGAAACTTTATTGAGGGATGAAGTTTGATTGATGAATAAAAAAGAGATACGGTTCTTACAACCAGCAAAAACAATACATGATGGGCTGAAATATATTAGGGGAGATATTGATGTATTAGAAATGATTCATTGTGTTGGATATGATAAAGTTGTGCATTTGTATGTTATCCAAGGTAATGAGGCTAGTCCCCTTGCATTGAGAAGCCCATTCTCAACCTCTCATCCTATAAGCCAATCAATTTCCACTAGCCACCAAAATAAACCCGTAGACACACCTCAAATTTGCTTGAATAATTGACATATTTGGACTAAAATGGGCAAAGATGCTCAAAACCGATAAACAACCATGGTTTTGATTGATCATTATAATGCATTACTATGATCTTTTTGACATTGTCAATATTTGTCCTATTTTGATAACCCAAACCAAGCATATGCCAAGAAGGGTCAATTGGATGTACATGGCTTTTGAATGCAATCAACAAAGGAGGAAGAGTGTCTGTAAGATTACTATAGTTGAGAAGGTAATCTCTGTTAAAGAAGCAGAGAGTTACCACATATATTAATATAGAAGAGAGTTTTACAATATGACTCGGAGAACAAGAAGTTACAAGATAGAGACAAAATAATCCTATAGGGATTTGATATTATCTTATCCCTTTCAAAGAATACTATCCAAATATAAAACATTCTATCTCTAATACCCCCAACAAGGTCATGGAGGAGGACAAACATGAAGCTTGAACTGAAGGTCAGCAAAGCGTCGGGAACCAAGTGGCTTAGTGAAAACATCAGCAATATGATCATTCGAATTGACATGCCGAACGTGAAGCTCATTGTTCTCCACTAATTCCTGAACATAGTGAAAATCAATATGAATATGCTTAGACTTATTGTTGACAACGGGATTCTGAGTCATAAAAGTGGCACTCAGATTATCACAGAGAAGGGTGCCCCTTAAGAGGTTGTTGAAGATCAAGCAGCAATTGTTGTAACCAACTAAGTTCGGTCACCGTATTAGCAATGGCCCTATATTCGGCCTCAGTACTGGAACGACCAACGACCTTTTGTTTTCTAGAGGTCCAACTAATAAGAGTTCCACCAAATTAAATGGCAAAACCATATTGAGACTGACAATCATCAATGTCAGCAGCCCAACCGGCATTAGAAAAAGCAACAAGAGAGAACTTAGATGGTGAGCGTAAATGAAGTCGAAGATTCAACGTACCCTTTAAGTAGCGAAGGATACGTTTAACAGCTGCACAATGAGAATCAATAGGAGAATGCATATATTGACATACCCGATTGACATCAAAAGAAATCTCAGGGCGAGTGATAGTAACGTACTGTAGAGCTCCAAAAATGCTACGATAATATGTCGGATCAAAAATGGGTCACCATCCAGAGTGAGCCGAGAATGAGGATCAGTCGGGCTAGAGATTGGCTTGGCATCCTGCATTTTAGCACCGGCCAATAAATCACGAATGTATTTTTGTTGACATAACAAAAGAGCTTTATCACAGAGAGTGACTTCAATGCCTAGAAAATAATGAAGAGGACCAAGCTCCTTCGAAGAGAAAGACGAATGAAGCTGGGCAACGGAAACACCAATAACAAAAGGAGATCTCCCAGTGACTATTAAGTCATCAACCTAAACAAGAACATATACAATGCAATGGCGAGTGCGCAGGACAAATAATGAGCAATCAGATTGACAAGCATGAAAGCCAAACTGAAGAAAAAAAGCCTTGAGCTTACTGAACCAAGCCCGGGGTGCCAGTTTGAGGCCATAAAGAGCTTTATGTAGCCGACATACATGCCCTGGAAAACGAGAATCAATAAATCCAGGTGGTTGTTCCATAAAAACCTACTCACTAAGATCACCATTTAAGAATGCGCTATTGATATCCAACTGTCTAAGCGGCCAATTATAATGCAAAGCTATAGAGAGCACAAGCTGAATAGTAGTAGGACGAATGACCGGACTAAATGTGCCAAAATAATCGACACCCTCCTCTTGATGAAATCCTTTTGCAACCAAGCGGGCTTTATATCGTTCCACTCAATCGTTCAGACCTGCGTTTGACCCTGTAAACCCACTTACAGCCAACAACATTAGTAGATGGAGGTCTAGAAACTAAGACCAAGTGCCAGTGCGAATAAGAGCATCAATATCAGTTTTCATGGCGGCGTTCCAATGGGTGATTTTAGAGGCTTGTTTGAAAGTTTTCGATTCATTATCGGGAAGAGGGTCAGGTGAGAGAGGGTGCTTCGAAGTGGTATAAGCCTTGGGCTTTAAGTGGCCAGTTTTGGCTCTTGTTATCATAGGGTGAGTAGAAACATTAGAAGGGCGGAGGTGTGGGTGAACCGAAACGGGAGGGGCAGGTGGGTCCTCGGCAGGGGTTGTATTTGGATCGAGAATGGGTTCACCTAGAGCAGTGGGTAAGACAGATTGAGGAGGAGAAGTAATAGGTGAAGCAGAAGAAGAAACCTTAGGAGAAAGAGGTAAAGAAGAGTGTGTACCTGACGTTGCATAGGGACGTTGCATGGGCGACGTCTCGCGAGAATCGGGTTGCACGTCCACTATTGCTGCTTGCTCAAGGATGTTAAGAGAAGAAATATCAAGAGTAGAAGGGAAGGGCGGCTGGGTTTTGGGCACAAATGGAAAGGTATTTTCATGAAAGAGGACATGGCAGCTGATGAAAGTTTTTGTAGAGGAAAAGTTGTAACATAAATATCCTTTGTGATAACTGTAGCCAAGGAAAATGCAAGGAGAGGTTTTGAATTCAAGCTTAGAATGATATGGAGTGAGGTATGGAAAGCAAAGACACCCGAAGGCACGAAATAGTGTGTAGTCAGGGTGACGCCCATGGAGACGAAAAAATGGGGACTCGTTTTTGAGGCTAGGGCTAGGGGTTCGATTGTGGAGGTAAAGAGCAGTGTAGAAGGCATGTTCCCAAAATTCCGGGGGAAGACGGGAATGGGCGAGAAGAGTGAGGCCCTTTTCTTGAATAATTCTGTTTCGTCGTTCTACCATACCATTTTGACTAGGGGTGTAAGGACAAGATACTCTATGAAGAATGCCTTGTGTGTGGAGAAAAGATGAAACATTTCGGTATTCACCCCCTAGTCAGGTTGCACTTCTTTAATACTAGCCTAGAATTGTGTTTTGACCATCTTTTGAAAGAGAATAAAGAAGTCAAAAACTTGAGATTTATGAGTCATGAAATAGATCCAAGTAAAATGAGTGCAGTCATCCACAAAGAGAACAAAATATCGAGAACCATTAAGAGATAAAGAGGGAGCAAGGCCCCAAACATCCGAATATATTAATTCAAAAGGTTTATGTCTAGGAGCATGAGAATAAGGAATATGTAAACGATAACTTTTGCCTAAGGGACATGACTGACATTGAAACGACTTATTTGAAGCAACAATTGGTAATTTAAAGTGACTCAACATAAATTGTAAAACAGCAGGGTTGGGGTGGCCAAATCGGTGGTGCCAATTTGGTATGGTGGTGCGCTCGCCCACGAAAGCAGTTGGAGAAGATTGGTTTTCAGCAGGCAAGCAATAGAGACCTTTATCCACGATTCCTTTGAGAATTGTTCGCCTTTGTAGAACCTTTAAAAAACAACAATCAGAATTAAACTCAATGGAGATGTTGTTTTCTTTGGAAATTTTAAGAATACTAACAAGATTCTTTTTCATATTTGGGACACAAAGAACATTAGATAAATGAATAGGTTTAGAAGAGGTGGAAGAAAGAGGTATGGCCAATGTGAGAGATAGGAAGGGTATTATCATTGCCAAGGGCTAATTGATCACCGCCATTGTATTCTGAATCAATGGATACCTTATTGAGTCCGCCGACAATATGTTCCGTAGTGCCAGAGTCCAAGTACCAAGCCGGGTCAGCAAGAGAGGAAGGGAACGCATGGAAAGAAGCCAGCTGAGTGGAAGATGGCCGAATGAACCGTTCAATAGGATGACGAGACAGGAACGCTTGTAAATTGAGTCGATGGAAGCAGTCGCGAGCAATATGGCCAGGCTTGTCACATAGTTGACATTGATACTTGGAATTAGATAGAGGTTGCTGAGAAGAGCTGCTAGCACCGTCATTGGCTCGATTAGAGTTCGAGCTAGGCACTGGAGATGAGCGCTCATTTCTTGAGCATGACGTCTGAGATGGACGGGAGCAGCGTTGCTGGCCATAATTCGTCGTCGGCTGGGAGGCAAGAGATCGCGACTCCTCAGCCAAACATTCCTCTTCTTGTAGGAGACAACCAAGAAGATCATCGGGAGATAGTGGCGCCCGATTCATGTTAAGAGCGGCTCAAAACGGTCCATACGAAGAATCCAAGCCATGGACAATGCAAGTGAGGAAATCATCATCAGAGACGGGTTGGAGACAGTCACCTAGGGCATCCGCAAGATCCTTTTCTCAAAATAATTAAGATGCATCGACCGCGCTCTGGAATGGGCCTAAAACATCCGTTCGAGGGCAATGTATGCTTGGTGAGAAGTGTAACATCTCCGACCAAAGTGCATACGTCATTTTGCATTCACGACATATTAATAGCATATAGATAGCATAGTGGCATTATATATAGTGAGTTTTTAAAAGTAATATTTATTTTCGAATTAAGTTTATTATATTTTAAAAATGTTTTTAAGTAAAAGTTAATTATTAATTATTTCAGGGCAAAGTTTGTAGTAAAAGAGATTTAAGGGTAAAAATTATAAATTGTGAAAAGTTTGGCCGACTCTCTCTCGCCGACTTCAATTCATATATATGTGTGATATGAGAATTCCTTCTCATGAAGGTACGTACACTTTTTTTTTTTGGAGAAAAAAACAGAGAGTTAGAAATTATGAGGGGAGAGTTAGTAAAGGTTTGATTTTTGTTGTTTTTGTTGGATCTGGTACAAGATCTCTTCTATCGGGTTTTAATCTTAAAGCACAAGCGTGGTTTGGTAAGTTTTTAATTAGTTATTGGTTTATCTGGATTTTATTGATTTTTCCAGATCTAGATCTACAATTGCTTTTGATTTGAAAATCGATTGATTTATAGTTCTCAGAGGGCGTTTTCGATATCGGATTTATATTCGATAAAAGATTTCAGAGTAATTTTAGGGTTTTGCTTTGTAATGATATTAGGGAGCCCTTTGATCAAGTTTTTCATAAAGGTTTGAACTAGAAAAATGTTCCTTTATATATATAGTTTATTGTTGTCAAGTTTTAAAGGATTTGGATATATATGCAAGAAGTTATAATGTATTTTGGCATTTCATTGCATTTGGGGTTAGAGTTTATAAGAGTAAATAGCCTAATTTGCATTGGGTTATATATAGGAACCCAAGTAATAAACTGCGGTCAGAGTCAAGAGGGAGAAATATAGTATCTGCCCTAAACAGGTGAGTATAGACCGGAGATTCAACCCTATGTGCTATATGTGAAATATGAATATATGGATATATGCGCTATATGTGGTATATGAGGTATATGAATATATGTGCTATATGAGCTATATGGATATATGTGTTATATGGATTATATGGATTATATGGATTATATGGATAGATGTGATAGCTCTGAAATTTCCAGAGTTGTTTGCACAAAAGGCATGTTAACAGATAGCATATGATATATGGTTACAGGATGCACTTGATTGCATAGCATATTGCATGAGATTAAAAGGATCTGTGACTGTCTTGCCCTGAATTTGTATACAAAAGAGACCTACCTGTCATACATGAGACCTGAGATGCCTAAGAGATGGTAATTGAGCAAATGATGCCTAAGATGCCTAAAAGTCGGTAATGGCGGTAATGGAAAAAAAGGAAAAAGAAAAGAAAAGTTGGTATATGGAAAAGAGTCCGTAATGGAAACTCGGGGCAGATTTAGGCTTGAACAGTTCACAGAATAAAGAATCGGAAACATCAGCATTTGCATTCGCATAGAAATTAAATTCAGATATGACATATATATGATATGTATGTATATGTATATGGATTAAATGTTTGACTCTGTGTGAAATAATTGATGATGGTTTATATTCACTGAGTATGCGACTCACGTAAATTGCAAAACAATTTTTCAGGTTCAGCTAGATTTTACTGATGTGTGTGTCTCTGTTAGAGGTCACATTCATACAGGTCGGCCGGCTGAAGCTCAATGCAACCTTCTCCTCCTCATTTTGCATCATAGACATATATTGGTTGTAATAGAAGTTAGAATAATAGATGTTTTAGTATAAGAAGTATCGACATAGATGTGTGTGTGCAACCTTTTATGGTTGTTAATGTCTGTTATATGCTTACATGGATAGTTGTTATATGTGCTTTATCTGTTTATATAAGAAATAAGTTTTACAAAGTATATGTCATAGGGTATAGGGGTGTCATAAGAAGTTGTTGTCTTGACCACATAGCCTAGAAGAGGAGCGGAGATTGTAGTACGAAGCCATAAGAGGATGAATTTGTCATGTTGCTTCCAAACAAGATAGTCGGGATTCGACTCAGTTTTGGCCGCAACAGTCCCGTAGGTCGGGGTGTGGATTGTCTTCGGAGGGGCATCGCCGGTGAGAACAAAGTGCTTGAGTTCGTAAGCATCTAACACATCAAGAACGTTAGATCTCCAAATGTGGTAGTTGGTGCGTTCCAACTTGAAAGAGAAAGACGGGAATTGAAGGCCGCCGTGAGGAGAGGTGGTCTTGCCAAGAGTTGCTTGTAAAAGGTTGGTACTGGTGCTTGTTAGCGCAACCAGTTCAACTTAGGATGCAGGGGTTGAGGCGCCAGATTCCGAAGAAGAAGATGAAGAGCTTGAAGAGGTCGACATTGAAGAGGAAATTTTGGAGAGGCGGGAAAAAAATTAGGGCAGGAACGAGTGCTCTAATACCATGTAAGATTAGTGTAGTTGAGAAGGTAATCTCTGTTAAAGAAGCAGAGAGTTACCACGTATATTAATATAGAAGAGAGTTTTACAATATGACTTGGAGAACAAGAAGTTACAAGATAGAGACAAAATAATCCTAGAGGGATTTGATATTATCTTATCCCATACAAAAAATACTATCCAAATATAAAAATATTCTCTCTAATAGTGTCGAGCTTCCAGAGATACAAATTTGACTTCAGATTCTTCTGACTCAATTGATCCCAATGACCAAAAAAAATACTCCATCCGTCCTTGAAAGTTTGTCCAAAAGGACAACTTCCACACTTATTAAGAAAATGATAGAGAAGAAAAAGTAACCAATTAGTAGAGGAGAGAGGTTGTGATGGTGACGAGTAAAAATGGAAAAAAGGGAAAGAGAAAGGAAATTAACAAAAGTCTGTGGAGGTAAATTTTTTGTTAGATAAGATGAGATTGAATGAGGATAATATTGTAAAAAAATTTGACATAAAAAGAAAGTTGAAAAGGTGGACAAAGTTAATAGGACGCCCGAAAAGGAATACAAGACAAACTTTCGTGGGCGGAGGGAGTACAATTTTTGGTTCTCTTAATTTGTGGTAAATTGTACTTTTGAAATTGGATTTTTGGTGATTTTTGATTAATTGTGTCGAGAATCAAGTAAATACAACTTTGTTTTCCGTGATCAATTAATGTCAAAATCTATCTATATCTATCTATATATATATACTAAAGAAGAGATTTTTTGACACGTGTCGATCTCACATTCATTTTGCTTATGTGTCGCCTCCATATTCAATTTGCCTATGTAGTGCCACATCATCAATATTCTAAAAAAACATGCAATTCAATACTTATTTTAATAAAAGATATTTATAACTATTTTTTTTATATAGATTTGTTACAAATAAAAAGTAAATCTTAGATTCATTCTTATCTCATTCCTCTTTAATTAGTTACACATTTTATTAAATAATTATATATTTCATGTTATAATGAAAAAATTATGTAAACTTTAATTAACTTTTTGATCTTATATGTATAGTTTTTTATTTAAAAATATATGTACAAATTTAAAAATTAATAAAATAATGCATTTCCTCTTAGTAAAGGAAAAAATAAAATAATGAGTCTCACATTAAAATAAATAATTTATTTTTAAAATAAATGATTTAAAATAAAACATATATGTATAGATTGTTCATATTCACCTAAAGATTAAATTTATTTATTTTTAAAATAAATGATTTATATGACTAAACTCATATAATTCAATACTAATTATAATTAAATATGGTAATACCTATTTTTTGTTTTATTTTTATATTGGTTTGTTAAAAAATAACAAGTGAATCTTGAATTCATTCTTATCTTATAAATCCTTGATTAATTAAACATTTTATTAATTTTTATATATTCAAATCACATGCCAAAAAAATTATATGAGTTATAATTAAACTTTTTTGATCATATATGTATATATTTTTAATTGAAACATACTTACAAATTAAAAAATTAATAAACTAATTTATTTCCTTTTAGTAAAGGAGAAAATAAAACATTGAGTTTCACATAAAAATAATCATTAATTTTGGTTATATTCACATAAAAAATAAGTTATATATATTTAATCAAATCCGTACAGAGTCGAACACTTATGTTAATAATTAAAATACTATTTGGGTGGGGTTTGGTCGTGGTTGCTGAATTTTCAATTTGATATAGTTGGTGTCTATTGATCGATGTGAGTGTTAAAAGTGTGGAATATTTTAGCAATAGGTTAGTTTAATTCTTAATGATTCATATTTCCAAAGTAAAAGTTCTGAGATAGTATCTTGTTATAATATGCAGATTTGGGATTGGCTAATTATTGATGCGAGTGGAACTGATTTTGCTTCCAGTATATCCCTTTACTTCATGTTATAGGGATAAACGTTCTTTATTGTGCCATGGACTTATAAGCAGATTGATGATGCATTAGGTGACTTTCTGTTTCAGCATGTAAAATTTACATTGAATTTGGAAGAAATGACTTTGTTTGGGGATACTATAGGTGAGAAAACTTGATATTGAAAAGAATAGAAAATGTTGATATCGGAATGTCATCTTCAATTGTTTTTCTTTCTTCCTATTTGAGTAAAGTGTGATTGTCACTAGATACAAAGAAATCAATTTGAGCCTCAAATTTAAGTTTTGATCTATGAAACGCTATAATTATATTAGGATATTTAAGATAAGCATTTATGTTTAAAGAATTTTGTTTTTTTTATTTAGGATTTAGTCTTATCTTTTAGTAAGATTATCTTTTTAATATTTCTGTAATTAGGTTTTTCCTTATTATCTAGATATTAGAGTTATTATAAATATCCCTTTTAAGTTGTTATTATATAATGAAGGAATTAATCAAAAATTAGCTTTTATCCTAATCTCCTATTATCCTCTCCAACTCTCGTCTGCCTTTTCTTTAGGCTCCGGTCATTCTCATTCTTCCTACTATCTCAATTCAGTTGAATTACTTGGTACATGTTATAACGACTTGTATCAATCTATAAACTAAATTAGGAATCTGAGTATCTGACTAAGCCTACAATACTAAAAACACTAACAGCAAATTACATTCCAATTTTCTACTTAGAAGTAATTATATTTGCTTGGAACATTTACTATGGTTTGTGTGTCATTATTAGGAGATCTAGCGCTCTTGACCATTCCATTTATTCATGCATCTGCTTTCATTTATTCATGCACAACTATTGATTTTTTTTATCTCTTACTCGGTTCGATTAGCCGGGGTCAATTTATGTCCGAACCGGGTACTGCAGAGGCTCATTGCTGGGGGAGATCCTCCCAATTCAATTTTTTCCATACACGCCGCCAGGAAGATTCAAACTTCGAACCTCTGATGTCGCACTTTTTAGTTGGGTTTTATGGGTAGTTTTCTAGCTAGGATTGAGTCTTTTCTAGGTTTATTGTGTTATTTTGCATATAACTCCGACCCTCTTTGGAGAGTTGGAGTCGTTTGTGCTTGTTTGTTGTTTTTGTAGGTATTTGAAGCGTTGAAGAGGAGATGTTTAGGTTTTTCAAGCTTTCTAGGAGGTGATGTTCAAGTGGTCTTATGGTGATGATAAGAAGAGTGAGAGTCGTTGCATTTGAAGGTTTGAAGATTCCGAGTTGAAAATTTCAAGATCAAGGTGTTTTTGAAGGAGCTAAAGGAAGTTTTAGAAGGCCAAGAGCGATTAAAGAAGAAACATTGAAGAAGAACCAAGCTTTGGAGCAAGTTTTGAGCGAAGAAATGAAGAAATCAAGTGCACCGATGGTCGGAGACGACCCACATATGGTCGGTGACGACCCAATCCGTGTGTGGCGGATTTGTTTCTTGCGTTTTAAGCTAGGTTCAGTAAATGTTTTATTTATGGGCCTTTTTAAGATAGAATTTAGTTTCCTTATAGGTATATTTCCACTACTATATAAGGATCTCTAGGGTTTTATTTCAAGGGGGACGCTTTTAGGGGGGATTCCAAGGGGGACGTTGGAGACGTTATTTGTGGAAGACGGAACGAGTTGCAAGTTTGATTTCTAGGTTATCTTATTCCAAGCTCTTGGACAATTTTGGAGAGACTTGGAGGTTTGCTTGAGATTGTAAGTTTTCTTTTAATTGAAGTTTGTTTGGATTCGAATCATGTCTTCTCTTTTGTCTATGATTGTTGATTGTTCCATGGATCGTGAGTAGTCTATTTTCTAGGGTTGGGGTGAAACCCGACGAGTTGTGCATGATTTAAAGCATGAATTTTTGATTGATCAATCCTTTTGAATCTCTATCTTTATCTACTTGTTTTCTATCAATTCCTTAATGAAAGTTGAGGCATGCTCAAGTTTATGATTGAATTGAAAGATTGAATTGTGAATTTGGATAATACTTGGTTGAAAACGAAAGTTGAAACTTGTAGACTTGATTGTTTGTGACGAAAGTCATTTATGAGATTATTATGGGATAATTTTGATTCATGTTTGCATGCATAGCTTGTTGTGGTGAATCCTTCGCTCTAGATCTCTTTTAATTTGGTTTTCGAAGTTTTCTAGTTACCCGGATAGGTCGGTTACGACCACTTTCAGGTCGGGGCCGAGCTCCTAGTTCCCTTAGTTTTTCTCCTGCGTTTGTGTTGAGTAGTTGGTCGGTTACGACCTGTTGTGGGTCGGTGCTGAGCGTCTGTTTGTGTGTTTTTTTCTTTGCTTTGTTCTCTTTAATTAGGATTAGTAGCTAGACGTAGATTCTTCTAATTCCCGTGGACGAACCTGACCTCCCTGTACTCAGCGGGGTCTTGATCTATAAATTTATTTGCTTGTTAGGATCAAGGTAAAACCCTTTCAACAAATTGGCGCCGTTGCCGGGGAGTTAGTTTAGTTTCTTGTCTAGTTATTTTTCGGGTTTGGGAATAGCCCATACCCTTTTGTCTTTACTAATTCGTTTTCTCGTGATTGTGTGTGTAGGTGTATGCCCTCTAGTTCTCGAAGGGAAGTTGACTGTTTTCCTTTTGATTCCGAGCTTGAGAGAACTCTTCACCGCAGGCTAAGAGAACGAAGAGCAATGGCCAACGCCGAGGAACTTGCTCGCCAGATGGATGATCTTCGCCTTCATATGGAAGGCATTCAAAGAGAGTGTGATGCTCAAACTGCTGCTGCACAAAGAGAGAGAGATGCTGCACAGAGGGAAAGAGAGGCTGCTGCCCGTCTTTAGGAACAACTTGATGCTATTCCGCGTAATGCAAAGCAGTACATGCATCCTGAATTCAAGGTTCCCGAATCTGCTATTGTGCTCCCTGCTATCGAGCACGCTTTTGAGATAAAGTCACACTTCATCACTCTTATCAAGAGGTCTCAATTTGAAGGCAAGCCCACCGAGTGCCCTATGGAGCACATCAAGAACTTCACTAACCTCTGTGACACTATTGCCGCTGATGATGTATCGCTTGAATATGTGCTTTTGAAAGCATTCAAATGGTCTTTGGCCGGAAAAGCTCTTACTTGGCTTGAAAGTTTACCCTCTAGATCTATTACTACATGGAAGACTCTGCACGATCAGTTTCTGACAAAGTTCTTTCCGACGGCTAAGACTACAGAGTTAAGGAAGCGCATCACCTCTTATCATCAACTTCCCAATGAGACTTTTGTGGAAACTTGGGAGCGGTTTAAGGAACTTCTTCGGCAATGTCCAACTCATGGACAACCTCCTTATGTACTTCAAGAAATATTATTCCAGGGAATTAATGCTGCTACAAAAGATCGGATCAACCTTCACACCGACTGCGGATTCATTGAGATGGATCCCGATCAAGCGTGGGCTTTGTTGGATAAACTCACCAACTATGATGGAATGTATGGCACCCAACAAGCCGTCAAGGTTCCACAGAAGAGACTTTATGATCCTAATGCTGAGCCGATTGATCCGGATGTGAGGTTTCAATTTATGCAAGATGAGATAAACCGGCTTAAGAAGCAAGTAGGTCACTACAAATCCACCGCTCAACCTTGTCTAGAATGTGGTTCCCATGCTCATCCTACTTCTTCTTGCACTAATGTGGAACAAGTCCGAGCCGCCGAGGCTTATGCGGAGGCTAATTATATGAGGGGGCCCTATCGTGGCCAAAACAATGCTTATCCGGCGAGGAACAACAACAATTTTTCTCAATGGAACAACAATGGCTACGGTCAAGGTTTTCAAGCACCACCACAAGAGCAAAGAGCCCCTCCCTATAGACCTCCCGGTTTCCAAGAGCCACCAACCTGGGCTCAAGGACTCCTTAAAGGAATGAATGGCATCCGAACCGATCTTAAAGGGGTGCAAAATCAACTTGGAGACTTTGAAGCTTGGAGGAAAAATGTGAATTCTCAACTTGGTGATTTAGCGGCCCAAATTCCACGACCTCAAGGGCGATTACCGGGCCATTCTGATGAGAATCCGAGGGGTCAAATTGATGCAGTGCATCTGAGAAGCGGAAAGAAGTTGCCGGATCGAGAAACAGGCAAGAAAGCGGCGGACGATGAGGACCGGTCTAGCTCAGAGGAGGTCGTAACCGACCCACCAAGGGTCGTGGCCGACCCTCTCTGCGGAATTCTTCCTTCCGTTCCTTCTACCTCAACAACAAAGGTGCTTCCTTTTCCAACCAAGAAGGCTAAGGACTCCACGGAAGGCAAATTCAAGCGTTTTGTGCAGGTTCTTCAAGGGCTAAACATCACTATTCCTTTTGCCGAAGCTTTGAATGAGATGCCAGCTTACACCAAGTTTCTCAAAGAAATCTTGTCAAAGAAGAGGTCTATGTCTGAACTAACCGATGAAGTACGATCTCTAGAACTTCCGGAGAAACTCGGTGATCCGGGTAAATTTGCAATTACTATTGGCATTGGTGCCCATCGCTTTAAGGCCTTATGTGATCTTGGTGCAAGTGCTAGTCTTCTTCCTCTCTCTATATGGTCCAAAACCAATATGGGCCCTTTGATTCCGGTGAATATGAAGCTTTATATGGCAGACGGTTCTTGTGTGAAACCAACTGGAGTTGTCGATGATTTCCCTATACAATTTGGCAAGTTCTTTGTGCCTAATGATTTTATTGTCATGGAGATGCCGGAGGACCCTGTCGTCCCGATCATTCTTGGGCGACCTTTTCTTGCAACCGAAGGGGCCATTATTGATGTGAAGAAAGGCCTCCTTACTTTTGAAATCGGCAATGAGGTGGTTGAGTTCCGGTTCAATCCAACGATGAAGGAAACCGGTGAAGCTATGGAGGTGAAGATGTTGTACACCCGCTCGGATTACATTGACTGTGAAGATCCGATTGAGCGCTTGTTCGGAGCTTATACACGTGTAGCTGAAACCGAGAAGGAAACTGCAGGGTTGGCACCGACCATATCTAGGTTGGCACCGACCACATCTAGGTTGGCACCGACCACATCAAGGTTGGCACCGACCACATCCAGCTCGGCGCCCACCTCTATTCCGATCGTTGTTGAGGATTTTATGCTTGCCTCTGGCTCGGTGACGACCCCCTTATGGTTGGAGCCGACCCTTCTGGAGGCGGATGATGATGCTTACTTTGAAGAGTTTTTCAAAATGGAGAAGGTTGAGGACATTGTTACACCACCACCACCTACTCCAGAGCTTAAGACTCTCCCCGAGTCTTTGAGGTATGAGTTTCTTGGCCCTAATTCCACTTTTCCTGTGATGATTAATTCTAACCTTAATGCGGAAGAAGTTGGAAAGTTGTTGAATGTTCTTAGGACTCATAGGAAGGCCATTGGATACTCACTTGAGGATTTTAGTGGCCTCTCACCTTCTTTGTGTATGCATCGTATTTTTCTTGAGGAAGGACACAGGCCAACCATAGAGCATCAAAGGAGGCTTAATCCGAACATGAAGGAAGTGGTAAAAAAGGAGATTTTGAGAATGCTCGATGCAGGTATCATCTTTCCAATTTCAGATAGTAAGTGGGTAAGCCCCGTTCATGTTGTGCCTAAAAAGAGTGGTCTTACTGTTGTTGAGAATGAAAAAGGCGAGTTAGTTCCCACTAGGACTACAACTAGTTGGCGTATGTGCATTGACTATAGAAAGCTAAATAGCGCCACTAGAAAGGACCATTTTCCCTTACCTTTTAGTGACCAAGTGCAAGAGAGATTAGCTTTGCATGATTATTTTTGTTATCTCGATGGCTATAGTGGTTTTTGGCAGGTTCCGATACATCCCGATGATCAAGAGAAAACCACCTTCATGTGTCCTTATGGCACATTTGCCTATAGGAGGATGCCATTCGGGCTTTGCAATGCCCCAACCACCTTTCAACGGTGTATGATGGCCATCTTCTCCGACATGATTGAGGACATTGTGGAGGTATTCATGGATGATTTTTCGGTTTACGGTACCACTTTTGACTCTTGCCTTGCCAATCTTACTAGAGTACTTAGGAGATGTGAGGAGACTAACCTAGTGCTTAATTGGGAAAAGTGTCATTTTATGGTTCAAGAAGGAATTGTTCTAGGTCATGTTGTGTCAAAAAGGGGGATTGAGGTTGACAAAGCCAAAATTGAATTAATTGAAAAATTTCCACCCCCTTCCTCAGTGAGAGATGTTAGGAGCTTTTTAGGACATGCCGGGTTTTATAGGAGGTTTATTCAAGATTTCTCTAAGATTACCAAACTGTTAACTAACCTATTAATGAAGGATGTTGTGTTTGAGTTTTCTTCCGAGTGTCTTGAAGCTTTCCACAGGATCCGGGATGCACTTGTGTCGGCGCCTATCATGCAACCTCCGGATTGGACCATTCCCTTCGAGATCATGTGTGACGCTAGTGACTACGCCGTGGGCGCGGTCCTTGGGCAAAGAAGAGAGAAGAAGCTTCATGCTATCTATTATGCGAGCAAGACATTAGATGAGGTCCAAAGCAAATACACGACCACGGAGAAGGAATTCCTAGCCGTTGTGTTTGCTTTTGAGAAGTTCCGGTCGTACTTGGTGGGTTCCAAGGTAATCGTCTACACCGATCATGCAACTATCCGTTATCTTATGGATAAGAAGGACGCCAAACCGAGATTGCTCCGATGGATGCTTCTATTGCAAGAATTTGACCTTGAAATAAGGGATAAGAAAGGAACGGAAAATCTTGTGGCGGACCACCTTTCTCGGTTACCTATGGAGCACATTAAGGAGTTCGGCAATTCAATTCCCATCAACGAATCTCACCCGGATGAAATTCTAATGAGTAATGAAGTTTTACGGATCGAGGTGAACAAGCCTGGGTCGGAGACGACCATTCTTGGGTCGGAGACGACCTCCCATATGCAGCACTGGGCCGACACCGAGCTAGATAGCATGGCACCGACCCCCACCACACCCGATCCAGGTCATTCTTCTAACTCTTCTTGTGTGTTTTCCACTATTCACTCTTCTCCTCCCATTTTCTCTAGCCATTCTGCATATGCTATTCAAGGGGCGAAAACCCCTTGGTTTGCGGATTTTGCTAACTATGTTGTAGGAGGCATTATTCCGGATGGATTGACTTCCCAAGCCAAAAAGAAGTTCCTCCACGACGTCAAGCAATACTATTGGGACGACCCCTACCTTTTCAAGCAAGGGAGTGATCATATCTTTAGGCGTTGTGTGCCGGACGATGAGATAGAGGGAGTAATGCGACATTGTCATACTCTTCCAGCGGGAGGCCATGCGAAGGGATTCAAGACCACCGCAAAAATTCTTCAAAGCGGATTCTATTGGCCCACCCTTTTCAAGGATGTTCATGCTTATGTCACAGCTTGTGATGAGTGTCAGCGTACGGGAAATATCACATGGCGGAATGAGAACCCACTCACAGGAATTCTAGAAGTTGAGCTTTTCAACGTATGGGGAATTGATTTTATGGGACCCTTCCCCTCTTCGGGCCCCTACAAGTACATCCTCGTAGCGGTTGACTACGTATCTAAGTGGGTTGAGGCCATTGCCACAAGAACTAATGATGCACGAGTGGTGTCCAAGTTTATGAAGTCCAATATCTTTCCCCGCTTTGGTGTTCCCCGAGCCCTTATTAGTGATGGCGGTTCTCACTTTATTGAGCGGAGTTTTGAGGCACTTTTGACTAAGTATGGGGTCCTACACAGGGTGGCAACTCCTTACCATCCCCAAACTAGTGGTCAAGTGGAGATCTCCAACCGGCAAATTAAAAACATCTTGGAGAAGACGGTTTCCCACTCAAGGAAGGATTGGGCTTCCAAGCTAGATGATGCACTTTGGGCGTACCGCACCGCCTACAAGACGCCACTCCGCACTACTCCCTACAATCTTGTGTATGGCAAGTCATGCCATTTGCCCGTCGAGCTCGAACACAAGGCTCTATGGGCTCTCAAGGAGCTCAACATGGATCTTGACGCGGCCGGAGCAAAGAGATTCATGGACTTGCAAGAATTGGAGGAGTTAAGGCTCAAGGCGTATGAAAATGCCAAAGTTTACAAAGAAAGAACCAAGAAATGGCATGATAAGAAGCTCATCCCGAAGACCTTCCACAATGGTGATCAAGTACTCCTTTTCAATTCTAGACTTCGACTCTTCCCCGGAAAATTACGATCTCGATGGAGTGGACCATTCATAGTTCACCACATCTACCCACATGGAGCGGTTGATCTCTTGGATGAGAATGGAGGAATTTTTAAAGTCAACGGGCATCGATTGAAGAAATACTACGCAAGAGCCAAACCCGATAAGGAAATCCGAGCCACATGGGCTCTCACATCTTCTGACTAAGCTGAGGTACTCCACGTCGAGCTAACGACGTTAAATTAAGCGCTTACGGGAGGCAACCCGCTTTTTCTTTTGCTTTTTCTTTTTCTTTTGTTTCTTTTGGACTTTTTAGTTTGAATTTCTTTTGATTTTCTTAGTTTAGAATAGGTAGGATTTTTGTTTTGGTTCTCCACTAACGTTTTGTAGGGACACGAGATCGGCGGAAGAGACAGAGAGGGCTGAGATGCTCGAACAATAGGAAAAAGAAGGGCACTGGATGGTCGTCTCCGACCTATTTTGGGTCGTCACCGACCACTTCCAAGCAAATATGGTAAAATTTTCAGAAAGTTGGAAATTGCAGGTAAGTCCCTTCACTTTTACCTCTTTTAACCCTAGCCCCTCCCCTCTCTTTTTCCCCCACATGGCCGACCTCCCCTTCCCTCAAAACTCCATAGCCTTCCCCACTCTCTTTGCCTCTCAAACCTCACAAATCCCCCATTCCCATCCCAAATCCACCAACATTCTCCCTTGTATTACACAAACCCTCCAAATCATCCAACAAAAACCGGAAATTTCACCCTTCCACCAATTTTTCATTTTTTGGAACCGCTCTTGTGCTCGTCTACGACCTCCCTTCTACTTTCATTCCTCTATTTTTACTCATCTTTGGTATGTTTCTCTACTCCTTTGATCTTATATTCAAGTTTACTTGATTTATGTTTGAGGGATTAGTTGAAAACTTAGGTTTTGGGTGTTCTTGAGTTTGAATATGGAAGATTGGGTTGTTTGCATGCTCAAGAGGGTAGATCTATATGATATAATGATTAATTGCGGGTTGTATGTGGAATTTTTGATGCATACTTGGTTGTTTGGTTGATTGTGAGAGTGTTAGATTTTTTCGGAATTTTTGGTACCAAATCCATGGACATGGGGCCGAATTTGTGGGCATAATCTTGCCCGAAGTGGTCAGTGCCGACCCACCAAGGGTCGGTGACGACCAACCAGCGTCCTTTTCCGAATGTTTTGCTCGGCACCGAACCTCCAAGGGTCGGTCCCGACCCCGGTTAACTAGTATTTTGCCATGATTTGGGTGTTTTTAGCATGATCTTTCCCCCTCCTTACCTACTTTTCATGAATTAAGCATGCTAGTTTGAGATTCTTCTAAATTTAAGCATGTTCTTTTGAGTAAGTATGGGGTACTTCTTCGGGAGGTGACATGTGTGTTCTTTGATTTGACATTGTCCTTAAAACTATGGAGATTATGTTGGAAAGTTTGAATGTTTTGTAGGACTATGGCTTCTTCTTCTCGTCACCCCGCCAAGAAGCACAAGAAAGACAAGCAAAAGGTGGATAGTGTGATCTTTGATGATGAGGAGCAACAGGCAAGGTTCCTTGAAATGTGGGGTGGGGACGTTACCGTCCGAGCTTATCATAGGGAAGGGGCACTAAAGGTTGGTTTGCATAGGGAGGTACTCACTGCTTTCTCTTGGATTGGAGCTCAACACCTAATCTTGCATCCAATTGAGGAACACTACATTGCGCTCACATGCGAGTTCATTTCCAACTTCCGCTTATACCGCAATGAAACCGACTTCAACAAGTCAAGGGTTACTTTTCAACTTGGCAACATGGACCACGCTATGAGCATTAAAAGATTCAACCACCATCTTGGTTTCCGTGCCCCTTCCGGAGCATATACCTCATCAAGCTTTCCCACCTAGGATTTGTGGCATTACCTCACTGGCCGGGCCGAGTACCCCACCAACCACCTTCCCGCTCGATGCATTGCTAGCCCGGTTTTCCGGCTTATCCTCCGCATCCTTGGCTCCACCATTTGGCCCCGATACGAGCTCTCCCGCCCACACAAGCACGAAATTGCTTGCCTCTCCACCATGCTCTTCGAGCCAACAATTCACATGAATTTGGGATTTGAGTTTGCTAATGCCGTTGTGAGTCACCAAGGCCTCAAGAACCACACCACCACTTACTTTGGTTGGCTTGTGGTTATCCTTGCCAAGTCCTTGAAAGTAAATCTTTCCGCCTACTCTTCAAGAAAAGTCATTGCTATGGATGTGAAGTACTTCTTCAACACCAAATTGCTTGGGCAATCTTCTGATGGTTTCATCAACAAGTTCTATGTTAGCCAAAATGAGACTCATGATGTGGTCCTTACCCCCGAAAATCTTGAGCTTTTCTACCGCCCTAATTGGTATGATGTGTGGGCACCCGCCCCTTATCCTTTGTCGCCAAATGTCCGGTTTGATTGAAGAATTCGACACCAGCCCAGCAGGTTTCCAAGAGCCGAAGTTGACCCACTAAGAGAAGCCTCCTCCGAGCCGGAATCACCACGGGCACATGCTGGGGTGTTCGGTGACGACCAACACGGGGTCGGTGCCGACCCACCAGTGGGCAACAATTTCCACAACCAGCCCGGTTTCGACCCTATGGACTTCACGATGGGACCTCAGACTGACATGGTCCCTTACTACTCCCACCCCTATGGCTTTGATGGTTCCGGTGGCTCTCATTTTCAAGGACAAGGCACATATCATACCGGTTCAAGTTCGGGTGGCGATTCCGATATCTCTCGTCTCTCGGCCAAGATGGATGCCCTCATGCTCCACCAACACCAACTTTATGGGGCACTTAATCATCACCACAACCAATTTGTTGAGCATCAAAAAGAGCTTAAGGATTTCCGCATTGAGTACTATGAGGATCACAAGCTAGATGTCACAAGATGGGATGCTCAAGTGGACTATAACAATTGGTTGGCGCAACAACTTTTTCCACCGCCACCACCTCCTCACCCTCCTCAAGAATGATTCTCCTCCTTTACCAACGCTTCAAAATATGTCCAAATTAGTTTCTCTTTCCTTTCTCTTTACTTTCTTAATCAATGGGGACATTGATGTTTAAGTATGGGGTGGTTTGGGAGATTACTTGTTTGAGTCATGTGTTGTTTTGTGTTTTGATTGATGTGTTGTGTGTTTAGTTCTTGTTTTGAGTCTTTTTCTTTTTAGATGGATAAATGCCCTATTGCTTAGATGTTCTAGGATGGAAATTGCTTGCATCATCATGTAAAACCTATGACATGCTTTAAGAATTGCCTAAATCATGATCTTGATTTTTGAATTTTGAGCTTATAATGGACATTGAGCATGCATATTTCTAAGTGAAAGCAATCCAACAAAAATTGAACCTAAGTGAGATATATTTTGGCCTATAAAGGATGTGCATTTTTACTCCTTTCTCTTTCATGTGTGAATTTCTCTTCCAAATGCAATATACCAATTGACAATGACATGGTTATTTTAAACTTGAGACCAATGGAGATATGCTCATTACTTGATTGAATCAAATGATTTTGAACTCATTTTTTATAAGCCTATTATATTCTTTTTCCTACCTATACATGATCCCTTTTTTTGTAGCCCTTTGTTTTGAGCTTAAAGCCTTTTATTTCTAGCTCCACAAAAAAATTCCCTAGCCATGATAAGCTTGACCCTTTGATCTGAGAATTAGGACTTAGAAGAAGTTGTTGAAGAATGTTATGGAGTAATTGGGTGAGAACAAAGTGATTGTGGAAGGTAGATAAAGTATGTTGTCTTTGGAAAATCCAAGTATGAAGTATTGTTTGGGCTCAAAGTACACGCAACTAGCTCGGTGACGACCCAAAGAGGGTCGGTGCCGAGCGCCCCCCCCCCCCCAAAAAAAAGAGAGAAAAAAAAGGGGAAAGTCAAATAATAAGTACTAGAGTCCAAAGCCTTCAAAGAATAGAGGAAAAACAATGATTGATGATGCTCAAAATAGCGAAGCAAGAGGTGGGCCCGAGGTATGAGGGTCAAACCAGGTCAAAGGGACCCCCGAGGATGATCTTGGGACCCACAACCATACCCACTTATTTTAACAAAATTCCTACCCCACGAGATCCCCCTCGACCTCGGAGCGAGGTCTCGACCTCGTAACCGACTCTACTTGCGCCCGCCCACCATGACCACTCAGCGAACGCCGCTCTTCGAGCCAATCACCGGCTGTCTCGCCTCTAGGCCAATCAGAGCCCTTGATCTCGGGCGTCCCACATCGGACAAATGACCAAAACTCGACTCCCCAATCCTCTATAAATAGAGGAGATTCTCGAATGGAAAAGGGGTCGAAAAACATCTTGAACTCAAGAACTTTCTTGCTCGTTGAAGATCGACGTGATCGAAACACCGTTAAAAGGCCTCGCTATAGACAAGTGAAGTCCACAAAAAGACTTCAAGTCTCACAGAGCTTCCGCTCACATCAAAGACCTCGCTACACCACCTCGCAAGCCTCTTACACCTCGCTCTACCTCACATCAAAGACTCCGCAACTCAACCTCGCTCAAAGGGACCGGCAAGTGACGCTTAGAGCTAGCTAGCAGCTAGGAGATCTCGGACATTGTTAGGTCGGGATCTCGGATAATCGTAGGAGGTCTAGGGTGTAATTCTCAAATAATCTGTTAGCCTCGTGGGCCTGTAAACCTCGCTGTAAAGAAAATCATAAATAAAGAAGCAAGTGTTTGCACTTTCGAATATAATAATCTCGTTTCTTGTCTTCTAGTGAGCCTTTCATTTCGGGTTTCATCACTGGCGCCGTCTGTGGGAACTTCTTCATCCTAAGTAGTTCCTCGATTCGTGCAAAACCTTGGCTTCGATCCCCTCAAAATGGCTTGCCCAAACAATTTCTTCCCTCAACACCCCGACAACATGCCAGAAACTACGCAATGGACGGCCGCGGGACCTACGGGCTGCCCGTTCGTGGTCCCTCCGGGATGGACGTACACCGCCCCGCAAAACCCATTCCCATTCCAAAGCCTCGAGCAGGGCGGCGCGCCCCTGAACCCATATCCCTACCCGGCTTATGGGCAATACCAGCAGGGCTTCGCCCCTTCGTACGTCCCCTATCCCCCCCAGGGTGAGTCGCACTCCGAGTACGTCCCCGCGTACGTCCCTAGGCGTGCGCATGAGCCCGAGTCCTCCACCAACGGCTCGTCGACAGAGAGACCTCCCCGAGATCCCAAGCAGATCTCGCGGTCTCGATCGCGTCGATCGAGGCTGCAGGAGCCAGAATTGTCCGAAACAACGGGGAGCGCGATGCACTACCCGAGGTCTCGATCGCATAATTCGAGGCCACCGCCCCAAAATCAGGAGGAAGCCAAGATCACCTCCCCGTTCATGGACGCGATCCGGAACGCGCCCATGCCCAAGGGCTTCTTGAGGCCGCAAATGGGGCTTTATGACGGTTCAGCGGACCCCGAGGAGCACGTGAAACACTTCGCGGTCCAGATGAACGTCAATGCCTACAATGACGCGATATTCTGCAGGGTTTTCCCCACCACCCTAGAAAAGGCCGCGTTGACATGGTTCTCAAGCAAGAAGGTCGGCTTCGTGACCTCGTTCGCCCAACTGTGTGATTCCTTTGTCACGCACTTCAGCGGCTCCAGGAAGCGCAAGAAGAACATGCGGGACCTCCGCGGGATCGAGCAGGGGGAGAGCGAATCCTTAGGCGCTTTCTTCACAAGGTTCACGACCGCGGTGGCGGAGATCGCGCACGTCGACGAGTCGTCGGTGCGCGACACCCTCATGGGCAACCTGCGCATCGGGGAATTCAAAAACCGCATTTTTTATAAGAATCCGGAGACATACGAAAGCTTGTGCGCCCGGATCACGGCCCAAGTATACGCCGAGGATGCCGCCAACCAGAGTTCGCGACCACGAACTAACAAAGAAATCGTCGTCGAGGCCAAGGGGAAGGCAAAGGTGGCCGCGCTGGCCGCGCGCGATGCGTATGTGACGCAGGCACACAACCCCAACAACAACAACAACAACAACAACAACAGAAACAACAACAATAGCCGGAACAATAACAACAACAACAATAACCGGAACAACAACCGTGGAGGCGGTGCCGGAGGCTGGAATTGCTTTGGCAGGAGACCGCGGGGTTACCGAGGCAAGGGAGGTCCCGCATATGAACCAAATGAAAAGGGTCGTGCCAACCCCGCTTCGGGAGCCAACCTCGAACCGCGAGGCCCAAGTCAGACCCAGGCTAACAACAACAACAACGTCGAGCAACAAGCGCCCGCGAAGCAGGCCCGGTCGGGACAGGCAACGGCGCCCGATGGGTAGGGGCAGAGCGGATCGAGCAGGGGCATAGCGGAAGAGATACGCGAGGGAAAGCCATCATGAACCCTCGGTGTTCAGCGTCGCACAAACCTCGCGCGCCCACGTAGGTTTGTCCTTCTCGTCAGATGATGCCGAGGGGCTTCACATGCCACACTCCGACCCCCTGGTGGTCCACGCGCAGATGGTCTCAAAGATGGTTAAGCGAGTACTGGTGGACACGGGATCCTCCGTGGACATCATGTACTATGGCGCGTTCGAGCAATTGGGCATCTCCGAGACCTCCTTGAAGCCCTACGCTGGGAAACTCACCTCCTTCTCGGGAGACGAAGTCGACGTGGTCGGACTCATCGACCTCTGGATGACGCTCGGCACCGGGTCCACCAGGAGGACCGAAATGGTGGAGTTCACAGTGGTGCGCCTGCCTTCGGTGTGGAACGCAATCATTGGGAGGGTCTCCTTGATGAAGTTCCAGGCGGTAGTTTCTATCTATCACCTGAAGATGAAGTTCCCCGTCGATGGCGGGGTTGGAGAGGTAAAGGGCAATCAGGAGGAAGGTCGCGTTTGCTACGCAACCTCTACAAAGCAAAAGTGCCCAATGTTCATGGTGGAATCTCCCGGCGAGGCCGACCTCGAAGTCCGGGATTTCACAGTCCCCACTCCAGAGCCGGAAAGAAGGGTGATATCCCCTTTCGAGAGCGAGTCCGAGAAGATCTACCTCGGGGAGTGCCTCTCGGGGGCATCGGCGACGTCGCTAGAAGCCTTGCTCGCTGGGTCCCGCGACGTATTCGCTTGGAATGCGAAGGACCTCCGAGGTGTCCCGCGGACCGTAGCCCAGCACTCTCTGAACGTCGACGTCACCACTCGCCCTGTGGTGCAGCGACGAAGAAAAATGAACGAGGAAAGGGCAAGCGCCGCAAATGACGAGGTGGCAAAATTGCTGGCTGCGGGGTTTATACGCGAGGTCCAATACCCCCGGTGGTTGTCCAACGTCGTGCTTGTCAAAAAAGCCGGCGGGAAGTGGAGAATGTGCGTCGATTTCAAGGACCTCAACAAAGCCTGTCCCAAAGACAGCTACCCCTTGCCCTTGATCGACGAGCTCGTTGACTCAACAGCAGGTCACGGGGTTTTGAGCTTCCTCGACGCGTACTCGGGGTACAATTAGGTCCTGATGAACCCGCGAGAAGAGGAGGAGACATCCTTCATCACCCAACGAGGCACTTATTGCTACAAAGTCATGCCGTTTGGGCTGAAAAATGCGGGGGCAACCTTTCAACGCCTCGTCGACCGCGTTTTCAAGAGCCATCTCGGACGGAACGTGTCCGCTTATGTCGACGACATTGTTGTCCGGAGCAAGACCCCTAAGGAGCATCTGGTCGACCTCGCTGAGGTCTTCGCAACTCTCAGGCACAACCGCCTCAGCTTGAACCCCGAGAAGTGCGTCTTCGGCATGTCATCGGGAAAATTCTTGGGCTTTATGATTAGCGAATGGGGCATCGACGTAAACCCTGCCAAGGTCGAGTCCCTCCTCTCCATGAGGTCACCACGGTCTCGTACCGAGGTGCAACGGCTTAACGGTGCTGTCAACTACCTTTGGAGGTTCTGCTCCCGCCTGGCGGAAAGATCCCTCCCCTTTTTCGCGGCTCTCAAGCAGAATGACAAGTTCGTGTGGGACAAGAATCTGGAGCTCGCCTTCTTTGAGCTAAAGGCCTTCCTGACAAAGCTCCCAACATTGTCGCCCCCGCTGGCAGGTGAAGACTTGCAACTTTATGTGGCCGTCAGCCCCGAGACGGTCAGCGCGGTGCTCACCAGAAAGGCCACGCACCCAGTTTATTTCGTGAGCCGTGTGCTCCAGCCCGCGGAGCAACGATATTCCCCAGCAGAGAAGATGGCGCTGACAGTTGTGATCGCCGCAAGGCGTCTGCGCCCTTACTTCCATGCGCACCCCATCCAGGTCCTGTCTGACCTCCCACTTCGATAAATCCTCCACCAGCCCGCCCTCTCCGGGCGGATGACGAAGTGGGCAGTCGAGCTCTCCGAGTTCGACATCAGCTACCTCCCAAGAACTGCCATGAAGGGGCAGACCCTCGCTGACTTCATGGTGGAAGTCACTTTCCCCGAAACAGAAACAAGCTCGAAAGAGTGGAAGGTGTTCGTCGACGGCTCGCGATGTGACGCCGGTGGTGGGGCTGGCGTATTCCTCGCTGGGCCCTCGATCGAGACGGAGTACTCACTTAACTTCGCCTTCGACGCCACCAATAACGAGGCCGAGTATGAAGCCATGATCGCGGGAATCGAGATGGCGCTCCTCAGTGGGGCCCGGAAAATCAGGGTCTACACCGACTCCGAGCTGGTAGCGCGCCAGCTCAACGGTCAGTACGACACCAAAATGGGGTTCCTGCCCGCGTACCGAGAAGAGGTCAAAGCCTTGGTGTCATGCCTGAAAACCTTCGCGGTGGAGTCCATCCCTCGAACCTCGAACACCAAGGCAGACGCGCTAGCGAGGTTAGGATCCGCCCTTCCCCTTGAAGTGGGGAACCGCGTGATGGTAGAGCGAAAACTCTCGCGGAGTGTGAACAGCGAGGTTCTATCTGTCACCGCGGAGGATTGGAGGATCCCGATAACACGGTATGTGGAAAGCGGGGTCCTCCCAGAGGATCCCGCGCAGGCCAGGAAGTTGAAAATGCAGGCGGCGCGGTATTGCGTCATCGGCGGCTGCCTTTATCGTCGAGGCTACGCCGAACCCAATCTACTGTGCGTCCCGACCGAGTCGACGGAGCACATCCTCTATGAGGCCCATGAAGGGGTCTGTGGCGGCCACCCCGAATGGCGAACCCTTTCGCATAAGATCGCCCACTTGGGGTACTTCTGGCCCACCCTCCGGCAAGACGCAAGGGACTATGTCCAGCGATGTGATGGATGCCAGAAGCACGGTAACCTCCTGCACGCCCCGACCTTGCCGCGTCGCTCCATCCATGCACCATGCCCCTTCGCGATGTGGGGGATGGACATCCTCGGCCCCTTTCCCAAGGCCCCCGGTCAGGTGCGGTATATCCTGGTCATCGTCGACTACTTCACGAAGTGGGTTGAGGCACAAGCAATGGCGAAGATCACGGGGACTAAGGTCTGCGACTTTCTGTGGAAGAACCTTGTCTGCCGCTTCGGCGTTCCCATGACCATCATGACCGACCATGGACCCCAATTTGATTGTGAAGAGACCCGGACATTCTGCTCAGAACTCGGCATAACCCTCAAGTTCTCCTCCGTGGCCCATCCTCAGTCCAACGACCAGGTAGAGAACGTCAACGCCCGCATCCTGTCCGATCTAAAAAAGCGGTTGGGCATGGAACAAGGTCGTTGGGCAGAGCTTCTCCCGCTCGTCTTATGGACGTACCGCACCACCGCGCGCCGCGCGACCGGAGAAACGTCGTTCGCCCTAACCTACGGGGCAGAGGCCCTAGTCCCGGTAGAAACCCTGGTCCCATCGGCGAGGGTGTTCGATTTTGATGAAAAGGAGAACGAGGCCAATCTCAGGGTCGAGTTGCTCTTCCGCGACGAGCTACGCGAAGTAGCCGACCTTCGCTCCAGGGAATACAAGCGTCGCGTGGCAGTTTACCACGACAAGAAGGTGAGACCTCGGCTCCTGGCCACAGGCAATCTCGTCTTGAGAAGAACTGAAGGTGGCAAACTGGACCCCAACTGGGAGGGACCATACATCCTCGGGGAGGAGGTCGCTCCCGGAGCCTTTAAGCTCAAAGACAACGAGGGGCGAACCCTCAGTAAGACGTGGAACGTCGTCCGGTTAAAGAAATATTTCGTGTAAACTCTCTGAATCTCGTTACTGCTATTTGTGAATAAAGGGTTGTGGGACTTTCAAAATCTCTCTCAAAAATAAAAACTCCGGGTTAAAAGTCCATCCCTCGCTTCACGCGAGGTGTTGGAGAATTTCGTTAAAAATCCATCCCTCGCTTCCCGCTTGGGGTTGGAGATCTTCGTTAAGTCCAAACCTCGCTTCACGCGAGGTGTTGGAGAATCTCTTTAAGTCCATCCCTCGCTTCCCTCTTGGGGTTGGAGATTTTCGTTAAAAGTCCAAACCTCGCTTCACGCGAGGTGTTGGAGAATTTCGTTAAAAGTCCATCCCTCGCTTCCCGCTTGGGGTTGGAGAATCTCGTTAAGTCCAAACCTCGCTTCACGCGAGCTGTTGGAGAATCTCGATAAATCCATCCCTCGCTTCCCGCCTGGGGTTGGAGAATCTTCGTTAAGTCCAAACCTCGCTTCACGCGAGGTGTTGGAGAATCTCGATAAATCCATCCCTCGCTTCCCGCCTGGGGTTGGAGAATCTCGTTAAGTCCAAACCTCGCTTCACGCGAGGTGTTGGAGAATCTCGATAAATCCATCCCTCGCTTCCCGCCTGGGGTTGGAGAATCTCGTTAATTCCAAACCTCGCTTCGCGCAAGGTGTTGGAGAATCTCGTTAAGTCCATCCCTCGCTTCCCGCTTGGGGTTGGAGATTTTCGTTAAAAGTCCAAACCTCGCTTCACGCGAGATGTTGGAGAATTTCGTTAAAAGTCCATCCCTCGCTTCCCGCTTGGGGTTGGAGATCTTCGTTAAGTCCAAACCTCGCTTCACGCGAGGTGTTGGAGAATCTCGATAAATCCATCCCTCGCTTCCCGCCTGGGGTTGGAGAATCTCGTTAAGTCCATCCCTCGCTTCCCGCTTGGGGTTGGAGATTTTCGTTAAAAGTCGAAACCTCGCTTCACGCGAGGTGTTGGAGAATTTCGTTAAAAGTCCATCCCTCGCTTCCCGCTTGGGGTTGGAGAATCTCGTTAAGTCTAAACCTCGCTTCACGCGAGGTGTTGGAGAATCTCGATAAATCAATCCCTCGCTTCCCGCCTGGGGTTGGAGAATCTTCGTTAAGTCCAAACCTCGCTTCACGCGAGGTGTTGGAGAATCTCGTTAAATCCATCCCTCGCTTCCCGCCTGGGGTTGGAGAATCTCGTTAAGTCCAAACCTCGCTTCACGCGAGGTGTTGGAGAATTTCGTTAAAAGGCCATCCCTCGCTTCCCGCTTGGGGTTGGAGAATCTCGTTAAACCCAAACCTCGCTTCCCGCGTGGTGTTGTAGAATTTCGTTAAATCCATCCCTCGCTTCCCGCTCATGGCTTCGGCAAAGTCGTCGGCGATTATGCATCGAGATCTTGATACATAATCAGAAACACTCGATGTGGCCCGAATACCACAATAGTTGTGACACTCGGGCCATGGGGTTGGGTAGATAGTATGTGCGAGCATATATGAGAAAGCTAGAACAAACGAGCAGTCATAAGGTAAGGAAAATAACATAAAAAGCGGGGGCACGGGTTGGGTAGATAATATGTGCGAGCATATACGAGAAAGCTAGAACAAACGAGCAGTCATAAGGTAAGGAAAATAACATAAAAAGCGGGGGCACGTGTGCCCAGATGTTTAATTACAAGCCCTGCAGGGCCACCAGCAAAACAACAAAACAAAAAAACAGAAGCAGACAACGACATCCTTTACATCTTCGAGGCTTCGGCGGCAGGGTCGGAGGTCTTCGGAGGATCTTCAGGGGCTTGAGCAGTAGGTCCTTGGGGAGTCTCCGGGGCAGGGGCGGCGATGGCAGAAGGCTGGGAGCTGGGCGCATCTTCCTGAGCGATGGCTGCCACGGTAGGCGCCTCGCTAGCCACAATTCCATCCTCATTGAGAAAGAACTCGCACTCTCCCTCAGGCTCTTCCCCTTCAAGTTCCCCCATAGTCTCCTAATAGTTGGGGATGAAGAACTTGATGCGGGGGTCGATGTGCCCATACTTCGTGACCGCCTGCTTAACCCCCATCCTGACGGGCTGCTGGAACATCTTCCTCACACTCTCCACCATCTCGGCCTGAAAGGCCTCGGACTTCACATACCTGGGCCCCTCGAGATCCAGCTCCTTGCTGAGCTCAACAACACGCCCTTGGAGCTTGGTAACCTCCTCCTCGGCTTTCCGACGCTCCGCCTCCTTCTCTCTGAAGAATTGGTGTTCTTCGGATAGCTGGCCTTTGAGCTTTTTGACCTCGTCCTTGAAATCCCCGTTCTCATACTTCAAATCATTGTTCTCCTCCCTCACCTTCCTCAGCTCCTCCTTGGCCCTCGAGGCGTCCTTGGCCTCGTCCGCTGCCGCGATCTCCGCGGCACGAACGCATTTCTCGGCCTCTGCGAGCCTCTTTCCCTTCTTCTCGATCTCGGCGTCCCGCTCTTGGAGCCTCGCCTCCATCCTGCCCAGATTCCTATGGAGAAGGACGACGGCCGCAGTTGTAGTTCGCGAAGAAGGTATTCTGGAGCAATAAAAGAGCACGTAAAAACAAGAACAAGAATAATAAAGCCAATAAAAATAATGAACAAAAAAGAGCAAGATATACCATCGCGGAGTAGCGGAGGATCTCATCGTTGAGGGCTGCCTCCGAGAGGTTGTTGGCCCATGCAACCTCGTCGGGCCAAACTGTCCTATCCCAGTCTTCGAACACGCCCCGGGAAGGACCAGGGCAGTGTAACTTCTCGGCAGGAGGCCCGGTGGCCGAGATTACTCGGCTCGCGGGCCCAGGGCGTTCGACCATCACGCCCCCGGAGTTTCCCCCTGTCCATCCTCCTTTCGTTTCTTCCTTTTCTCCCCCCGAGGAGAACCCTCGTCCTTCCTTTTGGACCCGACCTTATCCCCGGATCCTCGAGAGTGATGGGAGGACGTCCTTGCAGCGTCCCCCTTGGACCCCCCCCCCCCCCCCCGCTCGTCTTCGTCGCCGACGCCTTCAGCGTCGGGGCTGTCGTCTTGCTTTGCGGGGCGGGAGGCCTCGCCTGCGAGGTCGGTTCCTTTATGACGACCCCAAGTTGGCCCTAGGGTCTCGGAGCGTTGGAGGAAGAAGTCACAGGCCTTTTGCCCTGTGACTTCGAGGTAAGAGCGCCGAGTAGGTTCACTGTCAAAAAAAAAAATGAACGAAAAAATTAGATAAGAAAAGCAAGAAGCAAGTTAATGACAGTAATAAGACAAAATAAGCCCGCGAGGTTGTAAACCTCGCCCCTCAACTTTAACAAAAAAAAGTCGAATCAAGGAATGTCAGGAAAGAGATTGAGTACCCTCTTTTCCCTCGCTGGGAGGGAGGCTGAGGCTCAGACCAGCCCGCTCAAGCTGGTCCTGAGAAAGATACACCTGAAACGGTGCCTGACTCGTTGTGGTGTATCGGACCCTGAGCGCCTTGAGCTCATCAACCTCCAGCGGGGTTACGCACCGAACAAATTCGCCCGGCGTTACCGGAAAATTGAGATATCTCCCGGTGGGGTCGCGAACCAAGAACCAATTCGGCTTTCACGGCCCGATGTTCGAAGGGCCCGTGGTGATCTTGATAAGCGGCGTGCTAAGGTTGATAAGGCTTCGGGACCGAGTGTCTCTCCTAGCTAGGAATAAAGCCGACAGGAAGTCATGTCTCGGTCCGTCCCCAAGTTCGCGACTGCGAATCGTGTAGGCACACAGCAACCGCCAAGCGTTCGGAAACAGCTGCGCAGGGCAGATCCTCATGGCCCACAGATAATCAACAAAATGCTGGGCCAAGGGCAGCCTGAAGCCCGCCTGAAGGCTGAAGAGGTGCACAACCACGCACCTGTCGTAAGACGCCATGGAGTGGCCCCCCTCCTCGGGAAGCGCCAACTCAACCCCCTCGGGCCAAGCAAAGTCCTTGGCGATGTTTGAAAGGTCCTTCAGCTCGAGCTCGGTGGCCACCCCCTCGGATAGACGAGCCTCGGCGGAACCCGGGGTCATGGGGATCCGTTCCTCCAGGACACTCGGGACGCAGGACACGGCGTCGGTGATATACGCCGCAGGGAAGCTCGGAGGCACGTAAGGAGGCGGCGCCAAGGTCGTTCCCACAACCGACCGCGCTTCGACCTCGGTAACAACCTCGTCTGGGGTAGAAGACGAAGCCATTTCAACGCCCGACGACGTTCGAAGATGGGAGAAGCATGAATTAATAGAGACCTCGGAGTCGCTTGAAGAAGGCTCGCTGAAAACCAGCGAAGGGGACCTCGGATTCTGAGAGTCGCTGAGTTCTACGCTTCCCGCGGACTCCAAAGCCTCCTCGTAAAAACCCTCTTGGACTCTGAAAGCGAAGCCGGGCGGGGGGCTAGCGGAGGCTCTCCTAGGCATGAAAAGAACGATGTCCAGGCCGCGGAAGGCTAGCACCTGGAAAAGAAAGAAGCATTGAGACGTCGGGCACTATAACCAAGAAAAAACAATGCGAGATCACAACCTCAGAAGAAATGCAGTGCGAGGTCGCAACCTCGGAAGAAAAACAGTGCGAGGTCGTAACCTCGGAAGAAAAGCAGTGCGAGGTCACAACCTCGTGAGCAAGAGAAATTCCGGATCATAAGAGGCGAGGAACCACGTGGCACCATAGGGGCTACTCTAACAAGATAGGACGGCGAGGGAGAAATCGAAGCGCCAAAAAGGAAAAAGTCGAAGCGCCAGAAAGAGGAAAGAGAAGATGAAATGGAATCCAGCGGCGGAGAACGGCGGTGGAGACCCTAATGTCCCATCAACCAGTCGTCAGGACGTTTGGGTTTCCAAGAGCTTCAAAATTCAAAACCGCCGAAAGATAAAAAGAAACAACCGTCGGTTGGAGAGCGAGGGATCCGAGTACATGGAGTTCGCCACCCTCACCCCACCGTCCTGCCACCTTGTTGCCGGTGCGAAACACCAAGGGGCAACCACTGCCCGCTAGGGCACAAGGCGAAACGAAAGAGAAAAGAAGAGAAAGGAACAACGGGAAAACAGCGATAAAAATCAGGCGGAAACTCACGCCGACCTCACCACCGCAGTTTCTCCACCGTGATGCCGGCGCGAAACACCAGGCGACACTCCATCGCCTCTCCAAAACACGGCACAAAAAACAAGCAGGGAGAAATCAAAAGCAAACAAGAAGCGGGAGAAGAAAAGTCGAAAACTTACTTGTTCAGAATCGACGAGGAGGAGGCGGTGGTGCAACCGAAAGATGGCTGAGGCTCGCCGAAAACCGTCGGAAGAAACCGTTCGCAGGAAGCCAAAAAAACAGAAAGAGAGAAGGCGAAAATCTGGGAAGAAGAGATAAATGGGGAGGCGTGTGAAGTCCGCACTTATAAAGGGCAGGCTTGGGCCTCCCCTACCCAGTTAGGCTTATTGGGCCTGTCCCTCCTGCGCGGCCCATTAAGCAAAACACGAAGAGCAAGCCCAGAAAAGCTTTACCTTTGCCAACCAAAGAAAAGCTAAGTGTAGAACCTCGCAAAGGGAGGTCTTCGCAAGATGATCTCCAGGGACCTCGGAAACCCTTGAAGCCTCGCAAAATGCCTACCCACCTCTCAGAGCCTCGCACCCCGCAATCTTTGAGAACTTATGCCCTGCGACCCTCGGGCCGAGGTCCCCAAGCCATGGGGTTGTGATGATGCTCAAAATAGCGAAGCAAGGGGTGGGCCCGAGGTATAAGGGTCAAACCAGGTCAAAGGGACCCCCGAGGATGATCCTGGGACCCACAACCATACCCACTTATTTTAACAAAATTCCTACCCCACGAGATCCCCCTCGACCTCGGAGCGAGGTCTCGACCTCGTAACCGACTCTACTTGCGCCCGCCCACCATGACCACTCAGCGAACGCCGCTCTTCGAGCCAATCACTGGCTGCCTCGCCTCTAGGCCAATCAGAGCCCTTGATCTCGGGCGTCCCACATCGGACAAACTACCAAAACTCGACTCCCCAATCCTCTATAAATAGAGGAGATTCTCGAATGGAAAAGGGGTCGAAAAACATCTTGAACTCAAGAACTTTCTTGCTCGTTGAAGATCGACGTGATCGAAACACTGTTAAAACGCCTCGCTATAGACAAGTGAAGTCCACAAAAAGACTTCAAGTCTCACAGAGCTTCCGCTCACATCAAAGACCTCGCTACACCACCTCGCAAGCCTCTTACACCTCGCTCTACCTCACATCAAAGACTCCGCAACTCAACCTCGCTCAAAGGGACCGGCAAGTGACGCTTAGAGCTAGCTAGCAGCTAGGAGATCTCGGACATTGTTAGGTCGGGATCTCGGATAATCATAGGAGGTCTAGGGTGTAATTCTCAAATAATTTTCTAGCCTCGTGGGCCTGTAAACCTCGCTGTAAAGAAAATCATAAATAAAGAAGCAAGTGTTTGCACTTTCGAATATAATAATCTCGTTTCTTGTCTTCTAGTGAACCTTTCATTTCGGGTTTCATCAATGATAATAGGTGAAAGGGGTTGTGCATTGTAAAGTTTTAAGTGTTTGGTGATTGAAGAAGGGGAAGAATGTTGGTTAAGTGATGTGTAGTTTAGGAGTCTTGATTCTCGGATTATATAGCACCACAAGGCCAAATATTTCCACTCCCTTTTGTTATTACCAAGCCCCATTACAACCCGGCCGAATGGAGACTTCTTTGAAGTGTTCATTGAGCCACCCGAGTTCATTTGATGATTTGACTTGTTTTGACTTCTTCGGTGGAGAGTTTGCTTATATAAGTTCCATTGACTATGTGGTTTTGTGTTTGGAATTTGAGTCGAGTGATCATTGCTATACCCTAAACACTTTGAGAGATGAGTGAAATACATTCCTTGGTGAGGTTGGATTGTGATTGCTTGGAATGTTCATGTGTGTTAGGATGTGGAAATTTTTTGCTCACTATTCTACTTGTGCTTCTTTTTCAATAAAGGTGATTCTTCAGTTTTGTTGATTGGTATTGATGCATGTTAAGTGATTGCTTGAGGACAAGCAAGTTTAAGTATGGGGTATTTTGATGTCGCACTTTTTAGTTGGGTTTTATGGGTAGTTTTCTAGCTAGGATTGAGTCTTTTCTAGGTTTATTGTGTTATTTTGCATATAACTTCGACCCTCTTTGGAGAGTTGGAGTCGTTTGTGCTTGTTTGTTGTTTTTGTAGGTATTTGAAGCGTTGAAGAGGAGATGTTTAGGTTTTTCAAGCTTTCTAGGAGGTGATGATCAAGCGGTCTTATGGTGATGTTGATAAGAAGAGTGAGAGTCGTTGCATTTGAAGGTTTGAAGATTCCGAGTTGAAGATTTCAAGATCAAGGTGTTTTTGAAGGAGCTAAAGGAAGTTTTATAAGGCCAAGAGCGATTAAAGAAGAAACATTGAAGAAGAACCAAGCTTTGGAGCAAGTTTTGAGCGAAGAAATGAAGAAATCAAGTGCACCGATGGTCGGAGACGACCCACATATGGTCGGTGACGACCCAATCCGTGTGTGGCGGATTTGTTTCTTGCGTTTTAAGCTAGGTTCAGTAAATGTTTTATTTATGGGCCTTTTTAAGATAGAATTTAGTTTCCTTATAGGTATATTTCCACTACTATATAAGGATCTCTAGGGTTTTATTTCAAGGGGGACGCTTTTAGGGGGGATTCCAAGGGGGACGTTGGAGACGTTATTTGTGGAAGACGGAACGAGTTGCAAGTTTGATTTCTAGGTTATCTTATTCCAAGCTCTTGGACAATTTTGGAGAGACTTGGAGGTTTGCTTGAGATTGTAAGTTTTCTTTTAATTGAAGTTTGTTTGGATTCGAATCATGTCTTCTCTTTTGTCTATGATTGTTGATTGTTCCATGGATCGTGAGTAGTCTATTTTCTAGGGTTGGGGTGAAACCCGACGAGTTGTGCATGATTTAAAGCATGAATCTTTGATTGATCAATCCTTTTGAATCTCTATCTTTATCTACTTGTTTTCTATCAATTCATTAATGAAAGTTGAGGCATGCTCAAGTTTATGATTGAATTGAAAGATTGAATTGCGAATTTGGATAATACTTGGTTGAAAACGAAAGTTGAAACTTTTAGAAACAAATAGGGTTGCAAGTTTAGATCTTCATGAAAGTTTAGATTTTTACTTGATTGTTTGTGACGAAAGTCATTTATGAGATTATTATGGGATGATTTTGATTCATGTTTGCATGCATAGCTTGTTGTGGTGAATCCTTTGCTCTAGATCTCTTTTAATTTGGTTTTCGAAGTTTTCTAGTTACCCGGATAGGTCGGTTACGACCACTTTCAGGTCGGGGCCGAGCTCCTAGTTCCCTTAGTTTTTCTCCTGCGTTTGTGTTGAGTAGTTGGTCGGTTACGACCTGTTGTGGGTCAGTGCCGAGCGTCTGTTTGTGTGTTTTTTCTTTGCTTTGTTCTCTTTAATTAGGATTAGTAGCTAGACGTAGATTCTTCTAATTCCCGTGGACGAACCTGACCTCCCTGTACTCAGCGGGGTCTTGATCTATAAATTTATTTGCTTGTTAGGATCAAGGTAAAACCCTTTCAACAAACTCCTGAACAAACGCTTAAGGAGCCTAGCACCTCATCCCACTAGACCAATTGGTTATTGGTATGCACAGCTATTGATGACGTTTGGTAATTGAATGAGAATTATATAATCGATCTGGACTAATACTAGCTAGCCTTTTGTAATTGCTTAACGATTTAGTTGAAAGTTGTTAGAATATTCATCCCACATCTGAAAGTTGGCATTTAACTGGACTAGTATTTAACTCAGCGGATTACTCCTCCTATCGCCAATTGGTTTTAAGATGGAACCCATGAGCTTGTGTACTAGGCCCATCCGCACATGTGCGCCCGTACCGACACGTCCCCGGTTTATTTACCTGCTGAACCCACAGACTTTCACAAAAGTATGACAAGAAATAGTTTGATGGCAACTTCACTTTCACAAAAGTATGACAAGAAATAGTTTGATGACAACTTCGTTTCAAATGGCAGAGCATTTCAATTTATTTGAAAACATCTATGATATGTACATAGTTTACTTTCACTTTAAAATGTGTTTATCCTATCTACCTAATACATTATAAAGCAAAAACCATGTCTATTGAAAAAATTGCGTCATTTGGTATTGCTTGAATAAAATAATGCTATGTTTTTTAATAATAAATATTATAATTACTTGTATCATTCTTTCTATATATCCATTTTTTATAATATATTAACTTGATTTATATGTTGATATTTTTTATGCATATTTTTTATCTTATAACAAGATTTGGGATCTAAGTATATAATTTTTTTTATCTATATGTTGATAATAACTTGATCTAATACTTTTTATATTAATTTTATGCATAACAATTTTTTTTATCTTTTAACAAGACTCGGGCTTCAAGTATAAATTTTTTTATCTATATATGTTGATAAATATGGGACACAATCTTAAAGATTTTTTTTTTATAAATTACATATTTTTATTATGACATTATATACAACTATACAAGTGTTTTAAATTTTATATTAATATCATAATAATTGTTAGAAGATAGAGTTTTGATGGTTCCAGAGTCAGTGACTCCGAGTTTGCAAGTCGAGTCGGCGACTTAGCGAAGTCACTGACATGACCAGCTGGCGGAGTAATCTATTTAAGGAAGGAACGCACAGCTTGTGTACGTGCATTTGGAGACAGCTGGGTCATTCTATTTTTGGAGAAGACCATCATAAAAGAGTGCTAAAATCAAGATAAAGACGATTTGATTCTCCTAGAATATGTCATTGTATGCGTTAATGTATATTTGGAAGGATATGTAAAGATTGAGTGTGTGTCACTTCCCTAATCGAGTGGGATTTGATACACACGAGATCTCTCTTGCCTTAGCTTAAATACTCTCGTGTTTAGGGTAGTGGTAAGACTCTTGAGCATAATTCTACATTTTATGTAAGAAAGAAAGAGTGAACTTGTGCGTGAGATTCGTACAAGTGGTGTGTCGAGTGTTCTTAGGCATAGCGTGAGATTGAGAGTGTGAGTGCAAAGGTAGAGCATGGTTCAAGGGTGTGGGATTCATTCTTGTACACGGGAGAGCTTTGTAAACACTCAAGAAATCAATAGAGCGAGTCTAAGGACTCTTGAAATCCGACCAAGTGAGAAGCTTGGAAGGGAGTGGTTTTTCTCCGAGTAAACTTGTTGGTTTACAAGGAGTTTCCACTATACATCGCTTGTCATTGACTGTTGGTAACGTTCGTTTTTCGTGTTTAAATATTCCGTTGCTTTATTACTCAAAGTTGACGACTTCGCAGGAGTCGCCGACTCGTTAAGTACTAACGATCCTACAATTGGTATCAGAGCCAAGGCTCTAGATTGTGTTTTAGTACTTTCTGTTACAGGAAAATGTGATCTACCAACACTTCTGTGAATGACTCTTTCTGGAAGCCTCCAATTCTCAAGGTTGGAGAGTATAACGGGTGGGTCGAACAGATGAAAACTCACATCTGCTCTCTTGATGGCCAACTGTGGAAAGTGATAGAGGTTGGTCCGGAAACCTTTGCACTTGGTAAAGATGGAAAGACCGAAAAGACCATGGTTGAGTACGATGATGTTGACTTCAAAAAGCTTGAAAAGAATGTTAGAGCGAAGAAGGTCCTACATCATGCTCTCACAAACGGTGACCTCAAAAAGATTATTGGATACTGGACTGCCAAGGAAATATGGGATGCTCTCAAAAGACTTTATCAAGGAAATGATGATGTCAAGAAGGACAGAATTATAAGTCTTGAAACGGAGTATGATAACATCTTTCAAGGAAAAGGAGAATCTCTCCATGATTATCGCTCCAGGTTTCAGGCGGTCGTGAATCAATTGGAGTTTCTTGGTGAGGAGATTTCTCAATGGAAACAAACCAACAAGCTGATCTCAAGATTAAACAAGAGCTGGGACAACATCGCTTCGTCTCTACTCACTCAAAAAGAAACCAAGTCGCTGACCTTGGAAGATCTTGTTAGACAACTCACCATGTATGGAGGTATTCAGCAAAGAAGAGTGGAAAGACTTGGCTCAGAGAAAGTCAAGAACATTGCTCTTAAAGTTGAAAGAGCTTTTGACTTGGCTCAGGGAGACGATGACACTGAAGGAATAGATGAGGATGTTGCTCTCATCTCTAAGGCTATGAAGAGACTATGGAATCACAACAAAGTTTCTGTCAAGACTCCTGAATCCAGAATGGAAGGGAAGGATATGAATGATGTCATCTGTTATCAATGTTAGGCTAGAGGACACTTTGCCAAGCAATGTCCAAAAAGAAAAAGTGGAGAGGTTGGTAAAGGAATGATGGCAACTTGGGACATGTCTGATGATGATGATGAAGTGGTGCCAGATTGAGGAAATTGCTACATGGCTATTGAAGACAAATCATCTCAAGAGGTAAATGACTCTGAACTCTCTTCTCTTTTGGCTAGCAAATCTAGAGAACAGTTGATTGCTATCATCGAAAAGCTTGGAACTCAGGTCACTGAGTTAAGAGAAAAAGTGGAAGATAATGAAGAAACAATCTTCAATCTTTTCGATGATAACAAACTCTTGTCCTCTAAGGCTATTGAATTAGAAAAGATTTCGTCTCCTAAGTCAATGACTTATGAGTCCTGCTTAGACTCAAAGAACCAAGTCGTCGACTTGCAAAAACAAGTTGATGACTTGGAAAAACAAGTCCCTAACCTAGAAGGTGAAAGGCTTATGTTTAGGCTCGGTCATGCTAAGCTATCTAAAGATCTAGAAGATCAAAAGATTGATGATGAGACTAAAAGAAAAAGGTGGCTAGATGAGTTTGTTGCTGAAAAGGCTCAAGAAGTCAGAAATGACTATAAAAAGAAATTTATGAAGGAGGTTGATAGGTCTGGGATTGGATATGCTCGTGCACCCAACACTTAGGGTACCAAACATGCTTTCTTTTTGTCTAAAGATTAAACCCCCCATGGGTAATGAAAATGCAAGTTTTTCTACTCATGTGGTGGCCAATCAATACAAAGGTAAGCAACAGTGGTATCCTGATCAAAAGGTGCACAAAATATGGCAGAAACAAACCCAAAAATCGGCTCCCTCACAAATTGACTTTCAATCACGCATCAACAACAAACCCATCTATCCGGGCTATAAAAAGTATGTTGCCCTAAAGTATCATAGGAGATGTTGGTATTGTGGCAAGCCTGGTCACTACCAACATGATTGTCACAAAAAAGCAAGAGATGATGAAAATGCAAGGTCACAGACTCTGAATGACAGTTCTGGCAGATTGACTCGGCTAAAGTCGTTGTTGCCAAGATAAAAAATAAATAACCCTATTCTACTAACTAGTATAGTAAGCAAGCAAGGGGTCGAACCCAAGAGAATCGGGATTCTGAATAATCAGCAGGAAACAAGACAGGGTTTTTTGGAAGTTTAAGCAAACAAACAAACAAGCAAATAATATTTGGGATTAAATCAATGGAAGGAAAGCAGAGTTTATTCAACCAATTCCACCTTTTTAATCATTCGATCATCAATTCATCCACTTTTCTATTAATTCCCAGGTTAATTCCAATCCTTATAAAAGATTTCCGCTTGTCCACGGTCCAAGCGAAATTATGATATGAACAAGAACGCTTAATTCAAATCATGCAAGATATTAAGGATAGAAGGATATCAAATCATGCAATCAAGCTACGATTCTCATGCATAAAATAACAATCAAACACTCTTTCTCAATTATAGTCCACGGTCCTAGAAAAGAGTTGTTTCAAGGATAAATAAGATTGCACAGACAACAATCAAACTAATCCAAACCGTAGAATATCAATCAAATTCAACAAGTTGCGCACCAAGAGAAATCAATTGATAATCATATAAATAAAAACAAGAGTTTTGATATTAACCAAGGGATATAAAAGTTACCAGATTCTCACGAATTACATAAAAAGGTAAAAGCTTAAGTAGTCGAAATATATCCTAAACCTAAAAGATATTATAATATAAAAAGATAGAATAGCCGAAACGAGTTGGCGCTGGAAAACCCATGATCCGCGGGCGCGGATGCAAACCGCGAGCGCGGATTATCTCGATCTCCTCGGCCGCGAAATCTCGGCAAACCGCGAGTGTGCTTTCAATCCGCGGGCGCGGATCCTCTGACAGCTTACTGGTGTCAACTTCGGAGGTTGTTTTGACCCACTTAGAGTTGGAATTTGAACTCGCCGTATAAACATGAATTGTAGCTCTTCGAGTTATCTTTCCAATGATACTAAATTCAGCTTCATCCGATCACCGTAGCTCCCGAACGATGCGTCACAAGAAAGTGGCGTCAAAACAACTCCAAATCAACACTTGTCTTCAAAACTCTTGCAATTCTTCAAATCGTGTCTTCGGTCTTCATATTACAATTATGCTCAAAACTAACCTAAACACACTCAAATCATACCTAAAATACAAGAGTTAACCTATAGTAAATAGAGTGTATCACAGATCCACTGTCACTGACTATCCTCCAAGATTTGTGTGTGCTAATTGTGACAAGTGTTTCCCTAGAAACTACTATGTTGCCAAACCCGGAGGATTTAGACAACTCTGGGTTCGTAAGAACTAATTCTTTCAATGCAGCTTGAAGTGGGCGACAAGGAGCCCTGGTTTATTGATAGTGCGTGCTCAACTCATATGTCGGGAAACCCCAAGGATTTCGTCTCACTTCAAGAATACAAGGGAGGTAAGATTATCTTCAACAACAACAGTAAAGGTGGTATTTCTGGTATTGGCACGGTAAGATTCTCAGATAAGTTAATCATAGATAATGTGAATTTAGTAGACAATCTCAGTTTTAAGCTTTTAAGTGTTTCCCAAATTTGTGCTAATGGAAAATATCAAGTTGTTTTTTATAAGAACAGTTGTCACGTACAAGAAATTGACTCAGGGAAGATTCTTCTAAAGGGGATATGTGAGAACAATCTTTACAAAGTGGATCCCTGTTTCGAACCTGAGGAAAAACTGTGTCTTAGAAAAGTTGCAGATGTCGCTGACCTCTTGCACAAAAGATTTGGCCATGCAAGCTTTAAAATCATTGACAAACTTCATAAGCAAGAGTTGGTTAGAGGACTACCCAAGATTGATCCGAACAAGCATGAAGTTTGTGAAACTTGTGTGAGAGGTAAGCAAGTGAAGTCATCCTTCAAATCCAAGAAGGAGGTAAGTACCACTAAACCCTTAGAGTTGATTCATATAGATTTATGTGGTCCCATGAGAATCCAAAGTCGTGGAGGAAATAGCTATATTTTTGTCATTGTTGATGACTTTTCACGGTATACTTGGACAATTTTTCTGTTTTCTAAAGATCAGGTATTTGAAGAATTTGAAGCATGGGTGAAAGCTGTGAGAAAAAGCTTGGAGTTGTTCTTGTGTCTATTAGGTCAGGTCATGGAACGGAATTTGATAACTCTGAGTTTCTGGTTTTCTGCAAGAAAAATGACAAAAGTCACAACTTCTCAGCGCCAAGAACTCCTCAACAAAATGGCGTGGTCGAGAGGAAGAATCTTGCCTTGGAGAACATGTCGAGGACTATGCTTATCTCAAGTGGTCTTCCAAGGAATTTCTGGGGTGAAGCCATTAATGCATCTTGCTATGTGATGAATCGAGCCATGCTTCGTCCACTTCTTGGAAAAACTCCTTATAACTGCTAAGAGGAGTCAAGCCCAGCGTCGCCCACTTACGCACTTTTGGTTGCAAGTGCTACATTCATAATAATGGCAAGGACAACTTGGGGAAATTGGATCCAAGGAGTGATGTTGGCACTGTTGTAGGTTATTCCCCTCATAGTAAAGCCTAGAAAGTGTTCAACAAAAGGACTCGGAAAATTGAGGAAAGTGTGCATGTTGTGTTCGATGAGAACACGATGGGAGGCTTGATGATTGAGAATCTTGATGATGGTGATCAAGGATTCTATCTGGTTCAAGAGGATCTACTTCCAACTGATACAACAGAAAAAGAATCAATAGTTAGTGACAATGCTGGTGTCGCCGACTCAGACAGTTCAGGGGGAAGTAATCAGGATCAAAGTTCAGGTGACAATGAGTCAGAAAATGAGAAAACGCCCGAGAGAAGTTCAAGTCCAGAAGATTCTGAAGAAGATTCAGAGAAAACGCCTCAGACACAAGTCGACGACTTGAAAGATCTACAGGTCATGAACTATCAAAAGAAAGTGCTCATCTTGTCACTAACATCCTCACTGATTTCTCAAAGGGTGTGCAAACCAGATCTTCTATGATACACTTCTTTGCTTTCAATGCTTTCATCTCAATATTTGAGCCTAAAAATGTTGAACAAGCGTTGAAAGATTCGGATTGGGTCAGTTCCATGCAAGAGGAGATTCATCAGTTTGAAATAAATAAGGTTTGGCATTTGGTCCCAAGGCCAAAAGGAAACACGATGGGTGTTCAAAAATAAGCTGGATGATGAAGGAAATGTAGTCAGAAACTAAGCAAGGCTAGTAGTTAAGGGATACAATCAGCAGGAGGGCATTGACTATGATGAGACGTTTGCTCTAGTAGCTCGTCTTGAGGCTATTCGGTTGCTCATTGCCTATTCTGCTCATCATGGGTTCAAACTACAACAAATGGATGTCAAGACCGCTTTTTTAAATGGATATATGAAGGAAGAAGTATATGTTGAATAAACTCCAGGTTTTGAGGATGTCGCCCGCCCGGATCATGTCTACAAACTGGACAAAGCTCTTTATGGATTAAAGCAAGCCCCGCGTGCTTGGTATGATCGTTTGTCTCAGTTCTTGATTCAACATGGATATGTTCAAGGAGAAGTTGACAAGACTCTATTCTTGCTGAAAGAAGGAAGTCACACACTGGTTGTTCAGGTCTACGTCGATGACATCATCTTTGGTTCAACAGATGATAAGTTAGTAAAGAAGTTCGTTGACCTCGTGTCTAGTGAGTTTGAAATGAGCATGGTCGGTGAGCTCAAGTTCTTTTTAGGACTTCAAGTTGTGCAAAGTGAGGATGGGACCGGAGTTCATCAACAAAAGTATCTCAGAGAATGTGTTAAAAAGTTTGGTCTTGAAAATGTCAAACCTTTTGATACTCCCATGTCACCGACTACCTCACTTGGAAAAGATGACAAGGATCTAGAAGTCAATGCTACTATGTACAGGGGTATGATTGGATCATTGCTTTATCTCACTGCAAACAGACCTGATATTGTGTTTGGAGTGTGTATATGTGCTAGATTTCAAGCTGATCTAAGAGAGTCCCACTTGAAAGTTGTTAAAAGAATTTTTCGATATCTGTAAGGGGAGTGACAATCTGTGTTTATAGTATCCAAGAGGATTTGATTTTGAGCTAGTTGGCTACACAGATGCTGATTTTGCAAGGAATCGTGTTGATAGAAAAATCACTTTAGGGATGGCTCAATTTCTTGGGCCTTACCTTGTATCATGGGGATCTAGAAAGCAAAATTTTGTAGCTCTATCAACGGCGGAAGCAGAATACATTGCTACTGCGGCGTGTTGCTCTCAACTCTTATGGATCAAGCAACAAGTCAGTGACTATGGTGTGAAGTGTGGGTCAGTGCCCATACTATGTGATAAAACTAGTGTGATGCGACCCTAAGGTCACAAGGGGCGGATCTAGGCTCGAAACGTTTGGATCTTCTCCGACAAATAGTAACCGGATAGATTTGAGGCTGAAGCCTAGACTTTGAGATGAGAGGTGAAGTGAAAGGATTGAGAAGGGGGCCTAGTTTGACGTAGGCCAGGAGAATATGGGGTCGAGAAAAGAATAGGGTGACGCCCGGGCCAAAGGGGAGGAGATACTCGACTCAAAGCTCTGGCTTAATTCATTTTGGACGTAAATAATACAAGGGGGCGTGGCTCCTTTATATAGAGGAGGCCACACGAAACCCTAGAAGCTAGTTGGGAGTGGACTAGGGTTAGCAACATGCTAGGCCCAACATCCAAGCCCAAAATACTACTAATAGTAACTACTAAAAATAGAAAGTTCCAATCTAACCCTAATGGCATAATGGGCCTTATGATAGCTTAATGGGCCGGCCTCTTAAGCATAAGAGAACACACACCCAAAGTAGTAAAGACGGAATGTAAATGACGAAAATAGAAATAATAATATAAATAATACGTAAATAGACTTAGTCCTAATCCAAGGGGGTCTCCAAGATCTAGGACGTCTCGGGTCCGTAGGAGCTGGAACCAAGCTAGGGCAGAGTCACATCATAGTGCATTCAACATCTCAAAGAATCTGGTGCAACATTCAAAGACAAAACTGTAGGATCGTTAGTACGTCTAGGTTGTCGACCTCAACTAAGTCGTCAACCTCTTAAGTAAATGCAGTGGAAATGAACTACAAGAAAGACTTACTTGAACACAAAGTTTTTATAGTGGGAAACACTTGTTTGATCAACTCAATCAACCAAGTGTAAAAACCACTCCCTTCCAAGTTCTCGCTTGGAAGGATTAAAAGTCGTAGCTTCCTTTATTGATCTTTTGGACTAGTTACACGAACACCTTGGATCTAGACCTACTTCCCAAGCACTCTAGAACTCGTTGTGAACTGAGTAACTACAACCCTCACTCAATCTAACAAAAGCCTACGTCTTCCTCTCGAACTCTCGTTTCTTTCTTAGCACAAAATGGAGTATGAGTTCGTGCTCTATCTAACCTAAAACCTTAGATTAAATACACACAAACTAGGTCAGATAAGAGAGAATAATATCTTCCAATTCGGTTATGGCAAGATATTATTTTTATTATCTTTACAAAATCATCCTAAGTATATAAAAGGATTACAATCAATAACGACTTAGGATAAAGGCATAAACGGCTTACAATATAATCTGCATAAGATCTTTCCTAAAACAAGTTTATACTATCCAAACTACCAAGATCTCACGCGTCTTCAAGATCTCTGAGATCTGCCTTCAACACACGTCGACGACCTGACTGACGTTGGCGACTCTTTTCAAAGACTCGAGGTCGTTCACGTGACAGACGTTTGGAACCATCAAAATCAAAGCCTCCAGCTTTTCTAACAAATTCCCCCTTTTTGATGGTGACAAACTCTTCTATCCTGTATAATCAGAGCAGTACGGAAACTCGAACAGGATATGCAATAATATTCAAGTTAGCCAAAAGTTCCCCCTAAGTTGGATAACCCACATGTAATTCACCATAGAAATCCCATTATTTTATCTACCCCCAGCCTTTTCCCCCTTTTGGCATCATCGAAAAAATCAATCTAAATAATCAAGCAAAAAGAGATAATCAAACAAGGGTAAATAGAAAATTATCCAACAAACATATGGAATCCATAGCAACAAAAACAAATTATCTTAAACCTGCAGCACAGCGAAGGCACAAACACATAGATGAAACCGAAAAAGATGTTTTTGAGATAGTAGATGTGCAAGGAAAATAAAGGGAACTGGATGTCAGCTACTCAAGCTAAGTCACTGACTTGATCAGATCATCGAGCGCAACAGATAAGTCATGAACATCAGATTTCAATGCAGACTGATCACGCAGGAGTTGGCCAACTTTCTCAAGCAATTCCTGGTTTTGACGTTGGAGCTCAACTAACAGCTTCATAATTGTACCAGGTTGTTCACCTTATCTTCCCATAGCATGAATGCTTAACTCAACATCTTCCATCTCAGCATCAGAAACCACATCCTTGCCTGCATCCCTGGACACCCATTTGTCATCAATCAGTTTGTAACCCATCTTGCGAACAATGTCAGTATTCAGAAGACGAACGTGATCCACTTCTTTCTCAGCCTCATAAACCTCATGATAGAGAAGCACTTTCTTAACAATAGAGGAGTATGGGAGAGCATGTGTGGGATTATCATTCACAGATTCCATGTGTAGAAGCACTAAGCGAGCAAAGTTGACAGGTTCCTTGTCGAGAATTTTATCCATGAAAAGAATGTCTTGGATCATAGCAGTGCTCCTCTTTTGTTCCCGGGGAATCAAGTTGCTGATCACCCAAGTGAAAAGAACCTTCCTTTCCGCACTCATGAAGTTAGTGGCAAAGGAACCACCATCAACGTCATCGACCTATATGACCTTTTTGAGCAGCTCAGCCGAATCAACGTCTTCAGGCCATGTACCTCGATGATATTCAGCAAATCCCTTGTGCGGCACTTGCAAAAGAGTGGCTAACTCCATGCTCGACAGGGTGAATTTCTCACCATGTAACTCATAATGGCCCATGGTCCTCTTCTCTTTGTCTTCTATAGTCAACGACCTGTAGAACTCTTTCACCAACTCCGGATTAAAACTTTCCTCCTCATGAAATAGATGAGTCCACCCTTGATGAGACAACAACTCAGAAACTCCTTGTAGACCAGTGGAATTGATGAACTCATCGTCCATGATGAGTTCCTTGACAAAGTCACGACCAGCCATGTTACTTCATTCGCCTTTGATTTCTTTACTGCCCTTTTTAGGTTTGCCACTTGCAGCGAGTCGTCCACTTGACCGAGTGGGCATCTTTTTACTCTTTTTCGACTTAACAGTTTTCTTGGAGACAACAGAGTCTCCACCTTCAGATCCAACTGGCATTGGAGATACTTCCCTTCCTCTCTTTCTAGTAACCTTAGCACTAGACTCCCTAGTCTTAGGTTTTCTAGATTCCTTAGTTATCACCACATCATCCTCATCGGACTTTTAAGATTCAAACAGTTCTCTAGCAATTTCTTCCTTAAATTTTACTTTAGAAGAGGACGCAACAGATTTGAGTAGAGTGAGCTTAGGATCACTATGAGTACCTTGTTCAGAGTCATCGTGTCCTTCGATGTTGAGAGGCTGAAGCGGTGAGTCTGGATTTTCAATGGAGTCGTTCACCTTGCTTGGGTCAATGACCTGTTCGGGGTCATTGACCTGAGCATCAGTTCCCACTAAAAGCACAGTAGTCGTCTTCTCGGTGACGACTGGTTCAGAAACTTTATCTCCGGACTCCATAGCCTCAATGGACTTCACTACTTCTTGGACAGAATCGAATTCCCCTTGCATGTCTTGGGTTTTAGAACTCTCAACCTCAAGCAAAATCTCAGTTTTCTCTTGCTCATGCTCTGTGGGTTTCGGGGAATTAGGTATAGAAATTTTTGATGGGGCTAGGGTTTCTGGTAGGGTTTGAGATGGAGGGATTTCTTGAGAAATTGGGAGAGATTCAGTTTGATTTAGAGAGGATGGTCCTGGTTCTTGATTTTGTGTGGATTCGGGACCTTCAAGCATCAATGGTGTCGCTGGTTTGTTGGCGGTTTGGATGGCTGCTAAAAGCAAAGCCATGGTTTGGGGATCAACAACCTTTCCAAGTTTTAAGGCAAGGGTTCATGGGGATTCAGTACCACGAATGGGGGATGAGGGATTAGGGTTCTGATGGGATGCCATTGGAAAAAGATCAAAGCTTTTTGTTTCGGAAGAGAGGTTTAGAGAAAAAGGAGCAAGAGATCGAGAATAATTGCAGGAGAGAGAGCGTACCTTTTTGGTGAGAGAGTCTCCTTATTTAAGCTTGGATTGAGTTGAAGTGATGGAAACTAGATTTTTCCAAGATCTTTTATTCAATGCAACTGAAAGGGCAAATTTCCTTTTGCAAAAGATCTTCAAATATTCAAAAAGATACCGTTGGAGAAAGGTGATTCTTGTCTTACTCTGAAACTGACGTTCTCAATCTGTTTTACGTCAATCACTTAACCAGCAAAAATTCCAGACAACTGACATTCCTCATATAGTGCACAGTCACTAACCTCACTCAAGTCGCCAACATCCATTGAAAAGAGAATACGCCTGGTTCTTTGGGGTTTTGCACAGGGGTGCCAAAGAGAACCAGGGGAAATAATTTATGTGGCTTTGTCAATCATGTAGATAAGTCTCCGTTTATAACAGAACATTCAGAAATAGGCTCATAGAGACTCTCTAACCTGATAGGCTAGGGCAGGCTGTAGAGTCAACCGTCATTTGAGCTTGTAATGAGGGTTAGGAACATCAGGTTTGGACTCTTTTGGGCTCAAAGAAAGGTTTCAACATGTAATTGATGCATAAATCAAGAAGCAAAGAATGAAGACATAATGATGTGCATGGTTCATGAGTATGTAACATGGAAACATTCAAATTTAACACCTCAAGATCATAAAACTTTTGAATCATAAAGAGATCATCTAATCTAGTCAATCATTGAGGGAATATAGATGGGAAATAGATTAGTTTAGGGAAATCATACCTAGCTCCATGCGGAACTGTACAAAGGGTTCACGATTGAGAGCTTTAGTAAATATGTCAGCACGTTGTTCACCTGTTCGGCAGAAATCCATGGTCACCAACCCTTTCTCGACACAGTCACGAAGAAAGTGATGTCGAATCTCTATGTGCTTGGTTCGTGAATGTTGTACATGGTTCTTTGAGATGTTGATGGCGCTTGTGTTGTCACAGAGAATAGGTATGCCATCATACTCTAAGCCAAAGTCATGAAGTTGTTGCTTGAGCCAAAGAAGTTGGGTGCAACACGCAACAACGGCGATGTACTCAGCTTTTGCAGTAGAGGGAGCAACTGAATTTTGCTTCTTGGACCCCCATGAAACCAGACATGGTCCAAAAAATTGAGCCATCCCTGAAGTACTCTTACGATCAATTTTGTTCCCAGCAAAATCAACATCCGTGTACCCGACTAGACCAAAATCACATGAGGTTGGGTACCATAGGCATAAGTCATCGAACCCTTTGAGGTACCTTAGAATCCTCTTGACATCTTTGAGATGCGATTCTCTTGGATCAGACTGAAATCTGGCACATAAGCATACGCTGAACATGATGTCTGGTCTGCTTGTCGTGAGGTAGAGTAGAGAACCTATGATGCCCCTATACAAAGTCTGATCAACCTTCTTTTCATTTTCATCTTTTCCTAGAGAAGTGATGGGAGAGATAGGTGTGTCAAAGGATTTTGAATTGTCCAATCCGAACTTCTTGACACACTCCCTGAGATACTTTTGTTGATGCACTCTTGTTCCTTCCATATCTTGAGTGACCTGAAGTCCTAGGAAAAACTTAAGTTCACCAACCATACTCATCTCAAATTCACTGGCCATGAGGTTAGCGAACCTCTTCACAAGTTTTTCATCAGTAGAGCCAAAGATGATGTCGTCCACATAGACCTGTACAACCAGAGTGTGCTTTCCTTCTTTGAGAAGAAAGAGTGTCTTATCCACCTGTCCTCGAACATATCCATGTTGGAGCAAAAACTGAGAAAGCCTGTCATACCAAGCTCGAGATGCTTGCTTCAAACCATAAAGAGCTTTGTCGAGTTTGAATACATGATCTGGGTGAGTGACATCTTCAAAACCTGGGGTTTGCTTTACGAACACTTCTTCCTTAAGAAACCCATTCAGAAAGGTTGTCTTAACATCCATTTTGCCAAGACTATCTTTGCCATTATTATGTACAAAACACTTACAACCAAACGTACGCAAGTGGGCAACGTTGGGCTTTCTTCCTCTTAAAAGCTCATATGGTGTTTTCCCAAGAAGGGGTCGCACCATAGCTCTGTTTAGTACATAGCATGCGGCATTGATAGCTTCTCCCCAGAATTTCCTTGGAAGTCCACTCGAAATCAACAGCGTTCTTGACATGTCTTCCAAAGTTCGATTCTTTCTCTCAACAACTCCGTTCTGTTGACGGGTTCTTGGGGCTGAAAAATTATGATTTACACCATTTTCTTTGCAGAACTCCAAAAACTGAGCATTCTCAAATTCAGTGCCATGATCAGATCGAATGGAGATCAAAGTTACGTCAAGCACCTTCTCTGTAAGCTTAACCCATGTACTGAATTCTTCAAACATCTGGTCTTTAGAAAACAAGAAAAATACCCAAGTATAACGTGAAAAGTCATCAACAATGACATATACATATCTATTACCTCCTCGACTTCTCACACGCATTGGCCCACACAAATCCATATGAATTAACTCTAGAGGATTAGAAGTACTTACCTCTCTTTTTGATTGAAAAGAGGATCTGACCTGTTTTCCTTTCACACAAGCTTCACACACTTCATGTTTAATTTGGTCAATCTTAGGTAATCCACGTACCAATTCCTGATTGTGAAGTTTGCAAATAAGTTGTAAACTTGCATGGCCAAACCTATTGTGCCAAAGGTTGGCAACGTCTTCGACTACTTGAAAACACAACTTTTCTTCAGGTAAGAGTCAGGGAACAACTTTATAAAGATTGTTTTCAGAGATTCCCTTCAGAAGAGTCTTTCCTGAGCTAACATCAATCACTTGACATCCAAGAGAATTAAAGACAACAGATTGTATCTAAGACCCTTGACATAGCTTATGTTGTTAACACATAAGTTCTTAGAGATTCTTACCTTTCCAATACCCAAAACTTGACCCTTACTGTTGTTACCGAAGGTGATGTTGCTACCTTCTTGTTGATGAAGTGAGATGAATGACTCAAAGCTTCCCGTCATATGAGTTGAACATGCACTGTCGAAGAACCAGGGACCACTTTCTCTCACTTCATTCTGCAAGGTAAAAGTCAGTTTTTACGAACCCAGAGTTGTTTAACAACTCTTCTGGGTTGGGCAACGTAATGATTTGCAGAACATCTTTCATTGTAAACTCTCTCATGGTCTATGGTTGGCTCACGTTCATGAGCTTCCCAAAATCCATAAGATTTGCTATCCCTTTTCTTTTTCATGCACTCATGTTGAAGATGACCCTCTTTTCCACAATACCAGCAAGTTTTATGAGACTTAAGACCGACATACTTGCTATACCCAGGATAGATCGGTTTGTTATTAATACGAGCATGAAAATCAATTTTTGATGGTTTCAAGTTCTCGACTTGTTTCATCCAAATTTTATGTGCTTTTTGGCATGAAAACCAAGGTCGTTTACCTTTGCCTGGGTTCCCCACATCTGATGTGGAACAACTTGCTTTGTTGTCGCACATAGGTGTTTTACCTTTAGGCTCAGGTGGACACAAAGTTTTCAAGTCTTTAGGCACATAGGAATATCCAAGTCCAGGTCTTGAAGTTACAAAAGTTTTTGCATACTCTTCTGCAGTTTTCTTAGCTACAAACTCCTCTATCCATTTCTTTTTATTTGACTCATTATTTTTCTTTTCTTTTTGAAGGTCATTGACTAACTTAGCATTACCAAGTTTAAGCATGAGATTTTCTCCTTCAAGGTTTGTGACTTTCTTTTCTAAGTCCTCTACTTCAGATTTAAGATTATCACAGGTTTTGCAAGCATTTGACTTAGAAATTAAAGACTTTTTCTCTAACTTAGCACATTTTAGAGACCAACCATGATTATCATCCATTAAGTTAGAGATATTATCTTCTTTTTCTTCAAGTTTCTCACTGAGTTGGGTAACTTGAGTTCCCAACTTCTCAATGATAGCATGCAACTGTTCTTTAGTTTGATTGGATAACATAGACAAGAGTTCAGAATTATATACCTCTATTGGAGCATCTATAGCCATGAGACACACGTCTTCTTGTTGACTTGACTCGTCTTCAACATCGGAATCGTCCCAAGTAGAAAACAGAGCATTCTTGTCACCTTCCGACTTTCTCCTGACACAGTTTCTTGCAAAGTGTCCTTTTCTCGAACAATGATAGCATATCACGTCCTTCATGTCTCTGACGAGTTCGATTCCTTTAGATGGAGTTTTACTGTTACGATTCCAAAGCCTTTTCATGGCTCTTGAGATGAATGCAACTTCTTCGTCACCGTCAACTTGATCATCATCACCTTGTGCAAGATCGAAGGCCCTTTCAACTTTCAAGGGAATGTTCTTGACCTTGTCAGTTTCAAGGCGATCATCTCGCCTTTGCTTAATTCCTCCATACATAGTCAACTTTCCTATGACATCTTCCAAGGTGAGTGTTTTAGTCTCACTATTGGTTAACATCGCAGCAGCTGCTTCATTCCATTTTGCATTGAGTCCTTGGATCAACTTGTTAACCTGCTTCCACTGAGGAAGTTTTTCACCAAGAGACTCAAGTTGGCTAACCACAGCTTGAAATCTTGAGTGATAGTCACCCAAGGATTCATTCTTTTCTTGACTCACTCCTTCGTACTCCCTCTCCAGAGCAATGATGCGATCCTTCTTCACATCGTCATTACCTTGGTGGAGCCTTTTGAGAGCATCCCAGATCTGCTTAGCCGTCCTGTACTGGACAACCTTCTTCAAGTCTCCAGGAGTTAGAGCATGGTGAAGAACCTTCTTAGCACGAGCATTCTTCTCTAACTTCTTGTAGTCAGCATCATTATAGTCTTCCTTTTTCTTTTCTCCCTTTCCATCAGTAGTGAGAAAAGTCTCAGGACCCATCTCTATGACTTTCCAGAGTTGTCCATCAAGCGAACAGATGTGAGTCTCCATTTGTTCGACCCACCAATCGTACTCACCAGCCTTGAGCACTGGTGGCTTCCAGAATGAATCATTGATTGCAGTATTCGTTGAAGTCATCTTTCCTGTGAAACAATAAGTACTAAAACAAATCTAGAACCTGGCTCTGATACCAATTGTAGGATCGTTAGTACGTCTAGGTTGTCGACCTCAACTAAGTCGTCAACCTCTTAAGTAAATGCAGTGGAAATGAACTACAAGAAAGACTTACTTGAACACGAAGTTTTTATAGTGGAAACACTTGTTTGATAAACTCAATCAACCAAGTGTAAAAACCACTCCCTTCCAAGTTCTCGCTTGGAAGGATTAAAAGTCGTAGCTTGCTTTATTGATCTTTTGGACTAGTTACACGAACACCCTGGATCTAGACCTACTTCCCAAGAACTCTAGAACTCGTTGTGAACTGAGTAACTACAACCCGCACTCAATCTAACAAAAGCCTACGTCTTCCTCTCGAACTCTTGTTTCTTTCTTAGCACAAAATGAAGTATGAGTTCGTGCTCTATCTAACCTAAAACCTTAGATTAAATACACACAAACTAGGTCAGATAAAAGAGAATAATATCTTCCAATTCGGTTATGGCAAGATATTATTTCTATTATCTTTACAAAATCATCCTAAGTATATAAAAGGATTACAATCAATAACGACTTAGGATAAAGGCATAAACGACTTACAATATAATCTGCATAAGATCTTTCCTAAAACAAGTTTATACTATCCAAACTACCAAGATCTCACGCGTCTTCAAGATCTCCGAGATCTGCCTTCAACACATGTCGACGACCTGACTGACTTTGGCGACTCTTTTCAAAGACTCGAGGTCGTTCACGTGACAGACGTTTGGAACCATCAAAATCAAAGCCTCCGGCTTTTCTAACAAAAACATATTGAGATAAGGCACCACTTTCTTCGAGTTTGTGTGGAAAAAGGCATGGTCACAATGGAATTCTGTAGAACAAGTGATCAAAGAGCAGACATCTTCACAAAGGCCTTAAATCGTGAACCCTTTGAACAAGTCCGCATGGAACTAGGTATGATATCTCTTCAATGATCTAATTCCCTACATGAATTTCCTCGATGATTGGCTAGAATTGATTGCTTTGCATATGTTTTGAAGTCATGCTTTTATGGTATAATTCTTAGCATTCTTGATAGACATCATATTTAGGAAACCCTATGCATTTGACTTGTCAATGACTTTTACTACATTCAGTATGTGTGCAACCTTTTTGAGCTCTTTATTTTAGCCCAAAAGAATCAAACCTGGTGATCTTAACCCTCATTATAAGCCCAAATTATGGTTGATTCTAATGCTTGTCCCTGACCTATCATGTTCACAAAGGCCTTAAATCGTGAACCCTTTGTACAACTCCGCATGAACTAGGTATGATATCTCTTCAATGATCTATTTCCCTACATGAATTCCCTCAATGATTGGCTAGAATTGATTGTTTTGCATATGTTTTGAAGTCATGCTTTTATGGTATAATTCTTAGCATTCTTGATAGACATCATATTTAGGAAACCCCATGCATTTGACTTGTCGATGACTTTTACTACATTCAGTATGTGTGCAACCTTTTTGGGCTCTTTATTTTAGCCCAAAAGAATCAAACCTGATGATCTTAACCCTCATTACAAGCCCAAATGATGGTTGATTCTAATGCTTGTCCCTGACCTATCATGTTTTGAGAGTCTCTATGAGCTCGTTTTGAATTACCTTATGAAGCGGAGACTTATCATCTTGATCGACAAATCCTCATATAATGCTTTATACCTGGTTTGCTTTGGCACTCCCTGTGCAACCCCAAAGCCAAGTAAGTTCTTTAAGATAAAGTCATGGAGTGTGCAAAAGTCATGGACATATGGGAAGAGCAGTTTTTGTTACAGAAGTTGCCGACTTGATCAAGGTCAGCGACTGTGTGTTTTGGCGCGAGAAAAAGTTCATGGCTTAACAATATCTTTTGAACTTGGAAAGTTTTTTCAAAAAGAGGAAAGAGAAGATCTGGTGATTTGACAACTTCCTTAATGATGGAAGTGCACTTCTTTATTATGCCCCAATCGTCAAAGGCAAAATGTACACTTTCTCAAATCTCTCTTTCTCTCTCTCGACATCTGCTCTCTCTCTCTCTCGAACTCAAACCCTCAAACCTGCAAACCCCTCCAATGGCGTCCCCTTCCAACAATTTAAACCTCCCCACTTCTCCCAAAACCCAAACTGAGAGTCCAGAATCAGCGAAGAAGAAGATTCTCGCTCTTTTCGGTGATGATTTTCTTCGTGGACTTTTGTCTGTGCACTTGTCTCCCTCAACCACTCTCCCAACCTCCATTGAAACACCATCTCTGAACCCATCTTCTGCACAAGACCAAAATCCAAACCCTTTTTCTCAAAAATCACATACCTTGTCTCCCATTCCCACTGAAAAATCCCAAAACCCTCCATCGCCACAAAACGAAACTGAAACCCTAACTCTCTCACCAGAATCTGGAATACCGTGCCAAACGGCGCAACCGGTGGTTATTCCAGAAACTGGTGACTCATCTACACCCAAACCCTCAGATAAAGAAAGTGTCGAGGAAGAGAGAGTGAAAACTCCCAATTTGGAACCAATGGAGTTTGAGGAAACTGAAACGGTTGTCGGGTCTTTTGAGGAGAAGGAAGAAGAAAAAGCATCGGAGGTTAGAATGGAAGGCACTCTTGTGCAGACTGCAACAGAGGAGGACCGACGTCTATCTCCTAAGGATCAGACAAAGGCTGTCAGTGACTCTCCCAAAGTCACTGACAAGGACGTTGCTATGGAGGTGGACGAGAAGGAAATCTCTCAGAAGGAACCAGTTGAATCTTCTGAAGAAGGTACTCGTTCTGATCCAATCTTGGTCTCTAGGAAATCTAAGTATGCTGGTTCTGTTAAGAGAAACCTAGAAAAGGACTTGTTTGGTGATGATTCTGAGTTGCTAAAAGATGATGAAATTGAGATGCCTCCTCCTTTTCGCCTTAAGACTAGATCTGCAAGTGCTAGGGCCACGGTTGTGTCTCTTAAGGCTAAGAAGGGCAAGGGGTTGGAAACCCCTAAAGCTGCCTCAGAGGGCGGTGACTCTTCTTTCTCTGAGAAGGTCACAAGGAGAAAAGGGGGAGGTCACCAAAGTCTGGTGCTAGTTCTAGCAAGAAGAAGAAGACTGGAGTTGTTGTTGATATGTCTTCTAGGGAATTTACCAAAGATCTGTTGTGGGAGGATAAATTTTTAGAGGAGTACAACCTGACTAAGGTCAATGACTGGCTAAAGACACAGAAGTAGGATCGATTGATTCAATGGGAGCACGAGTACAACCCACAAATGGTCAAGATGTTTTATGAGTCTTTAGAGATTGAAAATACAGGGAACATGACCATTGGGAGGTACATGGCTAGGAAGAAGAAGTATTCCTTCACTAGCAAGGATGTGAGTAATATCTTGGAGATACCACATGAAGGTTTTGCTGAGTACTTCGAGGGAGCATGGCCTGAAGGAGTTGATGACTATGAGATCATCAGAACTGTCACTGACAGTGATGATAATTTCACCAGTCCTTATCTAGTCAACAAGATGGGAATTGAAAAGAAGGTGATGTTCAACTACTTGATCAGTAATCTGTTGCCCAGAGAGCTCAAAAGAAATGCTGCTTCCATTCAAGATTTGTTTGTTATGGGCAAGGTCATAAAGGGAAAGAAGGTCAACATGCCTCGTTTGATGATGCTTCATATGAAGCATGTGCTTGAAACTGCTAAACATGCGCTTCCTTATAGCATGTTGATTGCTTTGCTGTTGACTGAGCACAAGGTTTATGTGGATGGTGATGATGTTCTCAACACCAGGGTTCTGAACAAGGAAATGATCAGGAAGTTTGGCTGGAACTGGGTTGATGGACAATGGGTGTCAAAGGCTTCAGAGGTCAGTGACAAGTATCACCAGGAAGAGGGAAAGAAATCTGCTCAAGTGAACGATGAACTGAAAGATCTCAGGGAGCAGAATATGATTCTGAAGGGGATGCTCGAGAAACTTCAAAACATGGTTGGAAATGTGCTTACAAAGATTAGTGCAATAGAGGACCGGCTCAATGAATTTGGAGCTTGATGTTAGTGACTGTCACACACTCATGGCCTTCTCTACCCCTCTTTTTCTATCCTTACCACATTTTCCCTCCAGTTTAAAGACTTCTTTTTAAAGTTCAATATGATTGTAATGCATTTCTGAATTGTTTGTGTTTGCATCGTACATTTTGTTTTGCATTGGTGGATGACTATCTATGATTGTTTTGATATTATATTTTATGTTTCCATATTTTCCTCTGACTTCTTTCTGGTTTTAGCAATCTTTTTTATGACGCCAAAAGAGGGAATTAACATTGGGAATGGATTTATTAAGGGGATCAAAATACTGAAATCATGTGGTTACTAAGCTTAGGGGGAACTTCTTATGGTTTTTTGTGCTTTGCTCTTTTTACTGTGATTGTGTTTGTATGCTGCAAAGTTTCTATTAGAACAGGTTGTTTGTAACCATCAAAAAGGGGGAATTTATTAGAAGATAGAGTTTTGATGGTTCCAGAGTCAGTGACTCCGAGTTTGCAAGTCGAGTCGGCGACTTAGCAAAGTCACTGACATGACCAGCTGGCGGAGTAATCTATTTAAGGAAGGAACGCACAGCTTGTGTGCATGCATTTGGAGACAGTTGGGCCGTTCTATTTTAGGAGAAGATCATGATAAAAGAGTGCTAAAATCAAGATAAAGACGATTTGATTCTCCTAGAATATTTCATTGTATGCGTTAATGTATATTTGGAAAGATATGTAAAGATTGAGTGTGTGTCACTTCCCTAATCGAATGGGATTTGATACACACGAGATCTCTCTTGCCTTAGCTTAAATACTCTCGTGTTTAGGGTAGTGGTAAGACTCTTGAGCGTAATTCTACATTTTGTGTAAGAAAGAAAGAGTGAACTTGTGTGTGAGATTCGTACAAGTAGTGTGTCGAGTGTTCTTAGGCATAGCGTGAGATTGAGAGTGTGAGTGCAAAGGTAGAGCATGGTTCAAGGGTGTGGGATTCATTTTTGTACTCGGGAGAGCTTTGTAAACACTCAAGAAATCAATAGAGCGAGTCTAAGGACTCTTGAAATCCGACCAAGTGAGAAGCTTGGAAGGGAGTGATTTTTCTCCGAGTAAACTAGTTGGTTTACAAGGAGTTTCCACTATACATCGTTTGTCATTGACTGTTGGTAACGTTCGTTTTTCGTGTTTAAATATTCCGCTGCTTTATTACACAAAGTCGACGACTTTGCAGGAGTAGCCGACTTGTTAAGTACTAGCGATCCTACAATAATGTATAATCTTTAGTAAAATTATCCCATGACTATCACAGGGATTCAACTAGTTAGTTTAAATGGTAGAGCATTTTCCTTATAGAATAATAATTTAGGTTCAAATCTCACATAAGCTTATTAAGAATTTTTATGATGATGAGTTTTTATGTGATGATAATAAGTGATGCTATTTGATGACAACTTTATTTTTTTATTTGTTTATGACAATTGTTTTGATGTGGTTGAATGTCTTCGAGACCCTTTAAAAGCATTTGATGACACTTGATGACAGTTTTTATGAGACTTGTTTGTCATCAAGGCGTTTTGATGACATATTTTTTGTTATCAAAGCCTTTGATGACATATTTGTTTGTCATCAAAGTCCTTTGATGATACATTGTATTTGTTATCAAGGCTATTCAATAACAACTATTTGTCACTAAGGCCTTTGATTGTGTCATCAAAGCTTTGATGACACTTTTTGTTGTAAAAAAGTGTCATCATAGCCTTTGATAAAAAAATTTGTCATAAAAATTATCATATTTTGATTACAATTTTTACCTTTGATGACACGCTGTTATAAAAAAAGTGTCATCGACGCATTTGGTGACAATATATTGACATTAAGACTGACAATTTTAAAAAGTGTCATCAAAGTTTCTTGATGACAATATATTGCCATCAGACACCTTGATGACACTTTTTGCCCCTAATGACACTTTTTTGTCATAAAAAATTTCATCAAATTTGATGATACTTTTTTGTCATCAAAGCTTTTTGGTGACAGTTGATGACAAATTGATGATAGTTGATGACGGTTGATGATAATTTTGAGTCTCCGCCCGGTCAACGACTTATCAAGTTGACTCATGAAGGGAGGAGATGGAGAGAAGGATGAGGTGGATTGTTACTATTTAACAAATAAATTACAAACACTCAATTAGATATTTACTAGTTTAAGGGCCCTTATCCTGTACGGGTTTATTAAATATAAATAAATAGTTAAATAGTAGAAAAACTTGTACTATAGATTTATTTATTTTTCTTAGATGAATATAGAGTCAAAACTAATATCCATTAAGGTTTATAATTTAATTGAAAATATTTATAACATTTCAAGAAAAAATTGATTTTGGAGAGTCGTACATAGATTGACATAGTTGAAAAGAATATTGCACATTTATTTTTACTCTAATATTTATCTTTATATAAAATATTTTAGCTCTTATCTAACCGTTTAGAATAAAAAAATATTATAAATATTTTTTAGGAAAATTTATTTTATCAAAATAATATAATTTAAATTTAATCTTTTTTTTTAAAATTAACTATAGATAATTAATTGTCAATATCTTATGAGAAAATGTAAAAGTTAATTATTTTTGTCAAAATTTAATTTAATTATTTAATTGTCAATCTTGTAAGACATAATGTATATTTATAAATTTTTTTATCAAAATTCTATTTTAATAAAATATTTTCCATAAACAGATAAAAGTAAAATATAATGTAAATATTTATTTAATTCTAAGAGTAATTTATAGTCATATCTTTTTTTTTGAAAAAAATTCGATTGTTAGAAAAATATTTTACCAAAATTTTATTTAAGAAAAGTTTTTTATGATTTTTTTAATCATAATTCGTTTTTAAAATAAAATTTACATAAATAGATAATTTTCAATCTTTTTAAAGATAGTGTAAATTTCTATCTTTTTTAAATCAAAAAATGCAATTTCTAAAATTGTCAAATCGAAATCTTATAGAATATTTTACATGGATATAAATAATAAATTTTTTTATTTCGGTTTTAGAATTATTTTTTAATCAATAAAAAGATATCCAATTAAATTTCAACCAATCAGATTGGTTTAAAAAAAGGGTGATTTGGTCCTATCTAAAAGCGACATGTGTCGTTTAATAATTTTTTTAAGGAGATTGCAAATAATATACAGTTACAAAGATAACAATTCAATTAAGATATCTTAGTTAAAAATGATTCTATCTAAAAAATAAAATAAATATTCTAGAATTTGTATGATAGTATAAAAAAATATCCTAATGATCTTCTTATTTATCATATCCAAAAATAAAACAATGTTTAATAATGGGATTTTCTATCCTATATTCTAAAAACATGGATAAGAATTTATTATATCCAAAAATAAAAGATTATTTAAAAAAAGAGGTGGTGTGGTCCAATCTATAAGTGACATGTGTCGTTTAATAATTTTTTTAACCTCCGCTTTAGGTTATAGTTATGATTTTTTATTATTTACTTAATTCATCATATTCTTTATTAGAGCTGTCAAAAGCTGGCCTAACCTGCTAATCCGACCCAAACAACCAATAATTTTAGGGTCAAGACTCGAAAATTTGAATACGAAACCCGAAATCAAAAGAACCCGAAATTCGTTGGGTTGAAACCCGAAATTCGTTGTGGCGATAAATAGCCAATTATTACGTAATGAATTCGCAGCTTGAAACTACAACTCAAAAGGGTCGAAAGACTCGAAACTCGAAAGTAACATTAACGGTTCAAGATCACAAGAGCTTATTTTCTTCCTCAATTTACGGCGTTCTTTAGAGGGAGCTAGTGATAAACTGGAAACTCGAAAGTAACACTAACGCTTCAAGTCGTGTGTGGGGCTCAGTCAACGTCATCTTCTCTTTCTTTAGACAAAAGCAAAGCAAATACGAAAAAAAAGCCGTTTTCAATAATTTAAAAAAAAAAAGAAAAAAAATTGAGGGATAATATGCATTGCCTACTTGCATGTCTTCCGTAGTCCGTACTCAAAAGGACAAAAGGTGATTTACGAAAAAGTCCAGTGAATCTTTCTTTATTTGCAATTCGGTCACCGTGACGTCGACACAGAATATAACGTTTTACAAGAGTTTGTTTGACGTCAATGGGTATGCATAAAAAATCCGTGGGACGGGGATCCGTGGGATTTCCCGACTTAGTGGGGAACGTGACGGGAATAAGGATCATTTTCGTATTCTCGATTTTAAAAGGGGCGGGGACGGAGAATGTACTATTCACCCGAATCCCCGCTATATATACCCGATTTTTTTTTAATTTATAAAACATGGAATAACAATAGATTTTAAACATAATGGTAGTTTTTAATTTAAAAGCTCATATATATATATATATATATATTTATAAATTATATAATGAAATTTAAATTTTATGTTATTGAATTTGATATTTGTAATTTTTTTTAAAAATTTAAATATTTTTTATAATAAACGGGACTCCGTTAACAACCCGATAACCGATGAGGATTCCCTTCCCCGTTTCTCGCGGGTATTAAATGGGGACGGGGCGGGGATGGGGGCATAATAGTATTCGGAGATGGGGACGGGGAATGCATTCCCCGCCCCGCCCCGCCCCCATGTGCATCCCTAAACGTCACGAGTAGAGGTTCGGGCCAGCGAGCCTTTTGTAGGGATAAGTGGAATGCCCACTGTTTTGTTTCACTTTTCCCACAAAATCAATTTCTATTCAAAAATTACTTTTAATACTCTTAAAATCCGTGCAACTCTCTCTACTTTTTACATTTTTCAAGACTCTAAAAATCACTTTTCACCCAAAAACCCTTTATATCCACAAGTGAAATAAGTTTTGGCCTTGTTTCACTTGTGGGTATAAAGAACTTTTTACATGTTATAGAGTCGATGATTGTATGTATCACTTTTAATACTCTTTAATTTTTTGGACATTTGATGAATGTAACATAAATCTCAAGGTAATTTTACAAATTTTATGTAAAACTAAGGGTTATCATGTGAATTATATCAAACTTTAGTATACATCATAAATAACTTAAATAAGGTCAAATCTCAAGGTTACCACGTCGAATTTCCGATTAAACTATATTGAGATAAATATTTAATTTCTTCTAGTAAAGAACATAGGAGTTTGATTCAAATTAAACAAACTCTTATCTTGAAATGAACTCTTATCCTGAAACGAATGCACTTTCCTAGTTCGTAGTGCACTTTTCCTACTTTGGGGTGAACTTTTTCGGATTTGCACTTTTCGTACTTTTTGTAGTACACTTTTTCGGGTTACACTTTTTGTATTTTGCAATGCACTTTTGTATAAAAAGTGCACTAGGAACTAGGAAAATTACATTCGTTTCACGTTTTAGGATAACACTTTTTTTCATTTGAACCAAAATTAAGAACATAGTTTAAATTATAGATGACTATATTTTTTTTTAATCGAAGAAACATAATTCTGACTATATGATTGATGATGAAAGATGATAGGGGGTTTTTGGGCGTTATCTCTAACTTGATTCCTCCATAATCCAACCATGATATCCCAACTAGAAGGATCTAACTTTCCAACTATATTTCAGTTGTTATTTTCTTCCATTTTTTCACAATGCAAACACATATATCATTGATTTGCAACAATCAGCGTAATTATAATTGCATAATACAAACATTAAATTAATAACCGTACTCGTTTTTGACAATAATTAGGTTGGCATGATAGGACTAAATTAAATCAATTAATTTGTAGCTATATATTACGGAGCAAAGGGAAATTTTTAAAAAATATAATTAAATACAAAAAATTTATATTTTTGTTCCAAAATTTTTATATTTTTGTTAAATTTAGGAATGTGTAGATTAGATATGAGTAGGACATGAGTCAGTTGAGCATATGTTGTTGAATTGAATAATGGGGATGAGTGTGAAAGCACTCTCCCACACTATTTGACGTCTTAACCGTTCTCTACACTTACTAGCTAATACGTATTAGTTGTCTTTCTTTATGGATTGCTAGCTGCACTTAACTAGCTCGCTCTTTAGCAACTACTACTATTACTATATATCTTTCTAATTGTATGTATTAGATCCAAAAATGGGTGATGTTGACTCGTAAACATTTGTCTGTCTAGTTGGAATTTTATACTAAATTTGCGTTTAATAAAATATCATGTACGTATGCATACTTGTTTTGGGCTATGTTTGTGCAAGTGCTGGGAACTTGGGACACTTATAGACGAAAAGAAGATTGGAATAGATAAGACGGCTTTGTTGGAGTGATTGCTTACGCGATTACACATGTCGTATCAAAATTTCTTATCTATTCACTTTTACGATAAAGTTGATTGCGTTCCTTCAATACACTTCCATCGTTACCGATTGTGATATACTCCATATGTCATACTCTCTCTAAGTTACACGACCTCTAAAGCTTCGAGTCTTGGTTTAGAATATTGGTCCTTAACTTTAGCTCATTTATGAAAATTAGTCCCAATTACCTATTTTAATGGGAAAAAAAACGTTTACTGAAAAAGTGAGAGATCGATTGCTGGAATGGTGATTGGCATATTTCTAGCACTCTTACAACCTTGCGTGAAGAGTTGATTCGGTAGAATAAGAGTGTTTGGAGAGATTGGACAGAATTCAGCGAAATCCTATAATAGGGAGTCATTGGGTTATCTCATTGACTTGGAAGAGGAGTTGCAGCTTCAGCTTGGGGTGGTGTTGGAACTAGAAGAGAAATTCTATGGTTTCAAAAGTCTTGTGAGCAATGGTTGGCGTTAGGAGAACGGAATACTTCTTTTTTCCATACGTCTACAATTATTAGGCGTAAGATAAACCGTGTGGATGGGCTTAAAGGTTTGAGTGGCGAGTGGGTTAAGGATAATAAAGCTATGGAACGGCTTGCGCTTGAATTCTTCAATAATTTGTATGGTTGTGACGGCCACCAGGCGATCACATTGCCTAAGGGAGGATTTCGATCACTTCTTATTTATCTTGGATAGCCTTATCAAACCCGTCTCCACAAAGCAAATGTGGAGAGTCGTGAAGGGGATGGGGGCGTTCAAGACCCTGGCATTGATGGCTTTCAACCGGTGTTTTATTAGAGGTGTTGGGATATCGTGGGCTCTTCCATTGTTGAGTTTTCCAGAATCTTTTTTGAGACGGCCAAGCTTCCCAAGGGGATTAACGACACACTCATTGTTTTATAGGAAAAGATTAAGAAACGTCTCTTGCTCAGTTAATTCAAATCGATCAGTTTATGTAATGTCTTGTATAAATGCATCATCAAAATGCTTGCTAGTAGACTGCAACCTATTATATATGTCTTCCCTTGTTGGCCCTATGCAAGGGAGTTTCTTGCCCGGACGTCTTATATCGGACAATATTGTGGTGTTTCAAGAGGTTGTGCATTCGATGCGCAGGAAAAAAGGGCGAAGAGTTGGATGCTCCTCAAGCTTGATTTGGAAAAGGCTTATGACACGCATAGATGGGACTTGATTCAAGATACAATTTAGAGGATGTGTGGGTTTCCTCGTCCCGCCAATCAATTACTAACACCTCAAAGGTTCAACAATTCTCTCCCACATCGGAATATCCTAAAACTCCAACGGGAGTAGCACCTTCAACAAATAACAAAACAACGCATTGCACGCTTCTCGTTCCGCCAATCAATTGCTAACACCTCGAAGGTCGAACAAATCTCTCCCACAACGGAAGGTCCCAACACTCTAACTGGAGCAGCATCTTCAACCAATAACATGACAACACATCGCACACTCCACCAATCAACAAGAGACACCTCGAATATCATTAAGGTTTTCCCACATTGAGGAATCTCTACTTTCGGTCTCCCCCAACATATATAAATAGCAAGAGAAGGCGAAGGTTGCAAGGGTCGGAAAAGCATCTCTATCTTAAGATCTTTTCTTATTAAATAGAGATCGACGTTTTGAAACTTTCTAGAGAACTTTGTCATTTACGAGGGAGAATCCTAAAAGGTTCTAAGTCTCGATCTAGAGGAAGAAACACATATTGTAAGAATGGACAGTTTCAGAAGATGAATAGTCACGAATTGTACTAATCCCTTTTAAAATGTGTGTGAGTGCTCTAATTTAAATTCCGATGAAAAATCACACTCTTAGATACAAAATGTGACCTTTAATTGGTTTGTAATTTCTAGCCTTAATACTGACGACCTTTTGGGGACTTTTATTTTATTATATGTAATTAATTTGAATTTTGTGGGAACTTTTATTTTTGTATATCTAATTTAAACTATTTAAATGTTTACATTAGCAAGTTTAGTTATACAAGTAAAGCAGGTTTACAATTTCGCATATGACACCTTTAAATAATGTTGTTAAGTAGGTTTCTGGCTTAGATTAGCGGATATCCAATTCGGATATATATCCGCTGATCCGCCTTGTTTTGAATAAAAAAAAATGGCAAAAGTTTGCAAAACGGATATTTCGGGTATCCGCTACCGGATATCCAATACAATCGGATATATTTTACCGGATATCCGACACGTAACGGATTGTGTTTTTAAGGAAAATTTTTATCGGATATATTCGTTTGCTCAGCCCTAGGTAAAAATCTAATCGGTGGTAGAATGAAACTTGGAAACTTTAATCATAAATCAATATATATCTTCTAAACCTGAAGCAGTTTTGGGCAGATTCGTCATTAAGAATTTATATCCCAACCAACCTATTTTTAATAATGATTTTTTTAATAAATTATATATTATGTAATTTAATCACCTTATGGAATTTCCAATTTTATCCACTCTCCTTACTTAACAATTTTTTTTATCAATTTTATATGAGGTTGGATAAATTTTTAACTCTACCCATTATTTTTATCTTTGTTCATGTTCCTTATATTATAATATTTCATTATCTTATATCCATATAGTATAAATAAAATATATTATCTAAGAATTTATATATTTTTTCAATTTACTATGAGATTGGATAACTTTTTACTTCTATAATTCTTTTTAATTATCTTTTTTCATGTTCATTTTATTGTAATATTTAATTATCTTCTATCTATATAATATAGATAAAATATACTACACAATTGATTGTATGCTTATTTTTTTCAAGAGTATACGTACAATATTTATAAAAATTATACTATATGGATAAAAAAAATTGAAACAAGTATAGTTAAAAACATAAAATTGATACATTTTAATGATTACGATTTTTCGTACGGATATTAACTTTATATGGAATTTTTTCATTATATTTTAATATTTAATTATCAATTTCTTATGATTATCAATTTGAAAATTTGGTACAGAGTTTTCATTATTTTTATCTTTGCACATGTTTATTATATTGTAAATGATAGTTTTTTGTAGATAAGATAGGTATGATTTTTTTAGAAATATCCTTACATATATCAATTTAATCAAAATTTACCAAATACAAAGAAACAATACAATAATTCTATCCATATGCATGTCACATAAAAATACTAATTTAATATATTAGAGTAAAATAGATAAGTTTTTTTATCCAAAAATATGACAAATATAAAATCATTTTTATAGCTTTTCTATCTATAAGTACATTTATAATATTAAGTTTCTATCCATAAATATGACAAATATAAAATAGTAATTTAATATCCCAACTGTTAGTGCACAAAAACTCCGCCTTCAATTCGTCTTCAATGCACTAATTAAGAACTCCTCCTCTTCCACTCCGCCTTCGATCTCTTGACCTAAAAACCTGCAAAACAATGGACACAGGGGGCGGGGACCCCCTAATCCACCCCCGATGCCTAAGTCAGAAGAGCAATTGTCGATTTGAGCGGCGAGGTACAACAAGAGAGCGGTGAACCCCTGAACAGTCGAGCTAAGCGAATATTAGCCTGCCTAGGGTTTCTGAATATGCCGATATGCACATGTGTTCAATAGCCTGAGCGAGTATCAGTCTATCAATCAATATGCAACCTGTGGCTCTCCCTACACGGCGAAGACGTGTATTTATAATGGAAGAGGGAGAGTTAGGGGAGCCGAAAATTATATCTATAAGGCCGAAAATATTATCCTCCTAAGGCTGGCCAACTGCCTTAAAGCCCAAGTAAGGAATATTTCACCCTTTCTCCAACTTTAATTCTATCTTTAATAAAAGATAAAATCTTCCATTAAGTTGTTTAACCGCCATATTTAATATAATAGGAAAATAAATAAAACTAATAATAAATACATAATATTTAAGAAAATACCTTTATGGCGATAACGAAAATAATAATATGGTAGCTATTTTTTACCCGCTCACACCAACCATGCTTTTTTTACTTCAAAATCCCATAATAAATTAATTTAATATCTCCAAATAAAATAGATAACTTTTATATCTATAAGTATAAAATATGGAACCTATTTTAATTTAAAGGTTTTCAATATTAAATTTTCAGATTCTTTTAAATTAACTTTTTATTAAAAATTATACTAACATTTTTAATTAGTATAAACCATATTTCTAATCATAAATTTTTATATTAACTTCGGATTTTATATTAATTTCGAATTTTTTGATATTAATTTTCTATGCTTAAGAATGATAACTTTTTAAATTTTCATCCATAAATATGTTGGGTTTTATATATTAATATTCTATATTTATATATGATAGTCAAATATATTATTGTCATTAAATTTTAATTTTAGTCACCATAGTTTTAGTTACGGAATTGTTTATATTATTATTCCATCCACAACAATGCCCACACTTTGATTGGGTCAATTCATTGCGGTTTTTGTGCAGATTCGAGTCAACCCAATGAGTTAAGAACATCAACTTTTATATGATTATTACATAAATATTATAAATAACATTTTTAAGAATAAGATAATATTTGTATTTACTTTAATAATACAATATAATATTATAATTAACTTAAATATTTATATTATTGTTTTATTGTATAAATTATAACACATATATCATATTTAAATAATATTTTACAATTTTTATTTAAAAAAGTCCCCGGGCAAGGCCCGGGTCATCAACTAGTAAAGTACCTAAACTAGATCTTTTAGGTCTAAACTACTACTGTAGTGCATATCAGATGGGTCCAATACATGAATAAGATCGATCTTCAACATAAGTGTACAACAAAATCTACGTACGTACCCTACACAATAAATTAGCTTGGCAAGATATTGGTTCTTTCATTCCAGTTAGCAACTTTGGTTCGTTTTCAAATAAGATCTTCAACATACGTAAGGATTTTAAATATATTTCCTCCTCCACTTCGTTGTCTTAGTTGCGTCTTTTTGTTTTCTGTCAGCACACATCCTACAAATCTTTTTTTTTTTTTTTTTTTGTGGAAACACAACCTACAAATCTGTAATACTCTTAATTAATTATCTGATGTGGGTGTTTCTTAAAGGACAAGTAAATGCGTGCAGAATATTAATTGCTCAAGTTTATCACCGAAAATCCAGCAATTTCATTTAGCTTGGAAATTGTCGTATATATTTGATTTAATTAGGACAAGCATGTTTGGCGTGATACGTATTTTATTTTATTTTTATGAAGCCGTATATATCATTTTCATCAAGTCGCGCCAAACATACCGCAAGTGTTACTCATAAATATCATATATATTTGTATGCATTCAACGGGACTCGATGAGACAAGTATTGATGGAACAGGAAATTAGATGGGATGGGGGATAAAAATGGATTGAGGTCAAGGTTAAAACATTTAATATCGGGCCCCTTTAGATTTCGATCAATCTTGTTTCCCTCTTAGGTTAGCTAAGATCTTAATTGTTCAAACTTTGCGGCGTAATGTTAGTCTCTTTTTTTTTTTTTTCTCTCGCGCCTGGTTTACCCGTACGAACTACGTCCAGACTGGGGTACTGAATGAGATTACAATAGACCCCTCCCAACGACATTGCGGGAAATCAAACACACAGTTCGTACTATCAAGCGTATCCCCAACGCCACTACGTACGCCAATGCACCGTTGGTGTAATGTTAGTCTCTTTGATATATGATATGTTGTATGATCCACGTGTTTTATTTTGATGGGTGCCGACAATAATTTGTTTATATAAATGGTTGCTACAAATTTATGGTGTTAAATGTGTTAATAGGAAAAGGGACCGGAAGTTGTACATATATTTTTTCGTGGAAGAAAATGATTTCTTTTTAACATTTACGTGGTAGTCATTTGCTTAGGGACCGTCTATTTTTTAAATCATTTATTAACAGGATTTGGAATGTACGTTCGTGGAATGCAATTGTTATTTTGAATGGCACGTCAAAAAAGAAAGAGATACAATAATATCCTTTAGTGAAATCTATTCATCACAAGATACATTGCCATTAAAAGTTAAAACACACTCATCCTAATATTTGAGTGGAAGCATAGAATGGAAAATATGAGCTTAGGACTTAATTAGGAGGTTTCCAAGAGGCGCTTAAATTTTCTTTCCACCTCCCAATTTTGTTGATGAGTTTAATTAGGGAACATTGGTTCGATGCAAATTAAAATGCCCAAGGAAGTGAGAAAAGAGATAGCTTCTACGCCAGATCCCAACTCAAAAGCATGATATGTTTTGATTATTTAGAGCGATAACCCAATTGAGTTTGAGTCATGCTGATAAATCTTATTATCAAAGGAAAGGTGTTATTCTTGACACGTACTATTCAAATGTGTCCAAGTGTTCCTAGAAAATAATCCACAATGGTGGGGGATACGTTAACATATATCAAAGTATTTCCCTTCATAGCATAGTGTCAAAGTTAATAAATTAATCCCACAATTGTTAAATTAAGCATTGTTCCTACTCAAATATGGATCAAGTCAGATGTGATCCACAATTACAAGCAGGAAAAATGCTTAGGAAAGCCAACTCGTCTTAGAGTTGTTGATTTGAGTAAATTAGGCATGCGCTTGAATCGCCCATCTTGAGAAAAATAGAGAAATGGAAACGGAAAGAACAGCAGAATCAAGCTTCAATTCCTTCAAACAAGCTTGAACATGATCAAAATCGAGCGAAGAACCGCTTTGATACTATGTTCGAAGAAACGAAAACTCGAGAAGAAAACGTAGGAATTAGGAAAATTAAACTGTGTTGAATAGAATGAACGAGAACAGTGAAAATAACAACTCAATTTACAAGCTACATGTACAACTACGGACTCTTGGAGTACACATAAGGCCCACATACTTACAATGAGACCCGGCTAGCTACACTAAAACGCTACAAAATTGGTTTAACAAATTCTAACTCTAACATGAGCGATAATAACAAAGATATAGACAAGTTACCATTGTTCAAACATATAATGAAGTTTTATCAAAAACAAATATTTACTTATTTATATGATCCGCAAACCATGACATGTACAGCATTATGAAACTCAGGATAAGAATTGAAAAATGGTGAATGATACGAGCCCGGTGTGGACCGCGTATCGAACTCTTGTTGGTCAAGGGGGTTGAGCCTAATTCGATGTGGATTCCGACTCGGGCTAACAACAAAAGAAAGAACTAAGAGAAAATTAGGGCAAACTATTTCTTTGATAAAATTATGAGAAGGTAAACAAGAGTATTTATACCTAAGCCCTAACGGTTCAAAAAAGGCGTCCCGGGAAAGAACCGTAAAGAAAACCCGAGAAGAGAGCAATGCTCTAATTTATAAAAAATACATCTAATAATTATAGTGCTGAAATAAAATAATTATAATGCTAAAATAGAATAATTAATCCTCATACCGCCTTGGACGACGACGAATTCTTGACGGTCTCATATTTGAAATTGCTTCCGTATCATTCTCTCCCCCGATGAGAATAGGCTTGTCCTCAAGACGTAAATCCGGAAAAGAACGACAGAGCACGTCAACTGGCTCCCAAGTTGGGGCTGAAGGTTCGCCATCCGCCCACTCGACCCACCATTCAAGGCGCGGTTTTCCATCGATAATTACTTCCCATTCAGCGGTGGCACGAATGGGGCGTGAAATCGGTCGATCGTACAAAAACTCGGCAGGCAATGAGGCTGGTTGAATCGGGGACCCATCGGCAATAAACGGCCGAAGCAGGGAGACATGGAATACATTGTGAATAGGGGCGGAAGCCGGAAGCTCCAAACGATATGCCACGGGTCCAATACGCTCAGTGATACTAAACGGACCATAGAAACGCCGAGCTAACTTAGCTGAAAGAGGTCGACTCACAGAATGCTGACGATATGGTTGAAGTTTCAACAAGACTCGGTCTCCAACCTTGAATTCCACATCTTTTCTGTGTTTGTTAGCCTCAGAAGTCATGCGCTGTTGCATTTTAGCCAAGTTCGATCGAATCAAGTCAAGCACCTGATCTCTGTCGCAGATTGCTTCTGATGCCGGCGACGGTGGCCCCACCGGAATCGTCACCCGCGCTATAGGCGGGGCGTCCCGTCCATACAAAGCCTTGAACGGAGACATGCCTAAGCCTTCATGAAACATGGAATTTAAGGCAAGCTCAGCCCATGGTAAAAAATCGAACCAGCGACGGGGTCGACCCTGAGTGAACGCTCCCAGATACTGCTCAAGACTACGGTTTTTCACCTCCGTCTGACCGTCAGTCTGCGGATGATATGCGGTACTGTGATGGAGTTTAGTACCACTCAAACGATGTATTTCCGACCAAAATGTACTGCGGAATATGGGGTCCCTGTCAGATAAGATAGTGGTCGGTATACCATGTAATTTAACTACCAAGTCAACGAACAAACTAGCTACCTGAGGGGCGTCAAATGATGGTCCGAGGGCCCCAAAATGGGCTTATTTGGAGAGCCTGTCGACTACTACCAGAATTGTGGTGTGACCACGAGAAGGAGGCAATCCGGTAATAAAATCCATGGACACCTCGTCCCAAACTTGCTGAGGGACGGGAAGAGGTTGAATTAAGCCGGCAAGCTTGCTAGTACTATACTTGGTAGATTGACAAATAATGCAAGCGTCAACAAAGCGTTTAACATCAGCTCGCATGCCTTTCCAGAAAAATACCTCAACAACACGACGGAAAGTACGTTCAATGCCGGGATGGCCAGCGCTAGGCGTGGCGTGGAATTCAGTCAAAATTTTGGATTTGAGAGGAGAAGCCGTGCCCACCACTAGGCGATGCCCGAAATATAAAATACCATCATGTACTCTGAACGGATCGGGAAAGGTGCCGTTTGCAGCAGCTGTGTGCCAAGCGCGTAAATCGTCCTTGGACGAATTTTCGGCTCTAAGCCGTGGCAGAATGTCCGGCAGAGGTGCCGCAAAAGAAAGAAATTGTTGCAGACAAGCATCATCATCAATCATGCAACGAGAAAACGCGTCCGCCACACGATTACTAGCGCCAGACTTGTATTCAATGCAAAATTTATAACCCATTAGCTTCCGCATAAAAAACTGCTGATCGGGGGTTTGGAATACCTGAGTGAGGAGTTCTTTCAAACTTTTCCGATCGCTGCAAATTAAGAACTCACGGCCGAGCAAATACTGACGCCATTTCTGAACTGCAGAAACAATTGCAAAGAGATTGCGATGATATGCGGAAGACCTGCGACGTCGAGTGCCCAATTTCTTGCTGAAGAACGAGAGGGGGCGCTCCTCCTGTAATAAAACCGCTCCGACGCCATCATCCGAGGCATCTGTTTCAACTACAAACTGTTTGGAGAAATCTGGTAGCTGAAGGATAGGCGGTGACATCATAGCATCTTTCAGACGCTGAAATGCAGAAGCAGCAGAATCGGACGATTCGAACTTATCTTTCTGCAATAAATCTGTTAATGGAGCTGCGAGTAGGGCGTAATTGCGGATAAACTTCCGGTAGTAACCTGTCAAACCCAGAAAACCTCACAACTGCTTAACTGATTTCGGGGTAGGCCATTCGGCCATAGCAGATAATTTAGCCGGATCGGCTAGAAGTTGTCCAGCTGTTACAATATGCCCCAAATATTCAACTGTAGAGGTACCAAAAGAGCATTTCGAACCCTTCACAAAAAAATGAGTATCCTGAAGAATCTGCAGAACTGTATCAAGATGTGAAGCATGAGCAGTGATAGAAGGACTGTATATAAAAATATCATCGAAAAAGTCAATCACAAATCGGCGCAGATATTGAGCAAATATAGTATTCATCGTTGTCTGAAATGTAGACGGCGCATTAGTTAGGCTGAAAGGCATAACTAAAAATTCGAAATGGTCATCATGTGTGTGAAAAGCCGTCTTATAGATATCGGAAGAGTGCATCCGAATCTGATGGTACCCTGAGCGCAGATCAAGTTTAGTAAAAATAACAGCATTCCCTAATTCATCAAATAATTCATCAGCAGTGGGAATAGGAAACTTATCTGCAACGGTAATGTTATTGAGGGCTCTATAATCGATGCAGAAGCGAAAACTGTCGTCCTTCTTTTTGACTAGCAGAGCCGGAGAAGAAAAAGGGCTAGTACTGTGCTGAACGATCCCCTGCTCTAGCATAGCCTTAACTTGACGTTCAATCTCCGATTTCTGGAAATACGGATATCTGTAGGGAAGGATGTTGACCGGTTTAGAGCTCGGCTTTAGATGAATACGATGATCCCATGTACGAGGTGGAGGAAGTCCCATCGGCATTGTAAAAACCGAGATGCGTTGCTCGAGTACATCGCAGATTTTCGGCGCCAGATCTGGCGGCCAATCAAGAGCATCAGAAGTAGTGACGAGAGACAGGCTGAGGATCTCATAGCACTCAATGATCCTATCAGAAGCGCAGAGGGAATGAAGTGCCGACACAGAAATCGGTTTCGGCGATTGCCGGTCACCTTTCAGAAATACTGTTTTATCATCCCAGGAGAACTGCATAGTCAGCTTAGCATAATCATGGGACACAGTGCCCAATGTTTGTAGCCATTGCACACCGAGGACAACTTGCGGTCCATGCACCGCCAAAACATAGAGATCAATAGAAAAAATATGACCCTGCAGATCAATACTAGTGGCCGGGCACTGATGCGAACATAAAAGATAAGCGCCATTGCCCACAAAAACACGGAAGGGGGCCATTTTCAACAATGGTAATTGTAATTTTTAGGCAAGATCAGGGTGAATAAAGTTATGAGTGCTACCCCCATCAATCAGAACCTGAACCCGAGCACCCAGAATTAATCCGGATAACCGCAAAGCGCGCGGATTTGGAAGCCCTTCCGAATTGATTTTCGAAATATCACCTGTCACAGCAAGTTCATCCGATAGCTCTTCCTCGTCCTCTTCATCACTGTCCTCACAACTTAATAACGCCAAAAAACGAGGCTTACAACGATGCCCCCGGGAGTACCTCTCGTCACAATTCCAACATAAACCTTTTTTAGTACGTTCATCACGTTTAGCAATAGAAAGACGGCGAATTGGAAGAGAGGAGTAATTACCATTAGGAGTTGCTAGAGGTTGTGTCGTCGGCGTGGTACCCGAAGGTGGCGCCGGTGTAGTTTTCGCGGCTGGGGACTCGAAGCGATTTGCGTTGGGAACCCACGAGCGTTTATTGGCCAGCCAAGGTGCGGTAGTCTCGGTGAAGGAGGCCGCTAATTCCCGAGTTAAGGCAAATGCATGCGCCAATGTTGTCGGATTTCGTAAATTCAGCTCCCGACGCACCGGTTGTTTCAATCCGGCTTTAAACAGAGAAATCAGAGTTGCTTCAGATAAGCCAGTTACTTTGTTCAACAAGGACTCGAATTCTGTCTGATAATCAAGGACAGAACTTTTATGTTTCAGATTGGCTAAAAGACCTGTATAATCTTCATAGTAAGTTGGATCAAAACGCTGTTGAACGGATTGAAGGAAGGCTGTCCAATTCTCTCCACAATGATTCCGTCTTTGATAACGAAACCAATCCGAGGCGGGATGGTCGATTAGCATACCAACCAGTCGCAGGCGATCGTAATCCGACGTCTGAAAGTAATCAAAATAGGCTTGGACTCGAAAGATCCAACCGTTCGGATCGGAACCATTAAGTGGGGTGGGTCGACCCGAATTTTCGGGGCTGCCTCGGTATTTGGAGGAGCGCGTCCGGACGCTCGGTAGTCTTGCGGAAATCCCAGCAGATGCGCGGTCGAATTTGGGAGGGCCACTGGTTGGTGAAGGTCGAACGAACCAAGGCTCGACGCGACGAACGACGCCAGACTTGGGGAAACTTGTTGGCGAGTCCACCCTGCGAACGACGTCGACATGTGCGCTGCCATGGTGGCGGTTGGGTTGGCGCTCGGTGGAGGCCATCCCGTGATCGAGTGCGAAGGCACGGTAGGAGTCGCGTGCTGCAACGACATATTAGGGTTTGCGAAGGGTCGCACATGGACCCAATCCGCGAGCGGCGGCTGCGCACTGCTAGGGCCCGCGCCCGATGGTGGCCAGCCGGTGATGGATGCCGCGTGAACCGGCGTGGAAGAGGCGGAATGGTGGTGAGCTGGGCGGCCGAACCCTCGGCACTAGGGTTTCGATTCGACTGCATTAAATCGCACATAGTCTCGGTGCGAGACTGTTGTTCATCAACACGACGCTGAAGCTTCTGGAAATCGTCCGAAAGTTGCAAGATCAAGTCACGGAGGTCGGACTGGTTACCGGCAGCGTGCTCGGAGTTGTCATCGATGGACTTGGACATGGTGGTTCGAGGTGAAAGCACCAATTGATACAAGCCCGGTGTGGACCGCGTATCGAACCCTTGTTGGTCAAGGGGGTTGAGCCTAATCCGGTGTGGATTCCGACTCGGGATAACAACAAAAGAAAGAACTAAGAGAAAATTAGGGCAAACTATTTCTTTGATAAAATTATGAGAAGTTAAACAAGAGTATTTATATCTAAGCCCTAACGGTTCAAAAAAGGCGTCCCGGGAAAGAACCGTAAAGAAAACCCAAGAAGAGAGCAATGCTCTAATTTATAAAAAATACATCTAATAATTATAGTGCTGAAATAAAATAATTATAATACTAAAATAGAATAATTAATCCTCATATCGCCTTGAACGACGACGACGAATTCTTGACGGTCTCATATTTGAAATTGCTTCCGTATCAATGAAGTTAATGCTTATTTCACGTAATGGTTGCACAATACATTTTTAAAAAGTTGTCGTGACAATGTTGAAATGTTCGTATAATTTGTAGCATTATGTATAGCTGTTACGAACGAGGAAATATACTAATTTGTATCAGTAGCCAGTACTATCACCAGTCCAAATTTTATGACACAATTTTAGCCCAATATTATTATTTTTTTTGGTAGTAAAAATTTAGGGTGAGGGGATGGTGCCCCAGTCCAAGAACAAGGAAGATCTAAGGACTCAGAGGGCTCTTACAAGGGGATTTACATTTGCTTCACCTCAAGAAGACTGGGGATTTACATTTGCTTCACCTCAAGGAGACTAGTAGGGAATCGAACCTGCGACCTGTCAGATCTGATTCCTATCTTGTTCCACTAGACCAACCCCTTGAGGTTAACTTTAGCCCAATATTATTAATTGGGCTATTAGGGAAATATGACGATGTCCTGTTACATAATTCATCTGAAGTATTTAGATTTACCTTAAACTTTAAAAGTAGTTGGACCTCTCTAGAAGTTTTTTGGTCGAAAGTTTGGGATTTAGGAGGATGAGTGATACAGTGCACATCCACAAATTTTCAAAGATTTAGCATTTTTCTTAACCTAAAGTGACAAATCAGGAAATCTTGGCTAATTGACACGGTTTCTACAAATTTTATCTTTGTACATAAATTCTTAACGTACAAAATTCGTCTGGTACCCATGAGATTTGAGCAAAATGTGAGCTGGATAACTAACATAATCTTATTATGATCAAAATAATACGTTGGACAAAGAGTAACACGTTTTTATTGATAAAATTCATTCAGAATATTGAAAGTTGAAATAAATAAGTCGATTTTAGTGGTGGTTTATTTGACAGCAATTTACAGACTTGTTCCTTATTATTCATAATTTGGTCGCTCCCCATTGCGTTAAGCTAGGGGTGTCCCCATCTTGACCCCCCAGATTCTCCGTAAGGGGTGCTACACTGAGTCATTGTTGTTGTTGTTGTTGTTCCTTATTATTCATAAGGAAAGCCCAAATTCCTCTAGAGAATTAATCTTCCATAATAATAAGGAAGTATTTAGCTCCTCCATAAGTTGGGGCCTTATAAGGCCCCAAAGATCAACATGAATCAGATCAAACAAGTGAACAAAAGAAAATAAACTATCTGTAAACGACAACTTGTGATGCTTGGCTAAAGCACAAATGTCACAATCATATTTCTTCAATAGCGATGTTTCACATTGCTCAATGTTTTTCATTTTAGACAAAGAAGGATGTCCCAAACGGGCATGAAACAGATCAACAAGGTTCAAATCCTCAAAACTGCCTTTTTTACAAACTGAACCCCTTAAGTTTAGGAACACAGAATCCTTGGAGACAATATTGAAACTACTAATTAAACTTGTTCTTCAACTAAGTTGTACTAGACTCTTCTGCATTAAACTTGTAAAGACCACCTTCTTTCCTTCCTTGTGCCAAAACCTCTCTAGTTGTAAGGTCCTGCAAGAGGTAGCCATGCGCCCCAAACAGGCAAATACAAAACAGTAGGCTCCATCAGAAATAAGTCTTGACACTGGTATTAGATTATGCTTGAAGGTGGGCAAATAAAGCACATTTATCAATCTCAAAACAATTGATAAGTGCACAGTTCTACAATATTCATCAAGCTGAGTTGATCCATCTAACAATCCAATCCTTACTGGTTTATCAAGAGCCCTTAAATCAGATATGATATCTTTAACAAAAGTAACATGGTCAGTAGCACCACTATCTACTATCCATGTACATTTTTGTGTCTTAGCAATTAATTTATGTGACATTAGAGCAATGTTACCTGCGAAATTAATTGCATTGCCTCCATTGCTTGAACTTTCCTCCATGGGTGCCTTGCCCTTAAAAGCCTAAACCAACTCCTGCACTAGAGAATTCACCAAGTGCTTATTTGATGTTACGACTCCAGCTTTAGAAATTAGTACCATCAAAATAACAAACTAAAGGGCTTTTAAACCTAAACCCTGAAAACAACAAACCAAGCAAAATAAAGTAAACCGGGTTCACTCCTCCGGGCCATTAGAGATTTAGAGGCAGATATTCTATAGGGATCGTTTTAAATTTGACCATAGATTCACACACACAAGTGTTCAAACCTCGCTGGGCGGGATAGAATTTGAAAATTTCCAAAAGAGTGGCAACGAATATGATGGGCCGATCTCTTGACTCCGACTCCAGTTTAGCCGACAACCGCCCATCCACCGCCTGCTTCGGCGGCGCCACTAATCACCAACCGCCGAACATCTTCGACGCAACTTACAAGCAGTCTGCCCTCCGCCACGTGAACGCCTACCTTTCGACTCGCAACTTCCCCTTCTCCCTATCCCTCAAACCCCTCCCTTCTGCCCGGAACATCGCTGAAACCCTAAAATTCATCCTCTTTCGCCTCGAATTTCAATCCATTAAGCTCGAGGATGATCTTCCCGTCCTCCTCAAGTGCCTCAATTGTCCTCTCAAGATCAATCGTTCTGCTCTCAAAGCTCCGGGGACGCCTCACGCCTTCCCCTACGTCCTCGCCGTTATCCATTGGCTCGTCCAGATCGCCAATTTCAAGGAAGACATCTCGTCGTCCGATGCGTCAGAATGCGAGGATCGGAGCCTGCACGCCGATTACGATGCTATAACCGATCACGCTCTGAGATGCTACTCGCACTTTATGGAAGGGGAAGATGATGCCACCGACGCATTGAAATCGGAGTTTCTTATGAAGATCGACCGGGAGAAGAACGCCTTGAAGGAGAAAGTGCAAGCGGCAAATAAGGAGGTTGTGGACTTGGAGGCGAAGCTCGCGGGATTAAGGTCGAGCCCTTCGCAATTGGAGGCATTGGAGGCGGTTAAGAAAGATCTAGCGAAGGATGCGATGAAACTCGAGGATTATGTCGCCAAATTGACCGACGGGATGGAGATAATGCAGAAGGCGGTGAAGGACAGGGAGAGGGAATTGATTGAGGCGCTGGGTGAGAAGGAGAGGATGTTTAAGGAGTGTGAAGATCTGAAGAGGAAAGTTAAAGAGCAGGACATTGATCTCTGGGAGGCAGACAGGATGAAAAGAGAGATGCAGGCTGTGGAGAGGGAGATCAAAGAGAGCGAATCTGCTCGAAGTGAATGGGAACACAAGCTTTGGAGTCTAGATGAGAAGATATGCCAGCAGTTTAAGGTGTTGGAGGCTCTTGCGAGCAAGAGCAATCAGGCTCTGAAAAGGTTCTCCATTTTGATCCTCATTTCATTCTTCCAAATTGGTTTTGTAGTATGTTCCAAATTTGTTTGTGTTGTGATCTCCTCTTTGTTTTTTATGCTTTGCATTTCTGTTTAGATATGGACAATTGAAGCTTGAAACATGGCTTCTGTGCTCAAATTGTTCAATTATATTGACAGTGCAAGGAATTTGGGTGAATAGAACATGTGAGATAGGATCTGGATATTCTTTCCTGTTTACTTAGATGGATTTTGCTGCTTTTGATTACTAGGTTAAAGCTTGACAGCAATTTGCAGTATAAATTGTATTCTGAAGGTTCTACTGTTGAGGAAGTACTGGGGACTGACTACAAGTCTACAATTAAACCAGCTATCAACTCTTTCAGCAATAAGATCAAGAGATGTTCCAAGGAAAATTCTGAAGAGTTACTTGCACTTCAGTTGCAAAATGTTCAAATAAACAACAAAGTTGAAGAAAAGAAGGCGCGGATTGCAGAACTTCAACACAGTATTGACGAAGTAAGTTCATCTAGCCATGTGCTTTGCTTAAATTTACGATAACTTTATCATTTATGATGCAATGTCTTCATACATGAATGTCTGCCAAGTGTCAATCTTGCTATCTGTTTCAGACTTTGTCTCAATTTACGCCACAAGGTGTTTGCATAGCTTGATTAGAAGCACTATCAGATAAGAACTAGCTGAAGTCTTTACTAAATTTGAAAGATAGCTTAGGTTGTCAGCATCTGTTACCTCTTCTTCTATTTAGTGCAGAGGCTAAGATACATGATAACTTTTATCAATTGGCATTTATAATTACTGAAATGGTTAATGGTATGTAAAACATTTTAGATGGAGGCTGTATTGAATTCAATGGATGAGGAAATTCTGGACAAAGAGTCAAGGTGTAAATCCGAGGCCGGAAACATGCTAAAAATTGTTGAGGCTGAGGCTCAATACCTGGATATCCAGCACTGGGAAGTAAAGGAGGCTTTAAAGGTAATGGCTATTGCATGATGGACTGTATATTTTTGAATGCTTGGAATTGGGATTGATGAAATGAAACCCTGTAATAACGCTTGTATTTTCTATGAAGGCTGCTGAGCTGAGATTAAGAGAGACACAGAAACAAACTAAAAATGAAATCGAAAAGTGTGCCTATGAGCTGTTTGCAGTGATTGATGCTGTTTCAAAGCACAAGGAGTACATGGAGAGGAAAATTTACGAGATGGGCAAAGAACTTATTGAAACAACAGACTCTCTTCCGAAGCCCTACAAGTGGAACTTTTCACCAAAATCAAGCAGTTTCCCTCGCCCTCAACAAAGACAAATCCCAGATTTTAAAGGAAGGTGAGGTGACTAGGTAAGTATCACTTAACATGCCTCAGGGATGTAACAAAATCTTTTATTTTAAACCATAATGTGTTGATATGGTGAAGTTATTTCATAGGTTTTGAATAGTGTGTGATGTGTATTTATAGACTTTCCAGAGTCTAATGTGGTTTAGCTGCTGATTTTTTGTAACTGCTATTAGAATAAGGGGGAAAAAATAGATGTTGTGCCATTATTCTTGTTGTGAGCTTTGAATTACAGGAAACAGGACTATGAAGTTCAAAATTTGCAATGTGCTATATATACAAACTGTGTGTATGTATCCTAAACATCTATTAGTACTGACTACTGAGTAACCTACTTGTTCAGGCTGGTCCACTGTTATATGCATATGCAAAGTATTATCATCAAATTCCAAATTCAAGATTAACTATCATTGTGCAGCAAAAGTTTGTTTGTTACCAAATTGAACCCAAAAACTTAGCAGTTAAAGAAATGCAAACCTTAACCTTTAAGATTAGCAACGAATCTCATCCTAGATTTCCATCTAGTGAAATGCAGTTTGTTTATATTTCAAATTTCCTTGCTGTCTTATGGTTCTAATAAATTGCAGCAGCTATTAATTAAATTTGAGACTTCCTGGTAAATTGGTTCTGAGCTACATACCCAATCTAACTAGTAGGGTTCAAGTATAAGTTGGAGTTGCATTAAAAAAAATGTATAAGTTGAAGTTCAGTTAATTATTTTGTCATTCAATAATACATGATATTTCGATATGATATTAGTGAAGTGTTTATTCTTAGTAATGCCACACAAATGCTGAAAGTGGGATTGAGGCAATGCTTTAGCTTTTTTCTCCTTATTTATGCAAGACAAGCACAATTTTACGTGGCCTATATATTCCTTCACTTGGCATGGGATTGGTGTTTTATTCTGATAATTTAAAAATAAAAAAACCTTAACTTACTAATTTTCAAACTAAGGTACCAATGGAAAATTTTTCTTACTTGGAATTTTCCACAAAAATATACTGTACCATTTGGTTTGTCTAATAAAAGTACTCGTTGGCCGTTGCCTTAATACAACTAATCTGTACATTTGGAAAACTTTTTTGTTTTTGAAACCAGGAAAACTTTTTTTCAACCGAACTTAAAATGCATTTTCATAAATTGATATCCCAGTATAAGGGAAGATTAATATTTCTCTACCTTTTTTTTTTGAGATGATTCTCTACATATATTGTATAACTTAATACAAACTAATCTTATATAATAACCCAAAATCATAAATCTCCTGATCAAATTGGCAAGCAATTTATGTGCAATGAGATGGAGGCCTTTAAAATTCGGCCCTCCATCCAGCTCACTTTGTTTTTTTCATACATATTCATGCATTCCTGATCTATCATTATACCATTATAAGGAATCAATAATAAAAATGCACCTTTCAAAAAAGAGAGAAAAAAATCACAAAGGTTTTAAACCCACTTTTATGTCTCCCGCTCCACATCTTCCATCACAAGCTCAACTCCTCTTCCAACTGAATCTCATGGCTAATGAATCACAATCCCCTCTACTCGAGAGAGCAACAGGAACAAGTTTCATCAAGGCTTGTTTCAATGCAACGAACGCGTTTCTGGGTAAGCTCAATGCAAATTTGGTTTTCTTGCTGAATCAGTTACATATATCATAAACTGATTTCCAGCATCTTTCTGCAGGAATTGGTCTTCTAACCATCCCATATGCACTCTCAACTGGAGGATGGCTAAGCTTGCTACTCTTCTTCCTAGTCAGTATCACAACTTTCTACACAGGAATCCTACTCAAAAAATGCATGGACATAGACCCGTCTATTCAAAACTACCTTGACATTGCAGAACGCGCCTTTGGCAAGATAGGGAAAATGTCGGCTCTAATCGTCATCAATTGTGAGCTCTACCTTGTTTGCATTGGACTATTGATACTTGAAGCAGATAATCTCCACAAAATATTCCCTGAATTCAAGATCCATCTGGGTTCTTCAGTGATCCAAGGGACCCAATCGTTCGTGATCATATCAGGTCTGGTGATCTTGCCCACAATGCTATTAACTGACTTGGGAATCCTGTCTTATGTGTCAGCTTCAGGGGTTTTTTCTTGCTTAATAATTCTTGGACTAGTCATTTGTGTCGGATTCATTGATGGCGTTGGATTTGACAACAAAGTAACGACGTTATTGAACGTGTCTCGGATTCCTACTGCCCTTAGCCTTTACATTATTTGCTTTGCTGGTCATCCAATTATCCCTTTCAGTATACACTTCAATGAGACACCCACATAAATTTAGCAAGGTAAAAACCCAAACACCCTGTTTGGACATTGTTTGCTTTGGAATACAGTGAATGCATTATATCGCATTTTTTGTTATGAAAGATAATGCATTATCAAATGTAATCTGAACGCACCCTACCCTAAAACTTCTTTACCAATACATTATAACCATATGTTTACTAAAATGTGGCTTGGTTGTTGCGTAATAGGTACTTCTATGCAGCTTCTTTCTTACAACACTCATGTACTTGTCAATGGCGGTTGTGGGTTACTTGATGTATGGAGAAAGTATTGAGTCACAAATAACGCTAAACCTACCAATAAGCTTCATCATGGGGGCTGGTGCTATATATACGACGTTGTTCATTCCCCTCACTAGGTACGCATTGATGATGACTCCGATACCAAATGCCATTGAGAGTGATTTGCCTGAAAGCCTCAAGAATTGCAGAGTCCTTGGAAGATTCATAAGATTGGCTTTGCTAGCAAGTACCATGATATTTGCTTGTCTTTTTCCAAACTTTGAGTCCTTGATGTCTATAATAGGTTCCATTTTTGTTGTTTTGTCTTCGTTCGTGCTCCCTTGTGTGTGCTACTTGAAAATGTCTGAATCCTACAAGAATTGGAGTTTCAAGTTGGCTAGTATTATAGGGATTGTCGTTTTTGGTGCCGTTGCTGGGGTTCTAGGGACATATTGGTCTATTGCTGAGCTTGTTCAAGACAAGTGATTTCGCCGTTAAGGCAGTGTACCTTTTTTGATTCTCAGAGCAACACATAGTTCTGAGAATACAAAGTTCTGACTTCTGACATACTAGTAACTAATGAAGGTGTGATCAAATTGGAGCTAGATTTTACATATTCTACTATTGATTTCTGGAATATTCTACTAGATTTTGCATACAAAGTTCTGACCTTTGATCAAATTTTTTAGGCATAGATTTTGCATATTGTACTGGGTATTTGCCAAGACAAATATAATGTACAAAAATGCATGATAGAATAATCGGTAGAATAATACATAATGCAGTAGTTCTGACATCAACATCATCAATTATTTTTGATGGTCAATTAATATTGTTTATAAGCGTTCCCAAAAATGAACATATTCCCCATCAATTAAGTTTGGTCGTCCCCCTTGATATATCTGTTCAAGTGTTCAGATCCAAGTTCGAATTCTTCTTCATCTCCTTCATTTCTCCTATTTAACCTTCATCTCGTATTATTTTTGCAATACTTTTGATGTGTTTTGGAATTCCAAACATAGTCATTTTTAGCAATCTTTTTTTAGGTAGAAAGTCATTTTTAGCAATCTGAACCATGAGGAATAAAAGGTCAAACTACTCCATCCCCAAAGAATCATCAGGCTGCAGAAGACTCTTGGGTGTGTTTCTAGTCATCTCTTTGGGTCTTCTTCTAACACGCCGAAACTCCAACTCCGAATTCGCTTCAAGCTTGACCCAGACGTTCCCAGAGGATAGTACTACTCATTTATTTGGTTAGTGCAGAGCCTATTCTCTATGTTGATTAATTTGTCTGTTGCTATATTCAAGCCGGCCTAATTATGCATATACTATGATGACAATCGATCATCAATCATGATTGATGTAACACAACACTTCACACGTCCATTTCAGACTTTTCAGAAGTATATTGATGAGTTATGCATACAACTAGTAGTATATAATGTGATTGTAACCACCTTTGGAAAGTGGTAGTTGTTTCAAACTATTACCAATTACTTTTCCAATTGCTAATTGGTTTTAGTTTTGAAACACTATTGTACTTATTGTTAAGCTTGGTGATAGTCTCATCATAATTCTCAGTGCAACATAATATTCTCGCCTTCAATTTATTCAGGTACAGAAAATAACTCTAAACTGCTCGACGGGCTCCTTCCAGACGAATTTGATTCAAAATCTTGCTTAAGCCGATACGAATCCCACTTGTACCGTAAATCCTCCGCACACAAGCCCTCATTACACCTCATCTCCAAGCTACGCGAGTACGAGCGTCTCCACAGGCGTTGCGGGCCAGAGTCGAAGCACTACAACAGAATACTAACAAAGCTCGCCACTACCAAAGAAATTGCGTACACCTCTGAAACCGAAGAGTGCAAGTACATTGTGTCGTTGCCTATAAATGGTCTCGGAAACCGGATGATGAGCCTTGCATCAACCTTTCTCTACGCGATCCTCACGAGTCGAGTGCTTCTCGTGGCATTCGAGGATGACATGTCGGGTTTGTTCTGCGAGCCGTTTCTTGGTTCCACGTGGCAACTCCCCCATGATTTCCCCAACATGCATGATGACATTGATGATCTTCCAACCTATGCAAGCTTGGTGAAGAGTGTGATAGGGAACGATAACGCCACTAAGTTGGCGAATTCAATGGCAGTAATTCCGTCGTTCCTTCATGTTAATTTGCAGCAACGGACCGCACGGGGACAACAATATGAGAAGTTTTTCCATTGTGGTGAAGGCCAGATGATTCTTAACAAAGTACCGATCTTGATCTTGGGTTCGAATCAGTACTATGCACCGTCCCTTTTCATGGTCCCGTCTTTCGAGCGAGATCTTAATGAGATGTTTCCGGAGAAGGACACTGTCTTCCACCACTTGGGTCGGTACCTATTTCATTCATCAAACGAAGCTTGGAGCCAAATCACGCGGTTTTACAAGGCCAATCTTTCCAAGGCGGACAAGAAGGTGGGGATCCAAGTGAGGGTGTTTAATGCACAACTCAGACCCGCTAAGATGGTCATGGAACAAATTCTTGCTTGCACTTTAAATAACAAAATCTTGCCCGGAATTAACCAAAGCAAAGACACGTCAAGTACTTCCAAGGCGGTTTTGGTAACGTCCTTAGACAAAGAGTACTCAGAGAATCTAAGCGCGATTTATAAGAGGCAGGAGGCGATACGAGTGTATCAACCGAGCCATGAGAAGGTGCAGAGGTTCAACAACAATACTCATAACTTGAAGGCTTTGACGGAGATGTACTTGTTGAGTCTTTGTGATGAGCTGGTGACAAGTGGGGCGTCGACGTTTGGGTATGTGGCTCAGGGTTTGGGAGGACTTAGGCCGTGGATTATGCATAGGAATCCGAAAGGTACCGAGTTGTGGGACCCGCCTTGCGAAAGAGCTTTGTCAATGGAGCCTTGCTATCCTTTTGCTCCCAGGTATGATTGTGAGAGGAGGATTGAAGTCGAGCATATAAGCGGGTTTAATCCTCACATGAGGCGGTGTGAGGATTTTGGTACCGGAGTAAAGATGGTTATTGAACCTTGATTTCGAATCTATGTATGTTCAAACCAGAAAAGTTTGTACACTTACACATGAATCATAATAAAATTGTAGTGAAACGGGCATTTGAGGATTTCTTTCACTTGGTTCGGTTAACTATCCTGATGATGAATTTACCTTGATTTATTGCTAGATATATCTTAGTAAGATTTAACTCTGAAATTCATACCTAATTATCCCAATTTCAACTATCCTTAATAGTTAATACCTCTTAAAATGGAAAATTGTTTAGAAATCAAATCATGATGATTTGGGTATTTTAAGATCGAATCCTATTAATTTAAGAGGTAAGAACACAATGCTAAACTTGAATTTAATCAATTCGAACCGAAAATGGACACCAATTGAAAAAGCTAAAAGCTCTTATCAAAAACCCATAAACGCAACTCTTTTCTTAAGAACAGTAACTTTTTTACATAAGCACCTTGCCAGCTGGCAGGGGTGGCCCGGGGCATGTGCAAGACGTGCATTTGCACAGGGCCCCAAAATTAAGTAGGGCCCTAAAATTATCAAATCTAATATTATTATATAATAAAAGCTTAAAATTTTTAAATAAATTGAAATAGATAGCAAAATTAGATATAAATTTTGTGTTAGAATCTTATTAGCAACACTTATTTTAAACGGGGCCCTTGTAAGTCATTGGACGCCTCTGCCAGCTGGCACAACTCCCTTCTGATTCTTTCCCCTCCCCGATACTTCGTGTTCTTTAATATCTCCAATTCTGATCTCCTCCTTCTCTTCCTTTTATTGTCTCACACAACCTTGCGAACGATCCATCGTCGCCTTCTTTCTCCGGATCGTACCTTTACGTATTTGATCCGCCGACGATCTTTCTCCACCATCCTCCATCCGCCTTTGTCTCACTGAGGTCAAACCCGCCACCAACAACCCTGCAACTTCGACAACCTCGCCTTCAATCTCTTCTTTACTGATCTATCTTGGACTATTTGTGAGGTATGAAATTCGGCCTTTCATTATGCACATACGTTATTCTTCTTGTTTTGCAGTTAGGCCCCGTTTGGTTTGTCGTGACATATGGAAACGTAAACGTAAACGAAAACGAATTGAATCTAGACCATTTTTAGTATCATAATACATTTATATAAAAAAAATCATCCAACAACTTGTCCATTGCAAAAGTGAGATAGAAGGGAGTGATTCCACCATTTTGTTACCCACCCCCTTGGTGGAGGAATGATCGAGGGGGAGCAAGTAGACCTGCGCCCGGTTCCGGAACCGGCGGTTCCGGTTCCACGGAACCATGGAACCGGGACCGGAACCGGCTTTGGTCCGGTTCCCCGGTTCCGGTCCGGCTCCGGTTCCCGCCGGTTCCGGAGCCGGTTCCACCCGGTTCCGGTTCCCGCCGGTTCCACCCGGTTCCGGTTCCGGTTCGGAACCGGGCATTAAAAAAAATTAAAAATTAAAAAAAATTAAGAGTCTAGCCGCGATCGCGGTAAATACAAACCGCGATCGCGGGTCACGGACCGCGATTGCGGCCCGAAACCCGCGACCGCGGGCCCAAAAAACAGAGACTCTGTTTTTGGGCCAAAGTCCAAGCCGCGATCGCGTTGACCATTACGCGATCGCGGTTTACACTTTGGCCTAAACCGGGCTTGGAAATTGGACTAAGGCGAATCCGTGATTAATGCTTGTTCTTCAAAACAAAAAAAAAGTTGGATAATTAAAGGGCTTGGACTTAAAATTAAGTTGCCTACGTATCCTCTCGGGGTTATAGAGGAATCAAAGCCCACGTAGTTCTCTTTCCTTTCGATATGAAACCCCGATTTTCTTACCATCGTCCATCTACGTCGATGCATCCGAAGCGCTTTGGGATTGGGACTCGTCGTCTTGCCCGTCCGAGTCGGAAGTTTCGGATACCTCCGCCTTTTGTTGACGAATTTCCGCTCTCTTCCAATCACATACGCACACTTGGGCTTCCAAGACATCGGGCTTTAAACTAGATCGTTTTGCATCAAGGACGTGTCCTCCTTCGCTAAATGTTTGCTCTACCGATACGGTCGAGGCGGGAACAACAAGCACTTGAGCCGCGATCTTGACCAAGGTTGGGAAAGTCTTCTTGTGGGTCTTTCACCAATCTAAAATATCAAATTCTCCTTCACCAAACTCAAATTGGGTTGTTAGATATGTTTCAAACTCCGCATTCGAGCTCGAATGTCTCGGTTTCTTGGTAAGGCTATGCAAAAGATTAGCCCCCCACCTTTTAGTAGCACCGAGGGCACTCGAACTCGAAGAGGATGATGAATGTGGAGGTAATGGAGAAGAACTAACACTAGATGAATATTCGGTAATCAATTCCTCAATTGATCTTCTAACTTTACTAAGTATATCCCCAACACTAGCAATATCATCATCAACATCCAACCCTAATGCCTCATAATAACCCTTCAAACATGCTTCTAAACCACCCATCTTAAACCTAGGATCAAACACACAAGCAACAAGATAGATATCGGGGATAACTTTATAATAGTGCAACCATTTCACTTGCATAGCATCAATAGCACCACAAAGTTCATTGAATTTACGCCCCTCACAAAAACCGCCCACCACATTCAATGCTTCAAAACAAAACAAATGAGCACAAGGTTTATAAACATGACTAAAAGTTAATGTTGCATCATGAAATATTTTCAAAACTTCTAAGATTCTATAACAATAATCCCATACTTGAGAAATAATGGGATTGTCGGGAAAATATATGGACGCAAAAGAAGTCAAAAGATCTTTGTAAGGCATGCATGCATGAAGTAGTTTATAAGTGGAGTTCCAACGGTGGCAAACATCTTTTGGAAATGTTCGGGGTGGAACACCTTTTTGACTACAAAACGCCGTCCAATCTTGGGCGGTTCGTGGGCTAGCCCACATACGACTAACAACATATCTAATAGGAGCAATTAAACCCGACATAACATTTAAACCATCTTTGACACAAAGGTTTAAAATATGGCAAACACATCTTACATGAAATACTTCGCTCCAAGAATTGGTTGACAATGCGGAAACAAATCTCGGATTGAAGCGGTGTTGTTAGATGCATTGTCAAACGAGATAGAAAAAACTCGATGAAGTAGTCTATACTCTTCCAAAATAGTACGAATAATGTTACTAATCATTAAAGCGGTATGAGAAAAATCAAATACTCTATAAGCCAAAACACGTTTTTGCACATTGAAATGATCATCAAGAAAATGACATGTTAAGCCCATGTATGAATGATTTTGCCAATGATCACTCCAAATATCACTACAAATTGAAACTTTAATATCATTTTGAGCAAAAAAACTCACCAATGCCATTTTGCGAGTTTTATATGCTTTCATCACATTCTTTTTTACCGACTTCCTAGTAGTCGGTTTATAAGCGGGTTGTACATGATTAGTCATCCAATTGTTAAATCCTAACTTTTCGGCAAAACTAAATGATAAGTGATCAACACAAATAGACTCGGAGAAGGCATACATGCTATCATTATGGTTATAAGTAAATAAATGAGGGTTATGATGAGGATTAAGGGAAGAAGAAGTTGCAAACCCGGAGAGTTGGGATTGTCCTCGCATCATGCCTAACTTGTCGGGGTGTGCTCTCTTCACGTGCTTTGACAATGTTCCATAGCCCGATCCCGACACCCATGTGTAATGCTTAGGACAATAGTTGCAATGAACTTGAAATTTCTTGGTAGATGCCTCATAAGCTCCCTTACGAAAATGTTTTGTAAATATGTCGGATTTAAGGATTGGAGCCTCACCCTCGGTCGCCTCGGATCCATGATCCACTCCCTCATTTTCATTGGGAGTGGACGATCCCGGTTGTACCACATTGGGATTGGGATTCGAAAATTCCGCCAAGTTAATAGGGGGTACAAATTCTACATTTGAAGCACTCTCTTGTGAGCCAAAAATTTGATCAATGTTAAGAAATCCTTCCATTCCCAATGTAGAGATTGAGAGATTGAGAGATTGAGAGATTGAGAGATTGAGAGATTGAGAGATTGAGAGATTGAGATTTGAGATTTGAGATTTGAGAGAGCTTTGTAAACTTGAGAGATTGAGAGATAGAGAAAGATTGGTAGAATGGTAGTGTGGGTGGGAATGAGATCATGTAGTGGTTATTTATAGAAGAAATTTATCAACTAGCCGTTGGAATTATGAAATAGCCGTTGGAAACTAGCCGTTAAAAACTAGCCGTTGGCTTTTAAAGCAAAACCGCGACCGCGGCCATAAAGGGCCGCGATCGCGACCCACCATACCGCGACCGCGGCCCGAGACCCGCGGTCGCGGTTTTGATTTTGGCGAAGAATGGTCCATTCTGTTGAAATAACCGCGACCGCGTGGTTTCAGGCCGCGGTCGCGGTCTGGTAAACTGCGATCGCGGCCCTAAAGCCGCGGTCGCGGTTTTGAAATCCGATAAAAAAAATAGCCGTTGGAGGGGAACCGGCGGTTCCAAACCGCCGGTTCCCCGGTTCTGGAACCGCCGGTTCACCGGTTCCGGGGGGAGAAACCGGAACCGGAACCTTACCGGGAACCGAACCCGCCGGTTCCGGAACCGGGTCCAGGTCTAGGAGCAAGCCCCTTTTTATAATGGATAAGAGGTTGTGCAAAAAAGTTGATTTTTTTGTCAATGTATAATGACACTAAAATAGACTACGTTCATTTCCATTCCGTTTACGTTTTCATGAATTACAACCAAACGGGGCCTTAATATGCATTTCTTTCATTTGTCATATCGTTTAGGGATTTCTGATTCATTTGAGTTGCAATCTGACACTCCGGGTTAGGTTTTTTCCCCTCTTTAAGTTACTTCGGTAAATGATTTGAGATTTAGGATTAGGGTTTTGGGTTAGTTCGAGTAATTGTTATTATTACCTTCCTCTAATTATACTCTTGCATTTTCTAAGGCAACGAGAATTAAGAACATTCTTGCTAAACGACAATTCAGATTTGCTCAAATTCACTTGTTACCCCAAAGTTGCTCCATAAGAATCGAGGATGTTGATAATTTCCGTAGCTTGTTGACAAGTTGCCTCAGCAAAAACTATGTTGTCATCTGCAAAAAAGAGATGTGAGAGTGGGTGCGATTCTAGCAATGCGGATACCTTTCAGTCGTCCTTCCTCTTCTCCTTTTCGAATTAGTGCAGAGAACCCTTCCGCCACAAGTAAAAATAGATAAGGATAGAGCAGGTCGCCTTGCCGGAGTCCTCTAGTTGGAATGAATTCTGAAGACAGACTACCTCTCATGAGAATTGAGAACGAGACGCTTGAAACACATTTCATCAGCAGCCCAATCCACGTCTCATTAAAACCTAATCCACACATGCTTTGTTCCAAAAACCTCCACTCAACCCAGTCATACGCCTTTGCCATATCCAACTTTAGAGCCATGTAACCCTTCTTCCCATTTCTTTTGTTCTTCATAAAATGGAAAAGCTCAAAGTTGATAAGACATTATCAATAATCAATCGACATGGGATAAAAACAATATGTGTATCTGAAATGACTTTATGCAATACTTTCTTCAATCTGTTAGCAAGCACTTTGGAATCAATTTTACATAGTTGCACAAGCTAATAGGTCGGAGCTCCTTCATGCAAAAAGGATCAATAACCTTAGGAATTAAAGAGATAAAGGTGTGATTGAAATGCTCGTGAAAGGGTGAGCCACTCAAAATACCTAAGACAGAAGAGATTACATCGGGGCCAACAATATGCCAATGTTGTTGGTAAAACAACGTTGACATTTCATCCGGTCCAAGGGATTTTGTTGGATGCATTGAGAAAAGATCAAGGCGTACCTTTTCACCGGTGAATGGATGAGTGAGCATCAGATTGTCCTCTTCCACAAATAAAGGCGAGAGTCCTTGAACAGTCGTGTTCAAATGTGGATTTAGATCAGTTTTAAAGAGTTTCGAGAAATACTCAACAACCACCCTTGTCATATTCTCCTTACTTCTCCACTCCATACCATTATCATCCATAAGGCGTCTTAAATGGTTCCTTTTACATCTCCTATTGGCCTTCTTAAGAAAAAAGAAGGGTTATAGTCACCCCATCTCAGTTCATTTTCCTTATCTCTTTGATACCACAACATTTACTCTTGAGCCATGAGTTCCCTTTCCCGTTGTTCTAAAGATCTTCTTTTGTTGACACAATCCCCGCACATTCCGGCTTTGTTCAATTTTTGGAGTTCCTCGCTAACCCGACCCGCAATTTGCGGGTTGCGGATTGACGAGCACTTTTATGTCGTGGTAAAAGCGTTGTCAAAGAAAAATCCTAACTTTCAAACCTAAGTATAGTGAAAGCAAGGGTCGTACGCACAAAGACTCAGATTTCTAGTGTTTAAATAATATTACTAGAGTAATAAAGGGGATTTTTAGAATTCAAACTAATAATCTAAGAAACAAAAGCAAAACAAGTAAAATAATTGGGTTTTCAAGTAGAAAGAAAGCGGCCAACTAGTTTTATATCCATTGCATAGATGAGTTTTGATCCTTGATTATTCTTAATTCAATTCCCTTGACTAATCTATTGTGAATTCATGGAATTCAAGCTCAAAGTGGTTATTAATATGCACCGTCTTTAATAACCTTTTAACCAATTAACCTAGAAAACCTTCTATGTCAAATTGATCATGCAAATTAGTTCAAAACATTCAATAGAAACATCGTTCATAAATTTCACCGTATATTCATAAATTTTTGTAATTGAATTCTCCTCCTTTGATTAACCTTATTCCACCGTATATAAGTCTAATCAAAGGATTCATCCATGAACAACCGAATTCCACCGTATATTTAGTAATTTTAGTTGTAATTCAACCTAGAAATCAAAATAGGAAATCAAGCTATTGAAATCCTAAGCGAATCGAATCACTTAAACATGGAGTAATTCAATCTAGTCAAGGCAATTTGAAATAATTCAAATCTCACAAACAATCTTGCATACAACTTCAACTAACTATTGAAATCAAAATAGGTGATCAAGCTATTGAAATCCTAAGCGAATCTAATCACTTAAACATGGAGTAATTCAATCTAGTCAAGGCAAGTTGAAATAATTCAAATCTCACAAACAATCTTTCATACAACTTCAACTAACTAGTTGGACATGGAAATTTAGCTAGAAGATCTGTCTTATAGAAGAAATCAAACTTACAAGAGTCAGATTTCTCTTCAAATTCTTCTCTAGGGTTTTTGTCTCCCAAAATTCTCTCTAAAGTTGAATAACTTAAAATAAAGCTTTTTTCCTCCAAAATAAAACCCTAAAAGAGTATTTATATTATATCCTCAAAACATCCCAAAATAACAAGAAAATAATTAAAAAGATAAAACGAAGCCTCGGAATCAGCATCGGATCAACGCGTGTTGGGCGCGGTTTGTCACTTGGGAGCGCGGTCGCACTCTGGCCTATTCTGCCCGCGCTCAAGCCTCAACAACTTCCATCTCTCGATGCTGGCATGATCCTATGAGTGCGGTCGCGCTTAACCTTCTTGGGTCGTGTCTATCCTTTTTGTTGGATCGTAACCGGTTAGCTAGAGCTTGGGAACTGGCTGTTAAGCTGTTCCCAAGGCAGCGGAAGAAAATATCGCAAGTATTAAAAGGACAGAGTGAACACAGTTCCTTATAGAGGAACCCCACTACAACCAACCAGTTGTATGGGTAAACCTCTACCTCCGCTTGGAGGATTTTGAATGACTTACTTATATTATTGATTTGTTCCTTAGTTACAAACAGCCAGATTCAAACTTCTCTGTTCCTACGAGTTCTACCTAACTCTAGCAACACTAATGAATCTTCTCAACTAAGTTCATAAGCGAACAACAATCACTAAATAAGTAACTCAAACCTTACACCGAAATGCAGTTCCCTCGATCTTGGGAACTTGGCTTCACCGTCGTCGAAATCAGACACTCGTCGCCGGGGACTTCTCTTCTTCTTTCTCTTTCTTTGTTATGAGTGTTTGTGAGTTCTGGGAGAAGTGCTCAATCCGAGTACTATTCATTTGGCTTTATACTCGAGTGAACTTGGGCTTCAATCGCATCTTTCATTTGTGTCCGAAATGCCCTTTGCTTGATGCCCAAGTTGTACTTTCTTCACATGTGACTTCGATTTGAACTAGGTCAACTTCTTGAGATGATCGGACCGTTGGATCAATCGTGACAGTCTGCTCCTCAGACTGTGCCTTCATCCTGTCCAAGACAGGATCCCGTGATATGCGTTGATCGGTCCTTGTCCTCACATGTGAGTTCCCATGTCGTGGGAACTGTCCTCTTCAGAGTTCCTTTGGGAGAAACTCTTCATCGTGTAAACCTGTGTTCTCTGGTCATTCCTGGGAGTTCCCATTACATGGGAACTTTCATCTTCAGAGTTCCCTTGATGGGAACTCTTCATTGTGTGCTTCTGTGATCTTTGATCATTCATGGAAGTTCTTTGCTCAACCTGTGTTCCTTAGAAATACTTGATCAAAGCACATTAGTTCCCTTATAGCGTTTGTCATTATCAAAACTCGGAGAACTGTATCGTTGTTTCGATGTTTAGAACCGGAGGTCCCAACATCGTTCCAACACTTTTGTCCTTACACTTTAATGCTTTCCACCGGTTTCTCCATTCCTCGACATCCACCAATCTCACCTCTCGATCCTGAAATGAAACACAAAAGAGCGTAGATTCAGAACTAAAGTAAAACAAAACTAGACTACGAATTAAGGTGAAAATCTAACTAGAAATGCATGAAAAGAGAATAGAAACATACTCTAAAACCTATAACTATATGCTCTATCACGAATCGACCCACGACACGTGGGGGTCAGGTCGCGGTCGCGGGTCGATTTTTTTATTTTACCGGTCGGGTTGAGTTTTAAAAAAAACAATTTTTGTGTTTGTGGGTAAAAAATCATTTTTGACCTGCGAATCGTGTCGCGGGTCAACTTATTATTTTTTGGCGGGTCACGGGTCGACCCGATCCATTGAACATCCATATGTCTATAAGAATATATTTATTTATTTAATTTTGGAATTATTATATATGTTTAGTCTTAATACATTATAAATATCTTTAAATATATGTATAATGTATGCATATAAATAAGTTTTTATGTTAAAGATCCGGTACAGTGTCAACTAGTTTATAAGATATTAGAGAATATTTTTGTGGAAAGAACTTTATGTACGGTATATAATTTGCCTTTTAAAGTTTGAGCCAGCATGTTTGACTAGATCTGCTTAGAATAATATGAATCACATGATTGACATTCTATCGTTATTTCTGGCATTTAATCCAATCATATACATCTATTTAATTTTTTTGTATATATATGGAGACTTATAGTAGACTTTGACTAGCTAGCAATTTTCAACAACTCAACAAATGAATTGAACGACTTGCTAGTTGCTACATATATATATCATACTCCCTCCGTTTCACAATAGTTGTTTTTAGACAAAATTTCACACATATTAAGAAAAAAAAAATTTCTCCAAATTGCCCCTATTAAATGCTCTCTCTTTTTTCTCAATCACCAATAAGTGATTTGTACTTTTAAAAAGAAATTTTGGGAGAAGTGTAATGTGGGGTATACTCTAAGGGTATAAATAGAAAAAAACTTTATATGAACAACTATTTTGAAACGAAAAAAATTGGCTTTAAGAACAACTATTGTAAAACGGAGGGAGTATATTATTATGAAGGGAAGTCATATACGGAGTAAAAGACTTCACACTTCGCTAACCTTATTCGATGAGGCAAACAGATCAAACAATGGTGTTCCTTTGGATGCTAATTGCATCTCTCTTGCTTTTCATCCTAGGAACCCAATCTAACCCCAATTCATTGCCCGGTTGTCCAGAAAGCTGTGGAAATATCACAATTCCATACCCATTTGGCACAAAACCAGGCTGTTACCTTGATGACACCTTCTTCATCTCCTGTGATACAACCACCTCCGACCCTCCAAAAGCTTTCTATAGAACAACCGACATTAACATCACCGAGATCATGCTCTCGGATGGTCAGATGAGAATCTGGTCTCACATTGCCCACCAATGTTACAACAAAACTGGCTCTCTTATTGCAAAAGAGGCCAAACAAGATCTCAAACTCACCCTACAAAAATTCCCAATCTCCTCTTCCAAGAACAAGTTCATGGTTGTCGGTTGCGATGCATATGCATTCTTTACTAGCTCCACTAGCGCCTTCACGGGCTGCAGTACATCTTGCACTAGCTTGGTTGGCGTCGTCAATGGAACTTGCAATGGGATTGGCTGTTGTCAAATGGCGATTCCTAAAATGGCAATGGGCACAAACATTACTCTGAGGGGCTTCAGCAACCGCCCTCCTTCCGTGTCAAGCTTTGATCCGTGTAGCTATGCATTTGTGGTGGAGAATACTGCTTACACTTTCAACTCTATCGACTTCCTTGTTGATCCAAGCAACTCGGGTAAGCTTCCCGTCATTCTTGATTGGATGATAGGAAATCAAACTTGTGAGGAGGCGAAGGGAGATGCAATGAGCTATGCGTGCAAGGCGAACAGCGATTGCTATGACTCGGATAATGGTCCAGGTTATAGATGTAATTGCAGTCTGGGATATGAAGGGAATCCTTACCTACCAAATGGATGTCAAGGTTTTTCAAACTTACCAATTAATAGTGATTTAATTTTCTCCACAATGTACTTATGTACACTTTATATTTTTGTCATTAACTAAATATATATTCTTGTGGGTTTTGTAACTTTTGCTTGTTTCCTTCAGATATAGATGAATGTAAGGTGTTTCAGCCCTGCACTAGCACATGCTCAAATTTGCTAGGAAGCTACCGGTGTTCTTGCCCTAAGGGATACATAGGAGATGGGAAGAAAGATGGAACGGGTTGCATCCCTGGATCAAGTTTATCCAGGAATCTGCTGATTACACTAGGTATGTACTTATGTGATGCTGGTTTTTAACCACAAGAATTTACTGATTGTCTGAATGAGTAATTGCCATGAACTAAAACAGATCAATTATACTTACCCTTCAATATATATGCACTTGTCTTTGCAGGAGTTGGTGTAGGAATAGGAACAATTATTTTGCTATTAGCTTGCTATTGCTTGTATCAGATTGTAAGGAATTCAATTGAGAAAAGGCAAAGGGATACGAATTTTAACCGGAATGGTGGTTTGTTGTTAGAACAACAAATATCCTCACACAATGACATAATGGAGAGGACTAAGATCTTCACATCCCGGGAAATGTATAAAGCAACAGACCATTTCAACCAAAGCAGAATACTGGGTCAAGGTGGTCAGGGCACTGTTTACAAAGGTATGTTGGATGATGGAAGAATCGTAGCCGTCAAGAGAGCCAAGTCCGTAGATGAAGACCAACTACACCAGTTCATTAACGAGGTGGTTGTTCTTTCCCAAATCAGCCACAGAAATGTTGTTAAACTAGTCGGATGCTGTTTGGAGACACAAGTTCCTCTCCTTGTGTATGAATACGTGCCGAATGGGACACTTTATCAGCATATCCATGATGATCCAACTGAAGATTTCCATCTCACTTGGAAGATGCGTTTGCGAATTGCAGCGGATTCAGCTGGAGCTTTGGCATACCTACATTCATCGTCGTCTGTCCCCGTGTACCACAGAGACATCAAGTCATCCAATATACTGTTGGATGACAAGTACAAGGCCAAAGTCTCCGATTTCGGGATTTCAAGGAGCATTCCCATCGACCAAACTCACTTGTCAACCTGTCATGTACAAGGTACTTTCGGATATTTGGATCCGGAATACTTTCGGTCATACCAGTTTACAGAAAAGAGTGATGTGTATAGCTTCGGAGTAGTGCTTGTTGAGCTCTTAACCAGTAAGAAGCCGATTGATAGCTCAATCGGGTCCCAAGACCATAGAAGTTTGACAGTAGAGTTCTTATCAATGATGGAAAATCGTTGCTTGTTTGATGTGTTGGACCCTCGGGTATTGAAGGAAGGCAAGGAGGATGAACTGCGAAATGTTGCCAACCTGGCGCGTCGGTGCTTGAACATGGTTGGGAAAAATAGGCCTAAGATGAAAGAAGTTGCAATGATACTAGAAGAGATGAAATCATCTCACGTGAATGATCCTAGAGTAGGTGCTATTTGTTCGAGTATTTCCCCTTTGCTCAGTGAAGATGATTTTCCTAGCCATGTTAGTTTGCAGGATTCAAGTTCTTTATCCAGCGATGTGCATCCTTTATTGCTCAACACCATGTGATCGTGTATTTTGCACTTCAAGCATTTATGGATGGTAGTTATGATTTGTGATTGCTTAATTCACTTGATGCAAGTCAACAATGACTCGTTTCATGATAATTAATGATCTCATATGAATTCAATGCAAATAATCTCACTCTTTCAAAGGAATTGAGATCAGGAATGATCATGGAAGAAGAATCTAGAAGAAGAAGAAGAGCGGGAAAAACTGAGAGAGAAAATGTGCGTTTCATTCATTACTGTGCAAAACAGATTACAGAGCTTTTTATATTGCTTCATAAGGAAAATGTGTGGTCTTAACAAGTGCCACGTATACAAAGTTTGTTATGCTCTATACTCCCAATACCCCCTCAAGATGGAGGCGAATCAAGAAGTCCCATCTTGGGTAAAACAGCTTGAAGTTGAACACCAGGAAGAGCTTTTGTCAAAAAATCAGCTTTCTGTTGAGAAGAGGAGCAATGATGTAATGAGATTAATCCTTCAAGCAACTTTTCTCGAGCAAAATGACAATCAAGCTCGATATGCTTGGTCCGTTCATGAAATAACGGATTCCGAGCGATATATATAGCAGCTTGATTGTCACATTTCACTGGTATAGGTGTAACACCAGTAACATCCAAATCACCAAGTAACCGACTAAGCCAGGCCAACTCAGAACAAATTCTCCTTAAAGATCTGTATTCAGATTCAGCAGAGGATAAGGAGACACTACACTGTTTTTTAGACTTCCAGGATACCAAGTTCCCCCCAAGAAGCACCACAAACCCACTTACTGATTTTCTAGAATAAGGACATGTTGCCCAGTCAGCATCACAAAAGCCTTGCAACTGAAATTGTGGCTTATTGTTAAGCAACAAAGCCTTAGATTGTGTTCCTTTGAGATAGGAAAGAACTCTTTTTGCTGCAGTCATGTGAGAATCCCGTGGTGCTTGATTAAACTGGCTGAGAACTTGCACTGGAAAAGCAATGACAGGCCTGGTGTTGACTAGAAAGTTAAGTTTGCCAACCAACTGTCGATAAGGAAGGGGATCTGATAACAATACACCTTCACGAGAAAGTAATTTTTGCCTCAAATCAAGTGGACTAATAGCTGGTTGAACAGAAGCACAATCAAAATCTTGAATCAATTCAGCAATAAACTGTCTTTGAGTCATCAACAATCCATGATCAGTTGGAATAAATTCCATTCCCAAAAAATAGTTCAAAGTACCCAGATCCTTGATGCGAAATTCTCCATGAAGATATACCTTTAAAGACTCAATTTCTGAAATGTCATTCCCTGTGCATAAAATGTCATTGACATATACTGCAACAAACACAACTGAATCACCATTGTGCTTGAAAATAAAGAATAATCATTCAATGACTGTTTATACCCTCTGGATTTCAAACTTGAGGAAAGCTTGGCATACCATTGACGACTAGCCTGTTTTAAACCATAGAGTGATTTCCTTAATCGACACACCATAGTAGGATCTGGAACTTGCAAACCTTGAGGAACCTTCATATAGACTTCCTCATCTAGCTCTCCATGTAGGAAAGCATTATTAACATCTAATTGGAATATTTTCCAATCCCTTTTCAAAGCCACTGAGATTAGCACACGTACAGTAGTCAGCTTTATCGTTGGGGAGAAAGTCTCTGTGTAATCCACCCCTTCTTGTTGAGTGAACCCTCGAACCACTAGCCGTGCTTTGTATCTGTCTATCTTGCCTTCTGAATTTCTCTTCAACTTATAAACCCATTTGCAACTGATAGCCTTTTTTCCTTTTGGCAATTGAACTAGATCCCAAGTGTGATTAGTATCCAGGGCTGTAAACTCATCAACCATAGCCTTTTGCCATACTTCATATTGACATGCCTGTTGATAAGTAAAAGGTTCATGCTTGGGTCTAATGCCAGAAGGTGGTTCAGCTGTAGCAAAAAAAATTGGATGCTAGAAGTAAGTGTATGACCACAAAACAGACCATTATCAACAGCTACTGAGCACACATAGTCATCAAGATAACTCGGTGGATGATGAACCCTTGCAGACCTCCTCAACCCTGGTTGTGATACAAAAGAGACTGAACTGGAAGAAAGAGAACTAATCTCAATAGAATCATCTTCAGACATTCCTTCTTCAGAAGTAAACAGTTTGGATGAAGGGGAAGAAAAGGAATGAAAAGGGAAGAAATCTTCATGAAATACAATATCTCTGGAAACTATAACTTGTTTGGTTTCCAAGTTGTAGGTTTTGTAAGCCTTTTTACTAAAAGGGTAACCAAGAAAGATAGAAGGTGAGGCTCGGGCTTGAAACTTGTCCCTGCCTTGTCTAAGGGTGGAAACAAAGCATAAGCAACCAAAAGTTTTGATATGGTTATAAAAGGGTTTTATGGTATAAAAGTTCAAAAGGTGTTTTGTTATGGAGGATTTTGGTAGGGATTCTGTTAATGAGATATGTTGCAGTTAAAACACTATCTCCCCAGAATTTCATTGGCAATTTTGATTCAAACATCAGGGCTCGGGCAACCTCTAAGAGATGTATATGCTTTCGTTCCACTACCCCATTTTGTTGGGGTGTAGAAACACATGATGTCTGATGTTCAATCCCTTGTGACCTCAAAAAATTAGCAGCTTCATTACTTGACCCCAGTTCAAAAGCATTGTCAGACCTTATGGCTTGTACTGATCTTTGAAACTGTTTCTCAACCATTACCAGAAAAGCTTTAAGGACTGTGAAAGCATTGCCTTTTGTTGTCAACAAGTGTACCCATGTAGATCGAGTGAAGTCAACTACGATGGTAAGGAAGTATCTATGACCATCATAAGTACTGGTATGATAGGGGCCCCACACATCTGTATGTATAAGCTGGAAAGGATGAGAAGTGGTTATGGAACTAGAAGGAAAAGGTAATTTTGTTTGTCTGGCTTTAGCACAAACTTCACAAGGTGTGAGTTTGACTTTATTATATTTGAAGGAATGAGGAAAAGGTAAATTTTGAAGACTGTACAAGGGTAAATGTCCCATCCTATTGTGCCAAAGAAACAGATCTACATTGCTAGCAAACTGTTGTGTAACCATGGCATGAGTTTCTGCCTTATTCTGTCCTTTTTTGTTCCCAGAGACTAGGAAATACAGATCTTTATCAGCCCTACCAATCTCCATAGGCATCCTCATAAAAGGAGTCTGCATCAAACATTTAGTAGGTGTGAACAAAATTTTACATTTCATATCCCTGATAAGCTTGCCTACTGAGATAAGATTGCATTTGAAGCTTGGCACAAGTAGAACATCTCGCAAGACTAAATCAGGAAGAACTTGCACACTTCCAGATATTTGCACAATGGAAGTTTCTTCATTAGGTAAAGAGATAATAAAAGGCTTTGGCAACTGATGTGTTGACTCAAATAAAGCAATATCACTGCACATGTGACAACTTGCTCCACTATCTACTATCCAGTTCCCTTTATCAAAGAGTTTGGTAGTAAAAAGCGTACCTGCAAAGCCTACAAAATCGTCATGAGCAACTTCTTTACCTTTATCTGATTTTCCATTCAACAATCCAAGCAACTGAGCAATCTGATCTTGTGTTAACTCTGTAACAGAACCACCAGTCTGCGCTGAACCAGCAAATTTCTCTTCCTTGCTCGAATTCTTGGACTTGTTGTTGATCTTGTAATCAGGTGGAAAACCGATGATAAAATAGCATCGATCCACTGTGTGATTAGTTTTCTTGCAGTTTGTGCAATAGAGAGATTTTCTTTCACATGTCTTCTTCTGCTGCAAATGAGAACCACCAGATGGATTTGAAGTCTTTGCAACAACATTCATTGAAGCTATCTCATTATTTATATGAGATCCATTCTGAATCTCTCGTTGTGTTTCTTCTTGCAGCAACAGATTATAAACATGATTCAGATCTAGCAATGGCTTCATCATCAAGATACTACCTCTAATTGTGGTGAATCGTTCATTCAACCCCATGAGAAAATCAAGAAGACGCTGATCTTCATCTCTCTTGAGCAATTTCTCTACTGAACCACAAGTGCACTTTGGAATTTCCTGAAAGCTGTACAGTTCATCCCAAAGAGACTGCAATTTGGTAAAATATGTTGATACAGAAGCTGCTCCTTGCGTTCTTGAGTTCAATTCCTTTCTTATGGAATAAAGTGGAGCTCCACTGACTTGACTGAACCTTGCCATCAACTGATCCCAAATTCCAGATGCCGTCTCGATGTAGAGTACACTTCGATGGATCTCTGGACTCAGGCCATTTAAGATCCACGATTTTACCATGTCGTTGCATCGACACCATCGATTGTACATTGGATCTGTCCTTGTTGGTTCTATCAACGTTCCATCAATAAATCCTGTTTTATTCTTAGCTGAAAGCGCAATCTTCATCGAAATTCGCCATTCGCCGAAGCCAGATCCTTCAAACACTTGAGAAGTCAAAGATAATCCAGGATTATCTCCTGATGTGAGATGATATGGATCATTCGAATCAATCGTTGTCGCTGGTGTATTACTTCCAGTCATTTTCGCCGATTAACCGAACAGAAAAGAACAATCAAGGAAAAACAGAATGCGGAAGCGATAAAATCGATCAGAAAGATCGAAAAAATGAGCTCAGATCTACTAGTTGATGCTCTAATACCATGAGATCAGGAATGATCATGGAAGAAGAATCTAGAAGAAGAAGAAGAGCGGGAAAAACTGAGAGAGAAAATGTGTGTTTCATTCATTACTGTGCAAAACAGATTACAGAGCTTTTTATATTGCTTCATAAGGAAAATGTGTGGTCTTAACAAGTGCCACGTATTCAAAGTTTGTTATGCTCTATAATCCCAATAGGAATCGATTCTTGTTATGGAATATATCTTTAACTAATTCGCGCTCGAACATGTACATCAGGTTTAAGACAAAACACCACGATGATCATTAGAGGTTTAGGGTGCAAATTTCAATGCTGTATGAGTTGGTTAGTAAGATGGGGATACTAGTACCTGCAAGTCTCAGTTAAGTGCCAAATAGCATACTATGTTCGAGCAAATCTCAGTTCGGTGCCAAATAGCGTACTATGTTCGAGCAATTTGGCAGCCTAAAGGGAGGATGATGGTGCCAAATAGCGTAATATGAAATGAACTACAACAAAGTGCCTTCAATATGTTTTTACATTTCATCTAGGTACTTGAAGACATGAACTTTTAGCCCGAAGATACCTTCATCTTATGCTTCCTGTAACCTTCTACTTTCTTGAATTATGTAACAGCCAAAAAGAGGAGGCAGAGAAATCCAGCATGAATAACCATTGCAAGAATCAAGCCAGTCTTGTTCTTGTGTGATGGAGCTTCATTCGATACATTGGGTGTAAAATCTGCACAAATATGATCTCGCAAAGTAAATAAATAAGGCAAATTTTCAGTTGAAATATACCAAATGTAAAACTCACTTGGGACAATGCTGACAGCTGATATAGACGGTCCATAAGTCCCTTGAAATGGCACACAGCAAGTCCCTTTTCCAGCCCAGAACAAATGAATTTCCAAGTAGTTTTCTGTTACCTCAGCAATGAATTGTTTTTTAACAGCTGTAAATGACAATCCACCAGCCTCCTTGCGTATGTCAAAGTTTTTTACTACCAGGTTTCCCTGATTTAAAGAGTCTTGATTAGTCACAAGTATTTTTGTAAACTAAGTAAAAAAAAAGCAAGAGCGGATCACTTCTATACCTGAATGTATATGTCAAAAACACGCCTTCCAAGGCTTTTCCAAGTTTGCCCATTTTGAATGAGCAGCTCTACAAATTGGAGAATCACAGTGTAGTTTCCATTCTGAAGCCCCAAGCCATAATACCTTAATGAACCAGGTGACAATCTTGCTGTTTGGAATATCTGTTGGTCTATAGTATTATTGACTTGCAACGACGTAGATGCTGTATATGAGACATTGCTGTTGAAAAGAAAGTATCCTGCATTGCTTACACCCCATCTGTTGGTGTCAACAACATAATATGAGGCCGAAGTAAGGTTCTCGTTTTCTTGTTCGTACACCGTTCCTTCAGAGGATTTGATTTGTGGGCCCCCACACTTAACTGCAAAGCTGCTATCTACAAATGAAAAAAAAAATGACTTAAACTTCACTTAATCAAGAACAAGTTGATGTTGCAAGGGATTTCATTTAGCAATTGGATTACTTGCAAGAAAAGAGATAAAGGCTGTTACATTTTGGAGAGCCACGGTTGCAGGGAAAACTGTTTTGCAGACAATTCAATCCGGATGGCAGAGCGCTGCAGCAAGAAGACGCGTCATGATTATATACTTAAAAGGTTTTGAAGATATGAACATTAAGATTTCAGAATTGAGAGTGAAGGTTTTGGATACAGCTCTCTTAATCTCAAATTCCATATCCCTATTCTCTTTTGAGGTGTGAAGTTTCAGTTTAGGACTGACAAAGTCTGCCAGGTTAACAAAGCTGCTTTATGAATCCCAGATTTTTATTATTCATAGCTTCTTGCCCATTAAGTAAGAGAAGCCTGTTTACTTGTCAATAAGCATTGAGACTATGTCAATTAAGCAGTTTTTGGATGAAGATAAGACGAAACACCTTAAATGTATACAAAAACTGAAATTACCTGTCACTTGTAGCTGTAAAATTATTTGCAACCAAGTTCCTGCATTCAAAAGCAAGGGAACCGAAAAGTGAGAAACTAAAACAAAGAAATACCACATTGTGGAGTGGGCTATGGGATCAGAGGTAACAGAAGAACACTGAGCTCTATCACAAGTTATAGAGAACTAAAGATTTGGGACATACAGCTGTACCATGTTACCAGTAACCCAGGAAGGAAGGTCACCAGTAAACTGATTGTAAGATACATCTCTGCATGGATAGACAACAAAAACAATATTCAGCCAAAAAAAATCATGAAGAATGCTATTTAAGCATATGCCAGGATGCTAAAAAGTGAATTTATTTTTTAATCGCCCAATCCAATGGTGTTTACCACTAGAAGGGCGCTTACAACACGTTTTTTAAATTTGAACAAAGTCCATGCATCGAAATAGAAGAAACAAGAAATAATCTCCAAGAATGTAAGTTGAATTTCAACTCCAACATGGTTAAATAACTTACATATCTACAAGGGATGAACTTTTTTGCAAAGGAAGACTTCCAGTTAGTTTATTATTTCCAAGAAACCTAAAATGAAGAATGAAAATCTCATTCAATCAATATCAAGAACAATCATATCAGATACCTGGGTGAAATATTTTGGGCCACATAGGGTGTCCTTACAAGAAAGAAAGAGAACCGAGCGAGAAAAGTGAGTCTGGAATTTTTCCTGTTATGTTGCTGAAGCTCAAATCCCTAATAAGTATAAATTCCATCAATGATAGAAAGATGAATATAAACATAAAGATAATGCTTTACTATAAACAAGAAGTTCGATGTCACAATTTCAGAGATTCTTTTAAAAGAAACTAAAAAACTTACAGGTAATTCAGTTTTGTCAATACTCCAATACCAGATGGAATACTATCTGAGAAATTGATATTCCTTAATACTCTGCAGATCATATTACCAACTCGTCAAACCAGCTTGTAAGAAAACCCAAACTGAATAGACTACAGACAAGAATCATGATATCTCACAAGGTGGTAAGAGATGTCAAATTTGTTATAAATGCTAATGACGAGCTTCCATTTGATAAATCACCTATTCTCCTGCATTACAGAAACAAGCAGATTAGTTTGTCTTCAGACCATAGATTCGAGAGTAATAGAGAGAATGGAGACTAACAAAGTCTGCAGGGCATTTAAATTGGAAAAAGAAGACGGTATTGATCCAACAAATGAGTTCCCTTCAAGCCTCCTGCAAAAACCAAAGGAATTTTCAAAATACAATTGAAGTTGTCTAATTAGGAAACATCAATATCGGTTTGGATATCAACCAATTTCATCTCTTTCCAAACTACTTACAGATCAGTAAGTTGAGTCCAGTTCCCAATGAAGTCAGGAATGCTACCTGTCAATCCAGTGTCTGATGCCCACCTAAAATTTTCACAAGGTCTTAGTAATCCTGAAACAGGAAACTCAATAAATCCTTATGTCACGCAATAAAGAAGAGTAAGCTGATTACAATGTTTGCAGGTTTGATAGCTTGGTGAAGGTTGAAGGGATTTTACCACTAATTCCTGAACTGTCCATGTAACTGTTAAGATTAAAAACAAAATGCACTCTCCATAGTCATTTACAGGGTCTGCATATTTGAAATTTTGATAATTGGGTCCAAGAATGTGTCAAGAAGTAAAGCATATAGAAACACACTGAAATTAAGTGGAAGCACGCGGAATCAACCACCACTTTTAGTAGAAAATGCAATATAGATGAATAATAAGAACTTACAGTTGCTGCAAACCTACTATATTTCCAATCTCAGAAGGTAGAGATCCTGAGAAATTGTTTGTTCCAAAAGCCCTACAAGTTGAAGACCAAAAAACAACATATGTTTTAATTCCTATTTTTCCACATCAATGGACATAGATGACAGAACAGAAAAGACTAGGGAACAATCTTAAAAGCAAAAACTTACAGTGATTTTAAGCCATTAAGTTGTCCTAATTCCTTCGGTAGCTCCCCTGATAATGCATTGATCCCAAAAGTCCTTCAAATCTCTCATAAACCAACTAGAATGTCAAAACTGAGATTGAATAAATGTAACAGGATTAATGCAACTATATTTTTATTGTGCTTACATGTATTGCATATTCTTAAGATTCACAATGGATGGAGATATAGAACCAGTCAGGTAATTTTGAGCTATGTTCCTGCAGCAACAGAAAAATAAGCATCAATAAACCGGGCATTTTTGGTTCTGCGAAAACTATATAAAGGCATAACACCATACAGATCAGTGAGGAAAGTCAAGTTCCAAAGCTCATCAGGAATTTCACCAATGACATCCAAAGCATAGACTTTCCTGTTAAGAGAACACAAAAAGAAACAAGCATGAATTTAAAAAGGAAAGTCAAGTTCATTCCCATATGACATGTACAAATAGAAATATCAAAAAAGCACGTTCATATATCAGGCCTAGTTTCACTAAAACTACAATAACAGACTAAGTAAAGCTTCATTTTTTACTATGCCATTTTTACAGTAACAGACTTACAAAGCAGTAATATGGCAGGTGGCACCATTGTTGGCGGAGCAGTCGCATTTGATGAAGGGATCGTGATTTGTAGCTGAGATGGCTACGGAAGCGCTTATTGCCAGACCTGAGCAAGGATCCTCTGTTGAATTCCAGTTCATCTTTGAAGTTATCCCCCATTTCTTGAACACCGCTTTCAATGCTTCCGCTGCAATTCTCCCATTCCAATTCCAATCAAACACAATATGGTATTTGAGGATATGCAATATTTCTACATTATATTGAGATGATGAATATTGAGAGAGAAGAAGAACCTTCAGCATTGGCAGTGGTGGGCTGAGTCTGAGCATCAACAGTAGAGAAGTTTCCACCATGAACAAGCAACAGAAGGGGAACAAGAAGAGCTGATCTCCATAGGAGTAATGACATAGTACAAATTATAGTCTATAGACAAAGAGATTTGGGAGTTTTATGTGTTGAATGAGATATGAGAAGACTTCCTTTTTGGATAGGATCTGAGAAGACTTGTATAACGCAAGTCAATGCGAAATTCATTAATCACATTTCTTTTGAAAGTTATCAAGTGGAAATATTTTGACCCAAAAAAATAAACAAGTAGAAACAAAAGATGACATTGAAATCCCTTGCCCAATTGGGCAAAAGTAGGAATCTCCTAAAATTTTAAATTACGGAGCATTATTTTGATTACCTATTGATCACCAATTCACCATATTATGCATGCACCATGTTAATGCTGTATATTTTATTTCTAAGGCTGACGATTTTGACTTTTCTGTTTCTGTAGTCAAGCTGAAAACCAAATCAAGTACCACGTTAAATACTATCTAATTCGATTATTTAGAATCATTATACACATTTTCGTACTTTTCAAGCTCTCCTTGTATTACACTCTTGCTTATAATTAAATACGTAAGCTAGTTGGTAGTAGAAGATACGAAGAGCCTTAATTTAGCTCAAGCAATGTGCTGAAAAACTATTCAATCAGATTCCAAGATGATCGAGTATATGATACCCAGAGAGAACAAGGAGACGACGAGACTACATTTTCAATGAACGTAAAAGTGTATTACAATCAGCCCATGAAGGGGTGTATATACAGGATACATCAGTACTTCACCTCAGAACCTAATTACAGATAATCGTGATTTCCACAATATTAAACTTTCAAGCTTTGGCATGCTAATGAAAGCCAGCGAGTCAGGCGACAGCAAAACAAAAGAAGTTCTTGTGCTCATAATCATAGCCACTCCCAGAAAAAACGGCTGCTGCTTCCTGGTTGTTTTTCCTAAGAACATATGCAGAGTACAAAGCTAAGGACAGAATGTAAATAACCTGTAACACCTTATCTGTATTGAAGAATACAAAGTATGCAGCTAAGGTCAGATAATGCTTTATCATCGTGTTACTGAGAGATAAATGATAAGATTGCAAGATTTTTGTTATTGACGGTTTATACTTTATATATATATAGGGATATTTAAACATCTCGATTGACAAGCAAGAAAAACATGGGATCCTTCAGTTAATTAAAAACCGCACCTTTGAGGAACAAATTGAAGGGTATTCTTGTCAGCTCCACAAATTACGGGCACAGAAAGCGTGAGCAAATTACCTGCTTAATTGTTTGACCAGAATCACAAATTCTATGCCACTTCAAGTCAGCCTGCTGAAATTTCACAGGATTCCTGCAACACAAGATATAGCAGCTAGTTCCTGTAAATATAATATGGAAGAAAATTTTTATGTATGCTAAATTGCTAACTACGAAAAAGATACCTTTCATTGTTGCAATTAATATAGGATGAGTTCCAATCTGAAGAACGAAAGGTTTGTGAACTCTGAACTCTGATGTATCCATAGCTAATGCAAGCAAGCTTCAAACTGATGGTTTCCCATTCCATTTAATATGACGTGAATTTCTTCGGTTTGAGGGTGTAGTGAATCCCCAGCAATAAACTCATGATTTACACCATCCACTTTAATCAAACTATGCCCAGCACTCTTCTTGACCTTCTTAGCCTTCAACAAACTCCTGACCTTAACCACATCATCCCAAAGCTCTGCATTGGCATAAACATTAGCCATAACGGAGTAGGAGCCACTATCCTCAGGCTTCAACTTATAAACAAATTGAGCTGCTTTCTCTGCAATGTCAACATGACCATAAACTCTGCACCCAGCAAGCAACGCCCCCCATACATAGATATCGCCTCCATTTGGCATTTCTTCTATCATTTTCAGTGCTTCACTGATCAAACCCGCTCTCCCAAACAAATCAGCCATACAACCGTAATGTTTTAGCTCACGGGGAACCCCATATACAATTTCCATTTCCATAAAAAGTTTACGGGCTTCAGAAATTAATCCTCCGTGGCTGCACCCCACCAAAACTCCAAGAAATGTCACTCCATCTGGTTGAATCCCATTTTTTATCATACTTGAGAAGAAATCCAATGATGCATTTCCATGACCATGCATTGCAAGACCCACCATCATAACATTCCATGTGTATAGATTTTTGTCAGTGCTGGACTCAAAGATCTCTAGAGCAGTATCTATACAACCACACTTGGCATAAAAATCCACCAAGCTAGTAGACAAGAAGGAATCAATAGGGTATTTTTTGTTAATTATGTAATTGTGTATTGCCACACCTTGTTCCAAGTCACCAAGCTGTGCACATGCAGAAAGAGCAGACACTAAAGCGACATTGTCAGGGGAAACTCCAGATGAAGAAAGCATTTTATTGAACAAGTCAATGGCTTCACTGCATTGTTTCATTTGGTTGTATCCAGCCATGAGGGTACCCCATGAAACCGCGTCACGAGATACCATACTATCAAAGATTTGACGAGCTTGGTTGGTATCACCAGCCTTTACGAAGCCATCAATTAATGAATTGTAAGAGATAACGTCTTTATGACTACTCTCTTCAAACAACTTGCAAGCATGATGCAGGGAATTTGATATGGAATATACATGAATGATGGAATTGAGCACAAATAAGTCATAAACAAGGCCAAATTTGAAGGCTTGAGAGTGAAGGGCAGAGGGAAGTGCAAGTTCACAGAGGTGTCCACAAGCCTTGAAAACAAAAGGGAATGTATGGAAGTCCGGAGAAACTGAGAGTTGACGCATCTGTATAAAAAGGGAAAGGGCGTTTGTAGGTGAAGATAATAGAATATGTGCTCGCATCATTGTATTGTAGCCAAATGTGGTTGGGTTTCTTATGTGGGAGAATACAGAAGCAGCATAACTCATGAGAAGTTGACTGTAAGAAGAGGTTAATTTGCCCCTAGTGGAGGCGAAGGAAGTGATTGTGTATAGGATATTTGGTAGAAATGAAGGATCATGATTAAAAATACCGGAAGTAATGGCAAGGCCATGAACTTGGTGGAGCTGCTGAATGGTTTTGCTAATCTTCAACAAATGAAGTACTCCTTGTTTATTCATACTCACAATCTGAGAATAATACTTCTTTGCTCTTCAATCTTCATCTTTTGATCAATGTTCAGACATAAATAACCCTTTTGTTTCAATACTAATCAAGAGTTTAGCTCAAGAGACAGAAAACCCTATCAGTTAACTCCTTCTGTGCTTTCCTATTCTGATTTAACACATAATCAAATTGGTGGGATGGGTGAACCATAACTGCAAACAGCATAAGCATATAGTGTAATAGGTTTTATATGATATCCATAGATGCAAAAATAGTGTAGGAAATTGGTATACAAAAAATGTAGCGAGTATATGAACAAATTCTATGTGAAAATATTTCGATGAATTGTCCATTGAAAACCCCAAAAAATGAAGCCTTTTGAGATGATTTATATGGAAAGCCAAGAACGAAAGACAAATGTATGGCAAACTGAGCATTTGTAAGAGCCACAGAACTAGTTAAATGTTCTGAAATTCACTGAAAATTTTCCAATCTTCAGGTTTTCCTCACATAAACAAAAGTTTAACAACTAAACTGCCTATCAATCCACACAAGCACTTCCAAAAGAATTAAAAAAAAAACATTTAGTCATCCTAGCTAGGTAAATCAAAATATTATATGCAACCCAGATTGATATCTTCAATCATTTAGCAGCAAACTAACTTACAAAAAGCATGGGGAAATGCAAGTAGCTTCGTTATACTTACAATTCACAAATCCCAGATCACTACTCCGTAAATCAAAAAGATCAAAAACCTAGAAACGGCAAAGGGTGTGAAAAAGGATCCCTTTTTATTACACACAGCAATTTCTTGGAGAATAACAAAGATCCATAAGCTTATGAAATACATCCGCAACTTCGAAATTAGCAACCAGAAGAAGAGGGACATTGAAATCTGCTTAGGTCGGAATTGAAATTCGCATCCTAAAGAAGTAAAGAACTAGTCAAGCCCTCATTACCTGGATGGAATGGAAGAGGGAAAATCTCTGCGTTTGGCCTCTGGCGATTGAAAGGGAAGAATTTTAACCTTTTTTGGCTTTGCCGATGAACAAATTTGGAAGGGGAAATTCGCTCTATGGAATTTTTAGCAATTCTAAAACCCTTTGTTCTAATTGGGGATTTTCTTATAGAAATTCAACAAAGAAATTAGGTATTTTTATGATAAATTCCTATAATTTCTAATTCTAACAAACGATATCAACGCGTCCGAGTTTACATTTCTAAATTCGTTAAGAGTAATATTTTCTTCATTCTTCACTAATAATAAACCTTAATTTTTATTTCATCGAAAAATATCCTTAGATTTTATGTACTACTAATATTTTGCATTAATATCAGCAGTCATGTTGAATCTTCAACAGAGAATGAATTACAAATGATTTTTTTTCTTTTTGGGTATTTCCATATTAATTATTGCCCATAATTGACAACGTGTTTCAGTTGTATAAGATGGATGACAAAATGATTGGTTCATTTAAGCCAGAAATAGAGTTGATCAGATTCTGCTATCTATCGAACCAAGGATAAAACTTAAAGTAATCCGAATAGAGTGGGGAAATAAATGTTAGTCTTTTCTTTGAAAAGAAATCCGAATAGAGTGGGGAAGATATAGCTTAATCTTGCATTTCTAGGCCAAACATAGAGTTAAAATCATGCCTAACAAAACACTGGCAAATCCATGATCAAAGATATGAGACTGACATGGATAAAACTTAAAGTAACCCACCCAACTCAATCAATCGTACTATCTATCGAACCAAGGAATACGGGTGACTCGCCCAAATTTGAGCCATGCAAAAAACAATTCAAAAGGACCCCTATAAGATCTCTCTACTGATTTTATGCTGATAAAACTTGAGCCCTAAGATTGAGCGTGTGCAACATGCACCAATGTGAGTTTGTTGGAACATCAAAAGAAAAACCCAAGTTGGGGGGCTTTTGAAAAAGTGTCAAAAGAAAGGGAGGGAATTTGGAATTTGGAATTTGGAACTTTTGTGTGTGTCAGGGGGGGTTAGGGTGACTTGAGTGCCCAGTGGGAAGCTGTTTTATTTTATTTTTGATCTCAAAGGATGTTTGATTCTCTCTCGATCACTTGTTGTTGTCTTCCAATGGTGGGTCCCATGTTCATGCTTAAATAGTTAAATGGGTTGCTCAAGAACAAGTGACACAGAATTTCTCTTTCTTAGAAAAAGAAATTTCTGTTCCTAAAGATACAAGTACTTAGATGGGTATGCTTCAGATCTTTTAATTCAGTATTATCTGATATAGATATCAAATGGCAGCTTTATAAAATAAAAAAGCGATTGGTTTGTAATCACAAGATGTAGAAATCAGGCAAAAATATGACATTTTTAATGAGTAAATTACATGACAGGTTCCTAAATTTTGTCTTTTAGTTTTATTGGTCCTTAAACTTTAAGTCACTTTTTTTTTTTGGGTTGAAACTTTAAGTCACTTTATTTAAGTCTCTACATTTTACCACTTTTTAAGTCATTCTATTTATCCTTAAACTATTAATACAATTGTGTTTTGGCCCTTTTTGTTGCCTAAAAAGGATGTATTTTTTAACTTGGATCAAAACAACAGTAGCAACTCGGGGCCAAGACGTAGAAATCAGGCAGGATTCGAAAGTCTAGATATGCATACTCTTATCTTGAAATGTTAAGAGTGTTTTTAAAAGTCCCAAGATATAAGTAATAAGGAAAAAGAAAAGAAGAAACTAATACACACAAGAACGAACACACTAGTGAGCCACTTCCAAAGCTGTTATAGCTTGTTCCCAACTAACAACCTTTTTCGACCTTAAAATTGGATCAATGATGAGATTAATTGAAAATTTTAGAATGAAAAAAAGAAGTTAGAGAGCAAAGGGAAGCACGTAAAAATATGAAAATGACTTAAATTTTCTTAGCAAAAGGACCATGTATGCAAATAATTTATTAGTTTAGGGACTCAAACGAAACATCTTACAAGCTTAAAGTCTTTGAAACAAATAAGGAAAATAATATTGCAAAGCTTAGGGATTTTTTTTATGAGGAAAAAAGTTAGGCGAAATTCCAACAAAAGGATCATTCTAACGCATCTTTTCGGATGAGAACATGTAAAGAGTATGTCTTAGACGGACAATTAAATTAGTTGTAGCATTACAACTATAAGGCACATGCTTTAATTTGATGGCCTCAAATGATTGCAGTAAAAGCCGAGTATCCATAATCAACATTTCAATCTGACAAGGGCAACTACGACTTCCTTGTAGTGCATTGTTAACTTGCATATTGTTACCTTCAATAATAATTTTTGTTAGGTTCATTTGAAGAGCTTGCCTGCCTGTCATATTTAGCCTTGAGCTTTAGCTTGCACAACACTCCACGATCTTCCTTGAGCTGCATCAAGCTTAAGTACCTCCCCGTAGTGGTTTCGAATAATATACCTCGTAGAAGCCATATTATTTGTCGAGTATTAGATGTGCAAGTGTCATTATTAAAATGTCTACATCCATGCCAATTGCTAATCTGAAATCTAACATATTCATTAAAATCTCTAGTTCTTTACGAGAGGTCTTGTTAGAAAATGGATTTATTTCGGTGCACCACCAAATGGTGGCTAGTGTGGTAAATTTCTTTGCAAAAAGTGTATTTCGCAGGTCAGTAAGAACTTGAATAAATCGAACGAATTAAAGTTTAGGAACTAATTAACGACATAATTTAGCCATTTTGAATGGAAAAAAAAAACATCAACATCAACATTAAAATAACCGCCTAGTATAATCCTACACAAGCAGGATCTGGGAGGTCAAGATAGGTGCACCCATACCATTGATCCAGAGAATGCGCCCGATAGACTAAAAGAAAACTGAAATTCAGTTATGTGACAATAATAATTGAATTTAGTTAAAATGCACTAAACTGATATAGGGGCTAAATCGGCTAATTGAGATTCATCCGGCAACAAACCCACTTGAGAGTTGCATATGGAGCTAAGCTAATAAGGTCACTAAGACAGTTGATCTGTAACTGTTAACATTTGATCTGCAAATGAAGCTGCTTATCTTGAATGGGAAGCCTGAGTTTGTACTTTGTACATGGAACTCTGATGAAACAGTGATCAATTTGATAGAGAGATGCTTTATGCTCGAAATTAAAATTCGTACGGAGCTAGAGGGAACTTAATTGGATTGAGTGTGGTGTGTGATTGATGTATATCTATTGGCAGATCTTTGACTGGGGTCTGCCTCAAATTATGTGTGTTGAATTGAATGGAATGCCCTCTTTTCTGTTCTAAAAGCAATGCCCTCTATTCTGTTTAGGAGTTGCAGCATAAAAAAGCAGAGCTTTTGATCATATACAATTACAATCTACAAATACAGCTCCAGAGCACCAGATTCTTGGCAGCTGCACTATTATTGTGTTCCCTTTTTAATCTTCTCATCTTTTCCATCTTGGCTTCTCATGCCAACTGTGGACAAGTAAATAGCTAGTATGATCCAAGTACACATAAAGGAACCTAAAATATATATGATGAATTTTTCAAGCATTTTACTGATTTATTTGAAAGTGTGAGAAGTTTTTCCCCAATATGGAAAATCAAAGAATGTGGATGGATGGATGGATGGATGGATGGATGTAGAGAGAAAGTATGCCTTTGTCTGTCTCTATTTATGTCCATGTCAAATTGTCATTGGCAGAAAATGTTAATTTGAACTTTTCTTCTTACCCAAAATGAGGCCGATGGTACAAATTTGTTTACTGTCATTTCAGAAATGTACATTTTTAAGGGCTACTGGCAATTGGCAATTCCAAAGGAGCAATTCAAGGACACATCCCCATAGATATGGGGGCAAATTAGAATAGGGAGAGGGAAGAAGAAGAAATTAAGAAAAAAGGCTCCTAAAAAATAAAGGCAAGATAGATATATTAGATAGATAGGTGGGTATATTATTCCACCATAAATTAAATAGATGGGTATATTATATGTATTTTTTGATTAAAAAAAAAAAAAGAGAGTACATTATATGTTGATTGTACTGTTTGATGCAAAGCAAATTTAAGCCCCATGTGTTTGGATTCCTAGTCTATAAAGGTAGCCCACAAACTGTAGTTATCTTCAAATCCTTTGATTTCCCTACTTTTGTGTATTGTTGTTATTTATAATTATTGTTCACTAGTATAGTACTAGTACTACTTTAGTGTACAACTTTGAACTTCTATCTTGGCCATGTATATTATAGCTTGTTTAGAAAGCATGGTTTTCTTATACACTAATAGAGTAATAGGCAGGTAGTAGGTAATGTTTAGAAAGCATGGAACATATATGGGCAAATTTATGTGTTGAAATTTATGTGTGCCAACTTTGTCTGTTTTTTTTTTTAAATCAAATCCCCAATTACCAGCTTTGTATGATTGCTCAAACACACTTTTAATCATCATCAGTTGGTCAAGCACATTTTTATGCACTTCTTTCTTTTCAGGTCAATTTCAATTTAAAAAAAAAATCACTGAAGAACAGAAGACATCGAATATATCCAATGCCTTTGGGATATAAAGTACACTGATCGATTTGTTATAATTCGATCGAGAGTCGATCCGGTGTGAATGGACGCTTACATATGAAATATAAACAAATATGAGTCTTTGGATGGTAAGAAATTAAGAGTGCAAATTGTTTCACTTAAAAATGGAAAAAATATATACGACGTAGATAAATTTTTGGTGTAATAGAGAGAAGATGAGATAAAATCAAATCTTCTTATCTAATCATATATTATTCTTATCCTTATATTATTATACTTTCCTTATTGTAAATATTTCTATCTTTTGGAACTACTTGTTCTCCAAGCTTGTACATGTAATCTCTCTATAAATAATATTCTCCTTGTATGAGAAGATCTCAACAAGGGTTCCATATTGTTATCTTTTATGGTATCAGAGCACAGGTTCTCTCCTCCAAATTTTCATAAATTTTCGGCCTTTTTTTTCTCGTCAACAATGTCGGACGACGCTTCTTCCTCCTCTGCTGGATCAAGGACGAGTGGTGCAAGCATCCTTTCTGCTACACTCGGTGCCACTTCATCCTCCAGTCTGCAATTCCCTGTTTTCTCCTTCAAATTAGACCGCAACAATTATACCATCTGGCGCTCTAATGTTCTTGACACCCTTGATGCCTATGCCCTCAAAGATTTTGTGCTCTCTGGTGTTCATCCCTTGGAGAAAATTCGCATTCCTGCTACTGAAGATCAGGCTGCCAGAACTGAACCTAATCCTGATTATCTCGTTTGGAACCAACGGGATAAATTTATTCTCGTATGGCTTCGCACCACAATCTCAGCACCGCTGCTGGGTTATCTTGTCAAGGTCGATTCTTCTCGGGACGCCTGGTTGACTATTGAACGCATGTTTCAAGCGCAATCCAGGGCTCGTTCGATGCACCTCAAACAGCAATTGAATTCCCTTCCTAAGGGAGCCTTATCTATGCTGGAATACTATGAGAAAAAGCGGAACTTGGTTGATGCACTTGCTGATTGTCTTCAGCCGGTGTCCGACGACGACTTTGTCACCGCTATTCTCCATGGTCTTGACTCTTCCTATGGCGCCTTTAAAGCCGCTGCTAATATACGAGCCGAGTCATTCACTTCTGATGATCTCCTTGGTTATCTCCTAACCGAGGAGGAACGTCTTCAAGAGGAATCTCGTTCCTTGTCTTCATCGGCTCCCATGGCTAATTATTCCCAAAACCGAACTTCTGGAAATCAGCGTCGATCAGGACAAGACCGGCCATGTCAACCGTCGTCCTCTCGATCTGGTGGGCGTGGAAACACAACCTCCAATCCCATTCCTGGTGACAGGACGGGTGGCTCGTCTCAATCGTCTCAACAACCAAGGCCTCGCACAACATGTCAGATTTGTGACAGGCCCTATCACTCGGCAAAAGATTGTTACAGTCGGTTAAACCTTCAGCACTTTCCGTCTCGTCATCCACCGGAGAAACTCAATCAAGTTCCACCTGCTGCTTATCATGCTCAGAGTCAATCCTCCATCACAGACCCCGCATGGTATTTTGATTCGGCCTCCACTGATCATATTACAGGTGACCTCAATAAAGTCAATCTTGATTCAGAATATCATGGCTCGGACCAACTCGCCCTAGGAAACAGTACCACTTTGCCCATTACTCATACTGGTCATTCATATCTTCCGTCTTATCAAAAACCTATTAGATTATCTAATATCCTCCATGTTCCAAATATGACCAAAAATTTAATCAGTATTACTAAACTCACAAAAGATAATAATATTTTTGTTGAATTTCACCCCACTTTTTGTTTACTTAAGGACATGCAGGGGCAGGTACTTCTCAAAGGAATCGTTAGCAATGGCCTTTATTGTCTACCTGTGTCGGTTTCTAGTTCTCTGAAGACGGCTCTTGTAGGCGAGCGCACAACTTCTCCAAATTGGCACCATCGTTTAGGTCATCCAAATCAGTCTGTTTTTCGTCTTGTTCTTAGTCGTTTCAAGTTGCCTGTTTCATCTTTTGATTCTAATTTTTTATGTCAGTCTTGTTCTCTAGGAAAAAACAGTCGTTTACCTATTAATTCGTGTCATAGCTCCAAAACTGTTCCTTTTGAATTAGTGTACTCAGATGTTCGGGGTCCTGCTCCGAAACTCTCAATAAATGGATGTCGTTTCTTTGTTTTCTTTGTTGATGACTATTCTCGCTTTACTTGGATTTATTTTATGCATCATAAGTCTCAAGTGTTTGAAATTTTTAAACTCTTTCAAGCCATGGTTAAAACTCAATTTAATGCCACCATAAAAGCTCTTCAGACTGATTGGGGTGGTGAATTTCGTAATGTGTCTACCCTTCTTCAAAATCAGGGAATCCAACATCGGATCTCCTGCCCTCATACACCCACACAAAATGGTATGGTTGAACGTCGAAACCGTACTATACAAGAAAAAGGCCTTACTCTCCTTGCCCATTCTAAGCTACCCGAAGAATTTTGGGAACAAGCTTTTCATACTGCTATTTATCTCCACAACCGTACACCTACTCCTGTCCTCAAAAATTCATCTCCATTTGAGTGCATATACAAGCGACAACCTGACTATTCCTTTTTACGGGCATTTGGTTGTCTTTGTTTTCCTTATCTTGGCCCCTACCGTCAACACAAACTTGAGTTTAAAACCATGCCTTGCATTTTCTTGGGCTATAGTTCAAATCACAAGGGATATATGTGCTATAATTCCGAGTCTAAGCGCATGTATATTAGTCGTCATGTTATTTTTCATGAGTCTATTTTTCCTTCTGTTTCACAATCTCAATCTTCTCCTTCTGAGTCAAGTGTTTCCCCCATTTCCACTGATATTTTGTCCTCAGCTGTTGTATTTCCTATTGTGCCGCCGCCTACTGGACCGAATTTGGAGCAACCGTCAATCACAATTGATTCCAGCGAGAACACCGCCTCCCCTGTTTTGTCTGAAGCCAGCCCATCACCTTCTTTATCTTCATTTGGGCCTAATTCTCCCTCGGCCCAACAATTTTCACCCGCCCAACAACTTCAACCCTTGCCCCCAATTTCACCCGCCCCAGCCCATTCTCCTAATCAATCTCAAAATCAGCCCATTCCCCAATACCAAATTCCGCCGGCTAATAATTCCACTCCAGAACCGACTATTTCAGTCCAACACCCCCATCTTCGCCCCGCCGCTCAATCCACTCACCCAATGGTGACTCGAGCTCAAACCGGTCACCTCAAACCCAAATCCTATAGCTCCACCAAACATCCGCTGCCTCCTAATCCTTCTTCTGACTTAGAACCAAAAACCTACAACCAAGCCAAAAATCAACCCGAGTGGGTCGCTGCCATGAAATCTGAATTTAATGCTTTACAAGGCACCGGTACTTGGTCTTTGGTTCCTCGTCCTCTTAATACTAATGTTGTGGGTTGTAAGTGGGTTTACAGGATCAAACGGAAGGCTGATGGTTCCCTTGATCGCTACAAGGCTCGCTTAGTGGCCAAGGGTTATCATCAAGAGGAAGGCGTTGACTATTTTGATACTTTCAGTCCAGTTGTTCATCCTACTACTATTCGTTTGGTTCTTGTTATTGCTCTTTCTCGCAATTGGTTTATTCGCCAGTTAGATATCAATAATGCTTTTCTAAATGGTGACTTATCAGAACAGGTTTTTATGAAGCAACCTTCTGGCTTTATTGATTCTTCACGACCTGATCATGTTTGCAAGCTTCATAAGGCACTATATGGTCTCAAACAAGCACCTCGGGCTTGGTTCAGTAAGCTGAAATCTTATTTACTACGGTCCGGGTTTCATGCCTGTCAATCTGATTGCTCTCTCTTTGTGCTATTTCGCGATTCCATCATTCTCTATGTGTTGGTTTATGTCGATGACCTAGTTGTGACAGGCAATTCTTCAGCAGCTATTTCCTCCTTTATTAGCGGTCTACATCAGACTTTTGCTTTAAAGGATTTGGGACCACTGCACTATTTTCTTGGCATAGAAGTATCCCGTGTTGATAATCAATTGATATTGTGCCAGCAGAAGTATATCAGAGACCTTCTTACTCGTGCAAAAATGGGCGATGCAAAGCCGATTTCCACTCCGGCTGAACCACATTCTAAGCTGCGTTCTGATGGTGATTCGATGCTTGACCCGACTTTGTATCGTAGTGTTGTTGGTGCACTTCAATATGTCACGATTACTAGACCTGAAATCTCTTATGCTGTCAATCGGGTTTGTCAATTTATGCATCGTCCTACTGATGATCATTAGGCTGCTGTTAAACGTATTCTTCGTTATTTAAAAGGCACTCTCACTCATGTTTTTCGTCTTCAACCTGCGGCCAGTTCCTCTCTTATTGCTTTTAGTGATGCTGGATGGGCGTCTGATCCTAATGATAGTCGTTCTCAGTTTGGCTTTGCCATTTATTTTGGAAATTCGCTAATCAGTTGGACTTCTAGAAAACAACGTGTTGTTGCCCGTTCTAGCACAGAAGCTGAGTACAGGGCTATTGCCGCTACAGTTGCCGAGTTGTCATGGGTTTTTCAGCTTTTACGTGATCTTCGCTGGTGTCTTTCAACAAAACCGGTGTTGTTGTCGGACAGCTTGAGTGCTACTTTTATGTCTCGAAATCCGGTGGTTAATCGACGTTCTCGTCACATAGATATTGATTTCAATTTTGTTCGGGAGAAGGTTGAGTCTAATGAGTTACTTATTCGTCATGTCAGTGCTGATCAACAAATTGCAGACATTTTCACTAAAGCTCTTGGCTCTGTTCGTTTTCTTCATCTGCGTTCCAAGCTGCATGTTCGGGACCCTCCATGAGCTTGGGGGGGGGGGGGTAATAGAGAGAAGATGAGATAAAATCAAATCTTCTTATCTAATCATATATTATTCTTATCCTTATATTATTATACTTTCCTTATTGTAAATATCTCTATCTTTTGGAACTACTTGTTCTCCAAGCTTGTACATGTAATCTCTCTATAAATAATATTCTCCTTGTATGAGAAGATCTCAACAAGGGTTCCATATTGTTATCTTTTAATTATTCGCGTTTTTTTTAAGAAAAAAAGGGAATAAAGAGATGTGCACGTGATGTGCATCAAAAATTTTCGTGTATGCATCAGAATTGGTCAAATGTGCATCAAAACTGACATCTTAAATATGTGTATGCATAAAAACTAATCATATGTACGTGCATCAAAACATGTCGTGTGTATCAAAATAGCTAAAAATTACATCTTGGTTGTGTGTGCATCAAAACTATTCGATCTTTTTACATCAAAACGATTGTGTGTGCTTCAAACCAACTAAAAAAGTGCATCTTGGTTGTGTGTGCATCAAAACTATTCGATCTTTTTACATCAAAACGATCGTGTGTGTTTCAAACCAACTAAAAAAGTGCATCTTTTTTTGTGTGCATCAAAACTTACAAAATATGCATTAAAATCATGTCCATAAATATGTGTATGTGCATCGAAACCAAATATGTGTGCATAAAAAACATTAGAAAATGCATCATATTTATGTATGTGCATCAAAGCTAATCGTTTGTGCATCTTATTTATGCGGTATGTGCATCTTATTTATGCAATATGTGCATCAAAACTAGCTAGACTATAGGCTAAAAGCTTATTCATACACAAAAATAAGGTATAAAAATAAATTAGTTTAAAATCGATACACAATGTGCATAAAAACATAGATGCAGATTTAGTCAATTTTAAAGCAATTAAAACTAGTTTTAATGTACATCTAAGGGAAAATCGATGCACAAGATACACATTCCTTGAAAACATATATTTTTTTAAAATACCCAAATAATTCGGAAAAATACGCGAGTGTCTTTTTTAACTCTTTTAATCATAGTCTAATTTGAAGCCTCCATTTTTTTTTCAGAAAATGAACGAGATTCGTTCTAATTTCACATAGTATGATCGTTCGCATCCCTTTTTAGAATCTAACTAGTATATATTCCCGTACAAGGTACGGGTTTTGATCAAAAAATTGATAATTATTTTTTTTCAAATATATCAATTGTCTAGTGAGAAATAATCACAATCTTCAAATTAGCTTTTAATTTGCATAAATAAAATAAACTTAAATGTTTTCTAGATTCTAGAATACTTTTTGATCATTAATATCCAAAATTGAATAATAAAGTTAGCTTGAATAATTTAATTTAATAAAATCTTCTATTTAAGTTTTTTCTAGAATATAAAACCAATAATAATTGATTAGAAAAATAAAATGTACGTATCCAAAAATAGTAATCCATAATTGAAAAAGATGGTTTCTATACACATTCCTTGCACGTGATTTATTATATATAGATTTATATATATGATTTAATATTATAAATTAAATATTAATCATCATTTCAAAATAATTCAAATATAATAGTTATGTTCCTAATATTTCTAAAAAATAGTAATATTATTATATTAATATTTTAAAAATATTTTATAATGAAGATTATGTTTCTATCATTTTTCAAATTTTAAAAGATATCTAAATATGATTGTAGTAACATTATTATATTAAAAAAATTATTTCATAATGAAGAGTGTGTTTTTTGCCAAATTTTAAGATCTCTTAATATACCTTTACATTAGTAACATTATTATATTCAATAAAATTATTCCATAATGGATTAAACGCAACTTGCCAAATTTTAAGATCTCTAAATATAATTTTAGATTAATAATATAAGGAATATTATTATAATATTAGAACTATAAATACTTAAATAAACGAAGGGCAAATAGGTAAATGAAAAAAATGAAAACACCTTCGTGGCATAGTTAAGACGACGACACATAAGATAGAGGAATTCGACTTTAGTTATAGTATATTGATTAAGAGCTAAATAGAGAAACATAAATTGCTATTCATCACACCATATTACTAAATTTCACAGCACCTAATTACAATGATAACCTTATTTTTAGGTAGAAAGACAAAAATTAATTAGAAAAATAATATATCATATATTTGAATCTTTTGTTAGGATTTTTAATCCATTTATGTATAAATCATCAATATACTATAACTAAAGTCGAATTCCTCTATCCTACGTGTCATCCTCTTAACTATGCCACGTAAGCGTTTTAATTTTTTCATTTACCACTTTGCCCTTCATTTATTTAAGTATTTACAATCCTTATATTATAATAATATTCCTTATATTACTAATATACAATTATATTTTTGTATCCAATACACAAGTATATTTAGAGACCTTAAAATTTGGCAAGTTATATTTAGAGTGTAATCCATTATGGAATATATATATTAAATATAATAATATTGCTAATATTACTAATATACAATTATATTTATAGATCTTAAAATTTGACAAGTGATAGAAACATAATCTTCGTTATAAAATAATTTTTAAATATAATAATATTAATAATATATAATTATATTTAGATATCTTCAAATTTGTCAATTTTAAAAACATAATCTTCATTATATAATATTTTATTTATTAAAATCCGTACAGGGTACGGGAACAAATGCTAGTTTATTTCTAAAATCAAAACTTTTCAAACATCAAAATCAAGGAAAGAATATGTTAAATATAAATTTGTTTTTAAATTTCAAAACCTCCAAACATAAAAATTTACATAATTTTGTCTCATGTGTATGTTTCATATCCTACTAACACACTTTTCAATAGGTAGTAATATTACATTTTCTTCAGTAAACTTTCATACGTACACACATACATATTATATTTTAGGATTTTTGTGTTATTTTTTTGTTAGAAGTTCTCATTATTAATTATTGCTATATAATGTATATATTATTCAATCAGAGGTCTTAATGTGAAGATGAAAATTGGCAAAATTGCACAATAAAATCTAAAAGGGTATTTTTGTCACTAAAAAAAATTAAGTGTGATGTTAAAGTAAAATAAGTGTGAAGAATAGAGCTGTCAAAAGCTGACCCGATCCAAAAAACCGACCCGAATTGTCCGAAAAATTTAGGGTCAAGACCCGAAAATTTGAACCCGAAACCCAAAACAAACCGAACCCGATAGACCCGAAACCCGTTGGGTTGACCCAATTTGTTATATTTTTAGAATATATATAATATATTTTGAAAATTATAATATATTTTATTATTTAAATATATAAAAATAATAGATTATTATTAAATATCATTTTTTAAATAAAATACTATTTTAATAATTATAAAAAAATCGATGTTCTTGACCTGTTGGGCCAACCCGACTCGCCCGAAAACCTGCAATGACCCGACCCGATTTGACCGACGACCCGTTACGATCCGAACCCGACTCAACCCGAACCCGAAATAACCGAACCCGAACTCAACCTGACCGACCCGTTTGACACCTCTAGACTGAAGAACAACACTTGTGAACATAAATCCGGTAAAAATAACTTTAAAAATCCTAAATAAATATTATATGCGTCAAATAATAGGAGTATGTAAATATTACCGATCTAAGCTATTCATTGGTAAGGAATTTGTAAAAGGAAAAAATTACTGACAATAAATATAAAGAAAAGGATATTATAGGCCGGCTTTTTCGTGGTGTCTGATGATCCAAAATATTCCTGTCCTGATATTGGCTATTAGGGCACTGAAGCAGCCATTGTCTTTGTCGATATCATGATTTCATCCGAGATGACCCCTTCTCTGATCAATGAATTGGATGGGGACTCCAAATCCAAAAGTAGTTAATAATTGAAAGTTAAAGTCAATTTAACTTGAATAAAAAAAAAAGTCAATTTAACTTTAAATTAAATGTATAGTAATGTATGGTAACAAAATGTGTCCGAATTTTCATATGATTCACCCATTCTAAATTCATACAATAATCTTTTTTTTTTGGATGAAATCCCACCAATTATTAAGCACGATTAGCTACAACCAGTTGCAATTTTATGACTCGAACAAGTCGATTTATTAAAACAAACAAAACAACGATCTAAACCAACTCTAGCCAAACTATCAACAACATTATTAACCTCCCTAAAAAACATGAACCCAAGAACAAAAAATAAATTTAGAAGAGAAAGGCAAAATAAGAACAATAACACTCCCAAGATCAGACCTAGGCACACAATGCTTGTTTTTTTTTATTGGATAAGGATGAGTGTCGTCACAAATACTATTTGGGCTCGCCTAAAGCATCCACTAGGAATGAGAGAACTGGTTACTAGCTAATTCTAGAGAAGATTGGGCAAGCCGTCGTTCGTGGGGTTCGAAACAGTGATCTCAAAGTACTACCTCAAACGCCTAACCGTTGAACCAAATGCTCAAAGGCAGGTATACAATGCCTGATGAGTAAAGACATAACATGTAGAGAATTCAACTCAATAATAATAGCATCAAGAATAAATTGCATAATTAAAGACTCAACCGATTTGCCAAAAAAGAGCCACAAGTGGAAGTAAATATTATGATCGATTATGTCACGTGAAGTAATTTTTTCAACAAAGATGATTTTTGCTTTATAATTCATCAAAGTAGATAGATACGAAGAGGTTACCCATTTGGTAGTGAGTATGGAAAAGAAATGATTAAGGAAATGTATTAGTCTATTTTTAGTTTATGGTTTATTGATTAGGATAGTAACCATTACCCCTTCTACCATTTTTCATGTAACATTTGATCATATTTTCCTCATCTCTTTCCCTAATTTTAATTTAGGATAATTTCTCATTCTCCTCTAACCAAATTCCTCCTCCTTTTAGACTCGAGAAAAAAAAAAACTCACCTTATTTTTCCATATAAATTTATTTTCATTACCTTTCTTGTTCATATTTTTATATTAAAGGGACCCTAAATCTTAATCCGTTATGTTGGGTATTCCTATTTGAAGGTAATCTCACCCGTTACCGTTGGGCCCCTCCATTCTCCCGTTCCACTTTCCATTTACTCCCCCTTGTATATTACTCCTATATATGAGTTTCTTGCTAGCCTCAAGATTGTAACACAAAACATTACACACCAAAACACCCCCCCCCTCCCTTTCCACTTAATTTCCTCCTTATTTACACCCATATTAAAACAAAGAAAACTCAACCCTTTCTCCCTTAATTTTTTTCCCCATTCAATGTCTTCTGCTCTTCACCAATCAAACTCATCTCCATACAACATCACCAAGTTCCACCACACTTGTTTCTCCGAGCTCTCTGGCCTCGCAAACCCCGCCTTTCCCAATTCGCTTTGGGATCCAATTGTTGATAGCTCACAACAACATGGAGAGGATTTTGTCGTACCCGATACAAACGATGTGCTCTCGTTCTCTGACAATAACCAACTGGCCATGGGGTTTCAGCTCCCCATGTTACAACCCGAGTGTAACTATTTCTCGGGTTGTGGGTTGGATGAACCGGGTTTCATGAGCTCGGTTCATTTCATGAATGTGGCCGAGAATGGACCGAAAACAGACCTGATGATGATCCAAGATTATGGGTCGACGTCCAACTTTGCTAGCTCAACTTATGATCATCTTGGCAAGACTAATTGGGTATGTCATTACTTTATTAATTGTACGTATTTAATTACGGTTTTTCTAACCTATATCTTCATTCAGATGATTATTTAATTATGGCATTAATTTGTAATTATTTATATGGGTGTAAATAATTTTGTAGCAAGAAATTCAAAGTCAGAGGAATCAACAGGCTTCGACCCCGAACATAAGGGTTGGGAGGTATTCGGTAGAGGAAAGAAGGGATAGGATTCTTCGTTATCTTAAGAAAAGGAACCAACGTAACTTCAACAAGACCATCAAGGTACGTGTACTTAAGTTTAAGCACAGAATTAATAATGCTACATAATTAATTAAGTAAACTCCTTTATAATGGCCGGTGATTAAATTTTGAATGAACGTGTAGTATGCGTGTCGTAAAACACTAGCTGATCGGAGGATTCGAGTGAGGGGCCGATTCGCCAAGAATAACGAAGAGGCTGTCGACATGAAACGCAGCCGAAATGATGATACTCCATCTTCTTACTATGAGTACTCTGACCAGGTATATATAATTAATTAACGGACACATTTAATTCTTAATTGGATATATAGTTGGTTGGAATGATGTTGGATTGAATTGTTGGATTTTGCAGATGAAGCATGACGGAGAAGAGTGGCTGCAAGAAGCGATCTCAAGCTTGATGTATAATATGGCGCCGTATAATTATATTCCTCAATGGCAAGCCGCCGGACTTCCTCTTCAGTAGATACTTAGTATTTAATTGTCTAAGTATTATTATTAATCCAAGCAGTAACGTACGTACTACGTACGTACATTGTCGATGTGCTCTCCGAATGATATTTTTGTGTCAATCAATCGGTTTTGATAATAATTAACTAACTATATTCGATCACTAATATGTAGAGTTTGGTTCAAATGAAACGAACTCTTTTCCTGAAACGAACTCTTTTCCTGAAACAAATACACTTTTCCTAGTTTGTAGGGCACTTTTTCTATTTCGGAGTGCACTTTTCGTACTTTTTAATACATTTTTCGTAATTTTTGTAGTGCACTTTTTCGTATTGCACTTTTTGTATTTTACAATGCACTTTTGTATGAAAAGTGCACTATGATCTAGGAAAATTGCATTCGTTTCACGTTTTAGGATAAGACTTTATTACATTTGAACCAAAGTCCTAATATATATGTATGGTAATGATATTTTTGTATAAAATTTTGTAGGTTAATAGACTAAAAGTCGTACCGAGCGCATATGTGCGAAAAGTTATATTTTAAACGTTATATATGTTGACTATGCCTTTGATCTTCGCTTAAAATTCTTACGGATTAAGAAATTAACTAGTTTAATTCCCGTAAATTTACGGGTAGTTTTAAAAATTATACTATATAATATATTATCACAAATTAAAGAAAAAAACAAAGATAATGTATATTTAATAATTATTAATGATATTTATATAAAATATAACCTTTTTTGGTTTTCTAATCTTTAAGATAAAAACAAATAAATGTGAAAAATATTTTTCTATATCAAACCTTCTACATTCATTTTAAAGTATAATAAATATAAATAAATAAATAAATAAAATGAAAGAACAAACTGTTCCGTAAGTGTCATGTAGCGCGAATTTTATAGATAGTTTGTTTCTATTTTATAATATATATAAATATTAGCGTAAGTATAGATATAAATTTATATCGTTAATTTTTTTTCAACAATCCGATAAAAATATTTTAGCATAATCTTAAGATAGCATATATAATATTGCTTATCAATAAAAATATATAGAAAATTATATAGATAAAAACTTATTTTGATACATTACTTATTTTATAAAATCTAAAATAGCCATTTTATAAAATCAATATTTACATAGATAGAAAATTATATATATATATATACACTATCTATTTTATAGGATCTAAAATCTTACCCTAAAAAGTAAAAAGTCTTCAATCTTTTAAAATTTAATTTTTTTTATTTAGTAATGTTTATTATTTAAATAATTTTTTTAAAAAATGTGTATATTAATTAAATTTTATTTTTTTAGTATGTGATACTATATGAAACAATCTCTACTCATACAATATCTTATCTATACATTATCTGTTTTATAAAGTGGTTAAGATAGATCATGATTTCTAGAATTATTATTATTAGAGTATAATATGAAGGGGGCTTTTTAGAATTATTATTTAGTTTTTTAAGTTGAAAAAAGCTTTTCTATTAATATGAAGGGGGCTTTCTAGAACCACTATTTAGTTTTTTAAGTTGAAAAAAACTTTTTCATTATTTTATTGAAGGTATGTCACGTGGCGCAAATTTTTACACAGACTTGGTTTCTGCTTTATAATGTATTAGTATAGATATATATTAATTGAGACATATCCCTGACTTCAAATGAAATTTAATCATGCTGGAACATAATTCTCATATTGAACTTCTAGGACTAATATTGTGAAAGAATGTTATCCCACATCGAGATTCTGATATACCTTGCCCAACATATATACCCTTAGGTTACTCCTATTGCCAATTGGTTTTAGAATGAAACTCAACGGGCTTATGTGTTGGGCCGAACGCGCTTATGCGCATAGACAGACGTGTGGACCCCCATGTTGTATTGGCCCACCGGACTTTAACAAATATATATAGTAAGTATATAAACTTGGAGTGTGGATCATATGAGGAGATAGCTTATAGTGAAAATTGAGGATTAATGAGGACCATTGGATCGATCATTCTAATCTATCGATTCTTATTTTATTCTGAAATCATTAAACAGGGGTATTTTTGTCCATTCATGTCTAAAATCCTATTCCTTTTTCTTTCCTCCTCACGCTGAAATTCAACAACGGAGAGCACCCCCCACGCCCTATCTTCGATCGAGTTTGATAATGTCCACCCATGATTCTTATTAAACTTTCTATGTAATCATGAACGAAATAAATACAAATTCGATTTCAAATTTCATCTTCGTTCCATCTTCGATCATAAATAATCCATGAATTCGATCAAATCTCTCTTTTTATATCAAGCTGGAATGATTATGCCTTTAATTGAAGTTTGAATTTGATGCTTATTATATTACTGACACTTTAGGAAAAGGCTATATGCAAGCTGTAATCATGCTTATGTGTTGAAATTTGACAAAAAATCGACAATTAAAAGAGTTCCTACGATAAAGAGGTTCAGTCCAAGTTCGTCCACCAACTGTTCGACAAAATTCCTCAACCAAAAAGTGTCCCAGAAATCAAATCAACTTGAATCTTTTACTTATAATAATAGGTGCTAACAAGGTTTCTATAAAATTAGGGGATCATGAGTACATCATTAGAAAAAAGGAGTGACAAGTTAGATGATCTTCTAAGGGGTATCAAGGGGCTTATTGAGAAGTTAGATACTCTAAGCAAATGGAATGACAAGTTACTACATGTGTGAATATATAATTGTACAATTCTACATGGGAAGGTGAATGTGGGAAGAATATGTTGATCAAACACGTTAAAATTTGAATGTATCAGTGTAAATCAGTTGGCGAGGGCAACAATTTACTGATTTTTGTAATGCACTTTAATTAATATAGAATGCACTTTTACCGATTTCACATGCACTCTACTTAATTTGGAATGCACTTTTACTAATAATATGACATGCACTTTTAATTAATCTTATAATGCACACAACCCACTTGGAAAAGCACTTTAACTATTTCAGTATGCACTTTTACCGATTTAAAATGCACTCAACTACAATGCACTTTTACTAATTATAATGCACTCAACCTATTTTGAAATGCACTTCTATAAATTTGGAATGCACTCTACCTAATTTAGAATGCAGTTTGTTAATTACATGACATGCACTTATATTGATTTCAAAATGCACTCTACCTAGTCTTGAATGCATCCTTTTGATTTTAAATGCACTTTTAAGGAGGTTGAGGAGTAGGACGGGGTCATGGCAGTAAAAGAGGGTGGATAAGGTGCAGTGGAAGGGGGTTGAAGGCTTGTTGGTGGTTGACGATATGAAGTGAAGGGAACGGAGTTGGCGGGAGATTTTAAAACTCGTGGAGAAAGTGTGAGGATTTGTGTGTGTGATTATTAGGATTGTAATTGAAAATATTAGTTCCTTCATATATCAGGTCTGATTTTGCAAGAAATTAGCTTGCTTTTTTTTTGTTTCCTTGATGATATTCAAGAATTTATAGCAGCATAATAAGTGTGTTGCGTAAATGACTATGACAAAAGAGGGTTAAAGAAAGTTAAGGTGAATATAGAGAATTGCAAATAAAATCACATTTTTTTGGTTGAAATTCCAAGCTTCTCTTTAGAATTGAAAAGTTAGTTTTCTTCTAATGTTTGATAAGAAACCATTGCCAAAATTTGGATGACCATTACACTAACGTGAAGCACTTTACACACTAGTAACAAATTTTTTGGAAAGATAACCTTGCTAACTTTGAAAGATTCAGAAATAAGAATATCTTATTTTATGCACAACGAATAAGAGAATTTACAACAGCCTGATTCAAAAAATATCATCTTTTCATTTTGTAATTAAGAGACTAGATCAAGAAATGTTTTTCGTCGTGGCTTTCCGCCTAGGCCCAACAATTAAACTTGCACTCCCATGAAATATATAGTAAGGAAAAAGCAAAAAAAAACAACAACTAATCAATTATTACTTAAAAAACGCATTGATCAAATTAGCCCATGTAGGATTCGAACCCACATCATTGTGCATAAGTATATCACTCTTCCATTTGAGCTAATAGGCTTTTGGTATAGTATACCCTTAGACATGCATTTTAGGTCCTTATACATGCACCATATGCCATTAGGCATGTACTATATGTGAGTAGAATTGCACTATATGTGATTACAAATGCACTTTATGCCCTTAAATATCCGATCCACTATACATGAACTATATTTGTGAGTGGCAAACCACTATAATGCAACTGCCAAAAATGGGAAGTTAAGATTTCAAAAGCAATAAAAATAAAATATTATAAAATTAAGAACCCCGCAATCATAAAATTGATCATCCGTGTATGAGAAAGCATTACCATTATTTAATATATCTAACCCTAAAGTTGAATTTAACAAAGTAACAGATTTTGTATCCTTTGTTACGGTGATCTAGACATTTAAGTTCGAAAAAGCCCTCGTACAAGAGCCATACTTAAGCAAACTTTAATGTTAAACAATATATACTCTGATTTCTAGCAAAAAAAACCTGAATTTCCAGCCATTCTTAGTTGTGAAAAGTGCATTGTAAGCTTACAAAATGCACTTAAGCAATTGGAAATGCACTTTTCTATTTGTTAGGAATGCACTTTTATTCTTTCAAATTGGACACATTATAGAAAAAAGGGACTACTATTGCATAATTTCAATAGGTTAAGGACTTTATTAATCCAAATAAAAGGTTGAGGACTATTAAGTGATGAGCTTGAAAGGTTGGGGACTAAAAATGCATTTTACCCCAAAAATAAACAATGCAAACCAAAGCCAAATCAAAACACAAAAATCGAAAACACGGTCATCAAATTAAAAATCTCATGTCATCTACTATCAATATATTGAACACATCTTCAAATCGGTAAAACGAACACTAAAAGCAAATCGAACAAGCAAACAAAAAGCAAAGTTCAAACACAAATTCGTGTGAAATCGAACATCACATTGATAAAAACAAATTAAAAATAACCCGTAGATGACCGAAAATCCTAAAAAACGACATCAAACTAACCACAAGATGACGAAGAATAACGAAAGATACTTAAAACAATCAGCATGACAATACGAAATCAATTGGAGAAGAGAGGAGGATGAAATCGACTGTACGATTGAAAGCCGAGAGGAAGTTGAGAGTGCAAGCAAGGGAGCGAAAACAAAAAAAAAATTGTACTTATGAGGCTTAAAAACTTAACAACAACCTAATAAATCAGCTATTTTGACAAATACTCAAATATGGAGTATAACTATGCCTTTTCACCAAATTCTCTCAAAATTTAATTTGAAGCGTTAATTTTTTTAAGAGATGGATTAATTTTTTTCCCAATTTATATTTTTTTTGGTTGAAATTCCCAATTTATATATAACCGTCATTCCATATGATATTTTTCTTTTTTGCCTTAAAAAAATAATTTTCTTTTACTTATTACCATTTTTGTTGAGCTTTGATTTGGTTTTTCTCTAAATAGTATGTATAGAGAGACTACGCACAAAACTTTATTCGTACTTCACGTGATGAAGACTTTTAACTATCTGAGTTCCTTTTCTTTTTCAAATTACAGGGACAATGATTAAATTCTACATCTGGTCCCTGCTCGTCTTAATATTCACACACCACGATCAAGTCAAAAAATAACACTACCGATATAGACTACTCCCACCGATTCAAATTAAATGTCGTTTTAGTACTTTAAATTTGATCTAATTTATGTGTCGTTTTAAATTATCTAGGCAATTGATTAGGAGTGAGATATGAGAGTTGTTATTGGAATGTGTTTTTATTGATTAATGTTATTCATCCATTGGTTAAAAAAGGTGATGAGTGGTAAAATTCGTAAAAAAGTTACACTTTTGAATTTAGTTAATAGTTTTCTTAAATCTTGTGTCGAAAACTAAAACGACACTTATTTTGAATAGGAGGGAGTATTATATATCACCACTACCTCCAGTGTAGCATTAGGGCTTGAAATTATATTTTAATCCTGATTCGAAAATTTTCGTCTGCATTCGACCCTATTATTATTATTCTTTAACAAGCTCCTGAAATATGGTACTTGTTGAAACATTCACTATTTTATGATTTCTCCTAGTTTTAATAATAATAAATTTTAATAGTTTAATGTGTTTGTCCATATAAGCATTTCAAGAAAACAATAATAACATCGTCAAGAGTGACGGAACATTGTGAGTAACAATGGAGAGAACGAGTACATGATCTGGAAAGACTATTCTGGAAGATACGTGTCTTTCTATTTATGACAAGTTATCAGATCTTGAGCGAACGATCGATGGCGAAGATGTGCGAAGATTCGACAGTTAAGCTCGGTTGTTTGTGAGAAGATAAGATTAAATCTGAAAGATTTGATCAAGGAAAGTGGAAAAAATCCGAGATCGGCCAGTTATGACAATATCCAATCGGTTGAAGATTTGGGGATATTTTACATTTCTTTAATTCGCTTTTAGTTAGATCTGCCGAGTGGAATATCCTAAGGTAAAATTGTGTTTGAGATCAGACTCGGTGGTTGCTTTATAAAAGGTTAGTCTTAGCTAGGGTTAGAGTGTGGTAAAAGACAACGAACAAGTGAGAAGTGAGAACTTAAGTGTTCGTGCATTTTGTAAGAACTGAAGTGAAGGTTTTCACGTGAGAGTTTGAGTACTCAGGTTTGTAGTTCATCTATTATTTAGGTTTTACGATTAGATTTGTAGAAGTCTAGTTGATGGAACTTCGGTTGGTGTCGAAGTTACCTGAGACCTTGACTTGCCTTGTAACCGTTAAACTTAATACATTAGAGTGCTATTGAAATCCTATGAGAAAGAGTATCAGGGGTAGAGATTTTTCTTTCTACGACTTGTTGGTCGGATAGAAAATTTCTCTCTAAATATTGTGTTTCTATTTTAGTATTATTTTGATTGCTCATTGAACATTGCTAGTTCCCTGTATATTTACTAACACTTTACGATCCAATATTAATCTTTGTGTTTTTTTTATTTAATCGGAATATTGTAATCTTGTTTAGTTATTTGATTCTTTTGAAGAGCCATGATCAGCCTACTAATGATTAATATTTCCCATGCATATTACTCCGTGTACTTGTTTATTAATCTAGCTACTTTAATTGATTAAGATACTAATTAACGTTGTACATGTCTTGTCTGAATTTCATTCTGGACTAAAGTGATTCTGCACCTTGTTCACTGTTTGCTATGTGTGTTCAGTCAGTTATTAATTTCTAGTGAATAATTTAACAAATTAAGTATCTTTGAACAATTACATCATCCTCGCTTGTTGGAATCAACCATTTTTCGAACGTGTGCCCTAGCTAATTACAAAATATTAATGTTAAAAAATCTGTTTATTTATAAAATTAGCAAACAAAACTTGGTACATATATTGTTGGTAATTTTTGAGAAGTCACCGACATTGACTTGCTGTAATCGGGTTCACGTCGATAAAATGTGTACGGACTTTACTATAATATATATGGGATGAGTGGATAGAGTACACGTTTGTATAAGTGAACTTAAGTTTTAGAAGGTTGAAGTTGTTTAGAAATTTGTTACTATGAAAGTCCATAGATTATAAACGGGATTCTGTATACGTAAGTCTAATACACATATAAGTCCATGGGATTACATCCTAAAATTCATTGATAATAAAAAAGAGTAATCCAAAGACTTATATAGTAAACATGTAATCTCAATTTTTTCAAAAAACTACATTATCGGGTCACCAGGAGATGCTCCAATTATTTAAACCGAACGTTTACATTGTGAACTTTGGAGAGGAGAAAAGAGAGAAAATAAAAGAACAGCACTAACCTAGAATTGAGCTACTTGCAAGCAAAAGTTGACTTGGAGTTGTAGCTCTTCAAACTCCAAACTCCAAAGGAGGCTGCCAATAAGAAAGATTTGACACCACTATTGACTTAATATTTCTTCCTCTATACACACATATATGTGGGCCTTATTTTCCTAGCTATACATTCAAAAACAAATCAATAGAATTAACAACACATTATCAATTTTGTCCCAATTAATGGGCTTGCCTAGATTCTATTTTGTAGCATGAGAAATTCATAGGGTTGGAATTTTACGTTCATATCTCTCTTTAAATCAATAGAATAAACAAGACACGGTATCAAATTTATTTCTCCAAATTAATGGTTCCGCCTAGATTCTATCTTGCAATATAAGAAATAGGGTTAGAATTTTATATCACCTTTCTATTCAAATCATTCAATACAAGTGCCACACTAGCTAACAACTAATTTTAATGTGGTATATAATCAAAATGTTATAATGTGTTAAGAATTTACACACATATGTATATATATTGTTGTTTAAATTAAGTATAAATTTTAAATTTTTTTAACATCAATCTTTTTTATAAATATAAAAAAGATTAATAAAGGTCGATGAAACCTTAGTACTAAAATTGCGGTGTTTTAGCCAGGAATCGTTTTCTGAAAAAGAAATAGCTATCTAGTTTGTTTTGAGACTCACTAAGGGTTGGTTTGGTATTAGCGGAATTACCAGTAGTGGAATGAAGGAGTGGGAGCGGAATTTCACTGTTCACCCGCTAGATTTTGCACCGTCCTACTACTAAGGGGCTAGCATTTTGGAGTAGCGGGAGAACGCTGGTAGACTGCCGAACGAAGCCTAACTAGATCAATACAACATTAATGAAGAATTAGCTAGATGCGATATGAAGTCCATAAGCGCACACCCCACACACCCAGTGCGCGCAGGGGTCACCCCCAAAGTTTTGATAACCGTCCTCCAACTTTTTCTGTGTCCGCCACTGCAGACAGACATATACCTAGCTTGCTACTAGCTAGCAATGCACTAATTATATAATAGGACTATAGGAGTCGTTACATTTATCATGTATGATATGATATGGGCCCGTTGAACTTGGTAGCTGGTTCAAATGAGATCAAACTCTCTACGTTCCCACTTGTTTTTTTATATATACCGTTACATATATATATGCCCTAACTAAATGGCCTCAACTGTACGGATTCTGTTCTCTTCCGAATCTTCCATGCATCTACCACAAAATTAGACTGTAAATGTAAGGTCACTTTCTAAGCGCGATACTCCATTGAAGACAATGATTACGAAGATAGCATGCCCACTATATATAAGGAAGCACCATCTCCATATATGTTTGAGCTTTGCAAGAGTGCGGTACCCTTTTGATTGGTACTACTACTTTTTATCCTCCTCTTGCTCTGATGTTAATTCGGTATTAACTGTTATGTAGGACTCCATGATCGATAAAGATTATGTTAGTGCATAAAAATTTGTCTTCAATGTATTGAACATATACTTCCTTCTTTACCTTTCGTTTCAAACTCCTTTTCAACCTAGAACCTGCAAAACAATGGACACTAGAGGCGGGGACCCCCTAATCCACCTCCGATGCCCAAGTCAAAAGAGCAGTTTGTCGATCGAATGTCAAAGTAAATGATAAGACTTGCTAGCAAGCTCAGCGAATATGAGGTACTCATCATACATGGCGAAGACATGTATTATAATGGAGGAGAGGGAGAGAGAAGAAAAAAAAACTCTATCTCTTATGGCGGCCGGGCCGATAATGCTCCATGCCCAACAAACGATTTCTTGTTCTCCAATCCACACGGAAATTCTATCTTTCGATTAAGATAGAATCCTCCATCATAACTAATAACCGTCATATTTAATTTTACCTGAATATATAATTAAAAACGAAAATAATAATGACAATTAATTTTACCCGCATAATAAATAAAAGTACCTTTACGACGGATAATAACGAAAATAATAATGACAATTAATTTTACCCGCTCACGGATTTTATTTTATTTTTTTGCTTTTTTCCATTCAAGTATTCAACCACATCAACGATTGCATCCTTAGATCAATAGATCGATCTCGAGTGTCTCGGAGGAGCAAATCATAAAAGTCGTTATGTAAAATGTGGAGCGACTACAGGCAGTGAGTGACATTTGAAAGACTATACATGGAAAAGATAACTTGATTGTCCAACAAGATCTGTCGGTGGCTTGCATATATAGCAATTTGTATAGTAGCATGATTGCCAATGGTGGAAAATTTTAAGAACCCACCTTCGTTATATTCATTTATAGCTAGCTACCTAGTTACCTATCTTCGCAATAAAACGGTATATCTCACACAACAATGGGACCATTTGATCGCTAAATGTTTTTTTATTAGTTGACTTTCAATCATACGCACCTATAATGGTCAAATACGTACATGTTATTTTGTCTATTGAACACTTTCAAGTCTTCACGCGCCTTATGTAACATGTATATATTTTGCCAAAATAACATGTATGTATTTGACCATTTTGGTTTATTTGGCAAAATAACATGACACATAAGGTGCGTGATGTACACTGGAAGGAGAATAAGATTGAAAGTGTTCAATAGGCAAAATTGGGGGCAGTACAGGGGTCTGTTTGAACATTTTTTAGTACAGGGGTCCAATAGAAAAAAAAAGTGTAAGTACAGGGGTCTGTTGATGTATTCTGCCCACCTATAAACTTTAGATTCTCTATATACAGTAACAATGTACATGGAATACTTTCAAAACATTGTATATGGAATTAATTAATATTTTATATAAATTATTTTAATTAGGTAACCTTCATTTTTAAATTTTTTAAAATTAATTAACATTTTCACTCGTTTGGACCCTATTTAGTGAGATCGATCATCTCTAATGACTTCGTTGATGGTGAAATTCTCCTTCTCGATGGCCTGATACAGGCTGATAGTCATGACTCCTCATCCCATCCTTTATGAGAACTTGCTATCTTTCGAATCATCCTTTAATGAGTCTTGGCGACTTGTTGTTCTCGAAACCAATCATATTCAAGTTAGAAGACATCTTTACAACCTGCAACTTAACGCAAAAATCTACAACATTGCTCTGATACCAATTGTTTGATCGATAGCGCGTTAGACAAGAGCTAATGAATAGTTCTAGGAATTGTTCTTAGGCTGCGGAAATTAAATATACAAGAAGCAAAGACAGATAATAAACACAAGGATACAAATCCTTTATAGAGGAACTCCACATTTACCAACTTGTCAATTGGCCAAACCTCTACCTCCTTGGAGAATTTTGAATAACTAATTTTCTTATTAATTGTTCCTTAGTTACAATGGCAAAACTCGAACTTCTCTATCACTAATTGCCAAATTCCTAGCAAAACTAATGAGTCTATCGACCTAGTTCGTAAGCGAACCAAATTAATCAAGCAAAAGTACCAAACCTTTCTCACGATCTCCATCACAATTCCCTTTAGAAATGGAATTGCCTTTGTCACCGTCAGGATCAGACACTTGTCGTTGATGCCTGGTAAATGAAAATAGTTTCCTCTAGTTCCATCCGAAAGTTAAAGAACTCTCTTTTGGCATCCATCTGGTGGTCTTCCTTAAGATCGAAACTGCCCATATGCATTTGTTGAATGACAACCCAAATTTTCTTAGCAGTCTCAAGGTTCCCAACTTTGGCGGCATCTTGCTCACACATGGCGTTGTCGAGATACATTGTGCCTTTGAAGTTAGCCTCTGATCCATACATTTTCACTTGTTTGCACCCCATTTGGAGAGATCATCTTGATAACTTTAATTTGTTGATGGCGAAGTTCCTCTTCTCAATGACAATCCAAGCCTAATAGTCATGACTCCTCATCTAGTCCTTCATGAGAACTTGCTATCTTTCGAAGCATCTATTAATGAGTCTTGGCGACTTACTGTTCCCGAAACCAATCACATTCAAGTCAAAAGACATCTCCGCAACATGTAACTTAACTAAAAAATGTAGAGCCTTTCTTTAATACCAACTAGTTGTACCCGTCGTACCATGTACGACTATGATTCGGTATTTTATAGACATTATAAATAGGATATTAATAAATAAAAATATAATATAAGTAATTTATTGTTCGTTGAATGTATAATTTTGTTAATCAATATAAATGATTAAATTTAATGTGGAGAATGAAGATATATTATTAAGATAAAATAATTATATTTCTCCTTTTTCTTGATGATATTTTAATATATTTAATTAGAAAAAGAAGATAAAAATATGAATAAATTTTTTTATATATTCAAATATGGAAGATAGAAGAATTTTAAAAATAATAGTTAACTTAATAAATAAGATATAATAAATTATGAAATAAAAAGATAATTTAATTATATAAAATATTTAAAATTTAATTAATTTAATTTAAGATGGGACCAAACTCATTTTTTGGTTCGATAAAGTAAAGATTAGATAATATTAATATTATATTATTCAAATTTTATTAGTTTCCATGTACGTAAATTTAGAGATTATCAAATATTTCAATATATCTATTAAATATTTTATTTTCAATTTCTATTAATTTTAAACATTATAAATATTTATCTTTAATTTTTTATTATAAAAAAATAAATATATATCTAGAAATAAATTCTTCAAAATATATATGCTAAGAGATTTATATTTATTTTAATATATTTTAAATATTTTATCTTTAATTTTAAATACTTGTATAAGAAAGATTTCAAAAGATCTTGTTATACTAAATAGATATTTGTTTGATGTTAGAGATAATTTAAATAGTTAAAAAAGAATTTAATAGAAAGAAGTTATAATAATAAAAATTGATATTATATTTTTTAAATATGAGGTGGGGCCAGAATCTTTCTGGTGGCTCAAAAAGGTATAGCTTTAATATATAGTTATAGATAATTTATTATATTGCAAAATATCAACATATAGTTAAAAAATTATATACTTGGAGTCCAAGATTTGATAAAAGATAAAATAAAATTTATTATGTATAAAATTAATATAAAAGAAAATTTCTTGTAGATTTACGGGTGGTTTTAAAAATTATGCTATGTAACACTTTATAATAAATTAAAGCGAAAAAAGAAAGGTAATGTATATTATAATAATTATTCTATTATTATAATTATTAATGATATTTATATAAAATTTAACGATTTTTTTGTTTTCTAATCTTAAAAACAAATAAATATGGAAAATGTTTTTCTATATCAAACCTTCTACATTCACTTTTAAGTATAATAAATAAAAATAAATAAATAAATTGAAAGAAGTGATTGGTTCTTAAAGTGCCATAGCGCAAATTTTATAGATAATTTATTTTTATTTATAATGTATTAGCGTGGATATAGATAGAAATTTATATCGATAATTTTTTTTCAATAATTCGATAAAAATATTTTAGCATAATTTTAAGATACAATATATAATATTGCTTATCGGTATCAATAAATATATACATTATCTATTTTTATAACATCTAAAATCTTACCCTAAAAAAACTTCAATCCTTATAAATGCATTTTTTAAGTAGTGTTTATTATCTTTTTTTAAATATGTGCATATTAATTTTTTTTATTTTTAATGTGATAGATACTATATGAAACAAACTACGCATATAATATGGTATCTATCCATTATATATTTTATGAAGTGGTTAAGATAAAGATTTCTAGAATTATTATTTAGTTTTTTATGTTGAAAAAAGTTTGTCCATTATTTTATTCAGGTTTTGCCACGTGGCGCAATTTTTTACACAGACTTGGTTTCTGCTTTATAATGTATTAGAGTAGATATTAGAGAAAATATAGATAGAAATTTATATAGTTAATTTTTTTCAACAATCCGATAAAAATATTTTAGCATAATCTTAAGATAGCATATATAATATTGCTTATCAATCAATATCAATAAACATAGATAGAAAATTATATAGATACTTATTTTGATACATTACTTATTTTTATAAAATCTAAAATAGCCATTTTTTATATTTAGGATTTTTTTAAAGAATAAAATCAATATTTACATAGATAGAAAATTATATATATACATTAACTATTTTATAGGATCTAAAATCTTACCCTAAAAAGCCTTCAATCTTTATAAATTCATTTTTTTATTTAGTAATGTTTATTATTTAAATAATTTTAAAAAAAATATGTGTATATTAATTAAATTAATTTTTTTTAGTATGTGATACTATATGAAACAATCTCTACTCATAAAATATGGTATTTATCCATTATCTGTTTTATAAAGTGGTTAAGATAAATCGTGATTTCTAGAATTATTATTAGAGTATAATATGAAGGGGGCTTTCTAGAATTATTATTTAGTTTTTTAAGTTGAAAAAAGTTTTTCCATTATTTTATTCAAGGTATGCCACGTGGTGCAAATTTTTACACAGACTTGGTTTCTGCTTTATAATATATTAGGGTAGATTGTTGGATCGATAATGCGTTAGACATGAGTTAAAGAACTGTTCTAGGATTTTTTCCTTAGGTAGCGAAAATTAAATATGAAAGAAGCAAAAACATAGGGACATAATTCCTTTATAGAGGAAACCCATGTTGACCAACTAGTCAAGTGGGTAAACCCCTACCTTCTTGGAGGATTTTGATTGACTACTTTTCCTATTAATTGTTTCTTAGTTACAACGACAAGACTCGAACTTCTTTGTCACTAGCAACTACCAAATTCTAATTAGCAACACTAACGAGTCTATCGACATAGTTCCTAAGAAAACCAAACTAATTAAGAAAAGTACCAAACCTTTCTCACGATCTCCGTCACAGTTTCCTTTAGCTCTGGAATTGCCTTTGTCACCGTCAAAATTAGACACTTGCAGTTGACGCCTTCTTTCTCTATCAGAAATGCTCTCAGTCTCACTTCTTACGCACTTCACTCAAGCTGCCCAAAACCCTAGGTTATCTCCTATCTATTTATAGCGAACGTGTTTTGAGATTTGTCCTTGCAAAGGACACACAATCCTATCCTTTTGTTCTTGGGGACAAGACAAACTTCCTAAATATGACTATACCTGTGCTTCCTTGAAGCCTTAAAGGATGCCTATACCCTTTTCTTCCTTGATGCGCAAGACAAACTTGGTTAAAGGGACAATTTCATAGTTTCGCTCTTTCATTTCCTTTGTATTTCATGTGGCTTCTATATTTCCGTGAAATGCTTACATAATCATTAGTTTCTAATGACATTTGTTATCATCAAAACTAATAGTGGAAATATTGATCCAGTATTCGAAACTATGCAGTTCCTAATACTTTCCAACCAGATCAAATCTCATGATACTCTATAATTAAGGATAGAACTCTGGATTTATTTTGTAGCAAGGAATTAAGTGATAGAGGTCAATGCTCATGATGCTTATAAATAAGGATAGAACTCTAGGTTTATTTTGTAGCTTTAGAGAGAAGAAAACTTCATCTGCAATGAAAGTGTATTCTTGGAGTTTTTTGGTGAAGACTTCATCGGTTATTCGAGGTTACTTGAGGCTTTGTGACTCACTTGTTGAGTCTAGGTTACGTTTAGGGTTGATAGTTTCGAAGATAGTTAACTAGGAATGTGTTCTAGCTAGTTGTCGGAAGTCCTTGCTTGCCTTGTAAATATTTAATTTAAATAAAATAAGTAAACCATTGAAATCCTACAAGATGAGAAGCCCATGGGGGTAGAGGTTTTTCTAATATCGACTAAGTTGATTGATCCAATTTCCTATCTAAGTAATCTACCCACCGTTATTCGGTTATTAATTTCCGTTATCCAGCGAACAACTTTATTCCGTGTCTGACCTAATTAATACTACACTACTTTCAAGTTTCAACCCAATCCCATTACAAGGAGACCATTACGCGATTTTCTTGATACGAGGCATATAGGAATATACGTGACTAATCCAATGAACCTCGTATTGGATCTAAGATCTTATCTATCTGAACGGGAAGAGCATGGTTTGGGCTTATGTCGGCTAGGCTTTCTTGGCCCAATGGGCTTATGTACGTAAGTAAAACTAATTTGCATTGCATATATTCTTGAAATTTTTTTCTTGCATCCCTTAACAATGACACTAAATATAGTTTTATATATAAAAGAGTACATATTTTCATCAATTGAAACTGAACCTCAATTTGTAATTCTTTAACCATAACCAAAGCACATAAACAAAACAAGCATATGCCCTGTAATGATACTATATAGTAATTTATCCGGTTAAGAAAATTTAGAAAGATATATATAACTGTAATCTGATAAAACTTGATCAATGTTAGTAGAAAAATAGTTGGATAGAGTGCCTCACTTATACCATTAGAACTTTAGAGGTTACAAGTGATAATGTCACGTCATATCGATCAATAATTTATTATTCTAAAAAAATTTACCAAAATATGAGTAGGACAAAGTATTAATGTGTTATTTAGAATAGTTGACCTATAGATATTTGATTTGTCAATGTTGGATTCGGTAGGTGATTTAGACAAATAATTATTGAAATGGAAAGTATGCCGACAGATGAAAATGCAAACGTGTGGGAAAAAAAGTTGAACACAAAGATACATGTACTACATTAATGTATTGCCCACATAACCATATTACATAAAATTGACAAATGTAACACGCTTGCAAAGATAACAACCGTACATATATGAGACAAACAGTCGGCATAAAATATTTCTTCAACCAAAACATTATTATAGCCGTTGAAGATCGACATGTTTAGACATTTCACAGATTCTAGCTAGATATGCAGTCATATTATATTTATGCTGATTCAAATGTCACACCAGCACACTTATTTTGACTACTATGAGTATAATTCACATTTCTTTAAATGATTTGATTTTGAATGCATGGCGTGTTGTACGTGACCCTCGATCAGGGTAGAGCTCCTCGCTTTAAGTATTCAGGTGAATTCCAAGTCAATTGGATTATTTGGCACTACATTGAACCTTTTGGAACTTTCAAAGCTAGGAATAGATTTCTTAATTAAATTAAAAAATTAAAAAATAAGAAAGAAAGATAACTTTCAACAATCTAAAAATATCAGATTTGTGATGAATCCAGATTGGATTCAATCACGAGAACGAAGAAGCGATATGAGAGGAAAAGAAAATGCATAACAGAATGGAGTATTCGGAAAGTTTATTATTACACCGCAATTAACTCGAGCTTACAAGTTGTCTATTTAAGGTGATGATCAAAGCACCTTAAACGACGCATTTTACATCATTTTATTACACATATAATATTCACAATAACACTATTAATATGACAACAACTTTAATCCCAACATTTTAAAATTAATTAAAAAGGGTTGCTCTAATGCATAATGAGATTGATGAAATCTTGCTCTCCTTTGTGAATCGATCATTAATTTCGTGGTCACCAGATGATTAAATTTCATACAACGAAGTAGAAAATTGCATTGACATCATCATCATCATCATCATTGACCCAGTGAGGCTCCGCTACAGCGGAATCTGGGGGTTAAGATGGGGGTACCCCTGCCGAAGGGAAGGGGGTACGCCCGATAGAAGACCCAAGAAAAACTGAAATTCAGCTATGTAACAATAATAACCGAATTTAATTAGAACGCACCAAAATTGATATAGGGACTAAATCCATCTCAAAGGCCCTGTGTAAAAGCCAACGTAAGATTGGACTTATCAATTGGTCTATTCAAACACCAATTGATAAGTCCAATCTTACGTTGTCTTAAGAATGAGAATCCCATTGGGTAAGAAAATAAGATAAGGTTTTGATAAGAACTTGATGTTCGTGTTTTTAGTATAGTTTTTAGTATGTTTTCTTAGTTTGTTAGGGCTAGTTTTGATAAGTTTAGGGTTAGTTTTGTGTGTTTTTGGATGGTTTTGCATATTTTGTGAAAAGTATGAAAGCTACTCCATTTTGTGTATTTTTGTAGGATTTAGCAAGGAAACAGTGCTTTTTGGAGCTAAATTTGGAGTGCTATGGTGAAGGACGGACGAATACAAGATGAAGAAGTCGAAGTCTAAGTTTTTGAAGAAGAAGTATTGAAGAAGCCAAGCCCAGGCTCGTTAACGAGGCTGTGAGGGCTCGTTAACGAGGTTACGAGATAGGTTTTTCGAGGAATCTTAGTGATGTCCTACCGATCCTGTGCGGGAATTTGTTTCCGTGTCGGTAGAGTTATTTTTATGAGTTTTAGGATTATTATATTATGTATTTTAGGTCTTGTTATCTTTCTAGATTTTTATTTCTATCTTTTTAGGGTTCGTTTCTATCTTTTAGGAAAGTTTTTATCTTTTAGCCTTTTTATTTTTCTAGCCTTATTAGTATAAATACCCTTCTTATTAGCCTAAAAGAGGGGGGTAGTAAGGAATAGAGAGAAAAGGGAAGAGCCGAGAGAGACGAGAAGGGTCGGAGATCGAGATTGAGCACAGTGGACGAGAGTTACCGGGGTCGTTAATCACGAGTTTCGATTCGGTATTTTGTATTTTTTTGGTTTTTTTATGAATTCTATAAGATTATTATTTTCTTATTAATTTGAAGCAGTAGTTTTGTTTTCAATGTTTTCTCTTGTTAAATTTATTTGTTTCTTAGTTATGAGTAGGGACTAGTTTTCTTATCTAGGGTCGGGGTTTAAACCCGGCATAGTTATGCATGGTTTGATGAGTAAGATGATGTGTTGAATGCCTTTATTCTATTCTTGAGATTGCTTGTTGTGTTTATGCCAAGATGAAAGTCAAGGTAATTTGAGTTTTTAACTTGATTGAGAGAGAAAGTTATAGACTTGAAGGTTGATATTGTTTGAATGCGAAAGTTTTCAAGCTTTAGATCCAAAACAAGTGGTTGAGTGGATTAATTTATGAAAGTAGGTTAATTTGCTTGCTAGTCAATGAAAGTTGATGAATTTATCAATTTAAAGGCATGATCTTTATCTTCTTACGAGTTTGTATGCATGGCTATGTTGTGGTGACCCTTGTCCTAGATCTTTGTTTTTATTTGAATTCTCCTAGATTATATTCGTTACTGAGTTCGTAGCCTCGGTACCGAATTTGTTTAGATCGTTAGTGTGGTTGATTGTTTGCGGTGGTTCGTTAACGACCCTGACGAAGTCGTTAACGAGGCAGGTCGTGAGTGTTTGCTTGTTTCTTTTGTTTGATTTTCATTATTAGTAGTCGATAAACAAACAACCTTGCTTCTCATGGAATGATCCTGACTCCCCTATACTCAGCGGGGTCTTGACTTATAAATTTATTTGTTTTCCAGAGTAAAGGCCCGTCAACAAATTGGCGTCGTTGCCGGGGAAGCAACGAGTTTGTTTGTTTATCTGTGGGTCTGGGAATAGCCCGACCCCGTTTTTGTTTTTAATTTTTGTTTTCTTTGTCTGTTTTCTCAGCGTATGCCGGTAGGACGTCGAAGGCTCGAATTTGACAACGCTAGTTACTATTCAGAACCCGAACGTTCCTTGCACCGTAGACTATTGAGAGGGTTTCTTGACAACAAATAAATTTTATATCAAGACCCCGCTGTTGTATATCAGAGTCAGGTTCGTCCGCAGGGAGAAAGTCAGTATCAAGTTTTGCTCCTTATCACGCAAGCAATCAAACAAGTAAGGGTTTTAACAAGAAAGAGAAGGATTCTAAGGTTTAGGGTTTTCCCACAACAACAATCATGCATGCCAACGCTATGAAACATAAAGATCATGCTTTTATCACATAAAGGCGCTAACTTTCGTTAACTTTAAGCAAGTAAACCAATCAACTTTCGCTAAATCAATAAACCTACTATCTATCTCTTCTACTTCTACTAGGATAGATCCACTTTCGCTTCAAAACCCTAATTTGACTATTCTGATTCAAGGTTTCTGCTTTCGCTTCAACTATGAATGAGAAATTCCTTTCAACTTTCGTTTCAAGGATTAAGAACAAGAGAATAGATTCATGCAATAAAAACAATCAAGACATGATCATAAACAAGCATGCACAACCATTGTTGGGTTTAACCCCAACCTTAGAGAGAAAGACTACTCACAAAGCATAATTAAAAATAAACTACTATATTAAATAAAAGAGAAAGCTTACAACTTTAATCCAAACAAACTTGTTCTCCAAGTCTCCCACAATCTTGTTTCTCTTCTCTCCCTACGCCCCTCTATCTTCTCCCCTCCTCCTCCTCCTCTAACTTGAATGATTCAGAAAATTAAAGAGAGGACAAGTGTATTCATAGAGAAACTATTCTATCTTAAATCTATCTTTAAGGAAATAAATCTATCTTAAATCTAATTATAAGGAAATAATATCTTCTAATAAAATATATCCCTTCTATCTATCTAATAACATAAAAGGAAATAGGATAAAAGCCCATTAATAAAACACCGACTCGGACACGCTGCTCCTCGCGGTAGCTCGTTAACGACCTTGACAGGGTCGTTAACGAACCTGTTCAGCACTTCGAACAACTTTGATTAAAACTTGCGTAAAAGATTCGTTACAACTCCGTTTGACTCCATTCTTTTTCCTATGTTCTTGTAACGAATTTCTCTATCTCTTTACAAGCTCAAACTTGATCTTCAATTACTTTACTTGAGCGCTTAATCTTCATCTTCACTTCCTTCTTGAGTGCTATCTTCACTAACTTTGCTCCTTTCTTCAAAAATATGCTTCAAATAGCTTCTAAAAACCTACAAAACACCACCAAAGCTTATGTAGACTCCATATCTTAAGACAATACGAAAACCTACACAAACGACTCAAAACAAAACGCAAAACTAAAGAAAAAGACTCAAACACACTAAAAACACACCCTTAAAACATGACTAAAATGGAAGACATCAAAATACCCCATACTTAGACTTGCATGTCCTCAAGCAATAAACAAGACATCAACCAAAACCATCAACACATATATCAAGTCAATGCCCTCATCAAAAAGCAACATCAAAACACAAGTAGAAATAGATAGACAAGTGAATCTAACATCATCACACATATATGAGCAACCTCAAGCAAAAGCAACTAAGAATCCAACCTCACAAGGGATATGTGTTTCTCTCAACTCTCATGTGTTTGGGCTTAGAATAACAACTCTCAACTCAATCCAATATACAAAAATCAACATAGTCATTGTTACTTATATCACCAAACTCTCCACCTGAGATGTCAAAACACATAAAAATCATCAAGAGAACTTAGGCTCAATGAAAAACTTCATAGAAGCTTCCATTCGGCCGGGTTGTAATGGGGTTTGGTAATAACAATAAGGCGTGAAAATATTTTGGCTATGTGGTGCTAATAATATCCGGGAATCAAAAGACTCCTAAAAACTCACACATAACATCAAAACACTCATAAAAATATACCAAACTCACTTAAACATTATGCACACTCATTTCTTTCAACCCTTTAATATCCAACAAATCTTGCTTACAAACAATGAGGAAATTTTGGCTCATGCACACTTTCACTATTCAGCTCTTTCTTCACTTTCTTTTCCTCCCTTATGATCTTCATTTTTTTCTGTGGGAGGTCGGTACCGAACCTGTAGAGTCGGTAACGAGTTCTGCTTATCATAACAAACTCTTTTTTTCACTTCTTCTTTCCACTTCTTTTGTAAGTGCATTCAGGGAACCAAACTCCTTTTACATGACAAACTACAAGACTTTCATTTTATCCAACCCATATTACCCCACACTTGAACCAATACATCTCACTCAACAAAAATTATAACCAACACTAAGTCCTAATCCCCGGATAGGGTCAAGCTATATCGGCTAGGGAACAATTTTGTGGAGCTAAAAATAAAAGGCTATAAGGCTCAACGTGGCTTCAAAAAGAGGATAATGATAAGGGTAGATATGGATTAATATGGCTTATGAAAAATATGTTCTCTATCATATGATTTCACATGCAATGAACTAATATCTCATATAGGTCTCAAGAAATAGATAACCATGCAATGACAAGAGATAATATGCATAAGGAGAGTAGATCACACAAGAAAAGAAGAGGGATTTTTTATGTTCTCCCTATAAGGCCAAAAACAACTCACAAGGTAGCAATTTTTGTTGGATTTCAGTCACTTCTACTTAAGATCATATGTGCTCAATTTCATCACAAGTTAAATATCCACATAAAAACAAATTTCAACATGATTCAGGCAAAGCTATCCAAACATGCTATGAAATTACATGATCAAGCAAGTTAAAGCATATCATAAGACATTTAAGTGGAATATTATCAATCCTAAAAACACAAACAAAGACAAAAACCAACAAAAAACTGACACAAAACTGAGTTTCCTTTTCCCATACCCCATACTTAAACCAAACAGTGTCCTCACTGTTTAAAACCCTAAGACATGAAAATAAAGAGCATAAGGAAAAGGGAACTCACAAAATAAAACTGAAGCTAATTGAAACCATTGATCACTTGAGGAGTATTGCTGAATTTCTCTTCGGTTTGGTAGAGGTCGGTACCGACCTTGGGGAGGTCGTTACCGAACACGCTTGCATGCTTGTATCGATTCTTCTTGATTTTAGCACTTCTTAACTTCTTGTACCTGAGTCACTTAAAAAAACTTCTATCCTACTACACTAATCTAAAATAAAAACAAGTCAAAAGAAAGTTAGTAAAAAGATCTAAGAAATGAAAAACTAAAAGCAAAAACAAAAAGCGGGTTGCCTCCCGTAAGCGCTATTTTTAACGTCGTTCGCCCGACGAACTTACCTTGCCTTACCTAGGGCGGTTTCCATCCAGTATCGAAGGGATCATAAGAAACCCCATACTTAGCCTGAAAAATATCATAGCTTCTCTCCAAAATATTTGGCCCTCTATCATCAATAAGTATACTTGGTACTCCTACAACAGGGTTAGTAAAATCCGAAAACCAAGGAGGTTTCGATTCCTTCACAGTACTAACAGTAGGATCTAATATAGAACAAGGATAGGAGAAGGGATCATGACCAGAATTGATTGGATAAGAACAAGAAAACTTACCAGGGTCATTCGGGAAGGGGCTCGTTACCGAAGCTATGTGGGTAGTTAACGACCCTGCTGGATCTGGAAGTGGCTCGATGTCGTGCCTGATTCCATCTCTAGCATTGTTTTCCTTCAGATAAGGGTCGTTACCGACCCATGGGGGGTCGGTAGGCTCCTCGATAGGCATGACATCCTTGATTTTGCTCGTTTCTATACTCAGGGAAGGGTCGTTACCGAGCCAAGGTGGGTCGGTAGACTCTTCAATACTACAACTAGCCACTTCGCTCATCGGTGTGTTGAATTGAAACTCGACCTTCTCTTCTCCAATATCAAATGTGAGAAGTCCCTTCCTGACGTCTATACGCGCTTCTACGGTGGCTAAGAATGGTCTGCCTAGAATGATTGGCACCACAGGGTCTTCAGGCATATCTAGCACAATGAACTCGTTTGGAACAAAGAATTTTCCAATTCGGACAGGAACATCGTCAACGACTCCAGTTGCTTTTACAGAAGATCCATCCGCCATGTAGAGTTTCATCTTGACAGGCTCTAGTGGTCCCATGTTAACCTTGGTCCAGATAGATAATGGTAATAATCTAGCACTGGCACCTAGGTCACATAGAGCTTTAAAACGGTGAGTACCAATACCAATTGAAATTGCAAACTTACTTGGATCACCGAGTTTTTCTGGAAGCTTTATGGCATGGACCTCATTATGCAGCTCTGAGATAGATCTTTTCCTGCTTAAAATCTCTTTCAAAAATTTAGCGTAGGCAGACATTTCATTAAGGGCATCAGTAAATGGAATTGAAATATTTAGCCCTTGAAGAATCTTAACAAACCGTCTAAACTTTCCTTCTGTAACATCATTAGACTTCGTAATAGGGAAAGGAAGAGTTTTTGACGGACTCGGGATAGAGAGAGACCCGGATTGAGGCCTTACCGAATTGACAAGAGGGTCGATCGGTGCAGATAAGGGGTCAGTACCGATCCTGGTGGGGTCTGTAACGAACTCAGAATTTGGTTCAGAATACTTACCTGGTATGGATGGCGCGTTATCGAGCTGGGGAGCCTTGTTACCGACCCTATTGGGGTCGGTAACGAGCCTGATCGGGGCGTCATCTTCGTTGCTGTGCTCAATGTCTTTAGGCTTGGCTCGATCTGGCAACTACTTGCCACTTCTGAGGTGTATGGCTGCAATTTGTCTTCTAGGGTTATCTTCGGGTCGGCCCGAAAATTGTCCTTGAAGTCTTGGAATCCGTGCAGCTAGGTTACCCAGTTGGGAGTCAACGCTCTTCTTCCATATATCGAACTCTCCCCATCTTTTATTTTGTTGGTTCAGGTTGGCTTGAACTTCGTTAACCTTGTTGGTCACTTCGTTAACTTTGTTGGTCACGCCGTTAATGCGTTCCTGTAATCCTTGAACCCATGATGGTGGCTCCTGATGGCCTGGAGGTTGATAAGGTGGAACAGTCTGTTCTTGCTGAGGAGGTTAGCTCTCGTGGCCATATGCATAATTGCCCCAGGTGGGCTGATTGTAATTCCTCCATACATAAAAGGTATCACCTTGGTTCCTATATGGGCTCCTCATGTAATTAGCTTTTTCATATGCCTCAGCAGCTATGGTTTCCCTTTCTCTTTGGATCTCCTCTATCTCAAAACAGAGTTCAGAAATCTGTTTAGCTAGTTCCTCATGTGTAGCCATGGCTCGAGTTCAGGGTCTACTTATTGGATTAGAGACAACTCGGCGTCCTTCAGCTGGCATACACTGTAAGCAAAAACAAAAACAAAAAACGAAATCAAAAAGCAAAAATGGGTTCTCGGCGAGGGTCGTTAACGAGCCTGGATAGGGTCGTTTACGAGCCTGGAGTTATCCCGTGAAAACCAAAACTAAAAAGAAAGAAACAACTACCCGTCGACAGGGTTGTTAACGACCCTCCCAGGGTCGTTAACGACTCGACAGTGACCTAAAAATTAAACAAAAAAGGCACAAAAACTGGGTTGCCCAGTAGGGTCGGTACCGACCCTAGGGGGGTCGTTACTGACTCGGCGGAGTCCCAAAAAAAACGTAAAAAGAACAAAACTTGGCACTATTGAAATCTCCCCGGCAACGGCGCCAATTTGTTGAGAGGGTTTCTTGACAACAAATAAATTTTATATCAAGACCCCTCTGTTGTATAGCAGAGTCAGGTTCGTCCGCAGGGAGAAAGTCAGTATCAAGTTTTGTTCCTTATCACGCAAGCAATCAAACAAGTAAGGGTTTTAACAAGAAAGAGAAGGATTCTAAGGTTTAGGGTTTTCCCACAACAACAATCATGCATGCCAACGCTATGAAACATAAAGATCATGCTTTTATCACATAAAGGCGGCTAACTTTCGTTAACTTTAAGCAAGTAAATCAATCAACTTTCGCTAAATCAATAAACCTACTATCTATCTCTTCTACTTTTACTAGGATAGATCCGCTTTCGCTTCAAAACCCTAATTTGACTATTCTGATTCAAGGTTTCTGCTTTCGCTTCAACTATGAATGAGAAATTCCTTTCAACTTTCGTTTCAAGGATTAAGAACAAGAGAATAGATTCATGCAATAAAAACAATCAAGACAGGATCATAAACAAGCATGCACAACCATTGTTGGGTTTAACCCCAACCTTAGAGAGAAAGACTACTCACAAAGCATAATTAAAAATAAACTACTATATTAAATAAAAGAGAAAGCTTACAACTTTAATCCAAACAAACTTGTTCTCCAAGTCTCCCACAATCTCGTTTCTCTTCTCTCCCTACGCCCCTCTATCTTCTCCCCTCCTCCTCCTCCTCTAACTTGAATGATTCAGAAAACTAAAGAGAGGACAAGTGTATTTATAGAGAAACTATTCTATCTTAAATCTATCTTTAAGGAAATAAATCTATCTTAAATCTAATTATAAGGAAATAATATCTTCTAATAAAATATATCTCTTCTATCTATCTAATAACATAAAAGGAAATAGGATAAAAGCCCATCAATAAAACACCGACTCGGACACGCTGCTCCTCGCGGTAGCTCGTTAACGACCTTGACAGGGTCGTTAACGACCCTGTTCAGCACTTCGAACAGCTTTGAGTAAAACTTGCATAAAAGATTCGTTACAACTCCGTTTGACTCCATTCTTTTTCCTATGTTCTTGTAACGAATTTCTCTATCTCTTTACAAGCTCAAACTTGATCTTCAATTACTTTACTTGAGCGCTTAATATTCATCTTCACTTCCTTCTTGAGTGCTATCTTCACTAACTTTGCTCCTTCCTTCAAAAATATGCTTCAAATAGCTTCTAAAAACCTACAAAACACCACCAAAGCTTATGTAGACTCCATATCTTAAGAAAATACGAAAACCTACACAAACGACTCAAAACAAAACACAAAACTAAAAAAAGACTCAAACACACTAAAAACACACCCTAAAAACATGACTAAAATGGCAGACATCATAGACGCCGAGAGAACCGAGCCATGGCCACGCCTGAAGAGATGGCTCGTCAGTTGGAAGTCCTTCAGAACCAGATGGAGGCATTGAAAACCGAGAAGGAAGACGCTTCTGCCGAGGCTGAGCGTCAACGAGCTAACAATGAGCGTCAACGAGCTGAATGCCTATCCGAGGAATGCCAAATAGTACATGCATCCAGAACTGATGGTGCTAGAATCACCAATTGTGCTTCCAGAGATAGAGAAACCATTTGAGATTAAAATCTCAATTTATATCCTTAATCAAGCGGGCTCAGTTTGAAGGGAAACCTACTGAGTGCCCTATGGAGCATATTAGAAATTTTCTTAATTTATGTGACACCATAGCTGCTGAAGGTGTCTCACTTGAATATGTTCTGTTAAAAGCTTTCAGGTGGTCTCTTGCTGGAAAGGCCCTGAGCTGGTTGGAGAGCTTACATCCTAAGTCTATCAGGACTTGGACGAACTTGTATGATCAATTTCTTACAAAATTTTTCCCTCCTGCCAAGACAACGGAGCTAAGGAAGCGCATCACCTCCTATCACCAGCTGCATAATGAGACTTTTGTTGAAACATGGGAAAGATTTAAAGAGATGCTTAGACAGTGCCCCACTCATGGGCAACCTTTATATGTTCTTCAAGAAATCTTTTTCCAGGGTATCAACGCAGAGACCAAGAACCGCATCAACACGCATACAACGTGCGGTTTTATAGAGATGGACCCTACGGTTGCGTGGGAATTGCTGGATAAGCTGTCCAATTATGATGCCATGTATGGAACCCAGCAAACCCCCCAGCCTCAGAAACGTCTCTACGTGCCTAACCGAGAAGAAGTTGACCCAGACGTTAAAAGTCAATTTTTACAAGACGAGGTCAATCGCCTGAAGAAGCAGGTAAGTTTTCTGAAGTCCTCTCACTCCTGTCAAGAGTGTGGCTCTTCTGCCCATAGTACTTCTGCTTGCACTAACATAGAGCAGGTAAGAGCCGCTAAGACAATTGCTGAGATGAATTACATGAGAGGCCCATACAGGAACCAACCTAGTAATTTTGACAGGTCGAATAACTATCAGACGTGGGGCAATCCAAATCCAAATCCAAACTATGCAGCGCCTCCACCGGATAGACGACCTGCGCCTTATCGACCTCTAAGCCATCAGGAGCCGCCATCATGGGTACAAGGGTTACAGGAAAGCATCAATGGAGTCCACAACAATGTTAATGAAGTTCAAGCTAACCTTAACCACCAAAATAAAAGATGGGGAGAGTTCGATGTATTGAAGAAGAATGTCGATTCCCAACTACGGAACCTTGCTGCACAGATTCCAAGGCCACAAGGGCAACTTCCGGGCCGTCCCGAAGAGAACTCTAAAGGACAGATAGCAGCGGTACACCATAGGAGTGGAAAGACACTGTCGGAGCGTGTCCAAGCTAAGGACAAGACGGAAGAGGACGCCACGGTTCAGCTCGGTAACGAGCCAGCGAGGGCAAGTACCGAACTAGCGTACGATGGTGATGAGGCTCCGAGGGTACCTAACGACCCTAGTCCAGGTAAGTTTTCTAATCCGAGCCCTCCTCTCAATTCCAGGGTAGTTAATGACCCCATCAGGGTCGATAACGACCCGCCGAGGATACCTAATGACCCTAGTGTCGACCCGGTAGCATCACCTCTCGAGCCTAACTTGGTTCCGAGGATGGTGAAATCTCTTCCATTTCCCACTAAGAAATCTGTGGACTCTACTGAGAGTAAGTTCAAGCGTTTCGTGAAGATTCTTCAGGGCATTAATATTTCCATCCCATTCGCTGAGGCCCTAAGCGAAATGCCGGCTTACACAAAATTTTTGAAAGATATCCTTAGCAGGAAAAGATCCATTACAGAGTTGCAGGATGAAGTCCGATCTATTGCTTTACCAGAAAAGCTAGGAGACCCAGGGAGATTTGCAATAACGATTGGCATAGGCGACCACAAATTCAAAGCTTTATGTGATCTGGGAGCCAGTGCTAGTTTACTCCCTCTCTTAATCTGGTCCAAAGCTAATATGGGACCACTAGAGCCGGTAGATATTTACCTCTACATGGCGGACGGATCATGTGTCAAAGCCACAGGAGTCGTGGACGACTATCCTATTCAAGTCGGGAAATTCTTTATACCGAATGATTTCATCGTCCTCGATATGCCTGAAGACCCTCATGTCCCCATAATTCTCGGTCGACCATTCTTAGCCACAGAAGGTGCAAGGGTTGATGTGCGGAAAGGACTTCTCACTTTTGATATTGGAGAGGAACGCGTGGAATTCAGCCTGGATCAAAATGCCAACGACCCAACTACAGTTGCACAAATCGAGTTGACCCAGCCAGAACTCGACATAACTGATCCTACCGAGCCTCCTTCAAATACCAAAACGTAGAGAATTTCATACAAGTCCCTACCGAACCTCATTGTCCCACCATCGAGTCCCACATGCAAGGGTATAATCAAGGTGAGTACTCTAACTATGAATTCACTAATACTGGTTATGACTATTGTTCATACTTTGTTTCTACACCGTGCCCCATTATATGTGCTACAGAGGAGTCCAAATCACCTTGGTTTTCGGATTTCACTAACCATTATGTAGGAATACCGGGCATTCTGATAGAAGAAAAATGACCAAGTTTAGTGACTCAAGCGAATAATACCTACAAAGCTAAGTATGGGGTACCAAACGACCCCAACATAGCTACAAAAGAGCCACCTTGAACAAGGTAAGTACGTCGGGCTGACGACGTTAAAAATAGCGCTGACGGGAGGCAACCCGCTTTTAATATAGACTAGATTTTCCTTCTTTTTTAGATTCTTTTTCCTAGCTTTCTTTTGAGTTCTTTTGAGTAGGTTTTAGGATAGAAAAATAGGATAAATTTTGAGCTAACAAGATACAGGAGAAGGGCTTGAAAATCATTCAAGGAGGCTACGGTGGCTCGTTAACGACCCACCCAGGGTCGTTTGGCGAACCGACTCGGGCAGGTAAGTTTTATTTTAACCCTAATCTATCTTCTATCTTCTACCCTATTTCTTACCACCTCCCCCCCAGCCGCCACTACTGTTGGACGGGCCTTCACTCGGGACAACAAATAAATTTATAAGTCAAGACCCCACTGAGTATAGGGGAGTCAGGATCGTTCCACGAGAAGCAAGGTTGTTTGTTTATCGACTACTAAAAATCAAACAAAAACAAGTAAAACACTCACAAGCAGCCTCGTTAACGACGTTGTCAAGGTCGTTAACGAACCACCGTAAACAAAAGACCAAAACTAACGACCTAAACAGATTCGGTACCGAGCATACAAACTCAGCAACGAATATCACTTCAAGAGAAGTCAAATAAAACAAAGATCTAGGACAAGGGATACCACAACATAGTCATGCACATAAACTCGTAAGAAGATAAGATCATGCCTTTAAACAGATAAATTCATCAACTTTCATTGACTATCAAGTAAATTAACCTACTTTCATAAACCAATTCACCCGATTGCTTGTTTTGGATCTAAAGCTTGAAACTTTCGTTTTCAAACAATATCAACCTTCAAGTCTATAACTTTCTCTTTCAATCAAGTTAAAAACTCAAATCACCTTGACTTTCATCTAGGTCTTAAGCACAACAAACAATCTCAAAATAGATAAAAGGCAATCAACACATACTCTGACTCCTCAAACATGCATAACTATGACGGGTTTACCCCGACCCTAGAAAAGAAGACTACTCACTACTCATAACTAAGAAACAAATAAATTCAACAAAAGAAATCATTGAAAATAAAAAACTACTCAAATTAATAGGAAATATCGTCTTATAGAAATTCAGAAGAAACCGAAAAGAATACAAACACCGAACCAAAATCACGATTAACGACCTCGGTAACTCTCGTCCACCGAACCTTCAATCTCGACTCCGATCCTCTCTCTCTACTCTCGTCTCTTCCTATTCTCTTCAATCGATCCCCTCCCCCCTTTCTAGGCTAATAAGAGGGCTATTTATACTAATAAGGCTAGAAAATAATAAGGCTAAAAGATAAAAACTTTCCTAAAAAGATAGAAATAAAATCTAGAAAGATAGAAACAAAATTTAAAAAGATAACAAGACCTAAAATACATAATATAATAACCCTAAAATCATAAAAAGATACTCTACCGACACGGAAATAAATTCCCGCACAGGATCGGTGAGTCACAGAATCAAACTCTCGAAATCTTCATCTCGTGGTCTCGTTAACGAACCCTTGCAGTCTCGTTAACGAGCCTGGGTTTGGCTTTCTTCCACACTTTATCTTCTAAAATTTAGACTTCGACTTCTTCATCTTGCATTCTTCCGTCTTTCATCATAGCACTCCAAATTCAGCTCCAAATAGCACCATTTCCTTGCTAAAACCTACAAAAAGACACAAAACGGAGTAGCTTCCATACTTTTCACAAAATATGCAAAACCATCCAAAAACACACAAAACTAATCCTAAAACTACTAAAACTAAGCCTAACAAACTAAGAAAACATACTAAAAACTATACTAAAAATACGAACATCAAAATACCCCATACTTAGACTTGCTTGTCCTTAAGCAATAACTAAACAATAACCAAAACCAAACTACATACTCATCAAGACATAGCCATCATCTAAAAAGCAACATCAACACATAGAAAAATAACAAATGATTATTAACGTCATCACACATATCTACACCAAATAGACATAAGAAAATACAATCCCACCTCACAAGGATAATGTGTTTCACTCAACTCTCAAGTGTTTAAGCTTATAAATTCAATCTCTCAACTCATCTTATATACAAATACTCATAGAAATTGGAACTTATATCACCAAACTCTCCACCCAAGATCTGTCAAAACAAGCAAAAATCATCAAGAGAACTTAGGCTCAATGAAAAACTTCATAGAAGATTCCATTCGGCCGGGTTGTAATGGGGTTTGGTAATAACAAATAGGCGTGGAAAATATTTGGCTATGTGGTGCTAATAATATCCGGGAATCAAAGACTCCTAAAAACTCACACATAACAAAACTCTCATAAAAGATAACCAAACTCACTCTTCATTATGCACTTATTTTCACTCACCCATTATATCCTAGAAAGCCTCATACAAATAATAAAAAGAATCTCTGATATTATCTATATAAACACATGCACTTCAAACTTCTTTTCTTTCTTTTTTCTTCGTTTCTGCCTCTCGCAGCCTCGTTAACGAACCCTCAAGGGTCGTTAACGAGCTTCATCGTGTGCTCCTCAATTTTCTTAACAACTTTCTTCAACCATCAACCTTATTTCGTGCACCTTTTGCTATCAAGAGATCTTTCTTTTACAACTATTAAAAACAAGAGACTTCCAATCTACCCTTCCCAATAATTCCTCAATTTCAAACCAAAACATAAATATTCCACTCTTTTTTTTTTTACACTCAACAAAGAAAACCTCTCCAATCTAAGTCCTAATCCCCGGATAGGGTCAAGCTTATCTTGGCTAGGGAACAATTTTGTGGAGCTAAAAATAAAAGGCTTCAGGATCAAATTGCCTTTAAAAAGAAGAATCATGTAAGGTAGGATAAGGATAATAGGGCTATAAAAATAAGTTCTCTATCATCTGATTTTCACAAGTAATGAACTATAAATCTCATACGGGTCTCAAGTAAGAGATAACCATCACAATTCCAAGAGATAATATGCATATAGAGAGTAAATCACACAAGAAAAGAAGAGGGATTTTTGATGTTCTCCCTATAAGGCCAAAAATAACTCACAAGGTAGCAATTTTTGTTGGATTGCATCACTTAGGCTATAAAGTATATGTGCTCAATTTCATCAAATGCTATTCCTTCTAAAAACACAATTTCAAATAAAGAATCCGGCTATACTATCAAAGACATGTTTGCAAGGAATTATATGATCATGCTAGCAATTACCATCATAGAACCTAAGAAAGGGATATTATCAATTCTAAACTCTTTTTGGATTTTTTCAAATTTTTCAATTTTTTTTTTATTATTATTATTTTTGAACGAAACTACTTAAAACAAATAAGCACATAAGACACATAAGATAACAAGTTTTCTACTTTCTCCCACCCCATACTTAAAATTACAGTGTCCCCACTGTAAGAAAAAATAAGAAGAAGGAAAGAAATAGAAAAGAAAAGAAAACAACAAAAACAAAATAAATAAAAAGAAAAGACATAAAAACTTACAAAGACCCAAAAGTGGAAAACAAGGAAAACGTCTTCTTCAAGTTGAATCACTGGTTTGGTGGAGGAAAGTAATGCTCGAAGTTCCCCATGAAGTCGTACATTGTCCTCCAACGCTCTGCATCCTCTACTTCCCTCTGACGATGCCTCTCATCCTCCATTGACATGCGAGCAGAAAGACAGACTCCCATCTATCCATCCTCCTATGAATGTGGTCCTGCTGAAGGTGGAGCTGCTGCATTCGAGCAGAAAGATCCTCGGCCCATGGTGGTGGCATACTCGATCCAGTGTACTCGGGCTGAGGGGGTGGTGGGTAGTGAGGCTGAAAGTGGTCTTGGTACATCACCGGGTTATATGGCATAAGACCATAGGAATAAGGGTCGGTAGGAGCTGGCAGAGGGTCGTTAGTTGTCCTCGGGACCTCGTTAACGAAGCTGGGTGCCTCGTTAGGAACATAGGAAGAAGCCTGGAAATGGTCGTTAACGAGTCTGGTAGGCTCGTCAACGAGGATGTTGGTGCCAAAAACTTCCGTGTCGAGGTCGTTATCCTTGAAGTTAAGCTCTTCCGTGCCTCCCTCTGTGTCAGCCTCTTCAGTGTCTTCGCCAACTACCTCGGTATCCTCATCTTCATCTCCATCTTCATCCATGCCTTCTCCGTCTCGCTCGAACCTTGTCTCACAAGGCCGAAGTGATAGCTCATCCTCCGGCTTGGGCTCCAACGGGTAAGCATGACCCGTCCATACCTCGTACCAATTTGGTACGTAGAGTAGCTCCAACATGTCAAGGGTAGGTGTAACGATGCGGTCTTGCACTTTCACTTTGAGTCCTCTCTCGGCTTGAATGAAAACACTGGAGCTATACTAATAGCTTTTGTTGAGGAGTTGAGCATGAGCCGGCGTGTAGCGAGTAAGGTCGACTCCTAAGTTTGTAGCCAAGAGACTAACCAAGTTTCCACACCATACTTCTTTGGACTTGGTTGATTTTTCAATGTAGTAGAGCCACTCATACCCCAAATTCAAAGGGCCGGGCTCCTCGAAAAGGATGGTGCGAAGACAAGCAACTTCCATTCTTGTTGGCCTGTTTAGCTCTCTCTTCGGCCAAAATGTAGTGGCTAGGACTCGAAGGATGATCCTAAAAATGGGGTTGATGACGCTTGCCCCGGATAATGCCGCTGCGGAGGGCTCATCCTCCCCGGTGATGTAGCTCCATGTTCTTGTCACCTTGTAATCTTTCAGGCTGTACTCTCTAGAAGGATTTGGGAACTCCAGAATAGCGTTGAACTCCGCCATGGTGTATTCTCGGCTCACATTACCGAGCCTAAACCTGATGCGTCCTTCCGAATTCTTCGATAGGAAACTCGTCTCTAAAGTGGCCAAAAACTCGGATGTGAGGGCCGGAAAATGTGGTACCGTCTCCTTCTTCAGCAAATGAGGCACACCGAGAATAGCAAAGGCCTCCTTGACATCCGTATAAATTCCCATTTGCTTGGCACTCGTTCTTGAAAACCACCGAGTGTTGTGATCTTTGTTTAGGATGGCATTGTATTGGTCCACTTGCCCTTGAGTGCACAAGATCACATTGTCCATGCGAGGTGGAGATGGGGACCTCTGGTTCCTCCTCTTCTTCTGAGCTTGGGTAGCGGGTCTGCTGGAACTTGCCATGTGATCTGCAAAACAATCATGATTTTCCAAGATAAGATCCACTCAAGTTAGGTTAGGCAAGAGACCCCATACTTGGTCTCGAAATAATCCTCGGATTTATTTGTTAACTCCCCAATTGGGTTGTTTACGAATCTGGACTGGGTATTGATTTTTGAGGCTACGCAGGGTCGTTAACGAGCCTGGGTGGGTCGTTAACGAGCTGCCGAGAGCCAGTTCACAGAATTTCCGAGTTTTATCAACTTTAAAATCAAGCCATAAATCAAGCATGCATCCTCGATAATCCTTCACTAGACACACAATCGGGTATATGCACCCCATACTTGCTCAATTACTCACCCCAAACATGCTAAATTTGCCCAAAATTAACATGGTGAAAATCAAACTCAATATCTAGAACAAGAAAAATTCATGCTTTTCTAAATCAAATTTTTACAATGGAGAATCTAGCATGAAGAATCTTTCCTAGATTGAGAATCAACTAAGCACAACCATAATTCATGAGCAAAATCTAAACATGCACATCGGTCCTCTCTATAAACACAATTCAAGACATGAAATTTCTAGCCTATAAACCATGAATCATGCAATCTCGAGTTAGGGTTTAGAAATCATACCGGAGAATCGAGAATTTGAAGAACAAGAGGTCGGAATTGGGTGGTTAACGAGCTTGGATCTCGTCGGTGGGAAAACGGGTGTTCCGGGCTTCGGTAACGACGATGTCTCCGGCGGTCGGTGGAGTGAAGGATTCCGATCGGTGGTGAGAGTATTTGGTGGATGTTTGAGGGTTGTGAGTTTGAGATTTGTGGGTAGAATTCTTGAGGGTTTGGGAAGGGTTTAAATAGAAGGGGGTAGAAATTTGAGGGGGGTAGGTAATGGCGGCGGGGGGGGGGGGGGGGGGGGAGGGGTAAGAATTTATGGTAGAAGATAAAAGATAGATTAAGGTTAGAAAAACTTACCTGCCCGAGTCGGTTCGCCAAACCGAGTCGTTAACGACCCTGGGTGGGTCGTTAACGAGCCACCGTAGCCTCCTTGTGTGATTTTTGAGCCCCTTTTCTGCATCTTGTTAGCTCTAAATTTATCCTAATTTCTATCTTAAAAATTACTAAAAAGAACTCAAAAGAAAGCTAAGAAAAAGAATCTAAAAAGAAAAGAAAAATCTAATCTAATTCTATACTAAAAGCGGGTTGCCTCCCGTAAGCGCTATTTTTAACGTCGTCAGCCCGACGTACTCCTTGGCTAGTCCGACGTTGTAAGAGCCATAGTGACTCTAATCTCTTCATCCGGGTCGGGTTGCTCATGAAACTTCTTCAGCCGGTGGCCATTAACTTTGAAGATTACGCCTTGGTTATCGATCAACTCTACCGCACCGTGAGGATAGATGTGATGAACCACGAATGGCCCACTCCATCGTATCCTAAGCTTCCCTGGGAATAGCCAAAGTCTAGAGTTGAAAAGAAGTACCTTATCGCCAAATTCATAAGTTTTGCGCACTAATTTCCGATCATGCCACCGCTTGGTGCGCTCTTTGTAAATTTCAGCATTTTCGTACGCCTTCAGTCTCAATTCTTCTAATGCTTGCAAGTCCACGAATCTTTTTGGTCCTGCCACGTCGAGGTTCATGCTGAGCTCCTTAAGAGCCCATAATGCTTTATGCTCCATCTCAACCGGTAAATGACATGCCTTGCCATACACTAGATTATAAGGAGTGGTGCGTAGAGGCGTCTTGTATGCTGTTCTGTATGCCCATAGAGCATCATCCAATTTGGAAGACCAATCCTTCCTAGAACGGGACACCGTCTTCTCTAATATGCTCTTTATTTGCCTGTTTGAAACTTCAACCTGGCCACTGGTTTGGGGATGATATGGTGTTGCCACCCGATGGGATACCCCATACTTATCCAGAAGTGCTTCAAAGCTCCGCTCAATAAAATGGGAACCACCATCACTAATGAGGACTCTTGAAACGCCGAACCTGGGGAAAATGTTGGTCTTGATGAACTTAGCCACAGTTTTAGCGTCGTTAGTCCTTGTAGCAACAACTTCTATCCACTTAGAGACATAATCGACTGCCACTAGGATGTACTTGTAGGGGCCTGATGCGGGAAATGGTCCCATGAAGTCTATGCCCCATACATCGAATAGCTCGACCACTAATATCCCGGTTCGCAGATTATCATGTCTCCCAGTGATGTTGCTTGAGCGCTGGCATTCATCGCATGCTGTCACATAAGCCTGTACATCTTTAAACTTGGTTGGCCAGTAGAGACCACTTGAAAGAATCTTCGCCGTGGTTTTGAATCCTTTTGCATGGCCACCGGTAGGAAGCTTGTGACATTGACAAATCACATTCTCGACCTCTTCTTCTGGGATACAGCGTCTAAAGAGGTGATCGCTTCCTTGTTTGAACAAGTAAGGATCGTCCCAATAGTACTGTTTTACATCGTGGAGGAACTTCTTCTTCTTTTGTGGGGTTAGTCCTTTGGGAATTATGCCTCCTGCAGGATAGTTAGCAAAATCAGCGAACCAAGGGGCTTTTGACCCTCTAACAGCATGAAATGACGTAGAAGAAGTAGAAGGAGAAGGAGAAGAAGGGATTGAATCGAATTGGCTGAGTTGTGGTTCAGAAATCTTACTTGATTGGGTCGTTATTAGACCGGTGTGGGTCGTTAACGATCTTGGAGCTGTTGTTATATCCTCGGTAATGACCTCCCGTGGCTTAGTAACGACTTGCTCAATTGTTGTGTCGATGCTCCTTGGATTTTTGGCCGCATGGTTAATGCATTCCAGCCTCGGTGCCTCGTTAACGAACCTGAAGGGGTCGGTGACGAGGGTTTTGTTGACTTCAACCTCGTTCGGCAGGAGGTGTTCGTCAGGTCTGGAGTCGTTTATTGGCACCTCATTGTTGGAATCAGTGATGTGTTCAACCGGTAATTTGGATAAGTGATCCGCCACTAGGTTCTCTGCTCCCTTTTTGTCTCTTATTTCGTGGTCAAATTCCTGCAGCAAGAGCATCCAACGAAGCAATCTAGGCTTGGCATCCTTTTTGGCCATTAGGTATCTAACGGCCTCATGGTTAGTGTAAACAATCACTTTGGATCCAACAAGGTAGGACCGGAATTTTTCAAAGGCAAATACCACAACAAGGAATTCTTTCTCCGTTGTGGTATACTTACTCTGCGCCTCATCCAGCGTCTTACTGGCGTAATAGATGGCGTGGAGTTTTTTGTCTTTCCGTTGTCCTAAAACTGCGCCAACTGCATAGTCACTGGCATCGCACATAATCTCAAAGGGTAATGTCCAATCAGGGGACTACATAATGGGGGCGGACACGAGGGCAGCTCTTAACCTGTAAAATGCTTCAAGACATTCTGGAGACAGCTCAAACACTACATCTTTCATTAGTAGGTTAGTCAAGGGTTTAGCTATCTTAGAAAAATCCTGAATAAATCGCCTGTAAAAGCCAGCATGCCCTAGGAAACTCCTTATATCTCTTACAGAGGAAGGGGGAGGTAATTTTTCAATAAGCTCAATCTTTGCTTTATCTACCTCTATTCCTCTCTTAGAGACAAGATGCCCTAGTACTATCCCTTCTTGAACCATGAAATGACACTTTTCCCAATTTAACACAAGATTGGTTTCTTCACATCTTTTAAGCATTCGTGCAAGGTTAGCAAGACAAGAATCAAATGAAGAACCATAAACAGAAAAGTCATCCATGAAAACCTCTACAATCTCCTCTATCATATCCGAAAAAATGGCCATCATACACCTTTGAAAGGTGGCAGGGGCATTGCAAAGCCCAAATGGCATTCTTTTATAAGCAAAGGTTCCATAAGGACATGTAAAGGTTGTCTTCTCCTGGTCATCAGGATGAATGGGAATTTGCCAAAAATCGCTATAGCCATCTAAATAACAGAAATAATCATGCTGGGCTAAGCGTTCTAACACCTGATCAATGAAAGGAAGCGGAAAATGATCTTTTCTAGTAGCACTATTAAGCTTCCTATAATCAATGCACATCCTCCAACTAGTGGTGGTCCTAGTCGGAATAAGCTCTCCCTTTTCGTTTTCTATGACAGTCATCCCCCCTTTCTTTGGAACTACATGGACCAGACTCACCCATTGGCTGTCCGATATAGGAAATATGATCCCAGCATCAAGTAATTTAATAATTTCCTTTTTAACCACATCTTTCATGTTAGGATTTAACCTACGTTGATGCTCTATTTTGGGTTTATGATTATCCTCCATGTATATCCTATGCATGCAAAGGAAAGGAGATATGCCAGTTATATCATCTAGAGAGTAGCCTATGGCTTTCCTATGCATCCTAAGCACATTCAGTAGTTTTCCTACTTCCTCATCTTTTAATTTAGCATTAATGATGACCGGCAAAGTAGAATTAGGACCAAGGAATTCATACCTGAGGGAGTCTGGAAGGGGTTTAAGTGCTGGGGACGGTTCAGCTGGGATTAGAATCGGTTCTTCTGGTTCCGTTTTCAACACCTCCTCGAGGTATTCAAATGCTGAAATTTCATTGTCTTCGGCCAAGGTCGTTAACGATGCTGGTGGGGTCGTTAACGAGCCTGCTTCGTCTTCTAGTAGAGTCGGTACGGAAGCTGGGGGACTCGTTACCGAAACTGCAGGACTTGGACGAACTTGTATGATCAATTTCTTACAAAATTTTTCCCTCCTGCCACGACAACGGAGCTGAGGAAGCGCATCACCTCCTATCACCAGCTGCCTAATGAGACTTTTGTTGAAACATGGGAAAGATTTAAAGAGATGCTTAGACAGTGCCCCACTCATGGGCAACCTTTATATGTTCTTCAAGAAATATTTTTCCAGGGTATCAACCCAGAGACCAAGAACCGCATCAACACGCATACAATGTGCGGTTTTATAGAGATGGACCCTACGGCTGCATGGGTATTGCTGGATAAGCTGTCCAATTATGATGCCATGTATGGAACCCAACAAACCCCCCAGCCTCAGAAACGTCTCTACGTGCCTAACCGAGAAGAAGTTGACCCAGACGTTAAAAGTCAATTTTTACAAGATGAGGTCAATCGCCTGAAGAAGCAGGTAAGTTTTCTGAAGTCCTCTCACTCTTGTCAAGAGTGTGGCTCTTCTGCCCATAGTACTTCTGCTTGCACTAACATAGAGCAGGTAAGAGCCGCTAAGACAATTGCTGAGATGAATTACATGAGAGGCCCATACAGGAACCAGCCTAGTAATTTTGACAGGTCGAATAACTATCAGACGTGGGGAAATCAAAATCCAAACCCAAACTATACAGCGCCTCCACCGGATAGACGACCTGCTCCTTATCGACCTCCAACCATCAGGAGCCGCCATCATGGGTACAAGGGTTACAGAAAAGCATCAGTGGAGTCCACAACAAAGTTAATGAAGTTCAAGCTAACCTTAACCACCAAAATAAAAGATGGGGAGAGTTCGATGTATGGAAGAAGAATGTCGATTCCCAACTAGGGAACCTTGCTGCACAGATTCCAAGGCCACAAGGCCAACTTTCGGGCCGTCCCGAAGAGAACCCTAAAGGACAGATAGCAGCGGTACACCATAGGAGTGGAAAGACACTGCCGGAGCGTGTCCAAGCTAAGGACAAGACAGAAGAGGACGCCACGGTTCAGCTCGGTAACGAGCCAGCGAGGGCAAGTACCAAACCAGCGTACCATGGTGATGAGGCTCCGAGGGTACCTAACGACCCTAGTCCAGGTAAGTTTTCTAATCCGAGCCCTCCTCTCAATTCCAGGGTAGTTAATGACCCCATCAGGGTCGGTAACGACCCGCCGAGGATACCTAACGACCCTAGTGTCGACCCGGTAGCATCACCTCTCGAGCCTAACTTGGTTCCGAGGATGGTGAAATCTCTTCCATTTCCCACTAAGAAATCTGTGGACTCTACTGAGAGTAAGTTCAAGCGTTTCGTGAAGATTCTTCAGGGCATTAATATTTCCATCCCATTCGTTGAGGCCCTAAGCGAAATGCCAGCTTACACCAAATTTTTGAAAGATATCCTTAGCAGGAAAAGATCCATTACAGAGTTGTAGGATGAAGTCCGATCTGTTGCTTTACCAGAAAAACTAGGAGACCCAGGGAGATTTGCAATAACGATTGGCATAGGCGACCACAAATTCAAAGCTTTATGTGATCTGGGAGCCAGTGCTAGTTTACTCCCTCTCTTAATCTGGTCCAAAGCTAATATGGGACCACTAGAGCCGGTAGATATGAACCTCTACATGGCGGACGGATCATGTGTCAAAGCCACAGGAGTCGTGGACGACTATCCTATTCAAGTCGGGAAATTCTTTATACCGAATGATTTCATCGTCCTCGATATGCCTGAAGACCCTCATGTCCCCATAATTCTCGGTCGACCATTCTTAGCCACAGAAGGTGCTAGGGTTGATGTGCGGAAAGGACTTCTCACTTTTAATATTGGAGAGGAACGCGTGGAATTCAGCCTGGATCAAAATGCCAACGACCCAACTGCAGTTGCACAAATTGAGTTGACCCAGCCAGAACTCGACATAACTGATCCTACCGAGCCTCCTTCAAATACCAAAACGTAGAGAATTTCATACAAGTCCCTACCGAACCTCATTGTCCCACCATCGAGTCCCACATGCAAGGGTATAATCAAGGTGAGTACTCTAACTATGAATTCGCTAATACTGGGTATGACTATTCTTCATACTTTGTTCCTACACCGTGCCCCATTTACGTGCTACAGAGGAGTCCAAACCACCTTGGTTTTCGGATTTCACTAACCATTATGTAGGAATACCGGGCATTCTGATAGAAGAAAAAGGACCAAGTTTAGTGACTCAAGCGAATAATGCCTACAAAGCTAAGTATGGGGTACCAAACGACCCCAACATAGCTACAAAAGAGCCACCTTGAACAAGGTAAGTACGTCGGGCTGACGACGCTAAAAATAGCGCTTACGGGAGGCAACCCGCTTTTAATATAGACTAGATTTTCCTTCTTTTTTAGATTCTTTTTCCTAGCTTTCTTTTGAGTTCTTTTTAGTAGGTTTTAGGATAGAAAAATAGGATAAATTTTGAGCTAACAAGATACAGGAGAAGGGCTCGAAAATCATTCAAGGAGGCTACGGTGGCTCGTTAACGACCCACCCAGGGTCGTTAACGACCCGGTTTGGCGAACCGACTTGGGCAGGTAAGTTTTATTTTAACCCTAATCTATCTTCTATCTTCTACCCTATTTCTTACCACCTCCCTCCCCAGCCGCCACTACCTACCCACCCTCCTCTCCTATTTCTACCCTCTCCTATTTAACCCTTCTAAAACTCCCAAAATCCTACTCTCAAATCCTCAAATCCCAAGCTCCAATTCCCTCAAAAAAATTCTAACAAAGACTCTTCACCACCGATTGGAATCCCTCCACCGAACTTCAGAAAACGACCTCGTTACCGAAGCCCGCCACCCCGGTTTTCTCACCGACGAGATCCAAAGCTCGTTACCCATCCAAATTCGATTCTTTGTTCTTCAATTTCTCAATCTTCCGGTATGATTTCTAAATCCTAACTCTTTATTGCATGATTCATGGTTTTTAGGGTAGAGATTTCATATTTGGATGGTGTTTATAGAAGGGGCCGAATTGCATGTTTGGATTTTGCTCATGAATTTTGGTTGTGCTTAGTTGTTCTCAATCTAGGGAAGGTTATTCATGCTAGACTCTCCGTTGCAAAAATTTGATTAGAAAAGCATGAACTTTCTTGTTCTAGGAGTTGAGTTTGATCTTCACCATGATTAATTGTGAGCAATTCTAGCATGTTCGGGATGGGTAATTGAGTAAGTATGGGGTGCATATACCCGATTGTGTGTCTAGTGAAGGATTATAGAGGATGCATGCTTGATTCATGGCTTGATTTTGAAGTTGATAATACTCGGATTCTGTGAACTGGCTCTCGGCAGGTCGTTAACGACCCGCCCAGGCTCGTTAACGACCCTGCGTAGCTTCAAAGTTTAAAACCAGTCCAGAATACATTACCGACCCAATTGGGTAGTTAACAAATAATTCCGAGGATTATTCCGAGACCAAGTATGGGGTCTCTTGTCTAATCTAATTGAGTGGATCTTATCTTGGAAAAATCAAATAGTTTTGTAGATCAACTGGCAAGTTCAAGCAGAGCCGCTACCCGAGCCTAGAAGAAGAGGAGGAATCAGAGGTCCCCATCTCCACCTCGCATGGATAATGTGATCTTGCGCACTCAAGGGCAAGCGGAGCGATACAATGCCATCCTAGACAAGGACCACAACACTCGGTGGTTTTCAAGGACGAGGGCCAAGCAAATGGGGATTTACGAAGATGTCAAAGAGGCTTTCACTATTCTAGGCGTGCCTCATTTGCTAAAGAAGGAGACTCTACCACACTTTCCGGCTCTCACATCCGAGTTTCTAGCTACTCTTGAGACGAGTTTCCCGACGAAGAATTCGGCGGGACGCATCCGGTTCAGGCTCGGTAATGTGAACCGAGAGTACACTTTGGCAGAGTTCAACGCTATTCTGGAGCTCCCAAATCCTTGTCGAGATTACAGTTTGAAGGACTACAAGGTGACAAGGACTTGGAGCTACATCACCGGGGAGGTTGAGCCTTGCGCTGCGACATTATTTGGGGCAAGCATCATCAACCCCATATTCAGGATCATCCTTCGAGTTCTCGCCGCCACATTTTGGCCCAAGAGAGAGTTGAACAGGCCAACAAGGACGGAGGTTGCATGTCTTCGCACCATTCTTTTCGAGGAGCCCGCCCCATTGAACTTGGGGTATGAGTGACTTTATTATATAGAGAAATCAACCAAGTCCAAGGAAGTATGGTGCGGGAATTTGGTTAGTCTCCTAGCGACCAATCTTGGAGTCGATCTCACTCGCTACACACCGGCTCATGCTCAACTCCTCAACAAGAGTTATTGGTATAGCTCCGGTATTTTCATTCAAGCTGAGGGAGGGTTCAAGACAAAAGTTCAAGACCGCATTGTTGTACCCACCCTTGACAAATTGGAGCTACTTTATGTACCAAATTGGTACGAGGCGTGGACGGGTCATGCATTCCCGTTGGAGCCCAAGCCGCAGGATGAGCTTACACTTAGGCCGTGTGAGTCACAATTTCAAAGAGAAGGAGATGAGATGGACGAAGATGAAGAAGAAGATGAGACTAACGAGGCTGACGCAGAAGGAGGCACATAAGACCTCAACCTCGAGGACGAAGACCTCGACACATAAGTCCTAGGCACCAATGTCTTCGTTGACGAGCCCACCAGGGTCGTTAACGACCACTTTCAGACCTCTACTGATGCTCCTACCGAACCACACAGGGTCGGTAACGACCCGCCGAGAGCATCTACCGACCCCCTGCAACATCCTATCGACCCTCATTCCTATGGAATCATGCCCTACAACCCAGTGCTTTACCAAGACCACTTCCAGCCTCATTATCCACCACCTCCTCAGCCTCAATACACTGGATCGAGTATTCCGCCACCATGGGCCGAAGATCTTTCTGCACAGATGCAGCAACTCTACCTCCAGTAGACACACATTCATAGGAGGATGGATAGATCGGAGACTGTCTACTCCGCTCGCATGACATTTGAGGAAGAGAGGCATCGTCAAAGAGAGGCGGAAGATGCAGAGCGCTGGAGGATGATGTACGACTTCATGGGGAACTTCGAGCACTACTTTCCTCCACCGAGCCGTTGATTCAGCTTGAAGAAGGTTCCTTGTTTTCTGCTTTTAAGACTTTGTAAGTTTTATGTCTTACTTTTCTTGTTTTATTTTTGTTGTTTTCTTTTCTATTTCTTTCCTTCTTCTTATTTTTCTTACAGTGGGGACACTGTAATTTTAAGTATGGGGTGGGAGAAAGTAGAAAAACTTGTTTGTCTTGTGTTTTGTATGACTTATCTGGTTTCTTTGTTTCAAGTAGTTCTTTGTTCCATAAAAAATTGAAAAAAAAATCGAAAAATTTAATAAAATCCAAAAAAGAGTTTTAGAATTGACAGATATCCCTTTCTTATGGTTCTATGATAGTTAGTTGCTAGCATGATCATATAATTCCTTGCAAGCATGTCTTTGATAGTATAGCCGGATTCTTGTTATGAAGTTGTTTTTTAGAAGGGATATCATTTGATGAAATTGAGCACATATACTTTATAGCATAAGTGATGCAATCCAACAAAAAAGCTACCTTGTGAGTTATTTTTGGCCTTATGGGGAGAACATAAAAAATCCCTCTTCTTTTCTTGTGTGATTTTACTCTCTATATGCATATTATCTCTTGGAATTGTGATGGTTATCTATTACTTGAGACCTATATGAGATTTTAGTTAACTACTTGTGAAATTAGATGATAGAGAACTTATTTTCATAAGCCCTATTAATCCTTATCCACCCTTACATTATCCTTCTTTTTGACAACCAACTTGAACCTGAGGCCTTTTATTTTTAGTTCCACAAAATTGTTCCCTAGCCGAGATAAGCTTGACCCTATCCGGGGATTAGGACTTAGATTGGAGAGGTATGTTTTGTTGAGTGCAATGTTATGTTTGGTTTAAAATTGAGGGATTATTGGGAAGGGTAGATTGAAAGTCTCTTGATTTTTAAGTTGTAAAAAGAAAGATCTCTTGATAGCAAAAGATGCACAAAAGAAAGTTGTTAAGAAAGAGGAGGTATACACGATGAAGTTCGTTAACGACCCTTAAGGGTTCGTTAACGAGGCAGAAAAAAAGGGTTAACGAAAAAGAAAAGAAAAAAAGGGAAGAAAAAAGAGAAGCGGAAGGAGTGCATTTGTGTTTAATAGATATATCAGAGATTCTTTTCGAATTATTTTATGAGACTTTCTAGGATATATTGGGTGAGTGAAGAATAAGTGCATAATGAGAGTGAGTTTGGTATGTTGTTTTTATGAGAGTTTTGGTGATATATGTGAGTTTTAGGAGTCTTTAATTCCCGGATAGTATTAGCACCACATGACCAAAATATTTCCACGCCTTATTGTCTTTACCAAGCCCCATTACAACCCAGCCGAATGGAAGCTTCTATGAAGTTTTTCATTGAGCCCTCTAAGTTCTCTTGATGATTTTTGCTTGTTTTGACAGATCTTGGGTGGAGAGTTTGGTGATATAAGTTCCAATTTCTATGAGTTTTTGTATATAAGATGAGTTGAGAGATTGAATTTATAAGCCTAAACACTTGAGAGTTGAGTGAAACACATTATTATCCTTTGTGAGGTTGGATTGTGTTTTCTTATGTCTATTTGGTGCATATATGTGTGATGACATTAATAGTCATTTGTTATTTTTCTTCTATGTGTTGATGTTGTTTTTAGAAGATGGCTATGTCTTGATGAGTATGTTTGTTTGGTTTTGATTTATGTTTAGTGATTGCTTGAGGACAAGCAAGTCTAAGTATGGGGTTTTTTGATGTTCGTGTTTTAAGTATAGTTTTTAGTATGTTTTCTTAGTTTGTTAGGGCCAAGGGCGGATCCAGGATTGTTCGAAAGGGGGGGCGGATTTTGTACATTGAGATAGTACACAAAAATTAAGCTAGTATAAATAACTTTGTACACATAAATAAACCAACTATAAAAACTAATCATGTAATTTATGTCGTAAGAGGAAAAACAAAGCAATAGTACAACATAACAACTTGCTTGATTTGCTTTAGTTGCTCATGAAAATTTTTATCAATATTTTTTCAATCAAATGAAGCTATTTATATCTAATGTATTTAATGTATTTAATGTCTCGTGACTATGTGAGTAACATGACTCTTAATTTGAAGGATTAAATTGTTTTTTTAAAAACTATTATCTAGTTTAGATTGATAGCATATCGTTGGCTGCAAAATTGGGGTGGGTTAATTAGGCAGTAAAATTGGTCTAGGCAAATTTGGGCCTAATTTAAAAACAGCAACCTTTAATTTGTTCTTAATTAAACGACGCCGTAGACTACGCTAGTAATACCAGATTACCAGCCACCATCGCCATCTTCTTTAAACTTTCTCCAGAGCCTCCATTAACGCAGCAACAGCCAGTCATCGCCCTCTTCACCCCCCTCACGACCTCCTCCTAGTCATTTACATCGCGTCGAGCAATATTATGGGGGCGGAATTCCAAAATTAATTTTTTATCCCAGCCTTCCTATGTAAAATTAATCGCTCCTCCGACCCGATGTGGGGGCGGTCGCCCCCGCCCGCCCCTCTAGATCCGCCCCTGGTTAGGGCTAGTTTTGATAAGTTTAGGGTTAGTTTTGTGTGTTTTTGGATGGTTTTGCATGTTTTGTGAAAAGTATGGAAGCTACTCCGTTTTGTGTATTTTTGTAGGATTTAGCAAGGAAACAGTGCTTTTTGGAGCTAAATTTGGAGTGCTATGGTGAAGGAGGAAGAATACAAGATGAAGAAGTCGAAGACTAAGTTTTTGAAGAAGAAGTATTGAAGAAGCCAAGCCCAGGCTCGTTAACAAGGCTGTGAGGGCTCGTTAACGAGGTTACGAGATAGGTTTTTCGAGGAATCTTAGTGATGTTCTACCGATCCTGTGCGAGAATTTATTTCCGTGTCGGTAGAGTTCTTTTTATGAGTTTTAGGGTTATTATATTATGTATTTTAGGTCTTGTTATCTTTCTAGATTTTTATTTCTATCTTTTTAGGGTTAGCTTCTATCTTTTAGGAAAGTTTTTATCTTTTAGCCTTTTTATTTTTTAGCCTTATTAGTATAAATACCCTTCTTATTAGCCTAGAAGAGGGGGTAGCAAGGAGTAGAGAAAAAGGAAGAGCCGAGAGAGACGAGAAGGGTCGGAGATCGAGATCGAGCACGGTGGACGAGAGTTACCGGGGTCGTTAATCACGAGTTTCGATTCGGTATTTTGTATTTTTTCGGTTTCTTCTGAATTTTGTAAGATTATTATTTTCTTATTAATTTGAAGTAGTAGTTTTGTTTTCAATGTTTTCTCTTGTTAAATTTATTTGTTTCTTAGTTATGAGTAGGGAGTAGTTTTAATTTCTTATCTAGGGTCGGGGTTTAAACCCGGCATAGTTATGCATGGTTTGATGAGTAAGATGATGTGTTGAATGCCTTTATTCTATTCTTGAGATTGCTTGTTGTGTTTATGCCAAGATGAAAGTCAAGGTAATTTGAGTTTTTAACTTGATTGAGACAGAAAGTTATAGACTTGAAGGTTGATATTGTTTGAATGCGAAAGTTTTCAAGTTTTAGATCCAAAACAAGTGGTTGAGTGGATTAATTTATGAAAGTAGGTTAATTTTCTTGCTAGTCAATGAAAGTTGTTGAATTTATCTATTTAAAGGCATGATCTTTATCTTCTTACGAGTTTGTATGCATGGCTATGTTGTGGTGACCCTTGTCCTAGATCTTTGTTTTTATTTGAATTCTCCTAGATTATATTCGTTACTGAGTTCGTAGCCTCGGTACCGAATTTGTTTAGGTCGTTAGTGTGGTTGATTGTTTGCGGTGGTTCGTTAACGAGGCAGGTCATGAGTGTTTGCTTGTTTCTTTTGTTTGAGTTTCATTATTAGTAGTCGATAAACAAACAACCTTGCTTCTCGTGGAACGATCCTGACTCCCCTATACTCAGAGGGGTCTTGACTTATAAATTTATTTGTTGTCCAGAGTAAAGGCCCGTCAACAGAACTTAAGGTGGGAAAAAGAAAAACGAATGTAACCCATGTAGTCAATTGCACCATTGTTTAAAATCCAAGTTTGATCGACAAAGACGAATTCACACTATGCATTAACACAACAATAAGACTCATACTTATACCTACTATATATATCACATCTAACAACTTCAGATGAGCTTTCCATGAACCTTTAGCAAGCATCTCAAAAAACAAAGTGCATTGTTCCATATATATGGTGAGGCCAAAAACAAATGACCTATATCCTTAGATCCACTAGAATTTGAAGCTTGTGTTGCTACCCTTTTGTCCCTTGAGTTCTTCAGGTATCCAATGAGTTTCTAACAAAATTGGATGGTGTGACCAGTGTTTTCTAGTGAGTATCTTTTGGTAGGAACCAAGTTATTTTGCCAACAAAACTCCATAATATGACCACTTTCTTGCAGAGAGGGCACATTAGTGGGCCTTTCTTCGAGCTTGGTGAGTCTTCTTATCATCCACTTCTATGTCTTAAACATTCATTCATGGCACAAGAGGCATTAAAGTACATATATGTGGAATTAACTCCCCTTTGCTCCACATCTTGCATCAACAATATTGAATAAACCCGAGGAATAGTAAGGCTAGGGTTCAACATAAGGATATTCCCTCTAATGATGCCAAAACTCTATTCTTCCAAAATATTTGGATCAATAGTTGATATTAATTACTCAAACTTTGACCAAGTGAGATGTGATCCACAACTACAAGTATGGCAAATTTCTCAAAGAAGCCAACTCGTCCTAGAGTCACTTGATTTGGGTGCAATAAACAACAATACTAACATATTCTTGAGACACTGTTGGGATGGTGTTGGGAACTCTGGTTCCAAACATCCGAACAACGATGATTGTCTCCAGTTTTGATAATGACAAACGCCATATGTGAACTAACATTTTACATTCAAGTATTTCAAGGGAACACCAGGTCTGACAAAGAATCTCCAAGAAGGCAATGCAAAAGGAACACATGAATATATGATAGCAAGTTCCTATCAAAGGAACTCTGGAGAGAATGGTTCCCATCACATGTGAAGACAAGACCGTTCAGCGTGAAACACGGGATCTTGTCTCAGACAAAACAAAGGCTCAGTCTGAGGAACAGGCTGAAGCGAACGATCCAACGGTCCGATTGATATTTGAAGTTGATTAAGTTCAAATCAAGTCACATGTGAAGATTGCAAACTTGGCGTGCAAGACAAAGGGCATTTTGGACAACATGAAAGTGAAGATTGCAGCCCAAGTTCAAATGAGTATAAAGCTAAATGAATAGTGCTTGGAATAAGCACTTCTCGCAGAACAAATATCCACACACAAAGAAACAAGAAAGACAAAGTGAAGAGAAGTCCCCGTACGTCGGCGAGTGTGCGATCTCGACGACAGTGAATCCAAGTTCCCAGGAATTAGGGAACTGTGAGTTCAAGGTGTAATGTTCAATCTGTCTTATGTTTAGTTGAGTTGTTCGCTTAGGAACAAGGTCGAAAAGGCTTACTAGTGTTACTAGAGTTAAGAAGAACTGCTAGGAACAAAGAAGCGTAAGTCTTGCCTGTGTAACTAGGGAAAAATCAATAAAATAAGTAGATCGTTCAAAATCTTCCAAGCGGAGGTAGAGGTTTACCCACATAGCTAGTTGGTTGTTGTGGGGTTCCTCTATAAAGGAACTGTGTCTCTTACTTTCTGTTTTTACTTGCGAACAGTTTTACTTCCGCTGCCTTGGGAACAGCCTAACCACTAGTTTTCAAGCTCTCACTAACGCATATCGATCCAACAGACACAATACAAAGTTCCTTTTGGTTGGAAAACTTTGAGCCAATAACTATTTGAATCAAGTACATAGCTCGTTCCACGTACATGTCATGAGTGGCATCAGTGTAAATGCTCTCTACAATGTCCTTGCAATCTAAGTCGTCCAAAACAATGTCATATTGTTACATCTCTCCAAAACACAAAATCCATCACAAACTATCCCATGCCTAGCTATGATTATATATAATCACCAACCCTACCTTATTCTTAGGTGATAAAGCTATCATAATGGATATGTTCCATGTTCTAAAGTTGCTACCCTCAGAAACCTTAGGATTGAATGGGTAAAGATACAAAGGATCAACATGATGCGCGATCGGCGGCCCTGTCCTTTCTCCAATGACGCTTGAATCCCTCATTGTGAGAAAAGCAAAGAGTTTGGAGTGAAAAAATCAGAATCAAGAATCAAGTTTACAAAAAAAAACAAGCTTCAATTTAAGCGAATAATTGAGCTTTGATACATGTTGGATATATTGAAATTTCGAAAGAAAGATGGGAAATTTTATTGAAAGTACAAAAATTACAAATTCTGACAGATCAAGTGAGCGGGGAAGTAATGTAAGAACGTGTTTGGGTGAAGCATACACTTTTATGTTCACAGAGGATGTTAAATTTCATGAGGAAACTTATATGTTTAAGCAAATCATAACCAGAGTCGATTGATAAGGTCGGCCTCATTACTTTTACAATCATAATTTTTTTTATTACTGTTGGGACGGTGTTGGGACCTCTGGTTCTAAACATCGGAACAACGATACCATTCTCCAGTTTTGATAATGACAAACACCATATGGAAACTAATGTGCTTTGTCCAAGTATTTCTAAGGAACACAGGTCCAGAAGAGAAAGTTCCCATACTATGAGAACTCCCATGAATGGATAAGGAACACAACCATACACGCTGAAGAGTTTCTCTCAAAGAAACTCTGAAGAAGACAATTCCCATCACATGGAAACTCACATGTGAAGACAAAGACTGTCCAGCGCAAATCGCGGGATCCTGTCTTGAACAGAACGAAGGAACAGTCTGATGAGCAGACTGTCACAAGTGATCCAACGGTCCGATCAATTCAAGAAGTTGACCTAGTTCAAATCGAAGTCACATGTGAAGATTGTACACTTGGGCTGCAAGCAAAGGGCATTTCGGACAACATGAAAGATGCGATTGAAGCCCAAGTACAACCGAGTATAAAGCTAAATGAATAGTGCTAGGTTTAGGTACTTCTCCCAAAACTCACACATACTCCCAGAGAAAGAAAGAAAGAAGAAGAGAAGTCCCCGACGGCGAGTGTCCGATCTCGACGACGGAGAAAGCTGAAGTTCCCAAGAGCAAGGGAACTGAATTGTCAAGGTGTGAGGTTTGACTTTCCTGTTTTAGTTGAGTTATTCGCTTAGGAACTCAGTTGAGAAGATTCATTAGTGTTGCTAGAGTTAGGTAGAACTCGTACGAACATAGAAGTTTGAATCTGACTGTTTGTAACTAAGGAACAAGCAATAAAATAAGTAAGTCATTCAAAATCCTCCAAGCGGAGGTAGAGGTTTACCCACACAACTAGTTGGTTGTCGTGGAGTTCCTCTATAATGGAACTGTGTTCTTTCTGCTTTTTAATACTTGCGATACTGTTTCTTCTGCTGCCTTGGGAACAGCTTAACAGCCAGTTCCCAAGCTCTCGCTAACAAGTTACGATCCAACAATTACGTATGTCCTGTAGAGTTGTATAGTGTAAGGAAACACGTACATAGGCTCAATTTAAAAGTAAACTTCATATATATAAATTAGAGGGCAGTAAACAACAAATTTTACATAATAAATTAGACATGTACGACCGTACGTACGCACAAAAAGCTATATGTGTTAGGATAACATTTTATTTATTCTATATTTACTAGCCTTGTTCCAATTATTTGGTTTTTGGGCCTTCGTTGTTTTGGGCCTGCAAGTTGTGTCTTGCACAGACACCCCTCAAGCACTCATTTTTCTTATGGCCTACGTGGCATTTTGCCCATATAAAGGCTTGTAAATGTTTTGGACTTTAGTGAATACAATTTCCCCTTCTTCAAGCTTCGAGAGCTTCAGCCATTTTCATGGTTTCCTTCGGTTTTCTTCCATAAAAATCACAATATGTGTATACATATACTACGCACTATACCTGATGGCTATTTTATACTATGGCTTAAAACATATATAGCCCCCTGTACTTGTGCAAATTTGTCATATAGACACCCCACCTTTAGTTTGGACCTATTGAACACTTAAACTTAACAATTTGGACCTATTAAACACCTAATCACTGACAATCTCGTTGAGTGTAACACACGTATGCTGACATATTCCAATTTTTTGTCCAGATGTGTGCCACATAAGCTTATTTTGCCACATAAACCCAATCTTTAACACCATTATTTTAATAAAATCAGAAAATATAAAAAAAATACAAAAAGAAAAAAAAATTGCACAAGTACAGGGGACTGTATATGTGCGTTTGACTTACACGTACTTCGCCACGTCAACGATCAGGTGTTTAATAGGTCCAAATTGTTAAATTTAAGTGTTCAATAGGTCCAAACCAAAGGTGGGAGTGTCTATCTGATAAATTTACACAAATACAGGGGGTTGTATATGTTTTAAGCCTTTTATACTATATGATGATAACAGATTATGAGTGATGCTACCATCATCATCATCATCTGATCATCTGATCATCTCCAGGGGGCGGGACAGGGGACCTAGCTAGCTAGGATGGACATGCATGCATGTGAGTGTACCCCATTTGTCAAAAGGGCAAAAACTCAAAGACACCAACATTATTCCACTTCCATATGCCCCACCCATCTCCCTAAACCCCCAACATTAACATTTTAAACCCAATTAACCCAACTCCATCACGTACGTTCAATCAAGTTTGAGAAAATCGAACCAATTAAGGACCCCACAAATTAAAAAGGGTAATTCAATTCTAAAAACTTACTACCAAATATAACATGCCCTCTAGCGAAAATCGATTGACAACTCAAGAAAAACCAGGTAAATCTATATATCTAGCTATATCACATATATAATATACTCTCTTATAAACCCTAATTAAAGACGTTTAATTATAACTTGGAAGAAAAAATTTCATCATATTAATTAATTAGTAGGACCAAAGTGACTCCCCCATGGTAGCATGATCCACCACGTCCATGCTAAAAAGGGACCTGCTGGTTTGAGTTGACGTCATCAGCTTCGACGTTGGGCACGACGCGACGTTCTCCGGTGAGCTGGCGGCGGTCCCCGGTTCGCTCGGTGGGGCAAACTGGCGCAAGCGCAGGCGCACCACCTCCGCTTGCGCCAGAGCCAGCTGCGTTTGGAGCGCGTCGATCTGTTGTTGTAATGACGAAATCGCCCCTACGCATCCGTAAACCGGATCCCGCACCCTTGCGTTTGCTTCATACACCATCGAGCTCACCGCATCACTGCGTTGGTGCATCGGTAGTTCCTGACATAATTATTTCCTTTTAGAGTTTAGTTTCTTAAATATTAACATTTTTATAATATGCTCTAGAAAAACCGCTATTTTATATAAAAGCTTCAAAAAATATATATTTTAAAATACAAATTAATTATCGCATCCGAATTAACGTACTCATTTGGCTTAAACCGACCCATGTTCAGCCCTACTTGTGTATGCTTTCAACGATCCGTGTATGTATTAGTGTGCGTTTTTTAAAGGAGATATATAGTTTAGAAGAGTGGCAAGTGTGAAAAGAGAAAGTTATGAGACGAATTTTGATTTCTTTGAAAAGCAAGCAGCTTAGGAGATTGATTTAATTAGACAACTACTCGTGCACATATTATCTTAAGCGTGTCCATATAAAATGATAATGTCGCTTTTCAACGTTTTGGGGCTCATCAGTGACGTGACTTAACACCAATTATTGTGTCGTGTAAGTTCACTTCATGTGGAAAAAAAACTCCCCGTGCTTGAAATTAACTTAGGGAAATCTTAACAAGCAAAATTCAATTTTTTCAAAAGTTTGTTCCGACTTTTGGCAATTGGGTAAAGTCAAATTAAATTATTGGCTATTTAATTTGCGTCTAGCTCCTTAACCTAGAAAAACGTTACATTTAGAAACTTTTGTGGGCTAGAAGAATTTGGCAACATCATGAACGGTGTTTGTAGAGATAAGGAATAAAAAAAGAAAAGAGTGGGCAATTATTATTTATAAAGTCGGATGAAGAAAATAGGCCGGCTCTTATATAGTTATATTGACTTTATGTAAATTTTCAAACTTAAAAAGCTCTTATTGTTGAAACATGGCGGGAGTGATCATAATGATTATGGTGTATACGTTTGGTTTAACAAAAGTGGGCACAGGTACAATCTGGAGAAATTGTTTTTAAAATCCAATTTAATTAAGGACAAATCAATTAAAAGTAAAATTGATTCTTAATTATCTAAAAAAGTCTAAAGTGCTAGTGAACTTAGTGAAGCATGTCGGACAAACTATTATTTTAATGAAACGATTGCATAGCATTATGTCTATCAATTATATTAACTTAACAATAATGATATATCGGTAGAGCCTGATATATAGGTGATAAACAACATGATAGAAATTAAATGATGTTCAATTAACATCATAATTAGTGTGCTTCATGCACGCAAAATTATAACCCAATGTTTAATCTGAACGTATTTGTGCAGGAATTGTTTGTAAAAGATGCATATGGAAAGTTGTTGCAATTGGTTTAACCCTTTTGACATGGGAATAATTAATTACTACCGTCTACGATTGACGTCCATATTGTTTAAACAAGTTTCATTGTCAACATTCAGCACCCAAAAATGGGGCCCTCAACGGCTATTAACCGCTACAGCCGACAAAAAGAGAGAGAAAAAAAAGATTAACGGATTCACAATCCATTCACAATTGGTGCCCTTTAATTTTTATTATATTTTTCTTTTTTAATTCAAAATGAAAAATTCATGTGAGCCAAAATAAGAGAATACCAAATAAATTTAGACAAAAAAGGATCATACTAAACAAATAGTTGAAGTTCAATTGTACGGTGTTTCATTAAGTTCACGGTGTTAATTAAGAAAAAAATATTCATTAGTGAGCTGCAGTTTGCCTCATTCAGACCTCATAAGACAGTGACAAATAATAATAATAATAATAATAATAATAATAATGATTTTTTTTTATAATAGGTCCTAAAAATATATCACTAGTTCACTACGTATAATAATTTTCATTGGTAAATATTTGATTAAATTTGAATTTTTAAAATTATTTAATATTTAATTTTTAAATCGACTATTTTAATTTATTTAAAATCCTAACAACATTAATGACTTTATATTGTTCGTCCTAACCGTGGTCTACCTACTAATTTGGTTTAGTTGATCTTTTGTGACAGCCTATCCTTTTAATATAGATACAGAAGTTTTCACAAAATAAAAGCACAATAGAGAAAGAGCAACTACAATTTTCTCAAAAGAATTCACTAATTAAAGCTAAAGTTAGCCCTTTTTTGGTGATAAGAAAGTAATATATGCGGAGTATGTTGCAAGATTATTTATCTTAAAAAAGGTGATGAGAAAGCATAACAAAGACAATTTAGATTTAAAAAAAAAAAAAAAAGAAAAATTAAAGATTAGACAAGAAATCTTTCCATGCTATATATGTCACTTCCAAATTGAAAATATAATTACTAAGACATTTAACAATATAATTGATAACCATATATAATTAATTCTCACTATTGCATGTTATAAATAAAGTGATGGCTCGTTGATAATGAACTTTATACTGTGAATATATGTTTGCCCAAGGCCAATCAAATTACTTTAATTTATATGTAAAATGCAACTCATATATGTATGGTCGTCACCAATGACAATCTAAGATCAAAATGTGTACAATATCAATCTAAAATTTCACACTAATGACCATGGGGTTTAACTCTAGATTCATGTGACTTAATAATTCTAGTTTGTCATTCTGTAAGATATAGATCGATCGATAAAGAAACAAGTTACAAAGATATATAGTATGAAAGCATATATACCTGAAGCATCTTGTTGACATTGCTAGCACCGAAAACGCGATGAACATTTGCAAACTTGTGAGGCTCATCGGCAGGGAAGTAAGGGGCAAACACGCAATCAGGAGCACACCTTCTCCTCAGCAGCTTGCAAGCTGCGCATGGTGACACTGCCCCTTGTTTCCTCCCTCCTTCTTTCATCCCTTTTCAACCCCCCTAGCTACTACACTTGCTCACCGTAATTATTATTCCTCTTAAAACAACTTTATATGTATAAATATATATATATATATATAGTCTTTGTAGCTAGCTAGCTAGTGACTTAGTGAGAAAGTTGAGTTTAGTTTGAAGTAGGCAAAACTAGGTTTATATATAACTTTGAAAGTGGGCTCGCAAATTGGACCTCATATAATTATATGGGGGGAGGAAGGAGGAGTAAAGTGCAAGTAATGAAGATAGCTCAAAGTAACTAAAGATGTGATTTTGTGGGTATGTTTTGATCGAGTAGGTGAGTTTGGGATCGAATTAATGAGTGGAGATAGAGATCGGAGGGGGGTTGAAGAAGAAGAGGGTGGGCTTAGTTATATAGAAAATGGGAGAAATGAAATTGTGTGTGACACAAGGATATCTAATGTGGGCCATGGCAAAAAGAAGAGGCTCTAGATTTTGGTAGGGTACAAAGGGTCTAGAAAATGTACAAAACATCGTTTTTGATTGGATTTGTGGAGCCCACGCCCAATATTTCAAGATTTGTGTGTGTTTTTGGTCTTGGCTAGGCTTCTTTAATTAGTTTGCTTCCGTTTGTCGACTCTTGCTCTTTTTCAATCTCTACCTCACTCACTATGAATCTATTTCTTATTGCTTTTTTAAAATTAAGGTGCAAGTGAAGTGAGTGTGTAGTACGGTACTAAAGGCTGCTGGTGATCGACGGAGTTCATATATATCATGGGAGAGGTTGTCCCTAGTTAATATTGATCATAAGGTCCTATCTATTAAATATTTTACTAACCCAAGTTGCCATCATATGAAATAAGACTTTTTCTAAGTTTTCCTTACTCGATCATTAAATGAAATTGCTCGTTTATTTGAAAAAAAGAAATAGAATGTAGGGCAATGAATTATTTGCATATATGTGACACATCCATCTCAATAACCAAACCCAAATATACAGATAAAATTCTATATAAAAGCAGGTGACTGATAGTTTGAATGACGTGTAAAGGTTTTTACATCTTGGATATGGGTGGGATTTAACATCCATATAGCCCGACTCACCGGTTTAGCACCCGCATAATTTAACCCTTACATAGTTACATTTTCCGATCTACTCCTAATTTCGTTCATTTGTATGATGTATTAAACTCTATGGACCTGATAATTAATTATTGAACTATATATATATGTATTTTGTGAATTTTCACTTTCTATTAAATCCTATAGAAACAATTATTCTTTTGTTACTAGTAAAAATAAAAAATATATTAAAGAGTTACCCGAATAATCTACGGATGATGAGAATGTCAAATAAAGATGGAATGCTACAGGGTAACGGCAAAGGCGGAACTCAAGTAGGGCCAGAAGTGGTCATGGCCCCCCGTTCAAAATTTTTTTAGTATATGGGTGTGTTCGGCTACCATTACATTATCTATAATAATATATTATATGAGATTATAATGCATTAAAATTAACAACCCGTGTTCGGATTAAAAAGCATGATAAGCCATTTTTCATCTGACATTTGCTTTATTCACATTTCCCAAAATCACCAGCTTTTCCCAACCCCAATAATCCATTTTTGAAAAAAATCTATTATAATGGGTAATGAAGTTTGTAACGAACAGGCCCTATATCTTCCTTTTGTCGAGAGCTTCGATTTGATATATTATATGCTTTAATCTGACACCTGAATAAAAAGTTAAGAACATTTGAAAATTGACGGTACATAAACTACTTTTAAAAGTCATTTACTTAATTAAAATATTTTTATCATTTGCTAGATTGTATATTTTCATAATGTAATTGAACCTAAGAGGGTCGAAACAATTAGTCATGGTTGGAGACTAAATTTATTAGTATATAATTCTTGAGGTTTTGTCCAAATATTCTTTAGTATTTTATATTTTTTTAAAATTGAAAAATTATTGGCTATGTTAAAAAAAATTACCCCCCACAATAAGAAGGTTCGAGTTCCGCCCCTGGATAACGGGTAGGCTAATTGGACTATTTTTATTTGCGTATTAGGTGATGGAATCGCCCTTAACATGACCCATGTCCCACCCTACTCATATGAATTGGACTCACATATTTATTTAATAGAACAAATAGTATATTTTCTAGGGTCGGTCGAGTGTACAAGTTGAATATTATGATGAGTTTAGAATGGTAATTAGTCCTTAATTTACATGTCAAATAGTGACAATTGAGAGGAGGATAAGTGAATGATCACAAGCGTAGAAACACAAGGCAGGTGCAGTTTAAAGTGGGACCTAACCAATGTCGTTCACGCGTAACGGTCAGTGCAATTGTGCAAACCCTACCAGGCTACCAAACATAGCCGGCGCCGGAGCTTTGCTTGTTCTTTTCTTCCAGAGGTGACGACTTGATCTACGTCCTGTTTCTCTAAGTTTAAACATTATATAAATTATTTTTAAAAAAAAAATAATGTCAAGCCTATTTTTTAATGGAAGGATAATATGTTTATTTCATAATGTTGGGTTATTTCATGAGTCCGGTTCAGGTGCGAATGGGTGCTTATGTGCGAAATAAGAAAGAACAAGAACCGTTGGATCAAGAAAAATCAAAGGCGCTGATCATTTCACTTAAAAAGAGGAAAAAACGACACGGACGAATTTTTGGCGAATTATTCGCGTATTTTTGCAAAAAACGGAAATAGGACACGCGCCCAGATTGTTCATTGAAAATGTGGATTTGTTCATCAGTACTATGGATTTGTTCATCAGTACTACGGATTTGTTCATCAACAATGTGGATTTGTTCATCAACACTTTGGCATATTTGTTCATTGGTTTTGACATATTTGTTCATCGTTTTGTGCATATTTGTTCATTGGTAACATCAATTTGTTCATGGGTTTATGCATATTTGTTCATTGATACATGCATATTGTTTCATTGTTATATTCATATTTGTTCATTGGTTTGGGCATATTTGTTCATCGGTTTGTGCATATTTGTTCATTGATTTATGCATATTTGTTCATTGCCTTTTCATATAATTGTGCATTGCTAAATGCATGTTTGTTCATTAGTAACCTCTTAGCATACACCATATTATTGCAAAATTAGATTCTTTATCTATTATTCTTTGTATTCAAGTTTCTAAATCAAACTTATCTTGTTTAGGTACTACATTGAGCACTTCATTCGTATTGACAAGTTAGCCTTAAAGCACTTCATTTGTATTATCCTTTGCATTCAAGATAGCCTTAAAAGCACAAAATAAATACAAAAAATGCACAAATAGATAGTCCTAAATGTACAAGTTGATGATATTAATAGTCCTAAATATACAAATTGATGGTATTGACACATAAACATAAGTATATTTCTATTCACAAATAGGATATATCAATGAACAAACAAGGTTATATCAATGTACAAATAGAAGTATATCAATGAACAAATATGGGTATATCAATGAACAAATAATGGTTTATTAATGAACAAACAAGGTTATATCAAATTATCAATGAACAAATAGTAGTATATCAATGAACAAATATTGGTATATCGAAACTAATTATATGTGCATCAAAAACTATATAATATTGTATTCATACACATAAATAAGGTTAAAAATAAAAATAAAAAAAGTTCAAAATCGATGAACATTGTTATAAAAAAACTCGATGCACAAATAGTTAGTATTGATGAACAATTGGTCAATATTGATGAACAAATCGCTAGTTTTGATGAACAAATTGGGCGTGTCTCATAAAAACGTATTTTTCGAAAAATTCACGAATAATACAGGAAAAATTCGTCCGTGCCGTATTTTATTGAAAAATACGTCAATAATACGGGAAAAATTCGCCCGTGCCGTATTTTTTTTAATGAATGTTTAATGAGGGACGTTGATTTTTTAGAAGGAACGAACGAGATTTATTCTCAATTTTCACCTGGGCACCCATTCGCACGGAACTCTTCCCCAATTGTAAATCTCACATCTGAAATTTAAAAGGATCAAAACCTAATATATAAGATAGATGGATTACTCCTTTTATTGCCAATTAGTTTTAGAATGGAACCCCATTGGAATTATGTGTAGAACTTGGTAGGTCGACCCATTCATGGTTTATCCCCTAACAAGTGATATCAAAGCTGACGGTTTGGCATGGGGTCAGTTGCACTAGGCTGAGAAATAATTCCACGGTGCGTCCCACCAGCCAACAGGTTAGCCTTTGACCCGTTGTGGGGTGGTCTCAGTTCCAAGAGTGAGCATGTGACGCTTGTGCAAGTCAAAGGTGATTCTTGGTGGTTTGGTGCGCAGTGGGTCCGGGCTTCTAAGGAATTCAGAAATAAAGATGGAGATTTGTTGGGTCAATTTTGAATCCCACATGAGAATTCAAAAGGATCCAAGTCTAGCATATAAGATAGATGTGTTACTACTCCTATTGCCAATTGATTTTAGGATGGAACAACATTGGACTTATGTGTTGGGCTTGGTAGTTAGGCCCATTCTGGGTTTCTCCCCCGAACATATAATACAAAAATTACAAAAAATTTAGACATTCTTAAAAATTATGAGGCTTTTCCAATCCAATTATCCCAAGCCATCTGGTCACTAAATGGTTGGCCGCTAATCGGTTAGCGACCACTTGGTCGCCGCCAATGGCGTAAACTAAACATCCGATCCTCCCCCCTTTTACTAAGCGAAATTGCATGATCGTGCGCTAGGAAGCACACGAGATGTGTGAATTTAGCGACCAAGTGGTCGCCAAACTATATTTGATAAAAAAAATTATTATGTATTAAAAAAATTAAATATAAAAGAAAATTTTAAAAAAATTAATGAAAAAATTATTTACATTAATTAAAATAATATACAATTTTTACAAAAATATTTACAAAATAAAACAAAAATGCTAAACTATCTGGTCCCGTCGGGACCAGACAGACGTGTCTCCGACGGATCACTCCCGTCGGAACCGAGCTGATGGGACCCAGATGCCTACGGGTCGAAGTCGGAGTGCATTTGAGCCATGAACTGCTCCAACCGATCCAACCTAGATTGTGTCGTCCCCATTTGATCCTGCAATTCTATGACTTGAAGCTGAAGGGCAGTGTTGTCCTGAGTCATTTGCGCCACCTGAGGAGGTTGTTGACGCAACATGACAATTGCAAGCCATAATACTCCAACGCAGCATTGTTGAGCTTAAAGACAGAGCCACCCGGGACCACCCCTTCAACGGCCTCTAGATAGGCGTCACACTCGTCTTGAAAGGACGGTGGGGTGCTCGAGTCGGAGGACCTCTGGGAGAGGATCTCCCGGGACCGGACCTAAAGAGAAAACGCAAAAATATAAATAAATATAACAACATTAAATAATAAATATGAATACATAATATACTTAAACAAATTTCGGTACTTAAAATGATATCGGCAGACCGTTGGTCTATAAACGCCTTCCCACCTGCGTGTGCGTCTCGACTAGAAGTTCGAGAGGCGTAGTTGGTCGACCACGACTTTGTTGCTACGAAATAAAACAAAATTATTAATGACTATAAAATATAAATTACAATAAGTACAAAAAATAAAAATTTAAAAAACATACCAATAAATGCATGGTCTCGAGTTGGGAACCTCGAACTGTTGTTGTAGTTATCGAGATTTACATTGCGGTTCCTCTTTTGACGTGCACACTTCGCCTTGTACTCAAGCGTGTTCCAATAAGTCACCAGAGGTCCCAGACGGCGAACTCGATCCAATTCGCCTTCTCCCCCACGTTACGGCACTTCTTGACCATGTCATCATACCGTGTCTTGGCCTGTTTCTCTCACAGGTTCCAGACGGTCTGAAGGTCCATACCAAACTGGGAGGTGTCCCATTGAAAGTGCATCTAAAACCGAAAAAAAAAGAACAATATTAGTAAATAAATTCGAAATTTGTAAAACTAAATGTGAATTAATTAAAAGTTACTCTCCAAGTGTCAAACCAACGAGTTTTCGAATGGCGATCATATGGTCGCCAAATACAAACAAAATTTTCAACCATTTGTTATATTATAGGGCTTTAACAACTATAAAACACAATCTCTTATAATTATTTAAACAAAAGTTTTCTACCAACAATATGTGAGTATAAGTATACCATGACGGAATTCCTCCCTATAAGAAATTGAGATGCGTAAATGCTTCTTTATTCCATTTGTGAAATTTTTATTGTAGAAAGCTATGTATGAGGTTGTGTGGAGGTGGTGGTATGAGGATGAGGATTTACAAAGCTAGGTATAGACGTTGAAATGACGATAATTTTACCAACTACTGTATTTAGCGACCAATTAGTCTCCAAATACGCAGGTTGTTGCCCGCCAAAATTGTTGTTTTGGCGCCAGAAGTTAGCAACCATTTGGTCGCTGATTTTAGTGACCACGTGGTCGCGGATCTCATGACCCTTGTACGCATTTTAGCGACCACGTGTAGAAAGCTATGGATGAACTTTGTCATAGGCCCTAGCCATATCCAACTTCAAAGCTAATAAACCTTTCTTCCCCGTTCTCTTATTCTTCATATAATGAAAGAGCTCAAAAGCAGACAAAAAATTATATGTGATCAGCCTTCCTTGGACAAAAGCACATTGAGAACCTGAAACCACCTTGTTCAAAACCTGCTTTAACTTTTTAGCCAACACTTTTGATATAATCTTATAAGTCACATTGCACAAACTAATAGGATGCAAGTCCTCCTCCATCCTGTAAAGGGTCAGTCACTTTTGGAATAAGAGAAATAAAAGTATGATTGAGATGCTCTAGAAAAGGAGCACCAAAAAGTATATTAAGGACAAAAGAGATCACTTCGGGTCCAACAATATGCCAATATTGTTGAAAGAACAATGCTGACATACCATAAGGTCTCGAAGCTTTAGTAGGGTGCATTGAAAAAAGGGCTAGTCGTACCATTTCTCTTTTGAATGGGCGTGAGAGCATCAAGTTATCCTCATCCGTTAGAAGAGGCGAGATTCCTTGAGGAGCCGCATTTGTGTGTAGTATGATCAGTTTTAAAAAGCTTCAAAAAGTAAACAATAACCACCCTCCTCCATTCCACCCCGTCCTTGTGCACAAGGCATTGAATCTGATTTCTCTTCCTCCTACCACTCGCTTTCTTATGGAAAAAAGCTGAGTTATAATCTCCCCACTTCAATTCATTTGCCTTTGCTGTTTGATGCCATATCATCTCCTCTTATTCCATCAACTCCCTCTTTTTTTTCTCCAACTCCTTTCTTCTTTGAACCCATTGACCCTTCATACCCGCCTTATTCATTTCACGAAGCTCCCCTCGAACATCCGCCAATTGAGCAAAGATGTTTCCAAAAAACTCCTTGTTCCAGGATTTAAGCTCATCTGCACACCTTTGGAGCTTCCCCATGACCGCCCCTTCCCGATTATCCAAACTCGGGTTATTCCAACAATTTTTTACAATCTCCTCATAGTGTTCATTCATAACCCACATTTCCTCAAACCTAAAGGGCCTCGGTCCTCCTTTAGAATCCTCCTCCCCATTCACACACAGGAAAGCTTCCAACATAATTGATAGATGATCAGACCCAAACCACTCAAGATGTCTAACCTTCCTGGTAGAAAATAAATCAATCCATTTCTCATTAGCCAACCCTCCATCAAGCTTCTCCTGAATAAAGTCATTCCCCACCCTTCCATTATTCCACGTGAACAGAGGTCCGGACCACGGGAGCTCTACAAAACCACAATCATCAATAGTTCTACTAAACTCCATCATGACACTCCAGTTTGCCTCATTACCTCCTGTTAGAAAAGCTAGAGGCTTTGATTTTGATGGTTCCAAACGTCTAACACGTGAACGACCTCGAGTCTTTGAACAGAGTCGCCAACGTCAGTCAGGTCGTCGACGTGTGTTGAAGGCAAATCTCGGAGATCATAAAGACGCATGAAATCTTGGTAGTTTGGATAGTATAAACTTGTTTTAGGAAAGATCTTATGCAGATTATATTGTAAGCCGATTATTGCCTTTGCCCTAAGCCGATTTTATTGTAACCCTTTTATATGCTTAGGATGATTTTGTAAAGATAATAGAAATAATATCTTGCCATAACCGAATTGGAAGATATTATTCTCTCTTATCTGACCTAGTTTGTGTGTATCTAATCTAAGGTTTTAGGTTAGATAGAGCATGAACTAATGCTCCAATTTGTGCTAAGAAAGAAACGAGAGTTCGAGAGAGAGATGTAGGCTTTTGTTAGATTGAGTGCGGGTTGTAGTTACTCGATTCACAACGAGTTCTAGAGTGCTTGGGAAGTAGGTCTAGATCCAGGTTGTTCTTGTAAACAATCCAAAAGATCAATAAAGCAAGCTACGACTTTTAATCCTTCCAAGCGAGAACTTGGAAGGGAGTGGTTTTCACGCTTGGTTGATAGAGTTCATCAATCAAGTGTTTCCACTATAAAAAACATTGTGGTCAAGTAAGTCTTTCTTGTAGTTTAATTCTGTTGCATTTACTTAAGAGGTTGACGACTTAGTTGAGGTCGACAACCTAGAAGTATTAACGATCCTACAATTGGTATCAGAGCTTGGCTCTAGATTTATTTTAGTACTTATTGTTTTACGGAAAAGATGACTTCGACAAACACATCGATCAATCAGTGATTCGTTCTAGAAGCCACCATTGCTCAAAGCTGGTGAGTATGATTGGTGGGTCGAGCAAATGGAGACCCATATTTGCTCACTTAATGGACAACTCTAGAAGGTTATCGAGATGGGTCCTAAAAATTTTCTCACTTCTGATGGAAAAGAGGAGAAAAGAAGAAAGATTATGGTGATGCGGATTATAAGAAGCTAGAGAAGAATGCTCGTGCTAAGAAGGTTCTTCACCATGCTCTAACTCCTGGAGATCTGACAAAGGTAGTCCAGTACAAGACGGCCAAGCAAATCTGGGATGCTCTCAATAGGAGTATGAAGGAATGAGTCAAGATAAGAATGAAAACTTGGGTGATTAATTATCACTCAAGATTTCAAGCTGTGGTTAGCCAACTTGAATCTCTTGGTGAAAAGCTTCCTCAATGGAAGCACGTTAGCAAGTTGATCCAAGGGCTCAACGCAAAATGGAATGAAGTTGCTGCTGCGATGCTTACCAACAATGAAACCAAGACACTCACCTTGGAAGATGTCATAGGAAAGTTAACTATGTATGGAGGAATAAAGCAAAGACGAGATGACCGCCTCGAAACTGACAAGGTTAAGAACATTGCCTTGAAAGTTGAAAGGGCCTTCGATCTTGCACAAGGTGATGATGATCAAGTTGACGGTGACGAGGAAGTTGCGTTCATTTCAAGAGCCATGAAAAGGCTTTGGAACCACAATGGCAAAACTCCATATAAAGGAATAGAACCTGTCAAAGACATGAAGAAATTGATTTGTTATCATTGTTCAAAGAAAGGACACTTTGCAAGAAATTGTGTCAAGAGGAAGCCAGAAGGAGACAAAAGCGCTATGTTGGCTATGTGGGATGATTCCGATGCTGAAGATAAAGTAAGTCAACAAGGAGAAGTCTGTCTCATGGCCATAGATGCTCCAAAAGAGGTATATGATTCTGAACTTTCATCTATGTTGTCCAATAAAACAAAAGAACAATTGCATGCTATCATTGAGAAGTTGGGAATCTGGGTTACCAACCTCGGTGAAAAACTTGAGGAAAAGGAAGATAATATCTCTAATTTAATGGATGATAATCATGGTTGGTCACTCAAATGTGCTAAGTTAGAGAAGAAGTCTTCTGATTCTGAATCTCTTGCATGCAAAACTTGTGATAAACTGAAAACTGAAGTGGATGACTTAGAAAAGAAAGTAACAAACCTTGAAGGAGAAAATCTCATGTTAAAACTTGGTAACACTAAGTTATTCAATGACCTTGAAAATGAGAAGGCAAGTAATGAGTCCAAAAAGAAAAAATGGATAGAAGAATTTGTTGCTAAGAAAACTGTTGAAGAATTTGCTAAAACTTTTGTAACTTCAAGACCTGGACTTGGATATTCCTATGTGCCTAAGGATTTGAAAACCTTGTGTCCACCCAAACCTAAAGGTAACACACCTGTATGTAACAACAACGGAAGTTGTTCTACTTCAGAGGTCCCAGGCAAAGGTAAACGACATTGGTATTCAGGCCAGAAGGCACATACAATCTGGATGAAACAAGTTGAGAACTTGAAACCATCAAAAATTTATTTTCATGCTCGCATCAATAACAAACCAGTCTATGCTGGGTATAGCAAGTATATCGGTCTTAAATCTCATAAAACTTGCTGGTATTGTGGAAAAGAAGGTCATCTCCAACATGAGTGTAGGAAAAAGAAAAGAGATAGCAAATCTTATGGACTTTGGGAAGCTCATGAACATGAGCCAACCATAGATCCTAAGAGAGTCTATAATGAAAGATGTTCTGAAAATCATCACGTTGCCCAACCCAGAAGAGTTGTTAAACAACTCTGGGTTCGTAAAAACTGACTTTTACCTTGCAGAATGAAGTGAGAGAAAGCGGTCCCTGGTACTTCGATAGTGCTTGCTCAACTCATATGACGGGAAGCTTTGATTCATTTATCTCACTTCATCAACAAGAAGGTAGCAACATCACCTTCGGTAATAATAGTAAGGGACAAGTCGTAGGTATTGGTAAGGTAAGAATCTTTAAGAACTTTTGTGTCAACAACGTCAGTTATGCCAAAGGTCTTAGATACAATCTTTCAATTTTTTTCCAATTATGTGCTAACAATCGCAATCAAGTAGTTTTTGATTCTCATCGATGTCAAGTAATTGATGTTAGCTCAGGTAAGACTCTTCTGAAGGGAACTTGTGAGAACAATCTTTATAAGGTTGTTCCCTGGCTCTTGCCTGAAGAAAAGTTGTGTTTTCAAGTGATCGAAGACGTTGCCAACCTCTGGCACAACAGATTTGGTCATGCGAGTCTACAGCTTATCAACAAACTTCACAATCAGGAATTGTTACGTGGATTACCTCAGATTTATTCAAACAAGTATGAAGTCTGTGAGACTTGTGTGAAAGGGAAACAGGTTAGATCTTCATTTCAATCGAAGAAAGAGGTAAGTACATCTAAACGATTAGAATTAATTCATATGGATCTTTGTGGACCTATGCGTGTGAAGAGTCGAGGAGGTAATAGATATGTCTATGTTATTGTTGATGACTTTTCACGATATACTTGGGTATTTTTCTTGTCTTCTAAAGATCAGGTATTTGAAGAATTCAATGCGTGGAGGAAGTTAATAGAAAAGGTGCTTGGAGTACCTCCGGTTTCAATCCGATCTGATCGTGGCACAGAATTTGAAAATGCTTAGTCCTGGACTTCTGCAAAGAAAATGGTGTAGCTCACAATTTTTCAGCCCCAAGAACTCCTCAACAGAATGGTGTAGTTGAGAGAAAGAACCGTACTTTGGAGGATATGTCGAGAACTCTGATGATCTCAAGTGGTCTACCAAGGAATTTTTGGGGAGAAGCTATCAATGCTGCTTGTTATGTGCTGAATAGAGCTATGATGCGCCCTCTCTTGGGAAAGACACCCTATGAGCTATTAAGAGGAAGAAAACCGAGCGTCGCCCACCTAAGGACGTTTGGTTGTAGATGTTTTGTACAAAACAACGACAAGGATAATCTGGGCAAGATTATCCTTGCCGTTGTTGGCTACTCTCAACATAGCAAGGCCTATAAAGTCTTCAATAAGCGAACAAGGAAAATAGAAGAAAGTGTTCATGTTGTGTTCGATGAGAAAACAATGGGATGAAGCTCTATTGAAGAAAATGATGAAGGAGATATAGGTTTTGTAGGCTACTCTCAACATAGCAAGGCCTATAAAGTCTTCAATAAGCGAACAAGGAAAGTAGAAGAAAGTGTTCATGCTATGTTCGATGAGAAAACAATGGGAGGAAGCTCTATTGAAGAAAATGATGAAGGAGATATAGGTTTTCGTCTCTGTGATGAGTCAGGAGATGAAGTTGTTGAGATTGTCCGAAATTCCGTAGTCAACAACCCAAAACAGGTGAGCGACGCAAAAAATTCCGATATGCCTGCTTTGGAAGAGGCAGAAGAACATGAAGATTCTAATGATGTTGTGTCTGATCCAAGTGAAGAAGCTACAGAGACAGATAATTCTAATATTGAGTAGGGTCATAATAGTGAGGTGGTTGACCTTACTCAGCTTCAGTTGAACTATCAGCAAAAAGATGCTCACCTTGTAACCAACATCATCTCTAATTACTCAAAAGGTGTTCAAACACGTTCTTCACTTCAAAATTTTTGTGCCTTCAATGCTTTTCTCTCTATCATGGAACCCAAGAACGTGGATCAAGCCTTAAAAGATCCTGATTGAGTGTGTGCTATGCAAGAAGAACTTCATCAATTTGAGAGAAACAAGGTTTGGCACCTAGTTCCACGACCCAAAGATAGAACTGTTATTGGAACACGTTGGGTATACAGAAATAAACTTGATGATTCTGGAAATGTTGTGAGAAACAAAGCTAGACTTGTGGTTAAGGGGTATAACCAACAAGAAGGGATTGATTATGATGAGACATTTGCTCCCGTAGCACGTCTAGAAGCAATTCATCTTTTGATTGCTTATTCAACTCATCATGGATTCAAACTTCAACAAATGGATGTTAAGACTGCCTTTCTGAATGGCTTTCTTAAAGAAGAAGTTTTTGTAGAACAAACTCCAAGCTTCGAAGACGTCACCCACCCAGATCATGTATTCAAACTCGACAAACACTTTGTGGATTGAAGCAAGAGCCACGAGCTTGGTACGACAGGCTCTCTCAGTTCTTGCTACAACACGGATATGTTCGAGTACAGGTGGATAAGACCCTTTTTCTTCTTAAAGAAGGAAAGCACACTCTGGTTGTGCAAGTCTATGTTGACGACATCATCTTTGGTTCTACGGATGATAAACTTGTGAAGAAGTTTGTTAACCTCATGGCCAGTGAATTTGAAATGAGTATGGTTGGTGAACTTATGTTCTTTCTAGGACTTCAAGTTGTTCAAGGAAGTGTGGGTACAAGAGTTCATCAACAAAAGTACCTCAGGGAGTGTGTCAAGAAGTTTGGCTTGGATAATTCTAAATCCTTTGATACACCTATCTCTCCCACCACTTCTTTAGGAAAAGATGAGAATGAGAAGAAGGTTGACCAGACTCTGTATTGAGGTATTATAGGTTCACTACTATACCTCACGGCAAGTAGACCGAATATCATGTTTAGTGTTTGCTTATGTGCTAGATTTCAGTCCGATCCAAGAGAATCTCATCTCAAGGCTGTTAAGAGAATCCTAAGGTATCTCAAAGGTTATGATAATTTGTGTCTATGGTACCCAACCTCTTGTGATTTTGGTCTAGTCGGGTACACAGATGCTGATTTAGCTGGGAACAAGGTTGATCGTAAGAGAACCTCTGGAATGGCTCAATTTCTTGGACCATGTCTTGTCTCATGGGGATCCAAGAAGCAGAATTCAGTTGCTCTCTCTACTGCAGAAGCTGAGTACATAGCCGCTGCCGCGTGTTGTACCCAAATTTTATGGCTCAAGCAACAATTCCATGACTTTGGTTTAAAGTATGATGGCATACCCATTCTATGTGACAATACAAGCGCCATCAACATATCAAAGAACCCTGTACAACACTCACGAACCAAGCATATCGAGATTCGTCATCACTTTCTTCGTGATTGTGTTGAGAAAGGGTTAGTGACCATGGATTTCTGTCGGACAAGTGAACAACGTGCTGTCATATTCACTAAAGCTCTCAATCGTGAACCATTCGTACAGTTCCGCATGGAGCTAGGTATGATTTCCCTAAACTAATCTATTTCCCATTTCTTTTCCCTCAATGATTGGCTAGATTAGATAATCTATTTATGATTCAAAAGTTTTACGATCTTGAGGTGTTAAATTTGAATGTTTCCTTGTTACATACTCATGAACCATGCACATCATAATGTCTTCATTCTTTGCTTCTTGAGTTATGTATTAAGTGCATATTGAAACCATTCTTTTAGCCCAAAAGAGTCTAAACCTGATGTTCCTATCCCTCAATACAAGCACAAATGACGGTTGACTCTACAACCTACCTAAGCCTATCATGTTAGGGAGTCTCTATGAGCCTATGTTGTTTATGTTTTGATATGAACGAAGACTTATCTACTTGATTGACAAATCCACATAAATTTGGCACCCCCTGGTTCTCTTTGGCACCCCCGTGCAAAACCCTAAAGAACCAGGCGTATTCTCTTTTCAATGGATGTTGACAACTTGAGTGAGGTTAGTGACTGTGCATTATATGAGGAATGCCAGTTTTCTGGAAAATTTTCTGATTAAGTGGTTGACGCAGAACAGGTTGAGAACGTCAGTTTCAGAGTAAGACAAGAATCACCTTTCTCCAACGGTATCTTTTCAAATATTTGAAGATCTTTTTGCAAAAGGAAATTTTCCCTTTCAGTTGCATTGAATAAAAGATCTTGGTAAGATCTAGTTTCCATCACATCAACTCAATACAAACTTAAATACGGAGACATTTTTTTACCAAAAAGGTACGCTCTCTCTCCTGCAATTATTCTCGATCTCTTGCTCTTCTTCTTCTCTCTGCAATTCTTTTCCAAAAAGCTTGAACCTTTCATCAATGGCGTCACACCAAAACCCTAACCCCTCATCCCCCATTCGCGGTACTGAATCCCCGCGAACCCTAGCCCTAAAGCTCGGGAAAGTAGTTGATCCTCAAACTCTGGTTGTGCTTTTAGCAACCATACAAACCGCCAAAAAACTCGCTTCACCATTGTTGCTCGAAGACCCCCAAATCAATCCAACTCAAGAAACAAGCCAATCCTCGCTTAATCCCATCGAATCTATGCCTAATTCTCAAGAAAACCCTCCTACCCAAACCCTCACCGAACCTCTCTCTCAATCTCCACAAAAATCTTTGCCCAATTCTTCCAATCCCGCAGAGGAAGAGCAAGTTGAGTCCGAGAACTTGCGTTGAGTTGAAAGCCCCAAATCTCAAGACATGCAAGAGAAATTCGACTCTGTCCAAGAAGTAGTGAAGTCGATTGAGGCTATGGAGTCAGAAGAAAGAGTTTCTGAACCAGTCGTTGCGGAGAAGTCGACTACTGTGCTTTTGGTGGGGACTGACGCTCAGGTCAATGACCTTGAACAGGTCATTGACCCAAGCAAGGTGATCGACCCCATTGACAACCCTGTCTTACCGCTTTTTCCACTGGATATAGAAGGACACGATGACTCTAAACAAGGTACTCCTAGTGATCCTAAGCTCTCTTTGCTCAAATCTGTAGCATCCTCCTCTAGGGAAAAATCCAAAGAAGAAATTGCTAGGCAGCTCTTTGAATCTGAAAAATCTGACGAGGATGACGTGTTGATAACTAAGGAATCTAGAAAACCTAAGACTAGGGAGTCTAGTGCTAAGGTTACTAGAAAGAGAGGTAGGGAAGTGTCTCCCATGTCAGTAGGATCCGAAGGTGGAGACTCTGTGGTCTCCAAGAAAATTGTTATGTCTAAAAAGAGTAAGAAGGCGCCCACTCGGTCAAGTGGACGACTAGCTGCAAGTGGAAAACCTAAAAAGGGTAGTGGAGAAATCAAAGGTGATGGAGGGAATATGGCTGAGCGTGAATTCGTTAAGGAACTCATCATGGACGATGAGTTCATCGAGTCAACAGGTTTAAAGGGTGTTTCTGAGTTGCTTTCTGTTCAAGGCTGGGATAATTTGTTTCATGAGGAAGATAAGTTCAACCCTGGGTTGGTCAGGGAATTCTACAGGTCGTTGACTGTAGAGGACAGGGAAAAGACAACCATGGGTCATTATGAGCTTAATGGAGAAAAGTTTACACTGTCAAGCATGGAGTTAGCCACTCTTCTGAAAGTGCCGCACAAGGGATTTGCTGAATATCATAGAGGTGCATGGCCTGAGGAAGTTGATTCAGCTGAGTTGCTCAAAAAGGTCACACAGGTCGATGAGGTTGACAGCGGTTCCTTTGCCACCAACTTAATTTGTGCCGAGAGGAAGTTTCTTTTTACTTGGGTGATCAATAACTTGATTCTCCGAGAGCAAAAGAGGAGCACTGCTATGATCCAAGACATTCTTCTCATGGATAAAATTCTCAACAAGGAACCTGTTAACTTTGCTAGATTGATGCTTCTCCACATGGAATCTGTCAAGGACAATACTCGACATGCTCTCCCCTACTGTTCAATCATCAAGAAGGTGCTTCAATATCATGAGGTTTATGAGGCTGATGAAGAGGTAGAACACGTCCGTCACCTAAACTCTGACATCGTTCGCAAAATAGGCTATGAACTGGTGAATGATCAATGGGTGTCTAGGGATACAGGCAAGGATGTTGTTTCTGATGCTGAGATGGAAGATGTTGAGTTGGGCATCAACGCTAAATTAAGGAAAGGTTCTCAACCTTGTTCAATCATGAAGCTGTTATTTGATCTCCAACGCCAGAACCAGGATTTGCTTGAGAAGGTTGGGCAACTCATTTCAGGTCAAAATGCGCTTAAAGCTGACGTTCGTGACTTATCTGTTGCACTTGATGACCTGACTAAGTCAGTGACTTAGCTTGAGTAGCCGACATCCAGTTCCCTTTATTTTTCCTAGCACAACTACTATCTCAAAAACTTCTCTTCGGTTTCATTCATGTGTTTTTGCTTTCTCCGTGGCATGTTTAAAGACTTTTTTTGCTTGTGTTTTGGATTCTGTGTGTACGTTGGATAATTACTATATTTACCCTTGATTGATTATCTCTTTTTGCATGATTATTTCGATTGATCTTTTTGATGATGCCAAAAGGGGGAAAGGTTGGGGTAGATAAAATAATGGGAATATTTATGCTGAATTACATGTGGGTTATCCAACTTAGGGGGAATTTTTGGCAAACTTGGTGTTATTGCATATCTTGTTCAATATTTGGTCTTGCCATGTTTATACAGGTTAAACAGAGTTTGTCACCATCAAAAGGGGGAATTTGTTAGAAAAGCTGGAGGCTTTGATTTTGATGGTTCCAAACGTCTAACACGTGAACGACCTCGAGTCTTTAAACAGATTCGCCAACGTCAGTCAGGTCGTCAACGTGTGTTGAAGGCAACGGAGATCTTAAAGACACGTGAGATCTTGGTAGTTTGGATAGTATAAACTTGTTTTAGGAAAGATCTTATGCGGATTATATTGTAAGCCGATTATTGCCTTTGCCCTAAGCCGATTTTATTGTAATCCTTTTATATGCTTAGGATGATTTTGTAAAGATAATAGAAATAATATCTTGCCATAACTGAATTGGAAGATATTATTCTCTCTTATCTGACCTAGTTTGTGTGTATTTAATCTAAGGTTTTATGTTAGATAGAGCACGAACTCATACTCCAACTGTGCTATGAAAGAAACGAGAGTTCGAGAGAGAAATGTAGGCTTTTGTTAGATTGAGTGTGGGTTGTAGTTAAGCGGTTCACAACGAGTTCTAGAGTGCTTGGGAAATAGGTCTAGGTCCAGGGTGTTCTTGTAAACAATCCAAAAAATCAATAAAGCAAGCTACGGCTTTTAATCCTTCCAAGCGAGAACTTGGAAGAGTGGTTTTCACGCTTGGTTGATAGAGTTCATCAATCAAGTGTTTCCACTATAAAAAAAACATCGTGGTCAAGTAAGTCTTTCTTGTAGTTTAATTCCGCTGCATTTACTTAAGAGGTTGACGACTTAGTTGAGGTCGACAACCTAGAAGTACTAACGATCCTACATCTCCTTCCTTCTCTTTCGGACGAAGAATCTGATTAAAGTCATCATACATAACCAAGCTTCATGCCTTTCCTCTACCAACTTCCTAAGAAGGGACTAAGAATGGTGTTTTCCTCCTTAGTTGGCCAACCATAAAACCCTGTAAAGCGCCACTTCTTATTCTCCTTTTTGTCTTCCACTCAAGAATCAATATGATGTCTCGTATACGAATTGATGGACACATCCCAATCTTTCTCCCAAAGAAGAGACCGCTTGATTTACCTACACAATCCACGGTGAAACATCCTTCAAAGGTCAACTTTCTACGTACCTCCTCCATTCTCTTATGGTCACTCCTAGTTTCAATAAGAAAAACCACCCTCGGAGCCTCCCTTCTCACTTGACTAGTGAGCCTTGAAATTGACCGGGACTTCCCCATTCCCCGTCATTTGTATCTTAGAGTACTCATTGCTCCCAACAAGAGAGACCATCTGTCTCTCCCGACGATAGAATAACTTTTTTTGTTTTTGTCATTACCCGATCCATAAATGATCACTAGCACCTTTCTCTATCCCACCCAGTCCCATTCCACCCTCTTAACACCTTTCTTATTTCCTGATGTTTTTGCAGTATCATTTCCCCCACTCCCTTTTTGCTCCTCTCTTGCTTTTTTTATTTTTTTTCCCTCTTACATTTGTCGCTTTTAATACCCCACTCGCCCCCTCAGTTTTTTCTATAACAGCTCCTTTTTTAACAAATAACTTACTTCCCAAACCCTCACCTTTCCCAGCTCCCTCTCCCTTATTTAGAATCACATTCTCGCCAGTCCGCTCCCTATAGTCACCCTCTCCTTTATCTCCCAAAGATAGCTCACCAACTCTAGCATCCACTTCGTTAGTCTCCACATTGTTACCCAAACTACTTTCTGTTCCCTCCTCATCCTCCAGTAATTCCAGCAAAGATCGTCGGACAACTTTCTTTTCTATCCCCCTACTAGCCTCGACTTTCCTCTTTATTTTCCCTTTTATCACAACCCTTTATCGTTCTCTTTCCGCCAGCTTCCAAGCTTGTAACGGTTTTAGCGGAGAGGCTTGAAGTTCTCGCACCCCCGTATCATCACAATCAACTCGACGTGTCCAAGAATCCCACAATAGTAGCAAAAGTTCGGTAATCGTTCATATTTGATCTCCAACAACCTTCTTTTGCCATTTATTCTCATCATCATTCCTCTCCTTAGCGACTTTGTTATATCAATCGATACTCGCATATAAAGAAAATTAGCACACCCTAGAAACTCAGAATCATCAACCTCCTCCAATTCCCCAAATGAACGCCCTACTGCTTCAATAATGAACGCCCTAAGGCTCGATCAAAAGCCCAAGACCCTCCCATCAACACACTCTCTTTGTCCTTTTAAAGCAAACTTGAAGAGAAACAAGTTTTTTCGAAGTTCTCGGAAAACAAATCCATTACATAGTTGCCATGCTCCCTTCATCGCCATCTTTAGGGCATAAGAATCAAAGGGTCGATTTTTAAGTAGCGTGTCGACTAACGTCCTTGATTCCTTCTCCTGCCCCTCTTCTCCTAGTAGAACACATACTTCGACTTCAATTCCTGATCACATTCATTCTCCATAAGATGAAGATCTCTTCCTCTTTCTGCGATACTTTCCAGAGCTTTGAAACCGATCAAAACACACAATAATGGTGAACCCCGCATGTATCAGCTGGAAACCCTAGTTCTCACGACCAAACGTCGGAGAGAAGACGAAAACGCTCGAAAAAACTGTTAAGAAACAATCGCCGAGAACGCTTTCAAAGCCCTAGGGTTATCGCGCATGAAATAGAAAACTCTGAAGTTGTATTGAATAATGCACATATAGTTCAAATTAATGTAAATTTTGCGTAATCATCATAAAAAAAAAACATTTGCTTAAATCTACTAATTTCATTGAAATCATCATAAAAAAGATTATCAGATTTGATAAAAAAAAATATAATTTATCCATTAATCATCTACTAATTTCACTCAAATTAAATCTAATTTCATTATAACAATCACTTTTTTAATAAAAAAATCTAAGTTATATAAAGTAATTATATTTATGATTTACCTACCGATTTATAAACTTTATGTTTTTATATGATTGAAATTTAATTTAATTTATATAATATATCTTTATTGTTTATATTAATTTTTTGTTTATAGCTTGATCTTGTGTGGTTAAAAATTGATTCATAGGAGTATATATTTAGATAAACCCAACGGATGCCCAGCTGCTTAGTGGATACACTATATTTCGAGTGAAGAAATTAGCCTTTCATTATCAAACTATATCAGCCAATATATTATTATGATAGTAATAATGATAAAAGTAACAATAAAAAAGCAGGGTTAGTGCAATTTTCACCATTAATTAGAAAGGGAAGATCCTCTAAGTAACTGGGGGATTCGGATGATATCAGTATAATGCACCATAAATATAATTAATATAGATTTTGGAGACATGTTACATCACCCTCAGATTTTGAGTCTTTTCAACATTGTATTCATACAATTAAAAATACTAATATAGAATAATATTCACTGCGTGCTTACAAGAAAAACCAAATACACTTGCATATACATAGTTTAATTAAATGAATATTTCTTTTATTTTTTGTAGAAAACGCGTTCATTTCTTCTTGTTGTAATTAGTGAATTCATGCTATGATGTTGATGCATGAACAAAAGATTAAAACTAATCACATATATAGGCAGATAGGCTTCGATCACCAAAAAAAACTAATCACATAGGTAATTAAGGTTTTAAGGTTTACATTATATTGTCAATAATACATGTAGGCATTTTGAAAATTCCACTTGCTTTCCATCCATTTTTAATGCCCAAATCAATTCATCTAATCACAAATTATCAACTTTGTCGTTGCAATTATAGGTGCTTTAATTTATTAGTCGATTCGTTCATGTTGATTTCGACGTGATTTGATTATATATTTTGCCAGTAACGGCTAACAATAGAGAGAGGTCATATATATAGCTCCAACTATTATGAAGTGCAAATCACGTGGAATGATCATACACATCCATTCACGCGGGAATAAAAAGGCAGCAAAAGTAAATAAATCAATGTCATGATGATTAAGAATTTTTTAAATAAACATAATCCATAAAATATCTAATTACTTATTTGATTGAAATGCAAGCTACCTTTAATCCACTAACTAAATGGCCTTCATGTTCGTGGGGATTCAAAACTCGCTAAGATCCACTACGGATAATCATATTAAAGTTGTACCCCATGAAACACTAAACCAAAATACCACAATTACAAATGTCAACTACAAATATTTTATAGTACTAATGTCGATCATTAAAAGATATAAATGGCCTTATTTTATGGATATACAATGTCAACTCAAATTAATAAAAAGAACCCATAACCCAAGAAATGTGATGGTGCATAATAGAATAACGCGTTAGTATTCAACGAAGGGTAACCCAATCTCTCTTTCAATTCACAGGTGTGTCATGTCCACATAAAATTACAAAAGTGTTATTCATAAGTAAGATCGAGTACTCTCGATTATACTCCAAGGGATATTCATTCTATGAGCGAATGTTAATTTTCACAACGAACACGCTAAATCAAAAAGGCTGAACGACTTAGCAGGCAATGGATCGAGATCGAACCATGGAACCATAACATTGACATTTTCTAAACCAAGCGTTCCCAGAATATGACGCGTCCTTCTGTCACCTTTCGATGCAAGGAAAGAAACACGTCGTAGGGTCAGGAACCCACCAAGCTTACCTACCTCATTGCGCTCCACCAATGAGGAGAGGACACGATAAGTCGACTTGTTGATCCATGTAGTGCGAAAGCCGCTACTCTAGGGACTACGAGGTCAATGTCCCAACGCGCGCACAAATAATAATCCAGCACCTCATAAACTGCTTCTTGCATCCACGATGTCACACTTAGCATACACAATGTAAAACTTACATGTAGTGCGCACTCTGAGAAACTCGCGAGCAACTTCTCTATCCTTATAAATACAAAGGAAGGCTATTTTGCAAGGGGTCAAAAGAAATAGGTCTTGAAGAAAAGAGTTCCATGAGAGGAGAATCGACGTTCTGGTTCTCTAGAGAGCGAGTGTTAATTTAGAGATTATATAGTTATCTTCATGACATAAACACAAGAGAGTAAAAGTTTTAAGAATATGAGTGTCGCTGCAAGTTTGAGTTATGTAATATAACACGTTCAAATTTTTAGGAGTCGATAATAAGAATCTCAATTGAGGTTCTGTGGGAACAGGACCAAACCTACTCTGAGACCATGATAAAGTCCGTGAGCATATAGGCAAATGCATGATGTGTCCATTAGATAAGCCCAATAGAGTTATGTTTTAAAATCAATTGACAATAAGAGAAATAACTCATTAAACTAATATTAGGGAATATTTAATTTGAATTTATCCCTTTGGAAAGAGTTTATTCTCCAACACATATGCTTACAAGTTTAATTATAAGCGACATCCCACCAAAACTACACTATATTAGCAGGGAATTATGGAATCCAAAACAAGCACTATACTAAATTAAACTAGCTGGCTTTCACTCAACTTCATATATGGGACGTCGAACCAAACAAACAAACACTATCAAACTCTATTAATCAAGTAGAGGAAAGAATTAAAGTAAGCACTGTGCTGAAATAAAAGAACACAGTTACAAGACCGGGACGTAAACTGTTGGTGAATGCTGAGCAATATTAATATTAGGGTTATCGTAGGACCATCTTAGCCATCAATGATCAACAATGACAAATTGAACTCGATCTCTGCATCAAGGGGGTGATCTTGATCAATCATTTTCAATGGCAGTCTACTTTGAAAGCTTCTATAATTAATTAAGTAGATTAGGGTTTTGCTTCTTGTTTGACGCAATCTCTTGTGTACGTACGTTGTATATGCAAACTCTTTGATTGGTCTCTACACTGTTTTGCAGCACCAATTTGGTACCCGAATGGAAAATAGATGATGGGTGAATAGGATAACGGATTGAGTGGCATCAAGATGATCGCTCACTTGCAATGGCTCTCGATTATTCGTCATCTTATCATCTTATCATATATATCAATTAATTAATCATTGTACTATTGATGTTAAAACTGGGCAATTTGGATGTTACAGCTGATGTGGATATTTAGTGTTAGACGGACATCATTAGATTAGCACGTAGGCGCTCTATCACCATGGAAGTTAACAGGTATCTAACTCAAATTCGGCTAGGTTAGGTATGTTAGACAAGCCTTCATGACTAATAAGTACTACATTCAAATGGATATGCTCTACGCTATAATTAATTAGGAATAATTATTTATTTCAGAATATTTATTGTCTTTCCTTTTAATTATGGATTTGATTCTATCTTTTAGTAAGGTTATCTTTTTTAATATTTCAGCAATTAGAGTTTCCTTGTTAGCTAGATATTAGAGTATTATAAATACTCGTTTAAGTGGTCAAATCAATCAATAAATCAATGAATTAATAAAATTATCCATTTGCCCTAATTAAACGCATTCCTCGTTCTCCTTCCCGTGGCAAACAACCGCGTTTATCGAGTCAATCCCACCTCGGGTGCGTCTCAACCCTTTGACCAACAAGGGTTCCGATACGAATCCACCTCGGGTCCGTATCAGCGTGACTTAAATAGAATTGAAGAAAGTTTATCGAAATTTACACAAATAAATCAAGTCTCGCACAAGCATTTGGTGAATGTTGGATAGGTGAGTTAGAATACACACCAAGCCTATTTTTTCCACTAAAGCTTTTGTAAGCTTTAGTAAGTGCCATACAATGACTACATAACAGAACCTTGTTATCCACCAAGCTTATATGATCTTATGGATAACTTTTCCACGTAATGCTCTCAAACTATAATTGGAATCTTCATTTTAATTAATTTTATTATCATCTCTCATAAAGTTATAATATTAATATTTAGTCACTCTAATAAGGCTAAAAGTAGTGTGTTTGTTTTTCATAAATTGAGTTTTTGCATTCAGAAGGGTGTGACGGTCCAGTTTGTTTCTAGGCTCTCATCCAACTTTATATAATTTAAATAGTTTTCTATAATGATAATAATAATAATAATAATGATGATGAGGAGGAGGAGGAGGAGGAGGAGGAGGAGGTAGCAGGTCATGTGAGAACGGTCGTGTATACAAGAATTGAGAACGTGTAAGCTCTCATCAAAGGATAAAGGATATGAGAAAAATTATGGCTGTCACTTTTTTCACCACAATACATCATGCTGTGAAATTTTTTGTGTTAAAATCTCACGGCATATCATGCCCTGAGATTTTTGTATGTGTTAAAATTTCACTACATGATGTGCAGTGATGTATTAAGCCAATATTTAGGGTGCAAAAATCACAGGCCAAAATTATAAGTACATTTGGTGAGAGAAAGATCTCATCTTAATCATTTATTTTTGATTGAACGGTTGTGATCTTTCTAACTCTACACATAGAGTTAAATTACAACTCTACTGGAGCACAATACGTGAGATTGGGAGGGGAGTGTATTTCTCTCTTCTTTTTTTTTTACTAGTGTATGCATAATATGTGTGCAAAAGGTTTATAGTATGTTTGCAAAAGGTAACCAAGTGTGTGATATCTTATATTATGTGTGCATGCGATGTACTCGATTTCTCCTTCATTTTTCGCATAGTTTCATCGATTTTTTTTTTACAAATATTGTTCTTTTTATCAAGGTATTTACAAAGATCTCTTTGGATCGTGAGATTTAAATCGATCATGAGATTGTCAAATCATGTTATAGAGGCCGTTTTTAGGCGGTTCAAGTGGTTCTTTTGAACAGGACCTCCAATTTTTTGGGGCCTCAAAAACAATTTTTAACTAAAAAATTACATATGTCAACTTATCCCACCTGCAAGCATGCTTATTTTACTTAATTGATCGTGTGTATATTGAAGTTTTGAACTGTTTTTTGTTATTTGATCATTAGAATTGAATTAATTTGTTGACTTGTTCAAAATGTTCAACGTGTTAAATTGTTTATTTCAGGTCTTCAATATTTCGAATGTTACATATTGGTCTTTATTCATAATGTTTTGGAAAACAAACTTATAGTATCGCATACATAATTACATATTCATATACACACATAGGCAATAATATTAGCACACCCGCGTGACCGCGTCCTCTTTGACACTGACGCTTCAAGCCGCTTTGGCTCAATTGGTTTAAATGCTGATTGTTTTGATCGTCTCACTTGCGGGTTTCTTGCCCATTAGTTGCCCAAATTTACCATTTCCTTTGAAGGAAATTTGCACACTTAGTTGCAATTTTATGTACACGTGTAAATGAGACCGACTTCATCAATAAAATCCTAACTGATGCAAAGAATAATACTCCGTAACATTAATAATATGTAACGTATATGAGTAGGAGTGTAGGACAAGTTAAATGGTTTCAGTCTGGTACTCGGTAACTAAGAACATAGCTAATACATAAACTTCGATAATTTACGACACTCTAAACACAACTGAGTTAAGAGGAAATTTACTATCACTATTCAACATTGCAAACATCCAAAGTTGTTCTTCATCAGTTAACATAACTTGAACAATCAATCATTTGAAAGAAAGCATATAGAATAACCCCTTGAATCAGAGAGAAGCATGGAAAACACAACTCTTAAAATGAATTTCAGGTGGAAATACGGCCAAAATTACCAAAATTCATCATGTCATCTCAGTGTCAAAAGAAAACAAAAAATTCAAAATTTCCTACTAATAGAGCCACCCACTTTATCACTAAACCCAAGTTGAAATGTCCTTCAGTAAGCAACTTCAGTTTTCCAGCTGAAAAAGTGACAATCTCCCAAACTGGCCTGGATGGTGCTTCACAACAGAGAAACAACGCCTTTAATTTAACCCTGGAGCACGAGAGGATCATCAGTGTTAAGCACTCACAACTAAACAAGCAACAAGATTGTAAACAAATTAAACATCTTCTGAATATTTCAATATCAACAACTTTTCTATGAACAAAAACTTAAATTTAGCAGATAATAAGAGCAAGAGCAAAATTGGAACATTGTACCTTCACAGCTTGTCTTCAAATTCAGATAAAGGAGTCATCTGCTCCTTCAAACCCTTCCTCTTACGGATCTCACAAACAAGAGTAGACGCTTGAGATCCAGCCTCCAATGGGTCCGACGACATCATATCCCAATGATCAAACACACACTGAGGAAACGCCTGACCCGAGGTAGCAGCTCTCAACGTGCTAGAAAACCCGAAGGACTCAATAACCGGAAGATAAGCCTTGATATTATACAGAGGTGTACCGGGCCTCTGCACCTCCTCAAACACGTGCCCACGCTTCTGGTTCAACACACTGTAAATCCCACCAAGAGCCTGCTCGGGCGCCTGAATCTCAACCAAATACACTGGCTCAAGAAGCCTGGGCTTGGCTGTCAACTGAGAAGCGTAAATCACACGCCTTGCAGTGGGAATAACCTGGCCGCCTCCTCTGTGGATGGCATCAGTATGCAGAACGACGTCGCAAACCTCAAAGCAAATGCCTCTCATGTTTTCATCCGCTAACGGGCCTTCTCTTGACGCCCATTGAAATCCAGCAACAACCGAGTCCTTTATTTCATTCAGATACTGAACTCCCTTGCACATATCAACAACCATGTTCGGTCCGATTGTCTCGGGCCCAAAACACCAGATTTTCTTGGCTAGATCCTTGTCCCATCCAAACTCCTCAGCTAGGATCTTGGAACGGAGTTTCGGGTCATCTCGTGGACCTATACGACCTTCGTCAATGGCCTCTGCAAGACCGTCTTCCAAAGGACGAGCTTCCATGTAAAGACGGTTGTGTTTGTTGGGTGACTTGCTCATTACGGTACGACACGACCTCTCCAAGACAGTTTCACGGAACGAGACCACAGGATCGGATTTTATAATCTCTGCCCCGCCCATAAAGTCCTCTTGCAAGTCCTTCAAACAGATTTCAAGGTGGAGCTCACCTGCACCTGCAATGATGTGTTCTCCAGACTCTTCCATTGAGCAGACAACCATGGGATCGGATTTGGCCAACCGCTTTAAGCCTTCAACGAGCTTTGGAAGGTCAGAAGCCACTTTACATTGGACAGCAACACGCACAACAGGGGAAACAGAGAATTTCATGGCACGGATTGGGTGAGCATCGGTTTCCTTCTCGTTAGTGAGAGTAGCATTCTTGGTAATATACTGATCAAGCCCAACCATGGCGACGGTGTTTCCACATGGCACGTCCTCGACGTCTCCTGCTTCTTTCCCATCCAAATCACAGTTCTTTGGACACTTTTTGTGTACAGGTCTTTTTTCTCTCCAGGGACGTAATTTGGACCCATGATTCTGACCTTCATACCAGTTGCCACTCTACCAGAAAAAACACGCCCAAAAGCAAAGAATCGACCCTTATCAGATGCAGGAATCATTTTTGAGACATAAAGCATCAAAGGGCCTTCAGGATCACAATTCCTAATGGCATTTGCATAGGCATCATCCATAGGACCCTCGTACAAGTTTTCAACACGGTATTTTTGTGCAGTACCAGGAGACGGGAGATGAAAGATCATCATTTCCAACAATGCACTGCTTGCAGGAAGCCATGTCTGCATAACACGCTTCATCAAGGGCTTACCCATCAAATCTTTCTCCTCGGATTTCATTGTAACATTAAGCTTCTGCAACATAGGCCACAGCTTGTCCTTTTGATCATTCATGCAAATCTCAATGATCTGCTTGATGGGCTCGTAACAAAACTGAACGAACCCACGTTTGCAAGAAGGGGAGCCGGTGTTCTTGCTGGTCCATTTCTTGGTGGTTGGGTCAAAGAAATTCTCACCCCAGAGACGCTCCATCATTCTAGATTCATCCACGCCAAACTTCGAGGCGTACATTTTAGCAAAGTTGGTGAGTGTAAACGCCCAACCGTGCAAACCAGCAGAGAAAGCCACTGTACCTTTCTCAGGGTAAACCATTACATCACCCAGCAGAGGATCTTCATAAGTTGCCATAATTACATTTGCACTTTCAATCACTCTCTGGAAAGTCTGGTACGCCTCCTCACCGTCAACTTGAAGCTCAAGAAAACACCTGTCCATCTTATTAACAGTCAAAACAGGCCGGATCCTTTCACCAAGGGCTTGACGGAGGACGGTTTCAGTTTGGACACAAACTCCTTCAATGCAGTCAACCACAACAAGTGCGCCATCAGTGATACGAAGGGCTGCAGTAACCTCAGAGGAGAAGTCAACATGCCCAGGAGAATCAATAAGATTGATTAAGTACTCATTTCCATGCCTTTCTCCCTTGAAGTTTTTCAAAGCCTCATCGCTTATTTGGTAGTAAAGAGAGATTCCAGTTGACTTGATAGTGATACCACGTTCTGCCTCATCTGCACGAGTATCAGTCATACGGACATCACCAGCAACTTCCTGGGCAATGATACCAGCAGCAGCCACAAGAGAATCTGTAAGGGTGGATTTCCCTGCAAGGCACACAGGAAAGCAAAAAATCTTGAATAAAGAAGTACTGAATAAAGAGAAAATAAAGTTTACCAAACTTTTTAAGTTACAATATGCCATGAAGATGGATTATTGAGGAAGGTAAATAATCAACTTAATTTACAAATTCATGAGCCACGCACATCACTTTCAAAACAAGTAACTAAGTAAACACTCATGTTGAATCCTTAAAGTACTAAAACATAATTTTATAGAACTTCAAAAATTAAAGTATGTCATAGAATATTCTGTGATGAATGGTTTTTCCCTTTATATCTAAAGATGGATTAGTGAGGATGGTAAGCACTCAAGCTAAAATTCTAAAATCATCAGCCATGAATATCATTTGTTCAATTACTTTAATAAATGTAACATTAAAATTTGCAGTCCACAACAAGTAATATATCAAAATTTCATACCATGATCAACGTGCGCAATGACAGACATATTACGAATGTTGTCTTTCCGGTCCATAATACACCGCAACTCTTCAGCGGTGAACTTCACCTGAACATTTAGCAAACTTGAGGATCAGAAAACAGAAAGGCGCATAAAAGGAAAAAGTACATCAAGATTCAAAGATTTTAATTAATGCAAACAATCTAACCATCTTGACAAGTTGTAGACTGTCTTCAGAAGCAAATGATTATGAAATATCAGGTAGAACCTGTTAAGAAGAAATAAATTAGACTGACAGTTAGCACATTCTTTATAGGAAGAACATGTATAAGTTTGTGCACTTGTGCCTATGATAATAACAGTTAAATGAGAAGGAATGATAATTGCGAAGAGGCAACCAGCAAAGTTAAATATTTAGTCGCCAAATGTGGTAATCTGTAGGAAAGCAAGCTTCTTCATATCATATCCATTCTAAAATTTTAATTTTAATACTTTCTAAAAACATTACTTTACTAATTTTTTTCAAACAAATTCCAACCAAAGTGCAATTTTAGTATGTAAATAGCTCAATCAACAAAACTTGTTACTGGCAACTCAAAAGATCCTAAACTGATTATAAGACCCTTAGCCAATGCCCAAATGTAGTTATCAACCATCAGCCTATTTTAACCGGATTTGAGGGATAACAATTAAATCATCATGTAAGAAAATTTTATATAAAACTGAAGGGAAGAAGGGCTTCCCTGGTTTTTACATACATTCTTCACAAAAACATATTATAAGAGACATAAACATATTAAAACTATGGATATAAGAAAAAACAAACAAACAAGATTATATTGGTGAAAATTCTAATCTATATAAGAAAATATCTCACAGGATTACTGAGAAGAAAAAAAAATCGAGACAGAACCGTGAAACCGTGAAGGACATAGGACAAACGACATTGCAAATAAGAAATAGCAATCCAAACATAAGGCACCAAGATGAAAGAAGCAACAAGAGCGAATGTTCACAATTGACGGAAATGAGAAATACTGGAAATGAGAAGAGGAATTCTCACCAATGGGATTACGGCAAAAGAGATGGCACAAGATGATAAGAGTGGAGGAATCTGTGTAACTTATAAGCGTAAAACCCTAGGTTGATCTCCTTTTTTTTACCTTTTTACTGGGCTTCGTTTATTTCCCTCCATTTTCGGATTATGTGAGCCCAAGACCTTCAATCCCCTAGTTATGTGGAGTTTATTAGAAATTTTATAGGTTGGGTTATAAAATCCTCCGGACCCTTCTGATCGGGTTCATCTCTGGGATAATTTGGCTATCTTGGCTCGGACTAATAATCGGCCTTGGTTGATATCGGGAGATTTCAATGCAACTTTGAATGCCAATGAGCGCTCTAACTCCTCTGTTGGCTCTAATAGAGCCTCTGCAATTTTTGCTGAACGGGCTGACAAACTTCAATTGATTGATATGGGGTTTGAGGGGCTGCGGTTTACTTGGTCGACTGGAAATTCACCAACAACGTACAAGGCGGCTCGGCTGGATCGAGCTTTTTGCAATAGTGAATGGCGCATGTATTTTCCGGAAGCTGCGATCAGACATCTTACGGCTACTCACTCCGATCACCTGCCCTTGCTACTCAATACTACAGTGATCGAACCTACTCTGCCTTCTTCTCGTCCGTACAGGTTTCAGGCTACGTGGATGAGCCATGACAATTTTGAGCCCTTTCTTCAGGAGAACTGGAATTCTACTTCTGATGATTTGAATACATCTCTACAACAACTCGCAAATTCGTTAGGGAGATGGAATAGGGATGTTTTCGGTAATATTTTCTTTAAAAAGAGGAAGTTGCTGGCTCGTATTGAAGGCGCGCGTAAAGCTCTGGGCAGACACCTTTCCCCGGCTTTAATCCGGAGAGAGCGAGATCTATGCAGAGAGTTGGAACAGGTGTGTAATCAGGAACAGTTTCTCTAGTTTCAGAAATCTAGAGCAAATTTCTTGATTGAAGGTGATAGAAACACGAAATATTATCACCTCTCTACTGTAATCAGACGGAAAGCTAACAGAATTACTACTCTACAAGATGCATCAGGGAATTGGATCACTGATAGTAGTGTCATTCAAGCTATGGTGCTTTCGTACTTCTCGGATTTATTTTCCGAGAATTCTAGTGATCCAGATTATTCGCTCATGTCGCCTCTAATTAATTTTCCTATTCTAGAGGGCGAACTCCTGGTTGAACTTGGGAAGCCTTTTAATGCTAAAGAAGTATGGAATGCAGTCAACATGATGGCTCCGTTTAAGGCTCCCGGGCCGGACGGGTTCCCGACGGCCTTTTATCAGCGAAAGTGGCCAATAGTGGGTGACAAAACTACAAGCAGTATTCTGAATATGCTGAATGGCGGGGTAATTCAATCAGACATTTTCCATGCCTTAATGCATTTGATTCCGAAATCGGCTTCTCCATCCTCGGATGCGCATTTCCGCCCTATCTCTCTTCTGAATGTCACTTTTAAAATCATGACAAAAATGATAGTCAATCGTCTCAAGCCGGTTCTGCCTTTTCTAGTATCTCCGACTCAAGCTAGCTTTATCCCGGGTGGCCAAATCAACGATAATGTTGTGGTGATTCATGAGGTTCTGCACTCTTTTGGCTTGATAGGAAATCGTTCCAAGATGATGATGATTAAAATTGATCTAGCCAAAGCTTATGATCGTATTCGCTGGAGTTTTCTTAAGCTGATTTTGGAACGTGCAAGATTTCCTTCTCACCTTGTTGATATTATCATTCAATGTCAGACTAAGGGTGCTACGAAGCTCCTATGGAATGGACATCGGGCAGGATCGTTCACACCTTCTCGAGGCATCCGACAAGGAGAACCGTTGTCTCCGTATCTATTTGTTCTTTGTATGGAATATTTGTCACACATGATCCAAGAGTTGGTATCTACGGGTGCTTGGAGGCCGATTTATGAAGGAGGAGTTCGTCTTTCACATCTCTTCTTTGCGGACGACCTAATCCTCTTTGCTGAAGCATCGACACAGCAAGCAATGTTGGTTCGAGATTGCTTGGATCGGTTCTGTTCCTACTCAGGAGAGAAGGTTAATTTCAGTAAAAGTATGGTTATGTTCTCCCGTTATGTTAATCAAGCTGATCGAGTGGCTCTTAGTGCGGCGTTATCCATGTCACATACGGAGGATTTGGGCTCATATTTGGGGGTTCCAACTATATGTGAGAGAATGACCAGTGATCGCTATGCTTTCCTATTGGAGAAGGTCTCTGCTCGTCTTAGTTCGTGGCAAGCTAAATATCTTTCTGCAGCAGGGAGAATAACACTCGCTAATTCGGTTCTTTCAAGTATCCCGGTGTATACTATGCAGTCTACCATGGTGCCTAGAGAGATATGTGATTCTCTCGACAAACTTGTTTGAGCCAAAATTTACCAAAGGTGAAACCTTGGCTTAGATCGGGCCTTGATCGAATGAACTCGGAAGAATATGATCGAAGGTGTGTGTTTTATTGATGTAGAAATCAGAGAAATCGTGCGAAACCAAGCGTCCATCAAGCAACCCTTCCCCTAAGGGTTACAATAGCTTATATAGCCTTAAGAGCATATTCTATCCTAATCAAAGATATAATCTTATCTCTAACTAACAAATATTTGCTTATCTCTATCTAATAATGAATACAATCTGGAGACGAACCTATCTTGTAACAAACATATCTCGGACCCTCTCTCCTCCAACCGACTTAGTTGATCCCAAAAAATCTTCTGTAACTCTGTATGCGTTAGAGATTCTCTGTCTATGGCGCAACGCTTCGTCACCTAAAATCTGGGTCTAACAATACCCCTAAATGCAATTTCAAAATTTAAATTCAAATTTCGAAAATTGCATTTAAGCTTGATAAGACGTTTCAGAGATTGCCTTGGAAGACGGGATTTGATTCTGCCGTTTCTCTTTAATGACCCGAGAGACTATTTGTGGTTCTCATCATTATCTATCCCAACGCTTCCTTTCCTTCTCAATTCCTGCTTTCGTCTTCTCAGGTAATACTTCTTCCTCATCTCTGGCTTTTTCCTACTTCAGCCTCCATGGCCAAAGCTTCGACTTTCGTTTCTTCTTCATCCCTGGGTCCCCAAGACCTTCACCGCTGTGATATGACGTCGGAGGAGATCGCCGATTGGATCTCCTTCGGTGGCTTCCCGGAGGGGACCCGTTTCCACGCCCCGACTGTCGAATTCATTGATTGGGTTCGGCCAGGGTGGATCTGCTTTCTTGATTACCCCTTCTCTTTAGGTTTAAAATTTCCTTTCTCCCCTTTCATTCGGGAATTCATCCAAACCCTAAAGGTTTCTCCATACCAAATCCTTCCGACCACTTGGCGCACCCTTGCCCGAATCGATGAGCTTGCTACAGAGAGGGGTTTGGAGATGACCATGGGAGAACTTCTCTTGGCATATAAAATTGTTCCTCAGAGGGCGGGTCGCATCACCTTGCATGCTAGGGACACAAAAAAAACCCTTATTCCCAAACTAAAAATTTCCTCTCAGAGCTGGCAATCCCGATTCTTCTTCGTCGAAAAAGCGTCTTTAGGCGATCTTGATGACGAAGTGAAAGACGTCTTTCGAGATGAATGGAACACATCTCGTAAGACGATCTGATCTTCTTTATTTAAACCTCTTTCTTGCATATTCTGGTCTTCCTGTCCTCATATCTGTCTTTCTTGTGCAGTACCGGTGGGAATCAACTCCAAGAGCACGGATACGGGTGTGTGTCGACGCCTGCTAAAGATCAAGCCTGAAAAGCGAAAGCCCAAGAAGATCTATCCTGACCCAGCGGGTAGTGGTGAAGACGAAGAATCTCCAGGATCCGACGAAGACAAGACTGAAACAGAAGTCACTCCCCTGTCCTCTGACATGATGAGTTCCTCCAAGAAGAAATCAGGTTGGTTATTCCTTCTTCTACTTTTCATGTGTTTGATTTCTTCAGAAATTATATTTATTTTTTTTAAAAATTTGTGTCTTCTTTTCTCAATGCGGCTAAAAAAACTTCCCCAGGCGCTATCGTGGACACCTCTGCCGCAGCAATGGTTCGTCGGCTGAGATCCGGCGGGGTCAGGCTCCCCTTGTCTCCTCCTCCCAGCTCCGAGACCAAAAAATCACTCTCGTTGAAGCGGAAAAGAGTCGATGATTCTCCAACCTCTCACGTTGCCAAGAAAGCGGAGCCAAAAGATCTCCTCAGCACTTTTGGGGACACCTTGCTCCCGAACGTGAAGATGGACTTCCAAGCCCTCACCCTTGACGCCACGTTTAGCCACGTGGGTGCAACGCTGAGAGTGGTAAACTTGCTTAACCGATCCTTTAAATACTCGTTGTCATTTCTTTGGCATTTCTTGAATGTTTTCCTGCCTTTTTTCCCGATTTATCTTGCTCTTTTAATCCCGCAGGCCTTCCAGGAACTGATGGCCACTAACGCCCGTTGCCAGGAGGAAATGAGGGCGTTGGAGGAAAAAGAGAAGCAGGCGAGGGATCTGGCTGCTTCTTTGGACAAGAAGGTGGGCCAACTTCAATCGTCGGTAGAGGATCTTCAGGCTGAAAAGGCGTCACTTGAGGCGAAGGCGTCGGAGGCGGAGAAGGAGATCGAAGGTTTTTCCCGGGTGGTGGTAAACGTGGCAGCATATTACACGATGAAATCTCAAGTGGAGCTGTTGCAGGACTTTGCTGATGGGAAGAGTGCCAAATGGGACTTGAAGACGCAGCTGCAGGTCTTGGAGGAATACTACCCCGCCGACCATCCCCCTCCTGGCAAGGAATACCTGGTGGCTGAAGACCAGGAGGATGACGTGAGCTCCCCGATTAAGGAAAAATGTCAAGATTATGATGATGGGGGCCCATCCAACAAGGAAGGCGATGGTGGGAAGGCCGTGGACAAAGAAGAACCTTCGACCCCAGCTGGCGGACAGTAAGCTCCTGGTGCCTCTCTTCGATCTCTTTAGAAGTACTTTTTTTTGTTTTTGCTGGATGATTTGTAAGGATATTTTGGTGATGTTGCGGCCTGGGGCCTAAAAACTCATATGGCGTCTGATTCTGAATGGTTTTGACGCCCTCTGAATGGCGCAGCTTTATCTTTATTTGCTTGTTTGTCTGTGTTTGGAAATTTGCGTTAGTGTTTTAGCATAGGGAGATTCTTTGAGAATCTCCATAAATGTGCTGCCCGCAAGTGGGGTTTAGGTGTTAGCGTAAGGAGATTTGTGGAGAATCTCCATGAATGTGTTGCCCGCAAGTGGGGTATGCGTTAGGTTTTGGCGTTTAAAGAAGGAGTTTTTAATGCTCCTCTCGTTAGCGACTTATTTGTTCTTCCTGCGTTAGGATCACATTTTGCGCGTTGAGTGTTTTAATTTTCTGCAAAGGGGCCGTGCGTAGTTAGTTACGATTAGGCTTCCTTTGGCCACCGCCAAGGGCGTTCTTGGGCAGTGGATCCTTAAATTAGGATGTAGTGTCATCGCGGCGTCCCGCGCATATGGCCTGGGTTATATGCTATAGCTTTCCCCTTCCCGTACTAATCGGATGTTCCGTTAATCGGAATTAGATAGGGGGTAACCAACTTATGGGTTACTTCGTCGACGTTGTATGCGTGACGACTTCGCCATTTCTAGGCGGTATTACCATGTGTCTTAACAGTGGTATTTGTGTATTTGACGCGTCTCATGTTGTTTGTAACTCTGATTAGCGTAAGGGTAACCATCTCATAGGTTACCTCATTAACGTTGTGATGAATTCGTCGTTTCAAACGGTGTAACCATGTGTTTCAACAGTGGTTTTTTGCGTTTGGCGCGTTTCATGTTGTATGCAACGTAGATTGGCGCATGTTCGCGTTTATAAGCAGTAAGAGAAAGTGCAAGAATAGGAGAATATTTTCTCGCAAATTATTATGCAAAGAATGTGTAAAAACATGATTGATGAGATGAGAGTTTAGAAACTGCGTCCGACAGTGTGAGCAAGTGCTCAGAGTCGTTTATTTGAAAAATCCAAATATTGCCTAAGGATTCTCTAAGCTAGAGCTAAGAAATATCTAAGAATAAATCATGATAATGAAGTAATTAGAAGTAATACTTTTTTAGGTGGGTTGCGTTCCAGCTTCGTGGCACCGCTGTTCCGTCTTTGGATTCTAGCTGGTAAGCTCCGTTTCCTGCGACTTTGGTGATCTTGTATGGCCCTTCCCAAGCGGGTGCCAACTTGCCAGCGTTTGCTTCCGTAGTATTCTGGAAGCTCTTCACTCGAACATTTTTATTGTAGCTCCTAGCTACTTGCTGCTGATACCTTGTGATCCGAGCATGGGCAGCTTCTCTGAGTTCCTGGATAGTATCCAGGTCTGCTTCTAACTCGCGTCCATTGCTCTCCGAGGTCGCGAGCCCGTACCTTGCGGTTGGAATTAGGATTTCGGCTGGGATGACAGCTTCGCAGCCATGTACCAGCGAAAATGGAGTCTGTCCGGTGGCTCCTTTTGGAGTGGTGCGATCGGCCCATAGTACGTAGGGTAATTCCTCGGGCCACTTCCCTTTGGATTTCATCAGCCGCTTCTTTAGGTTATTGATGATTACCTTGTTGCTAGCTTCGGCCTGTCCGTTTTTTTGCGGGTATCTGGGAGTGGACATGACTAAATCGATGTTCCATTGCTTGCAGAAATCACGCATCTTCTTGCTTATAAATTGTGACCCATTGTCGCAAGTAATCTCCGCGGGGACCCCAAACCTGCTCAAGATGTTGCGCTGGATGAATGACATTACTTGCTTATCTTTGATCTCTCGAAAGGCTTCAGCTTCGATCCATTTAGAAAAGTAATCTGTCATGGCGAGGAAAAACACCTTTTGCCCTGTAGATGGGGGTAACTTGCCAACGATATCCATGCCCCATCGCATGAATGGCCAGGGGGTGATTGAAGGGTGGAGAATCTCCGGCGGCTGATGCGGGACTGGTGCGTGCCGCTGGCATGCCTCGCATGCTTGGGCATACTTGATGGCATCTTGGCGAACGGTGGGCGAATACCACCCCTGCCTTAAAATTTTGTTAGCAAGACTGCGACCCCCGGTATGGTTACCACAATCTCCGTTGTGCACATCACGCATGATCTCCTCGGCCTCCTCTTTTTCTACGCACCGTTGTAAAAATCCTGTTGCAGACTTGTGAAAGAGGAGCCCTTTTAAGATGGTGAACCGCGTTGCCTTTGATTTTAAGGCTTTGGCTTCTATCTTGTCCTTGGGTGCTTCGCCGCGAAGGAACCAATCGAGGTACGGCTTGGTCCAGTGGTCGACCTCTGGATTGGTGGATGTTTGGAGAATATCCGGGGCGAGTTGCTCTGGTGGTGGTTCAGCAGCATGTGTCACCGATGTTTCTGTTATAGCCGACTGTAATAAGTGGACTAATGGTATATTGTCGTAATCCCTGGGGTCCAGGGTAGAGCCTAGACCGGCTAGGGCATCGGCCGGTGCATTTTGATCCCGAGGAACTTGTTCGAATTGTATTTGCTCGAAATTCTCAGATAGTGCTTTAACCAGATCAAGGTAACTGACCATCCTATCATCTTTGACGTCGAAGATGCCCAGGATCTGATTGATGATGAGTAAAGAGTCGGCGCGTACCTTGATCTTCTTGATGGATAAATCTTTAGCCAATTCCAGCCCAAAGATGAGAGCTTCATATTCCGACTCATTGTTGGTGGCTTCAAAATTGCATCTAACCGCCTGAGCTATTGTTTCCCCCCTTGCCGACTTTAGCACGACACCGAGCCTTGCTCCTCTTGCGTTTGAGGCTCCATCGGTGTTCATGATCTATTCTTCATCAGGTTCGTCGAGGGATGACATCAAGACCTCGCCTTTAGCGCTTTCTTCAAGTGTCGGGGTGAAGTCGGCAACGAAGTCGGCCAGTACCTGCGACTTGATTGCTTTTCGAGGTTCGTATCTGACGTCGTACCCGCTTAGGTGAATTGCCCACTTTGCCATTCTTCTTGAAAATTCTGGTTTTTGCATGATCTGTTGGAGGGGGTAATTTGTCAGGACGATGATAGTGTGCGACTCGAAGTATGGTCGAAGTTTATTCGAGCACATCACGACCGCCAGGACCAGTTTTTCTGTTGGAGAGTAGCGCGTTTCGGTAGACACCATTGTTCGGCTCACGAAATAAACCGGAACCTGTTGGCCGTCTTCTTCTTTGACCAGGACTCCGCTTAGTGTGCGGTCTAATACAGCTAAGTAGAGGTGTAGCACCTCCCTCGGAGTTGGTTTAGCCAGTAATAGGGGATTGGCGAAGTAGCCCTTCAGCTCTTGGAAGGCGGCTTCGTGTCTTTCTGTCCACTGGAAGCTTTTGTTCTTCTTTAGTACCTCGTAGAATAGTCGTCACTTATCCGAGGACTGGAGATAAAACGGTTTAACGCAACTATCATGCCGATTAGCTTCTGCACGTCTTTTATGCTTCGTGGGGATTTCAGGGAAGCAATTGCCCGCACTTGATTTAGGTTGGCCTCAATCCCTCGCTTGGTTACCACGTGTCCCAAGAAAGTCCCAGATTGTACCCCAAAAATACACTTTTGGGGATTCAGCTTCATGTTGTATTCTTCGAGGACTTTGAATGCTTCTTCTAAGTGCCCCTTATGTAGGGAGGCGCTTGTGCTTTTTACCACCATATCGTCGATGTACACCTCCATTGTTTTGCCAATGTGGTCGCGAAACATCCGGTTGACTAATCTTTGGTAAGTGGCCCCGACGTTTCTCAAACCGAAGGGCATTACACGATAGCAGTACGTTCCCAGCCCTGTGATGAAGGAGGTCTTCTCTTGATCTTCCGGCTCCATCTGGATTTGGTGATAACCGCTGAATGCATCCACGAAGGTAAGTAGTTCGTGACCCACGGTTGCGTCCACCATCGAGTCTATGTGGGGGAGAGGGAAAGAGTCCTTGGGGCAGGCTTTGTTGAGGTCGGTGAAATCCACGCAAACCCTCCACTTTCCGTTCTTCTTAGGCACTACGACTACGTTAGCTAGCCAATCGGGATACTTCACTTCTCTGATTTTTCCGGTGTCTAGTAATTTGTTGACCTCTTCATCAACCGCTTGTATTCGCTCCGGGGCGAATTTTCGTCTCTTTTGCCTGACTGGAGGGTGTTCGAGATCAACGTTGAGTTTGTGCGTGATGATGGAAGGGTCTATCCCAGTCATGTCTTCATGACTCCAAGCGAAGCAGCCGTTGTGTTTCTTCAGGAATGTTACCAATTCTTCTCTGACTGATGGCTCCAGATTTTCTCCGATCTTGACGACCTTCCCCTCCTCTAAGGTCACCTCCTCCGCTTTTTCTCCGTCTTCAGTTCGCTCTGGCGGAGTGGTGACGCTCTGTAATTGCTATGCTTTAGGTCTGAGAGTTGTCGGCTTGAGGGCTGCCTTGTAACACTCCCTGGCCAATCTCTGGTCTCCGCGGATTTCGTCGATTCCCCATGGTGTTGGAAATTTCACCGTTTGGTGGTAGGTGGAAGCTACGGCTTTCATGTCGTGTAACCAAGGGCGTCCCAAGATTACGTTGTAGCATGAGGGGCAATCCATCACGAGGAAATTGATCTGCATATTTACGCCTTTGGCGAAGGTTGGGATGACGATGTCGCCCACGGTATGCTTGACCTCGCCGCTGAACCCTACCAGAGGCCCCGGGTGTTTATGAACGTCGTATTTTCGGACAAACCCATCTCCTTCAAGGCGGCAAGGGTCATGAGATTCGTGGAGCTTCCTGTATCAATCAATACCCTTTTCATCAGCACGTTCCCAATATGCAAGGATATTACAAGACCATCGTGATGCGGCTCGGAAGTGTTCTCTGCATCGGTGTCGTCAAACACGATGGCTGGTCCTGGAGATTCTTTGGCGCGATGCCTCGACGACTGAGGTCGATTGAAGCTGCTTTCCCTTGCGTGGCGTTTTTCTGCTGAGTACGATAGTCCGCAGATGCTTGACCCTCCGGATATCACGTTGACCACTTTGTCAGGCGTTGGAGGATTTCGCCTTTCTTGGTGCTCGGCTTGAGAATTCTCCAGCAAATCTTTGGGTACTCGAGCGTTTGGAGCTACGTCTTTTATTCTTCCTTCCGCGACTAGGCGGGCCAATTCCTTTGGGAGCTTAAGGCAGTCCCGAGTCCAGTGTCCGTGGTAATCGCACCACTTAGTCGTGTCTCCTCCCGGGTGAGGAGTTCTGTCCTTTCTCGGCCACCTCACAAGTTCTCCCTGCTTCGCCATGTTTTGGAGCAGCTTCTCTGTAGATATGTTAAGTCTGAAGGACTCGAGCGAGGGCGGCATGGGTTCCCGTTCTTTGTCATTCGTCCACCGTGCCTTGGCCACGTTGACCTGCCCTGAGGTAGGCCGTGAGTAAGGATGGGCGCGGCGGTCTCTTCTCTGATCTGTTGAACCTCACCGGCTGTCAACGGGTCCCTTTCTCTCGGTCTTCTCCGTATCTGAAGATCTCTTCCTCAGGGACCTATCTTCTTCCAACCGGACGTGTGCCAAAGCCCTGGCTTGTACTTCTTCGAACGTAGCACAAGGGTGCTTAGTTAGTTCCTTGTACAGGCCGCCATCGGGGGTGACCCCTTGCCTGAATGCTTCTACCGCGGTCGTCACGTCGCAAGATGGGATGGAGATCTTCTCACGATTGAAGCGATCCAAGAATTCTCTGGTAGTTTCTTGGTTTCGTTGGCGGATCCGATAGAGGTCGCTGGATTGCTTCTCAAATTTACGGCTGTTGGAGAACTGAGACCGGAAAGTGTCCGAGAGATCTGCGAAGGACCTAATGCTCTCACGTGGGAGGTTGATAAACCAAGTTAGCGCCGGACCTGTTAAGGTTGTGCCGAAACCCTTGCACATCACCGCCTCCTTGGAATGGGATGGGACCGCACTCGTCATCATCTTTTGTTTGTATATGGCCACGTGCTCGTTAGGGTCCGTAGTCCCGTTGTACGTGGGCATGCTTGGTACAGAGAACTTTTTTGGAATCTCTACTCGGGCGATTCGACGAGAGAACGGAGATTCGTCAAACCCGTCGGGTGCTTCAGGCTCCAGAGGTTGGAAACCTCGGTTTCCCCTCCGGAGTTGGTCAACGATGACGCTTATTTGTTCGTTTACCTTTCTTCAGATGGCTACGTCTAAATCGATGGGCTCGCGCCGTTCTCGATCCTCCCCATCGGTACCTTCATCTTCGATCCAAACTCCTTGAGATGGCGCTCGGCGTTGGTTAGCCGCTGACCGGAGATTAATTGGAGGATTATCGTCGTGGGAGACTTCTCCGTGGCGGACTCGACCAATGGGCTCCGGAGTCGCGTCTCGTTGTGCGGGTGTCTTGTCTCGGGGATCCAGGTCTGCACCCTTTCCAGAAGTTCCTTCTCCACCGTCGAAATCTAGCCTTCTTATTATTCCATCAGTGCGTCGGGTGACACGGAGGGAGCGACGCCCCGTAGCCAGGACCTCATATTGTTGCTTGAGTTGGCTGTTTTCGGCGGTGAGGCGTTCTACATGAGCGTCGTAAAAGCTTTTTTGTTCGCTCAACGCCTTCTGGAGGAATTCCATGCGTTGTCTAAGGTCCGACATCTCCTCGTCCTGAGATCGAACGCCCTGACTTTCGAGATTGTGGTCGCCCTCGATGACCGGAGTTTTAGGGCTTCCTTGCTCGTTGTCAGACATCGTGTTCTTTGATCCGGAAGAGACTAGAATGGTGATTCTTCTGATGGTTGTATCGATCACGGCCCCACGGTGGGCGCCAAATTGTTTGAGCCAAAATTTACCAAAGGTGAAACCTTGGCTTAGATCGGGCCTTGATCGAATGAACTCGGAAGAATATGATCGAAGGTGTGTGTTTTATTGATGTAGAAATCATAGAAATTGTGCGAAACCAAGCGTCCATCAAGCGTCCCTCTCTCATATTCTATCCTAATCAAAGATATAATCTTATCTCTAACTTACAAATATTTGCTTATCTCTATCTTATAATGAATACAATCTGGAGAAGAATCTATCTTGTAACAAACATATCTCGGACCCTCTCTCCTCCAACCGACTTAGTTGATCCCAAAAATCTTCCGTAACTCTGTATGCTTTGGAGATTCTCTGTCTATGGCGCAACGCTTCGTCACCTAAAATCTGGGTCTAACAAAACTCACACGAGATTTTGTTTGGGGCTCTACGAGTGAAAAACGAACGATGCATTTGCTAAGTTGGGACAAAATCACCAAGCCGAATGGGGATGGGAGGGCATGGTTTGAAATCAATGCGGATGTCTAACTCCGCCCTCCTAGCTAAACTGGACTGGCGTTTAATTAATGAGTCTCAATCCATTTGGAGTAGAGTCATTAGAGGTAAATATTGTTCCAACCGGCTAGACGCTGAAATGTTTCAACCGAGAAGAAGTTCTTCCTACATGTGGAAGGGAATGGTCCATGGAGCTTCGATTCTGTCAAAAGGAATTGGGTTTGCTGTGGGCAATGGATATACCGCTCGGTTCTGGCTGCATCCTTGGCTTATAGATGAACCGTTGATTAATGTAGCTACTGCTGTCATTCCCCCACACGATCGCAACAATGTTGTGGCTGCTTATTATGGAGCTAATGGCTAGCGTTGGGAACTTATCTCAAACTTACTCCCGGCGGTGATATTGCAGCGGTTGTCATCGGTTTCACTAGTACTTGAGAATGAGGCGGATGATATAATTTTCTGGAAGCTCTCGGCATCGGGCTGTTTTTCTACGAAATCTGCCTACAAGCTGATGTTGGACTCTAATCAGCAGCAAAATCAGCCAATCTGGGGGAAAATCTGGAAGGTAGATTCGCAACAACGAGCTCGGCATTTCTGCTTTCTGGCCGCACATAATGTGGTGTTGTGCAACGAGAACAGAGCCAGACGACACATGGGCACTTCCAATTCTAGCCCGAGATGTGGAGAAGTCGAATCCATGCTACACCTGCTCAGGGACTGTCCGAGAGTTCAGCTGGTTTGGTTGGCTCTAGCGGGCAACGCGCTACCTCCGAATTTCTTTAATGAAGTTGATCGTTGTCAATGGATTTATTCTAACATTCAGCGGCTGGATTCGTGGAGTTCAGTTTTCGTTACTATGCTTTGGTTCACCTGGAAAACCCAGAATCTACTGGTTTTTGAATCCAAAGATGAAATTAGCAGACTTAGTTTGATGGTGGTGCATTCGGTTGAAGTTTACAAATCAGCCAAGGAGGCGAATTCGCTCGTTCGTGTTCCTACTTCCCAGCCAACTCTGCATTGGATTCCACCTCAACCGGGGTGGATTGCACTCAATACGGATGCTATATCCAAAGGCAATCCGGGTCTTGCAGGTGGAGGAGGCGTTTTTAGAGATCATTGTGGCAAATTCATTCAAGCGTTTTCGCTAAAGCTTGGTGTCGCTGATGCACTAAGCGCTGAGATTGGAGCCATTCATCAAGGCTTACTGATAGCTAAGAGAATGAACTTCGATCAGGTGGTGATTCAATCGGACTCGGTGAACGCTATTAATCTCCTCTCTCAAGCTGTGGTTAAGCCACATAAAGACTATTACCTGATTACTGACTGCCACAACCTCATCCATGCCAGTCCTTGGAGAATCAAGCTTACCCATGTCTCTCGTCACGCGAACAAGGTTGCTGATGTCCTTGCTAATCTATCTCTTACTCTAGATACTACTTTAGTAGAATATTTTTATGTTCATTCAAGCTTTGCTAATGTGCTTAATTCGGATGTACACCCCGTTACGGGGAACGTTTCTACTTATTAATAAATACAATACCACCGCAGGAGCCCTGCTCCGTTTAGAGACCAAAAAATTTTTTAAAAAAAATCACAACTATAACCTAAAGCGGAGATTAAAAATATTATTAAACGATACATGTCACTTTTAGATTGGATCATACCACCTTTTTTTTAAATAATATTTTATTTTTGGATATGATAAATTCATATCCATGTTTTTAGAATATAGGATAGAAAATCTCATTATTAAACAATGTTTTATTTTTGGATATGATAGATATGAAGATCATTAGGATATTTTTTTAATGCTATCATACAAATTCTAGAATATTTATTTTATTTTTAGATAGAATCATTTTTCAACTAAGATATCTTATTTGAATAGTTAACTTTGTAATCGTATACTACTAGCAATCTCCTCAAAAAAATTATTAAATGACACATGTCATTTTTAGATAGGACCACATCACCCTTTTTTTAAAAACCAATCTGATTGGTTGAAATTTAATTGGGTATCCTTTTATTGGTTAAAAAATAATTCTAAACTCGAAATAAATAAATATTATTTATATCCATGTTTATTAAATGACACATGTCACTTTTAGATTGGACCATACCACCCTTTTTTTTTAAAATAATCTTTTATTTTTGGATATGATAAATTCATAGATGTTGATTCTGGTGGAAATAGGTGTTAAAATGAAAACTAGAATTAAACTTGGGACGTTAGATTGGAAAAATGAACGATCATGATTGAAAACGGAAGAAAATATAAAAATAAAACACACGTGTCCATGTAGACTTTTTAATGGCAATACTGTAAATATGTTGATAAATTCTAATTTGTCTTAAAAATACCCCCGACTCTCTTCTCTTTCTTCATTCCCACAAATCCCCAAATACGTAGACCTAAACACTCTTCTCCAAATCTACATTCAAGACACAAATATCAACCTCAATTTTCCATTGAAAAAAATCCCCCTACAAGCTTCAAATCTCCATTATTGAAGACAACAATCGTCTACTTGGCTTGTAAATCACACAAGATGGTAAGAAACACAATCTCTATTTCAATTTTTCAATTTTCGGGTTCATATGTATTTATAAAGTTTATTAAATCGATTTTGAATCTGAGTTCAGGGTTGAGATTGTTTGAATTTTAGTTTTTATTTTGGATCTAAACTTTAATATGATATTGTTTGAATTTGCGTGTTGATTTTGGATAATTGTTTGTATTTGAGTTTCAATTCTAGGGTTTGTATGAAGGTGAGAAAAAATTCTATTGTGTTTCAAATTTCATTGGATTCATGTTGTTCTAGCTATGTGGTTCGTTATTCATCATTTCTATTGTCTATGATACTTTATCTAAGTTCATGTATTTTATCTATATGTTCATGTACGGTAAGTATGTTCACGTTTTGCTACAGGAACATGGATAAATTAAACTAAGATTCTTTTTGATACTTAGCTATACTTCATTAAAATCGTAATGTTCAAAATAGAAAAAATTTGAATTTTTTTTCTAAGGATCATAAAAGGTAAAAAAATCATAGGTGAAATTGATTCACGTTGTTCATAGAAATACTTAAATTTGGTTTCATGATTTTGATGAGATGAGGCATTGTAAAGAATGTGACAATGATGTGACTAGAATAGTACCTTATGAAAATGAGAAGAGAACATCGATTGAGTCTATAAAGGATGAGACCATTGATGGTCAAGATTTTGAGGAAGAGTAGGAAGGGATTGAGAAGAATGAATTGAAGAAGGATTTTGTGAGGAAATTGAGTTATGTTGAGTGTGTGAAGAAAGACGGTCAGTTGAATATGATTTGAAGTGATTTAATTATGTAGTTTCATGATGTGCAAAAGGTTGACATAGGAGGTTCTTGCCCTGAGCCTAAGATCATTGATCGTGCGATGTGGTGTATCCCAACATTAGTTAAAGAGGGAAAAATCCCCCTCCTTTTCTAACGGTTTAGTGTTGGGTTCATGTATAATATTGGAATGTTCATATATAATATTTCAATGTTCATATTTATAATTTATTCATTTGAAAATTGTTTAATTATTGTGTGTGATTTTGTCTTTCTTGTTACTAATTTATTTAGGGGCTTGTCCCTCTTAATTGCTACAGTATTTGTTTTGGTCATTACAAACATTTGTCAATATCTCACCTATCATATTTTTTGATTTCGGCTTTTGTTTTGTGATAACTTTTTATACTTTGTTTTGTTGTTGACTTAAGGTAGTTGATATTTCTCTTTCATTATTGTACACTTATTACTCCTTGTTTGAAAATCTACTTTATGTTGACTACATTTTCAAAGTATTTGATTCTTTTCATCTTTGCTTCATGTGGTGCTAATATTGATGCGAAGATCATTGTTGTTAAACTCCTTTATGTTATATTTTAACTCTTGTTTTGCACCTCATCTCTGTCTGTTTTATTTATGCTCGTTTTAAATTGATTTGCCATAGCCTATTAGCTCAAATGGTAGAGCAATGTGTTGATACACATGGATGTGGGTTCAAATCCTTCATAGGCTACATAGTGTGCTCATGATATCTCAATTCAAAGTCAAGTTTTCTTGTATCATTGATACGCTCTATATTATTATGGTTATCTCTTGTATTTTAGGTTTGATTTGAGTGTGTTTAGGTTAGTTTTGAGCATAATTGTATTATGAAGACCGAAGACACGATTTGAAGAATTGCAAGAGTTTTGAAGACCAGTGTTGATTTGGAGTTGTTTCGACACCACTTTCTTGTAACGCTTGTTTCGGGAGCTACGGTGATCGGATGAAGCTGAATTTGGTTTCATTGGAAAGCTAACTCGAAGAGCTACCATTCAGGTTTGTACGGCGAGTTCAAATTCCCAATCTAAGGTGGTCAAAACATCTTCCGAAAACACCGCTGGAATTCTGTCACGATTAGGTCCGTGATCGCGGAGAGTGTTCACCGCGCCCGCGGAAGTCCACGTCAGCAAAAATCCGAGAGCCGACTTTCCTTTCGTTTATTCTATCTTATATCTATTATTATATCTTTTAGGTTTCGGTTGTTATTTCGATTATTTAAGCTTAGTTTCGTTTTCAGTTTAGGTTCGACACAATTCTAGCATACTTTTACTTTTAGGTTTTTATTTCAGTATTATGGAGAACTAATTTACCTTTGGAGTTTGTTTGATAAAGGAAACCTTTTTATATAATTCGTAAGATTCTGGTAACTTTTCTATCCCTTGGTCAATATCAAAACTCTTGTTTTTATTTATATGATCTATGTTTGATTTAATAAGCCTGATCAACTTGTTTGATTGACTTAGATCTACTGCTTGGATTAGGTTTGATTGTTGTTTGTGCAATCTTATTTATCCTTGAAACAACTCTTTTCTAGGACCGTGGACTAGAATTGAGAAAGAGTATTCGATTGTTATTTTATGCATGAGACTCGTAGCTTGATTGCATGATTTAATATCCTTCTATCCTTAATACCTTGCATGATTTGAATTAAGCGTTCTTGTTCATATCATAATTCTGCTTGGACCGTGGACAAGCGGATATCTTTTATAAGGATTGGAATTAACTAGGGAATTAATAGAAAAGTGGATGAATCAATGATTGAATAATTAAAAAGGTGGAATTGATTGAATAAACTCTGCTTTCCATCAATTGATTTAATCTCAAATATTATTTGCTTGTTTGTTTGTTTGCTTAAACTACCAAAAACCCTTGTCTTGTTTTCTGCTGATTATTCAGAATCGCGATTCTCTTGAGTTCGACCCCTTGCTTACTTGCTATACTAGTTAGTAGTTTAGGGTTATTTATTTTTGATCTTGGCAACAACGATTTTAGCCGAGTCAAATTTTGGCGCCGTTGTCGGGGAATCGGTTTTTAATTTTCTGTTTAATCGGTGTTTCTGACGAAACCGTGCCCGCGAATCTGTTCGTCCAGAACCCCCGAATTGGTAAGAACCTATCTTATGGTTCTTACCCGTTCTACTGATAATTCGCCTATTGTTCCTTTTGATCCAGAAATTAACAAGACTCTGAGACAGTTGAGACGTCAAGTTCAGGCTCAAGTGTTAGGCATACAGTTTGATCCAGTTTCATCTTCTTCTTCTTCATCTGATTCAGAGGTTGAAGAGCAGCTAGTAACCATGGCAGATCGTACTATTAGGCAACTGACTGCGCCTAATTTAGAGCAACAACAACTTGGTCTTAAGTTTCCCGCCCTGGGAGAAGGAGTAAAGTTTGAGCTTAAATCTGGTCTTCTCCATTATTTGCCTAAGTTCCATGGACTGAGTGGGGAGGATCCGAATAAATACCTTGCAGAGTTCCATTCTGTCTGCTTGGGAATGAAGCCAGCTGATGTGACTGAAGATCAGCTTATGTTGAGGGCTTTTCAATTTTCCTTGGCTGATGCAGCTAAGGAATGGTATCTGTACTTAGTGCTTGAGACGATCACTACTTGGGCTCAGATGAAGGGTGTTTTTTTGGAGAAATATTTCTCTGCTGCCAAGCAAACGTCTATCAAAAAGCAGCTGAGCAGTCTGGAACAGGGAGATGATGAGAATTTGTATGAGTACTATGAGCGTTACAAGAGACTCATACCCAGTTGTCCCTACCATGGCTATTCTGATAAAGACCTGATTTGCTATATTATTGAAGGTCTTTGTGATGCTGATAGGCACCTGATGAATGCTTCCTGTGGAGGTTCTTATGAGAATCTCACTCCTAGGCAGGCGTTTGAGAAGTTGGAGACTCTAGCAGAGCAATGCAGAAATCAGAGAAAGAGATCCAATAGCAGATCTGTAAATTCTATGAATGATTCCCTGAATGCTGAAGTAAGGGAGTTAAAAGCTATGATGAAGCAACTGTTGGTGGGCAATGGAGCTTCAAGTTCAAGGGCTTGTGGAATCTGTGGTGAATCTAGTCATCCTTCTGATGCATGCTCTATCATGCAAGAGCCAGCAGCAGATGTGCATGCGATTGGGAACTATGAACAAAGGCCCCAGAATGACCCATATTCAAATACCTTCAACCCGGGGTGGGCAAACCATCCTAACTTTAGGTGGAACCAACAACCTCAACAACCTTTTCCACCATAGGGATGTTAGCCCAACTATGTTCCCAGGCCTAATTATGTGCCAAGGCCTCAGGCTCCTCATGAAAATCCAACCATTATTAATCAGCTTATGAAGGAGAATCAAGAGACTAAGGCTGCGGTGAAGAGCCTGGAAATTCAGTTAAGTCAGATTGCAACCATTCTGAACCGTCTAGAAGCTAAGGACTCGGGAAAACTGCCATCTCAGACCATTAACCCGAGAGAGAATGTGAGTGCAATTACATTAAGAAGTGGAAGAGAGCTGAATAGAGACGTGGAGGTGTATGAAGATCCACGAAAAGAAAATTCCGAAATGCTGGAAAACGACTCCGCGCCCGCGGTGAACAACTGTCGCGATCGCGGAACCTCAACTGAGAGCTCGGATATTCTGATTGAAGTCACTGCGACCGCGGTGACCAATGGCCGCGCCCGCGGAGGCGAGGAAAATTCGGATTCCGAAAAATCCGATATTCTGCGACCGCGGGATTCTGACCGCGCCCGCGGATATGAAGCTGCAACCGATAATTATGCCCGGCCTTTGTTTCCTCCCATGGCTTCACAAAATCCCGCTCCACCATTTCCTGAGGCACTGAAGGACACCAGGAGGCCAACTAATGATAAGGAAATTTTTGAAACCTTCTCTAAATGTGAGGTAAATGTCCCTTTACTTAAACTTGTTCAAAGTATTCCTCGTTTTGCTAAATTTCTGAAAGAATTATGTACTATAAAGAGGAAACAAAAAGAGAAAAGGAAGGTTACAAAAGTTAATCTTGTTGAAAATACTGAAAATGTATCTTCAATGCTTCAAAGGCAATTGCCTAAGAAGTATGGAGATCCAGGGAGGTTTACTGTTCCCGTTACAATTGGTGAGGCAAAAATTGAACATTCTATGCTTGATTTAGGTGCATCTATTAATGTCATGCCACTTAGCATATATGAGAGATTAGGTATAGGGCTATTACAGGATTCTAATATTACAATTGAGCTGGCTGACCACTCTAATGTGAGTCCGAAAGGATTTGTGGAAGATGTTTTAGTGCAGGTGGATGGCTTAATTTTTCCAACAGACTTTTATGTCCTAGAGATCGGTAAGGGGAGATACGACCCAATTTTGCTTTTGGGTCGTCCATTTATGAAGACGGCGAGCGCCGTAATTGATGTTTCAAAGGGCCTATTATCTATGGCACATGAAGGGAAAAAGGTCCAGTTTTAGATAGATGATGATCCATTCTGAGCATAAAGGACGTCGGGGTAAACGACGTTAAACAAAGGCGCTGCTCGGGAGGCAACCCGAGGTAAGTTTTCTTTTTCTTGATTTTCTTTAAGTTTTAAGTTTTTAGTTTTAATTTTGTTTTTCTTTCAATCTTGTCGGACTAACATGCAGGTACTAGGATCGAAAGAACAAAAATATTTTGGGGAATTTATTCCTCGAAATACACAGAAAAAAGCGAATAGGTACTAGTAAACAGCTCCGCGATCGCGGAGGTCCTTCAACGCGATCGCGGTACTGTGCATCGGCGACAAGATACAATTTTTTTTTAAAATAAAAATAAAAATAAATAAAATAAAATAAAATGAAATAAAAGGTTTTCAGGTGAAACCCCTGAAATAAAAGGTTTTCGGGTGAAACCCCCGAGATAAATTAGGAAAAAAGAAGAGATAAAAAAAGAGTGTTCTTCCATATTCTACCATCATCCACCAATCCATTTTTCTGTATCTTTCCATGTCTAGTTCCTTGGAATTATTCAAGTATGGGGGTGCTACCGTCGTTAGAGTTTTTATTATTTTGAGGAGTACAATTCATTCTCATTGGAGACGTCCTATGGCGTGGATTTGGTTGCTGAATTGTGAAGATGACGTTCGTGGTTCGTCCCTAGACAGACCAGTTTGTTCCTGAGATTGGTGCTTATAATTCCTAGAGTTTATTCTTCTCTTCTTTCGTATGTGAGTCTTCTGATTTTCCTCTTCTATGCTTAATTCCTTTCTTTTTACTTCATTGAGGACAATGAAGGATTTAAGTATGGGGGAGGAAGTACTCACTATGCTTATCTTAGTTAGTTGCTTTTCATTTTATTTTTTGTTATTTTTATGGGATTTTTGTTCCATGTTTTGTATAGAGAAATTTTTGAAAAAAAAAGAAAAGAAAGAGCCATAAAAATAGAAAAGAGGCATATAAAAATCCTGGGATGAGTTGAAAACCCGAAAGGGCGGCTCAGGTAATAAGCAGGTAACCCGGACCAGCATTAGGCTGGGGTAATATGAGGTTTATGAGAGATGTGAGTATTTGTGAGCACACCTAAGAAAAATGAAAAGAGCGATTAGGTGAAAACCCGAAAGGGCGCCTAAGTAGAATGAGCGGTAAAATCAGAGTGTTTAGGATCATATTCTACTTTGGGGCTTGGGGTTTACATCTTAGATGTCGGGTAGATCCTAGGTTGCTCTACACTTTTTAGAGCTTGAGAGTTTATTGTTATATGTATTGGTGAGGTGTGTGTTTGAGTTTTCATGTTGTTTCTCATTATTTCTCTATTTTGGGTTCGGGTTGGTGAGGTGAGTGATTTTTGTCTTCCCTTGTACTATGCTGTAAACCTTGATAGGATTTCTTGTTAGATTTATTTTGAGCTTACTCGAGGACGAGCAAGGTTTAAGTATGGGGGAATTTGATACGCTCTATATTATTATGGTTATCTCTTGTATTTTATGTTTGATTTGAGTGTGTTTAGGTTAGTTTTGAGCATAATTGTAATATGAAGACCGAAGACACGATTTGAAGAATTGCAAGAGTTTTGAAGACCAGTGTTGATTTGGAGTTGTTTCGACACCACTTTCTTGTAACGCTTGTTCCGGGAGCTACGGTGATCGGATGAAGCTGAATTTGGTATCATTGGAAAGCTAACTTGAAGAGCTACCATTCAGGTTTGTACGGCGAGTTCAAATTCCCACTCTAAGGTGGTCAAAACATCTTCTGAAAACACCGCTGGAATTTTGTCACGATCAGGTCCGTGATCGCGGAGAGTGTTCACCGCGCCCGCGGAAGTCCACGTCAGCAAAAATCCGAGAGCCGACTTTCCTTTCGTTTATTCTATCTTATATCTATTATTATATCTTTTAGGTTTCGGTTGTTATTTCGATTACTTAAGCTTAGTTTCGTTTTCAGTTTAGGTTCGACACAATTCTAGCATACTTTTACTTTTAGGTTTTTATTTCAGTATTATGGAGAACTAATTTCCCTTTGGAGTTTGTTTGATCAAGGAAACCTTTTTATGTAATTCGTAAGATTCTGGTAACTTTTCTATCCCTTGGTCAATATCAAAACTCTTGTTTTTATTTATATGATCTATGTTTGATTTAATAAGCCTGATCAACTTGTTTGATTGACTTAGATCTACTGCTTGGATTAGGTTTGATTGTTGTCTGTGCAATCTTATTTATCCTTGAAACAACTCTTTTCTAGGACCGTGGACTAGAATTGAGAAAGAGTATTCGATTGTTATTTTATGCATGAGACTCGTAGCTTGATTGCATGATTTAATATCCTTCTATCCTTAATACCTTGCATGATTTGAATTAAGCGTTCTTGTTCATATCATAATTCTGCTTGGACCGTGGACAAGCGGATATCTTTTATAAGGATTGGAATTAACTAGGGAATTAATAGAAAAGTGGATGAATCAATGATTGAATAATTAAAAAGGTGGAATTGATTGAATAAACTCTGCTTTCCATCAATTGATTTAATCCCAAATATTATTTGCTTGTTTGTTTGTTTGCTTAAACTACCAAAAACGCTTGTCTTGTTTCCTGCTGATTATTCAGAATCCCGATTCTCTTGGGTTCGACCCCTTGCTTACTTGCTATACTAGTTAGTAGTTTAGGGTTATTTATTTTTGATCTTGGCAACAACGATTTTAGCCGAGTCAATCATGCTCAAGTTCATATATATTATGTTAACGTTCACATATTAACTTTATATGTTCATATATTGACTATGTATGTTCACATAATCACATATTTTCCAACAAGGTACTTACATTTTACGAATTCATCTACTAACATTCAAACCTTTATTTGCAATTTCTTAGCCTTAACTTTCATAATGGTCTCCCTTGCTACATTAAACTTGTTCAAAATCTGATTGAGAACATCTCTTATCTTCTTTATTTCCTCCCTTGCTATAGTTTAAGAACTCGATAAAAGTTTAAAATGGTGGTTTTGTGTTAAATTTATGATGTTGCACATACATTTTTCCATGTTCATGAATACGTAATTACCTTCACATTCACATCTTGAATGTGTATTTTTGTTTATTTTCAAATATAGTTAAGCTCTTTATAAGATAATTCATTCATGTTTGTATAGATTACTTTAAAGTTCACATATTGATTGTGTATATTCACATATTGACTATGTATGTTCACACATTCTCAAATAAGGTCCTTATATTTTACAAAGTCAAGTACTAGCATTCAAGCCTAAAGTTGTACTTTATCAGCCTTGGTTTTCATTCAAGCCTTGGTTTAAATTCGAATGCATTCCTTTAATGCACTAACCCGCATCTCTAAAGTGGGTTTGATATCACCGGGCAACTAAGAACAAAATAGAATGATCCGGCTTGATAAAGCTAAACTTAATAACGAAACATAAATATGACTACTCAATACTAATGTTGTCAACACTATCCACAGTGCATCCAAGAGACAATTCACCTCTCACATTAGCTTTGGTTAATAAATAAACTGAAATAAAGGAATAATGTGAGAAAAATCACTTAAGTAGAATAGGTTCACAATATACTACTCAAAGGTTCACACAAAAATATATGAGGTTCATATAATATAAAATTAGGTTCTAACTTGAGCATGTATAATAGAAGTAGTTTTCTACTCTTAGAAGCTCGAATTAGATGAAAATTGATTGTTTTGAGGCTTTTCTTCTTGTAAACCCAATGGAGACTCAAAGACATTAAGAAGATTATCGTTAAATACTCCCAAATCTTGATTATGTGCATTGAAACTTGATGTATTTCAATGCTTTGTTTACAATTGTAAAAAGCTCTTGTCTCTTAGGACTTTCATCGAACAGTATATGTGCATCTCATAACCCATACATCACAACATCATAGAACTAAAAAAAACAACTATGAGTGAGTGTACAATGACAAACCATATGAAAACAATGATTAATTGAAAATTTGTTATCGATTCCAACTCATATTTATGCCAATTCGACTCTAAAGGTGAAATTCATCAAAAAAAAGAGTGAAAATATCCTTCAAAAAGAATAAAAAAGTGCCTAAACTTGAATCCATTAAGAAGGAAAAACAAAGAAACAATGATTTCAATGTTCAAATATGAAGAAATCAAGTATAGAAATTGGATGAAAAAAAATTTCAATGCCATCGCCACAGTCATGGCTGGGAGAATTGGAGAAGGAGAGTTAGTGGGCAAAAAGACAAAAATGCCCCTCAATCTCAAAAAATATAAAAGAGACGCGCGAACATCTAGACCGTCCAGTCTCCTAGATCCAAAGGCCACCAAGCATTTTTAGTTTTCATAATAATCCATATTTCCATGTTTTTAGAATATAGGATAGGAAATCCCATTATTAAACAATGTTTTATTTTTGGATATGATAGATATGAAGATCATTAGGATATTTTTTTAATGCTATCACACAAATTCTATAATATTTATTTTATTTTTAGATAGAATCATTTTTCAACTAAGATATCTTAATTGAATAGTTAACTTTGTAATGGTATATTACTAGCAATCTCCTCAAAAAAATTATTAAACGACACATGTCATTTTTAGATAGGACCACATCACCCTTTTTTTAAAAACCAATCTGATTGGTTGAAATATAATTGGGTATCCTTTTATTGGTTAAAAAATAATTCTAAACTCGAAATAAAAAATATTATTTATATCCATGTGAAATATTCCATAAGATTTGGATTTGGAAATTTTAAAAATTGAATTTTGATTTTAAAAATATAGAAATTTACACTACTCTCTCTGTTTCACAATACATGTCTTTGTAGCATTCAATTTGTGTTTCAAAATACATGTCTTTTTCGCAATTTTGGTATCTACTTTACAAATTTACCCTTATAATTATTAATAGGTTGTTATTAGCGATTTTCAATAAAGTAAAAAAGTGAAGTAATAATTGAGGGTATAATAGTATTTTTGATAACTTCCTTAATAAGTGTGCAAATAGGTAAAAAGACAAGTATTATGAAACAGGGAGTATCTTTTAAAAGATTGGAAATTATCTATTTATGTAAATTTTATTTTAAAAAAACGAAATATGATTTAAAAAATTCATAAACTTTTCTTAAATCAAATTTTGGTAAAATACTTTTTTAACAATCAATTTTTTTTAAAAAATTGATATGAATATAAATTACTCTTAGAATTAAATAGATATTTACATTATATTTTCATTTTATCTATTTATGGAATTTTTTTTATTAAAATAGAATTTTGATAAAAAAAATATAGAAATATACATTATGTCTTACAAGATAGACAATTAAATAATTAAATTAAATTTTGAGAAAAATAATTGACCTTTACATTTTCTCATAAGATATTGACAATTAATTATCTATAGTTTAGTTTTGAAAAAAAAGATTAAATTTAAATTATATTATTTTGATAAAATAAATTTTCCTAACAAGTAAATATTTTTTTTTTAAACTACTAGATAAGAGCAAAAATATTTTATGTAAAGATAAAAATTAGAGTAAAAATAAATGTGCAATGTTCTTTTCAACTATGTACGATTCTCCAAAACCAATTGTTCCTTGAAAGTTTATAAATGTTTTCAATTAAATCATAAACCTTAATGAATATTAGCTTTGACTCTATATTTTCTAAGAAAAAAATCTATAATACAATTTTTTTCTGCTATTTCACTATTTATTTAGATTTAATAAACTCGTACAGGGTACGAGCCCTTAAACTAGTTGTTAGTAAACTCGAAGAGAGAATAAACTAACTTAACTGTCAAATTATATTTGGATGGGTGAGCTTTAGTCAAATTCACCGATAGAATTTTTGTAAAACTCCATAGTAACTAAACCCAACACACCATTACTATATCATTTATTTGAAATTAAGGATGATTTTTTGTTATACTAAGATGGTTATTTCGTCCGGAATTATTTATTTTATATTTGCGTTGAATTTGTAAGTGTCGATGTAGACAATCAAAGAAGAAGAATCGCACAAGAAACACTCAGATGAAGAAAAGGGAGAAAAGAAGAACCTCTCATACTTAAAATTTTCATAATTTTTCAAAACAAGTTCTTACAAATAGTCACGCAGTATATATGAGCTACAACTTGTGAGAGATTTAACTAGTGACGTCACCCACGCACAAGTGACATCACCCTAACTAATTCCATTTTATTTAATATTTAACACTCCCCCTCAAGTGAGGAGTGAGGTGGACTAAGGAAGTATAATGCCCGGGTTTCAAAAAACAAATTCGATAGCTTTTCCCCTCCGCCTCTTTTGCTCCGTTCTTTTTATTACAATTCACTTTCCTTGGTTTACTGGGCCGATAAGCCCAAATAGATAGGAGACCCGAATCCAACAAGGAACCGAAGCCCATGTCTACCCCACCCTTTTTCCTATTCTACCCTTCTACCCTATCTCTTCCCCTTCCTCTTTTCTTTTCTTTTGGAGCGCCACTCAACAGCAGGAAGGAACGAGAGAGAGAGAGAGAGCTCTTCACGACCGTCGCCGATAAGGCCTTATCCGCCTGTGACACCGATCAATCTCTTTTCCCCTACCCTCCCACCGCCTGCTCCGTCCTCACCTCGTTCCCGCTCGCCTCGTCCGCCGGTAAGCCCTGCCTCATCTTCCCTCTTCGTTTCTTCCTTTCCGCTCCAATGGCGTCTTAATCTCTCTTTCTACTTCACCATTAGAGAGTTTGGTTTCTTCTAGTTGAAGACTCACAAGTCGGGATCGGATCTCGTCTCCCCTCTAGCTTGTCTGACTCGCGTCGGTTCGTCGTCGGCGCCCTAATCCTCATCGTAGCACCATTGTTCTGGCTCGCCCCTGTTCACCGCCGGTAAGGGCGCATCCTAAGCCCATCTTTCATCTTTCCCTTTTTCTTTCCTTCGATATTCGCGGTACTGGTTCTAAGCCATACTGGTCGGGAAAATCCGAGCTTGAACCGCAGATCCGAGGCCGCTTCAGTTGAGGTTGATTCAGCTCCAAGTGCACTCCCCATCTCGTAGCCGCCAATCCATCCGCGAACTCGCAGACCCGAGTGGTTCGATCCTGTCTTGAACTCAAAGTGTTCTTTTGGATTTTTGATTATGGTGAAATGTTGCCTTGTAATTTTAGTAAAGGGAGAATTGTAGTTGAACTTGGGATTGGCTATTTTTAATATATGCATTGTGTCGTTTTAGAATGATGTTGTAATATGGTTGGTGAATGGTCTTAATTCTATTGATGTTGGGTGCATGATTGTGTGTGTTGTAATCCTTGCTTTGTAATTGTTGTGTTGTTTCTAGTTACGTTAATACATGATTCTTGCATTGTAACCTGCATGTCCATTTTCACTCAATTGAAGGACTTGTTAGCTTGAGTTTATTGTTTTTTTTTATGTTCCCTTGTTAGCTTACTTTGTAATTGCATTATTTCGAGTGGTTTGTTAGCGTGAGAGCTTTTGGTCGGGTTCTAGTGTGGTGACCCTCTTTGTCATAGGAAGTTTTTGAATTGGGTGTCTTGAATTATAATTATGAATGTTTGTGTGTGTGTGTGTTTGATTTTGAGTTTGGACGTCCCCACTTTGGAACTTGGACTTCATATTTGTTACCTTGAGTTTTGATTTCGTGTCGTTAAGACTAGGTTATGAAATACTAGTTAGATGAGGAAAGTTGATGTGGTTCATGAGTCGTCGCGCCTAAATTTTATTCCAACTTAAATAATCAAGTTAAGCCGTTGTTGTTGGATACCATGAAGTATGGTGGCTCGTGCTTCGAAACCACTATAGTTGTGCTTGTCTAGAATCGAAAGATACTCATCGCGGTTAGTCGATTAACCGTGAACGTTATGATTCGTAGGTCTTTAGTTTCGACACGTTTCTTACTTCATTCGAGGATCGCCTTCCAGGTAAGTCGTTCTCGACTTGCTCGGCTCTATTCTAGTCTTGTTAGATTTCATGCCGTGATTGTGAGATTGGTTTTGGGAACTAGTCCCGAATGTATGTTTTCCTTGTGAAATGTTTTATTGTATGATGTGATGCACTTTCCATTTTAAATGTTTTCTCGTAAAAGAAATTGTTATTATTTTCTCTGTGCTGGCTGCGTAACCGGCACGATCATGTGCGATGAATGTCGGTGGCGAAGAGGCGTCTAGCCATGGTCGTGTGTCAGCCGGGCCCCTTCAAAAAATAAATTAATTGCTTTGTTTTTGGCAAGTGATCCAGTGGAAGCTTGACCAAGGGTTGGAAGGATGACGTATATGAAAAGTGGGAGGGCCTGCCTTTGCACTCGAGTGGAGGTGAGTTAGCGTCGTAGATTGGAATGCAACGGTGGGAGGAAGAATTGCATTTCCAAATAGGCTTGTGAATGATTTTTGCTTGTGTTTGTGTGTGGTTGCTTATTTGGTTCTTGACTTATGAATTGTTGGCATGTTTGATTAATTGTTGTTTCGTTGTGTTTCCTTTCACTTGTTGAATTTCGAATTGTTGGTTATGGGTTCAAACACTTAACTTTTGTCGATTGTTGGTTATTGTTTCAAATGTTTCACTTTTGTCGCTTGTGGTTTAATTTGTGGGTATGTGTACGAAAATACTATGTTTTGTTCTATTCACTTTTTAAATATTAAGTCGTTGGTTATTTATTGTTTTCAAACGTCTTACTATTGTCGCTTGTTATCTAGCTTGCCTAGGATAGTAGCTGACCCCTCGGGGACTTTTATTTTTCAGTTCCAAGTACTCATACAGGTCCCGTGTTGGAGCCTAGGCCAGATGCTGCAGCGGATCGTTGACGTACGTGTCTTTAGGTTGCATAGTGGGTTGGGAGTTCTGTTTAGTTTGGTGTATTCGGTTTGGATATTTCACTCTTTTGTTGACTTGAGCGGTTTTCTTGTGTTGGTTGTGACTTGATTAGCCGTTTGGGATCTCATGCATGACATGGTTGCATATGTGGTTTATTAAATAATAGTTGGATGTTTTAAATTAGTTTTCTTGTTGTGTCTGAGTTGCAAGTTCCAGGTAATCTTTTTGTCAGACTAGCTCAGGTAGGACCCGTTAGGGTCAAACTACCAAGTAACGCCCCGACGTCAAGACGAGGTGTTACAAGAAGTTCACTACTCCTAACTTGGACAGAATTTTAACATATTGATCATGACAAACAATTTTAGTAAAGATGTCAGCTGGTTGCTCTTTAGTGGAGATGTATCCCAACACAATCTCATCTGCAAGCACTTTGTTCCTGACTAGGTGACAATCACCTTCAATATGCTTAGTCCTCTCATGGAAGACAAGATTCCTGGCTATATGGATGGTTGACTGATTATCACAGAACAGTTGTACGGGTGGTAGCTTTATATCAAGATCAACAAGCAGTTTCACCAACCATGTGATCTCACAACTAGTCATGGCCATGGAACGATACTCAGATTCTGCAGATGACATGGCCAAATAGGATTGTTTCTTAGTGCGCCATGATATTAAAGACTGTCCAAGAAGAATACAGAAACCTGTCAGAGATTTCCTGGTCATGGGGCAACTTTGCCAATCAGCATCACAAAAGGCCCTCAATTTCAGTTCTGAATTTTTGCTAGCATTAGTCCTTGCGTCAGAGCTCTCTTCAAGTATCTGAGGACATGTTTAGCTGCCTTCCAATGTTCATCACATGGATCATGCATAAACTGGCTAAGGACTTGAACTATATGACAGATGTCTGGTCTTGTTATTGTTAGGTTAATCAGTTTACCTACTAGCCTTCTGTAAGAATTTGGATTTACTTCTCTTTTTAAGCCTTCCAAAGATAGCTTCACCTTGGGATCAAAAGGAGTTAGCACAGGCTTAGCTTTAGTCATTCCATTCTCTTTCAGAATCTCCAAGACATACTTTCTCTGGTTTAAGTGAAAGCCTTGATCAGTCCTTTCTATTTCTATCCCAAGAAAGTACCCGAGTTCACCCAAATCCTTCATACTGAAGTTTTTGTTTAGATGAGATTTAAGCTTCATAATTTCCTCATCATTGTCTCCAACAATAAGCATGTTGTCTACATATACTAGGAGCGTTGTGAAGGAGTGACTGGTTTTCCTGATTAATAGAGAGTAATCAGACATAGACTATTCAAAACCAGTAGACTTGATTACTTGAGAGAACTTGTGAAACCACTGTCTATGTGCTTGTTTCAGCCCATATATTGATTTGTTTAGTTTTCAAACCAATCTACTCTTTGGAGTTGTTGTCACATGTTGGAACTCACCCAGAGTCTCCCCCTGAGTGCTAACGTGCTTGAGCTCAATGTAAGCTGGTGGCAATTCCATGTAAACTTGCTCTTCCAAGTCTCCATGTGGAAATGCATTTGAGACATCCATTTGACTGACTTGCCAACTCTTGATGGAAGCAATAACTAGGATTGTTCTGACTGTGATCATTTTTGCTACTAGAGCAAAGGTTTCTTGTTGAGAAGGTTTCTTGCCAACAAATAAATTTATATCAAGACCCCGCTGTGTATAGCAGAGTCAGGTTCGTCCACAGGGAGAAAGTCAGTGCTAAGTTTTGTTACTTGTTACGCAACCAATCAATTAAATAAGGGTTTTAACAAGAAAGAGAGAGATTCTAAGGTCTAGGTATCACCACAACAATAATCATGCATATAAACGCTTATGAAACTTAAAGATCATGCTTTTATCACATAAAGGTGTCAACTTTCGTTAACTTTAAGCAAGTAAATCAACTAACATTCGTTCAATTAATAAAATTACTATCTAATCTCTTCTACTTCAACTAGGATAGATCCGTTTTCGCTTCAAAACCCTAAATTGACTATTCTGATTCAAAGTTTCCGCTTTCGCTTCAACTATGAATGAGAAATTCCCTTCAACTTTCGTTTCAAGGATTAAGAACAAGATAATAGATTCATGCAATAAAAACAATCAAGACATGATCACAAATAAGCGCGCACAACCATTGTTGGGTTTAACCCCAACCTTAGAGAGGAGAAGACTACTCACACATCATAATAATTGAAAACATCTAAATTAATTAAAAAGTAAACTTACAAGCAAATCCAAAGCAAACTTGTCTTCCAAATAACTCCACAAATTCCTTCCCATCTCTCTCCTCCCACGCCTCTCTCTATCTTCTCTCTTTTCCCCTTACTTGTCCTCCAGGACAATTGATTGTGTTTTGAAAAACAAAGGCTAGACAAGAGTATTTATAGAGAAACTAATCTATCTTAAATCTATCTCTAAGGAAATAAATCTTCTAATAAGATATATCCCTTCTATCTATCTAATAACATAAAAGGAAATAGGATAAAAGCCTTTTAATTGTGCTGAGTCGGTCTTCGCTGCGACACGGGGTGCCTCGGTAACGAGCTGAGAGCCTCGTTACCGACATGTGACAGCACTACGAACAGCCTTGAGTAAAACTTGCGTAGAAGATTCGTTACATCGATTCTTTTTCCTATGTTCTTGTAACGAATTTCTCTACCTCTTTCCAAGCTCAAACTTGATCTTCAATGACTTTACTTGAGCGCTTTATCTTCATCTTCTCTTCATTCTTGAGTGCTATCTTTCACCGGTTTTGCTCGTTTCTTCAGAATATGCTTCAAATAGCTTCAAAAACCTACAAAACACCACCAAAGCTTATGTACACTCCATATCTTAAGATAATACGAAAACCTACACAAACGACTCAAAACAAAACACAAAACTATAGAAAAAGACTCAAACACACTAAAAACACACCCTAAAAACACGACTAAAAAAGCGGACATCATTTCTCCATAGTCTATGCCTTCAGCTTGAGAAAACCCTCTTGCCACAAGTCTGGCCTTGTATTTATCAAGTGTTCCATCGGATTTCACCTTCACTCGAAAGATCCATTTACAAGTAACTATGGATTGTTGACAAGGTCAAGGAACAATAGTCCAGGTGTTGTTTTTCTCCAATGCTTCTAATTCAGTCAACATAGCAGTGCACCATTCTGGTTGTTTCAAGGCATCTTGTACACATTTTGGTTCAGTCAGGGTAGCAGCCACATTGTTGACAAAAACCTGATAAGATGGTGTACAAGAAGAGTAGGAAAGAAAACAAGATATAAGGTAAGGTGAGGTCTTACCAGAAGAACCTGAAGCAGTGGTGGACACTTTCGAAGCTGTACAAACATAGTCTAGGTGGTTGAGGTTGTCTTGTAGACCTTCTCAAAGGTTGAGCATCAGAAGTGGAAGGAATGTGATCAAATTCTAGTGGAACATGGGATGGAGAGTAGTCCTCCAGAGAGAGGAGTGTACCAGAATCAATTGTAGAGTTTTGAGGAGAAGAAGTTGGTTGGAAATTTTGAGATGGAAGAGGAGTAGATTCAGTATCATGAGGTGAGAATCGTGAGATGGAGATGAAGTATTCATTATCATCATAGAAAGTTTTTGGTGGAGAGTTTATTTGTGAAGAGCTTGTAGTGGAGTCTAGAGTGGATGGAATAAGAGTGTTAGAATCATAGGGAAAACAGTGCTCCAGAAACTGCACATCCTACTTACAAAGGCCTTTTGAGAGTGAAGGTTGTAGACTTTGTATCCTTTGAACCTAAAGGGATATCCAATAAATATGCAAGCATCAGCTCCAGGATCAAATTTCTTCTTGGTAGGCCTGATGTTAGAAGCATAACACAGGCATCCAAATACCCTTAGATGTGAGTAATTGGGAGAAGTATTAAAGAGAATTTCATACGGTGTTTTGGAGTAAAGAAGAGGTGAGGGTAGTCTATTGATAATATATGTGGTTGTTAGGACACAATCTCCCTAGAATTTGATAGGGAGAGAAGCTTGGAATCTGAGTGATCTTGTTGTTTCAAGGATATACCTGTGTTTTCTCTCTACTCTTCCATTTTGTTGAGGAGTATAGGTGCAAGATCTCTCAGGAATGATCCCCTTTGAATTTAGAAAGGAGATGACATTTGAATTGAAGAACTCAGTGCCCTGATCTATTCTAACAGTTTTGACAGTAGCTTCAAATTGTTTGTCCACTCTATTAATGAACTGTAAGTAGGTGTTTCATAGGGCCCCCATAAATCACATTGAATGAGCTCAAATATTTCATTTGCACAAGAGTTTCTAGAGTGGAAAGATGCTTGAGTTTGTCTAGCAAGAGGACAAATGGTGCAAGAAAAATTAGGTTCTGTATTAATATCTTTGCTGATAGTAGGAACATGAGAAAGTTTTGCAACAGGTGCATGAGCTAAACGAAGATGCCAAAAGGCTTTTGAGTTAATATTACAATTCTTGGAAGGTAAATACATAGGAATATTAGGAATGGAAGCACAAAAGATATCTCTGAAATTTTGAGGTAGAACTTCATGTGTCTTGGACTCAAGAACTAGGTAGTACAACCCTTCAAGCTCCTTACCAATCAGCTTCTTCCTTGAATGGTCCTGAATGACACAAAGATCAAGGTGAAATTGGATGTGGCAGTTGGTGTCTCGAATTAGTCTGCTTAGATCCAAAAGGTTGAATTTAAAATTTGGTACATAAAGCACATTTTTGATGCAAAGAGAGGAGGAGAGTTGGATATCACCTGTGTGAGTGATAATGCTAGTACTACCATTAGGTAAATGTATAGAGGTGGGTTGATGAATGGGCAACACATTAGTAAAGTAAGATCTATCACATGTCCTATGATTTGTGGCTCCACTATCAAGAATCCAGATAGTGGAGTAAGAAGCATTGCAACAAAGAATTTTACTTGCCAGATTTGCATCAGCCGACTTATCTTTGTGATGTTCCATGAAGCTTAGAAAAGAGCTCATAAGTTTCTGGTTTTTGTTAGACAGGTTGCTAAACATCTCGAGTATTGACTACCATTTGCTCTGGAGCCATCTTTGCATTTGGACTTTGAATCAGTGCCCCCTCTTGATGCTTGTCGCTTGAACTTGCTTTTCAGATACCAACTTTGGTAAACAATCACTTCCCAGAATTTCTTAGTGGGGTGATTCCCTTTGCAATGCTCACATTCTTTCCTAACCCTGTCAGATTTGTCACTTCCTCTATTTTAGTTTCCCTTATCATAGCCTCTTTTAGATTTCAAGGCTGTAACATCAGTTTTTGACTCAACTGTGGTGAGTTTCTTGCTCAGCTCATCTTGAATCAACAAAGAGTGAGCATGACTGGCTGAGGGAAGATGAGTTGTAAGTAGGAATTGTCTTCTAGCAACAGAGAATTGATCATTGAGACCCATAAGAAACTTCACACTACTACAAAATAACCCAAATACCTCGATCTTCATTCTCAGATTCTTCCAACTTGCTATTGAGGTCACACAAACATTTTCCACAAGTACATTTGATAGGAGCAATCAAGCCAGACAATTGTTGCCAATACCCTTTCAGTTTGGTAAAGTATTATGTGATAGTCATAGCACCTTGTTGACACTCTTGCAATTCCTTTTTGATCTGAAAAAGAAGTGGTCCATTTTTCTGACCATAACTTTTCTCAAGGTCATCCCACATTTGTTTTGCAGTATCATATTCATCCAGAGTAGCATAAATATCGTTGGAGACAGTGTTCAGCAACCAAGAACAAACAACATCATTGCATCGTTGCCACATAACAAAATTTTCAGCAGTTTCAGTAATCGTACCTTCAATAAATCCTTGTTTGTTCTTCAAGGAGAGAGCCTTTGTAAAAAACTTCCTCCATCTCTGATAGTTATCACTTGTGAGTTGGATTGAAGGGAGCACCATCCCCGAGTTGTCAGAAGGATGAATGAAGAAGGGATTCTGCAGATCCAGAGTAGTGATGTGCTTTTTGCCATCAGATTTTTCATTGCCAGTCATTTTGCTTCTTCAACAATTGGTTTCAAGCTCAGTTGCAGATCACAAAATCGAATCGATAAAACGATTTGAGTAGAGTAACAAGCAGCAGGAAGATAAACGAGCAAGCTATCGTCATCGATGAAATCAACGGAGATTCCACAAGAGGTGAAAGATCAAAGAGAAGATAAGATAGAACCTGAGAGGCGAAAGCGATTTGCAGAGATATTGTCTACGATCAATGCTCTAATACCATGTCGATGTAGACAATCAAAGAAGAAGAATCACACAAGTAACACACAGATGAAGAAAAGGGAGAAAAGAAGAACCTCTCATATTTCAGATTTTCATAATTTTGCAAAACAAGTTCTTACAGAGAGTCACGCAGTATATATGAGCTACAACTTGTGAGAGATTTAGCTAGTGACATCACCCACGCACAAGTGACATCACCCTAACTAACTCCACTTTATTTAATATTTAACAGTAAGGGTACATAAACTTATAAAAATAAAGTTATAAAATCTAAAATATATTTATAATGTAATTAAGAATGGTTAATTAAGAGTAATATATCTTTATTATAAATCTTAATTAAATTTTTATGAAAAATATAAGAGTAGATATAAATAAAAATTATTTTACGTTATATATTGTAATTTCGAGGTGGATATCGATATAGGTTGTAACTAGTCTTAGTTCTCGTGCCCTACACGAGACTTTCTAAAATTATTAATTATCACTATATACAAACTATCATTTCTAAAAATAATTATTAAGATTGATATGTTAAATGATATTTTAAATAAAAAATATAGGTAACTTATCTAAAAAAACCTATCCTATCTAAAAATATAACTAATATATTAATTATTTTGTTAATATATAAATACAAGTAATTAAAAATAATTTAATTAAATTTCAAACACTCAGATTGATTTAGAAAAGATGAATGATGTGTTTCATTTGGGGTTATTTTATATATTATTTTAACATTCTTTTTAATATATAATAATGATGATATATTCTCAATCTTACTAAAATAAAATATCCTACTGATTTTCCTATCTAAATTAACGAAAATTAATTAAAAATTGCATGTATTATTTAAAATTTTATGCATTATCTAAAAACATTATCCTATCAGAAAATACTAATTTTAAATTTAATATATGCAATGATATGTTTTAAAAACTAATATATTAATTTTATTATCTAAAAAAGATCATATCTGAAAATAAAATATTATTTTAAATTTATTTTAAATATATAGATGGCCAATAAATATCCAAATATATAATTAAAGGTAACTATTTTATTTTGATTTATATTTATATTGTATGATGATGAATTGACGATATTAATGATAGCATAAAAATATCCTATTGATTTTCATATCTAAAAATAACAAAAATTGATTAAATTGTTTGTATCTTATTAAAAAATTGAATTATGTAAAACAACTATCCTATCCAAAAATAATAATTTTAAAATTAATATAGGTCGTGATATATTTTAAAAAAATAATATATTAATTGTATTAGGGGTGTCAAAACCCGGTTAACTGAGATTTCGATTAAACGAAGTTTGGTTAACTGTGATTTCAGTTAGTTAAAATCACGAACTATAACTGAACTGTGAATTCCGGTTACCAATTTTTCGGTTTGGTTTTCTTGGTTAAGTGAATCATTTTTGTAATTTTACCTTAAATAATTAAAACTTAAAAAATAAAATTTGAATAAAAAAAGTGATCAAACTTGACTTTTATTTTTAAGTATGTACTTATACCATATTATTTCGGTTGTTGTAAATAAATATCGAGAGTATATACTATAGTGTGTGAAATCAAACATTATGTATATTATTTTTTATCCAATGAAATTTCATAAGCGAGTTTTGTATCAATGAGAAGTGGAAAATAGTGTGTAAATTATTAAAATTGAAGAATGAAAGACTCAAACTAGATCAACACCTTGAAGATTATAGAGTTTAACCACTAAATAAAGCAAAGATAACTAACTTTTGATAAAATATTAATATACTTTCGATTTTTCGATTAAACCGAAACCGAACCAATAAACCGAAAATATTTTTGGTTTGGTTAACCAAACTGAAATTTCAAAAAAGTCGAAACCTAAAAAATAATTAGTTTTTTGGTTTTTCGATGCCATTTTTCGGTTCCGGTTTTTTATGGACACCCCTAGATTGTGTCCTATCTAAAAAACAATCCTATTGAAAAATGAAAGATTATTTTTTTAATTTTTGTTTCCAATCAAATTAGAAAACGAGGGTGCCTGAATACCTTATATCGATCTTTTATTGTAATGCTTATATAATATATGTTTGCAAAATGTGTGGAACCCTATAGAAGAATCAATCATAGGTTGTCTCCTTTTTTTCCTTATTTCTTCACCTTTGATATTCATTCTAACATAACAGATCGGTTAGAGGACTCATGTATCTCTTCCAACATCTTCCCCTTTGTCTCCGACACCAACATTACAACGAATAACACCGTAAGAGCATTAGCCCATCCGAGTACGAAGAATGTGCCTGGATAGCTCCAATCTGTCATCAAGTTGAATGTGTAAGAGATAATCCATGTCGCCAATTCTATTACTAATACTGCAAGGCTTCCAGCTGATCCTTTTACATTCATGGGGAACATCTATCAACGTCGACATACGATCGAGAAAGGGCTTGAGTTAGGAACTGTAAAATTATAATTACTATGACAAGTTTAAATTGTATTTGAACTTTAGATTAAAATATGTACCTCAGACATGATTAGAAATGGTATTCCGGAAATGCCTAAGCGAAACGATGTAGAATATCCCTGAAGATCCAAAAGATTCACTATTGTATCAGCAACACCAACATATATAGGTCAACCTAAATATGTTTTTTGAGAAAATATATTTGCAACGTACAATTAGAATAGATAGAAAGAAGAATAATAGAATGATTATTATTGATTGAGATTTACATATATAAACATATATATGGAGAATATATCTTGCTCTCCGAGATAAGAGGATATACATAAGGATAGAGAATATCTACAAGATATATTAATAAAGATTCTACGCTATAATACAAGATTACATTGGTATTCCGGAAATGCCTAAGCGAAACGATGTAGAATATCCCTGAAGATCCAAAAGATTCACTATTGTATCAGCAACACCAACATATATAGGTCAACCTAAATATGTTTTTTGAGAAAATATATTTGCAACGTACAATTAGAATAGATAGAAAGAAGAATAATAGAATGATTATTATTGATTGAGATTTACATATATAAACATATATATGGAGAATATATCTTGCTCTCCGAGATAAGAGGATATACATAAGGATAGAGAATATCTACAAGATATATTAATAAAGATTCTACGCTATAATACAAGATTACATTATTATCCCCCCCCTCCCCCGAAGGTGTTGGGCAGGATACGACCAACAATATGGAACGACATGAGCTGAATGCACGCCTAGTGAGTGCTTTTGTGAAGACATCCGCAAGCTGATCCGAGGCAAACACATGACGCACAAAGAGTTCTTTGAGTCAACCTTTTCTCAAACAAAGTGAAAGTTCGTCTGAATGTGATTGGACTAATTTCTAATGGTAGGATTGTTTGCAAGAAATGTGGCTGACAACTTGTCACACAAGAGGACAGTTGTGTGAGCCACACAATTTCGACGGTTGTGAAAGAAAGTGCTCGGTATTCAACCTTTGTACTTGATCGGCCCACCACTTTTTGCTTTCAACTTGACCAGCTTATAAGATTTCCGCTATAGAAAATTGCAAACCCTTGTTAAGACAGGAGATCTAGAGGATCAGACCCCAACTTGACTTTGAATATGCAACCACACGAGAGCTAGGAGAGGCTGATATGAGAAGACCATGATCAAGGGGCCGTTTTAGGTATCGTAAAATACATTTAACATCACACCAATGGGATTGTAAGGGTCGGTGCATATACTGACAGGAACGATTAATGGCAAAGCTAAGCTCGGACAATGTTATATTTGAATATTGAAGACTTCCTACAACACAACGATAGAAAGTTGATCGGGGAGAGGTGGTTGTTTTGAGGAGTTGGGATCGACATGAGAGGAGATGGGTTTGGCTTCTAACATGTCACACTCTTCTAGCAAGTCTCATAAATATTTGAACTGAGAGAGATGTAGAAAATTTGGAGATGAATAAGTTAACTCAATTTCAATAAAATAGATGAGTTGGCTAAGATCCTTTAAGAAGAAGATGGCGTGTAGATGAGGAACAAATTGACACAAATAAGAGGGGTACAAACCAGGTAAGATGATATCATCCACTTATACTAATAGATAAGTGATGGAATTGCCTCGAGGACGAACAAACAAAGATGCATCCGAGTGACAAGCAAAGAATCCTTGGCAGAGTAAATAGGATTTCAATTTGTTAAACCAAGCTCGAGGCGCGTGTTTAAGTCCATATAAGGCATGTGGAGTTTGCACACTTGATAAGGATAAGAATTATGAATAAACCCTTTTGATTGTTTCAGGTAGACAACCTCTTGTAAATCACCGTTGAGTAACGCATTATTAATGTCGAGTTGATGAAGAAGACAGCCTTTAGTCACAACAAGCGACAAGATTAATCGGATAGTGGTAGGTCTAACTACTAGGTTGAATGTATCAAAGTAATCAACGCCTTCTTCTTGGTGGAAACCTTTTTCGATGAGGCACACCTTATAGCGCTCAATAGAACCATCAGGTTTTCTTTTAATGCCATAGACCCACTTATTGTCAACTACATTGGCGTTTCGTGGACGAGGGACGAGGCTCCAAGTATTGTTTGAGGTAAGGCTGGTTTACTCAATGTGCATGGCTTCCTGCTAGATAGGTTGTTTATTGGCCTGTGCAAACAAGGTGGGTTCTTTTTCAAGAGGTGGCTCGGGTGGAGGAAGGTGTTTTGAAACTTGGAGAACTCTGGGTTTGAGATTGTTGGTACAAGCCCGAGTTGTCATGCTATGACTCGAGACGTCCGATAGGTGCAAGTAAGAACCAATTGATTGATCATGTTGGACCTCAGGAGTGGCACTTTCCGTTTGGGTCGTAGAACATGCACTAGGGGATTGTGTGGGGAGTGGGGAATCTTGGTCCAGTTGGTCATGTGGTAGGTTTGGAAACTCGAGAGACGAGTTGTTTTGTGAAGCGGTTTGCAAGGCAAGAGGAGTGGCACGGAAGAGGGTAGTGAAGAATTAAGGTTTGTATGGAGAGTAGGGTTTGCATGGGCTTCAAGTACATTATTAGGATTTTGAGGAGAATTTTGGTTTTGTGCGACCGAGGCTAATAGAAAATATGCTCATCAAATACCACATGTGGTGTGATGTATTGACGTCTTGTGGGAATGTGAAGGCATAGATAACCTTTGTATCTGGATGTATAGTCAATGAAGAAACAAGGGAAAGATAGGAAAGCTTTGTGGTATTTTGTGGCTAAAGATATGGGTAATATTGGTAGCCAAAACCCCGAAGACTAGAGTAGTCAGGGGTCTTTTGATATAGATGCTCATAGGGGGACTTGTTTTGAAGAAGGGGAGTGGTGGTATAGTTTGAGAGATATACAACCGTATGAAAGGCGTTCTCCCAAAATTGGAATGGAAGAGATGCTTGAGCAAGGAGAACAAGACCTTGTTCTTGAACAATACGGTGATGTCGTTTAACGCCACCATTTTGAGACGGTGTGTGGGTTAAGGACATGCGATGGAGTGTACCGTTTTGTTCCAAAAAGGATTTTAAGGCGATAAGTTATCCACCTTCGTCGGTTTACAGTGTTTAGATTATAATATTGAATTGTGTTTGGAGCATTTTATGGACATCCACAAATTAAATAAAATACTTATTTTCATAAATTGTAGTTGTAGAGGCAAGACCTAGAAATCAGCATAAACTAAATCAAAACAAGCATTAGTAATAAGATGATTGTGGGAAAAGGGAAGACGACGACTTTTGCCAAGTTGGCAAGGTTGACAAAATGAAGACAAAACTCTAGATAACATAGGCAGATGAAATCATGAAACTAATTTCTTGAGAGTTATAGGATTAGGATGAGCAAGACGAAGATGTTAGTATTCTAAGGAAACAAGGTGAACGGTTAGTTTGGTGGAGGTGGGCAGTGATAAAGTCCATTTTCAATGGTTCCCATCAGGATGATGTGACCTTGTAGATCCTTCACAAAACAACAAGGGTGAAGTTCAATTAGTACATTATTGTCTTTTGTAAAAGCGGAAGCACTTAAGAGACTTTTAGAAATATCAGGAGCAACAAGCACGTTTTTCAACTGTAACTGATTAGAACCAAGAGAAGTGGAGCCAGTGTGAATTATAGGTATGGATTTACCGTCAGCTAGGGCAAGATGATATTTTCCCGAATAGTTAGAATGAAGAAAAAGATTCTTTAAACTATCAGTGACATTATGAGACGCATCTGAATCGACGTACCAAGGATCTTCAATAGACGAAAGATTGACAAAATTTTCTTGGTTTACTTGATTAGCTTGTTTAGGTCTAGGATTGGTTGGCAAATTGAAAGAGGTATCAAACCTATTCCAACCATTTTTGGTGGCTTGCCCGATTCGATCACATATCTGACATACAGGTCGGTCACCATAGTTGGAGTAATAGTTGAAATCATTGCCAGTGTTGTTGTTTTGATGATTATCAGAAGGAGATGAGCCGCGACACCATAGCCGTGACCGCGTCCTCGATATGAAGAGTTGTCGCGTCCACGTCCGCGGTTGGAAGAAGGGTTGTCACCAAAACTTGCGGAAATAGTGTTAGCCGAAGGAGGGCTTGAAGTTGACGTGGATGATGGGGAATTGACAATGGATGTTGCTTCCATAGATTCAACAAGCAACTTTTTTTCTTCTTCCTAGAGTAATAGACGTGTTAACTCATCTGAGGAGACATCCTCCGCCCGAAGATTGAGAGAGGTGCGAAAAGGCCCGTAACTAGCGTCGAGGCCATCGACAATACACGCATTAACATCATCATCGCTGACAATGCAACCACAATCTGCCAAAGAATCAACAATGTAACATTTTTGCTCGACATAATCCATCATGGAAAGAGAGCCCTTAATATGGCTCTCAAGTTGGCCCTTTAATTGCATCAAGCACGCCTTGGTTTGAGACTTGAACATGGTCGGCAGTATAGTCCATAAACCATGAGATGTGGTGGCATGAGCGACATAAGCAACGGGCTTATCAGACAACGTTGAGCGAAGCCAAATGAGGATAAGACGATCGGTCTTCTTCCATACGTTGTACGTCGTGATAACAACGACATCAACATTGGGTTTTGGAGACTGGGCCGGTGGTGCCGTGACGTATGTGTTGACCTCAAATGCTTCAAGGGTAGAAAAGATGACACTTTTCTAGGCAAAATAATTTTCTCGGTCAAGCTTGATAGAGACAAAAGGAAATTGAAGTTGGCCAGACTTTGCATTGTTAAGGAGAATGATGCTTGAAGAATTCTGTGTCATGGTGCAGGCGTGAAGAACAAGGTCGAAAAATTTTTAGAACCCTAAGCTCTGATACCATAATAGAATGACAGAATTGTTGATTACTAGAATGCTTAACCCGTCCGTTGGACGGGGCAAATTTATGCTCTCTGTTTATTATTTGAAAAATGAATATATTTTTGTAATCATAAGGTAATTATAACATGTATTGACTAAAATCTAAGTATTATCATATAAAAAGATTAAATAAAAATAAATCGTGAAAATTTTAACTTGAACGAAATAATATTATTTTGTGTATGGTAATGGTATGTAATATGTTTCTATTTAACTTCTACTATTTTTTCGCAATACCCTCTCGAGCAAAATCTTGTATTGTTCGTTCTTTTTTCTTGCAAATTGGGTTGTCTTTTTTTTTGTGTAATAGTGAATAAAATATATATGTAAAAAGTGAAAGACTTATATTGAGAAAAGAGCAGAACATAGAAAATTATACATTAAATTAAAACTTATCTTTTATTTTTAATGTCAATGGTTATCTTATCTTTTTTACTTTTATTTGTAATCTCAAAAGTTAAAATTTAATGATTTAAATTACTTATGTGATAACAAAAGTTTGATGTTATCATTAATGGTTGCTAAATTAATGGTGTGATACCAAAGGTTGATATTATGCTTTGTGTATAATACCAAAGGTTGATGTCGTATTTTATGTGTAATATTAAAAGTTGTAAAATTAAGATTGACCATTAGGTCTTAAGTTCAAACCTTCTAACTTTATAGTAGTATATAATATAATAAATTTCTAGAACTAAAAAAATAATTTGGCAAAATAAAATGCTCTCAAGAAGGTGAACTTTAGACATATGGGTTATTAAGAAGCACCATTACCGCTATGCTATAGATGATTTTTTTGAATTTTAATCATCTAAATTTATATTATACATAAATTTGTAATAAATACTATGGCATTTATGTGGCCTTGAGGATAACTTTTAAGTTGTTACTAGAATGATTAGCCCGCCCGTTGGACGGGGCGAAGTTTACATTCTATGTTTGCTATTTTTAAAACTTATATATTTTTGGTAATCATGAGATAATTAAAATTAGAATGCGAGCTAAAGGTGTAAAAGTATGACCAAGCACGCTAAATTGGGGGCAATTGGATTTCATTACAATTCCTAATTAAGTGTATAATAAAAACAAAATATTGTACTTGCCTGTTTCTTAATTAAGTGTAAAATAAAATAAAATAAATAATAGAAGTTCAAATATTTCAATTTCATGATGTAATCAAATGATTTTAGAAACTTTTAAAATTCAAATAAGCACATCTTTATAAGAAAAAGTATTACTTAATTCTTTATTATATATTCATCAATCCTTAATAATAGAAACTAAAGTTTATTGAATTGTATTGCTAAAAGAATTAGGTAAATTATCATAATTTATTTACGTTATTATAAAAAATACTGAACAAAACACTGTCATTTTGTGTATGTAATATTTATCACTTTAGTTTTTGTAGTCTTTTTTAATCTTTCCCTTTCCAATAGTTTCTTGATTGATCCTTCTTTTTATGTAATTTGAGGATTCTCTTCCTTTTTTTCTTAGTAGTGGGCGGAACTAATATGTACTCATATAAAAGTGATAGACTTATATAGTGAGAAAAAGATTAGAACATGAAAGGTTATACATTAAATTTAATCTTATCTTTTGTTTGTAATGTCAAAGGTTGATCTTATCTATTTTTCCTTTGTTCAGAAAATCCATGGTTGTACTTTAATGATTTTAATTATTTATAAAATACCAAAGGTTGATGTTATTTTTGTTTGTGTTTCCAAAAGTTACTAAATTAATAGTGTAATCTCAAGGGTTGATGACATGATTTACGTGTAATACCAAAAGTTGATGTTGTTTTTTGTGTAATACCAAATGTTATAAAATTAATAGTTTTAGATTAAAATGCACAATTATTAAGCAAATCCCTCCAACTCGAATAGAAATCGGTGGAGTAATTCTTGATGTTATAAGTCAGCCAAAAGTCAACGTTTTTTCTAAGATGAAGAACCAGGTAGTTGTTCATTCTACATTAAAATATATGAATACATAACATTTATACACAATTCTTAATGCTACAACTATGTGTGTAATGCACTCAAACCCATTTAGTTGGAATAATAATTTAGGCCCATGAATAAAAATTAGGCCCATAAACTAATCTTCACTCATGAATAAAAGTTCTTACATTTATTATGTCTTTGAGGATAATAGCTTTTTAAGTTGTAAGATGATATGATATATGATGATTTCTAGAAGTAAAAAAATAATTTGGAAAAATAAAATGCTCTTAAGAAGATTTGAACTTTAGACCTATGGGTTATATTAAGAAACACCATTACCACTATGCTATAGATGATTTTTTTTGAATTTTTATCACCTAAATTTATATTATATATAGATTTGTAATAAATGCTATGGCATTTATGTGGCTTTGAGGATAACTTTTAAATTGTTATGATATGATGATATGATATGATGATTATTGATTGAGATTTACATAGGAGAAAATATATTGCTCTCCACGATAAGAGGATTAGGATAGAGAATATCTACAAGATATAACAATAAAGATTCTACCTTATAATACAAGATTACGTTATTAAAAAGTTCTAAAGTTGAGCATACATACCCATAAGCCGAGTACTATAATGTAGGGGGCAATGTTTTGCAAGTAGACTTTGTCCTTAAACAAGAACATAAATGCGACGAGAAAGCAACAAAAACACATTGCACCTGCAGAAATCTACGCAAGGTAGAATGGGATTTGTGAATTTTGGCAGCACTAATATATGTTGTATGTTGTATCACCAAATAGAAATTGCAGTTTCCATGCATCTAACCATTAGAAGGGGCCTTCTTCCACATTTGTCTATCAAGTACACACCGATAACAACTGATGGAATCTACATACATATAAACATATTTTGTTCAGAATGGCCAATATACTAGGATCCTTGACAACTTCTCTTAAGAAATCAATATCAATTTACCTGAACAAAAGCCATTCCAATTGACTCAAAAGAACTTGAAAATCCTACAAGGAACATATATATATCATTGTAATTGAGGCTGGCTTGCCTATTGTAGTATTGCAACACCAAACTAATGCATCAATGGTTATTTCTGTAAGGAATTCAATTGATCAGTTATAGAAAGGGCCTTTAAATTGTGTACCAGCTGCTTCAAAAATGGATGATGCATAGAACGTGACTCCTGTAGATCCAGCAAATCTCGCGGATGCCATGAGCACCAGTACAACCTGAACAAAGTATCAGCATATAATTGGGAAAGAGTACGAGTATAATGTTGGATCCGTACCACTAAAGAATGCGCATATCGTCTCTGAAACAAACCCCAAAAGCTAACTTCTGGAGTTTGTTCAAGGCATTTGGTAAACTCTTGAAAAATAGCAAGAGATCGAATGTCTAGTAAATTTTTGACAAAGTTGTGATTTGAATCAATGATCTTGAATGTAATAGAGCAGGATTATATAGGACATAGTATATCGATAAAAAGATGTAGTAGTACTTGAATACTTGCTGCTTCTTGAGATATATCAATCTTATCTCCCCTAAGACGTCGTAACACAATCTCGTGTGCCTTGTTGTGACCCCGTGTTGCCTACACAAAGTCATATCCCACGTCAAAATTGTTCAACTTGATACACAAGGCCAGGCTATGAAAGTAGGCAACAAACTCATTTTACCAAGAACCTAGGCGACTCTGGGATCAAGAATATTCCCAAAAGTTGCAACACAGATGGGATTATGCCTGAGAAGTTATATATCATTCTGTTATATTTGTATTTAGAAAACAAAAGAAGATAACTATAGATATTTATTTACCTACTAAAACTAGGAGGCGCCAAGGAACTACAGATCCAACGATAAACATTATGAAAACTCCACTTGATATCATCAACTGCAAACTTATGGCCGGAGGAATCAGTACTATCATATATATCAAGGGAGAATATTAGATTGTCATAATTGAAATTTGCCCGCCTTCAACTTCTCAGATGCAATGAGATTCATCATACATATATGCTATATATGTAAGCGTTACATTTATAAATTATTAACATAAACACCTTACTAATGAGTTTACCTGTGTTAAAGATACTAGTCCTCCTCGAAGATTCTTTGGCGTTATCTCTGCTATATAAATTGGAACCTAAATTACATTAAAATACAAGATCAAGATATGTGGCTTTAATCTTAGTAGCCCAAATTAACTATGCGACGTTTACAAACATTATTACCACATAAAGACTAATTCCCGTTGAGGCTCCCACGAGAAGTCTACCTAGATCAAGCGACCATGCTTTCTGTCATCACCAGACGGTAAAAGAAGATTAAATTAATAATTTTACCTTCGTCGCCTAAAAGTGCGTTTTTACCATAACAAATTAATTAAAGTGTCAAGTTTAGACTAAAAGCCATGTTTAGACAGGTTTCTAGTAAAGTTTTTGTATATGAATGAAGATCGAATGACATCAAATTTAAAAGTTTAGACCAAATAAAGCTTGACCTCGGAGATGGCTATTGCTATCCAACCAAGAATGTTTATGGTGTTTGCAAGTGCCACTGCCTGAATATGTCACGAGACCAACCAATTGAGGTAGCAATAATAATTGTAGTACTTAAATTTTATGAGGTTAATCAGAAATTAAATTACGTACCCCTCTTCGACCTATGAGGTTAGTAATTTTTCCACTAAATAGAGAGCCTAACAGGCCTCCCACGGTTAAGATTGATCCGAAGGTTGAAAACTGCACACATTAATCGAACCAACGCACACGAATGATTGAAGCGGTGCTCATTCTTAGTTAGAAAAAGTTGGTGCAAGTATTTATTACCTCGGCACTTGTCAGGTCAAGGCCGTCCATAATTGCGGATTCAATTGGCGATGTATAACCCAACTGCAAACATCACGCCCATATGATAAGTAGTACTCCAAAATATAATGCCGGCTACAGACTTTATTAGGAATATATCATATAGTTTTATATGTTGAAAAGTCAAAGATGTATTGTATGCCAACGTGGCACTTTATACATTTCAGTATAACAAGCTCTTGTATTCTGTTTTCACAATTAATGAAACCGTGAAAAATCTCTCCCGCCATGTTCTCTCTTTTGCTTCTGGTTTTTCTTCTTCCTATCCAAGCTACTTTCTCACTTTGATTTCATGGTATCAGAGCATGAATTGCTAAGATCCAAGCTATTTTCGATCAACTTGATCGGTTTTTCTTCCGCAATTTCACACAATTTTCCTTCTTCTGTTGATTTACTTTTCTGACAAAAATGACGGGAGAAACTAATACGCCTGTTGATACAAACGATCCGCTTCATCTCACTTCGAGTGATAATCCTGGATTATCGCTCGTAGCTCAAGTTTTTGATGGATCGGCCTTTGGAGAGTGGCATATTTCGATGAGAATTGCTCTTTCAGCCAAGAACAAACTCGGATTCATAGATGGAACCCTAGCTGCACCAGCAAAAACAGATCCAAAGTACAATCGTTGGTGTAGATGCAACGACATGGTGAAATCTTGGATCCTGAATGGATTAAGTCCTGAAATTCGTCGAAGCATATTGTATATCGATACGGCCTTCAAGATTTGGAATGAGCTACTGGCCAGGTTCAATCAGGTTAGTGGAGCGCAGTTGTATTCAATTCGCAAAGAGCTGAATTCGACTACTCAAGGTGCGAATTCTATTTCTACGTATTTTACTAAGCTGCGTTCATTATGGGATGAACTTGATAGTCTCCAGAATATTCCTAAGTGTTCATGTGGTTCGATAAAAGAAATTCTGAAACGAGAAGAGGATCAACGTTTACTTGATTTCCTAATGGGATTAAATGAGCGATTCACTGTGATTCGTGGATCTATATTGATGACAACTCCTTTGCCGAGCATCAACATCGCTTATAATATGCTTTTGCAAGAGGAGAAACAGAGGGATATTCAGAACAACTCACAAATTTTTACTGAATCAACATCTATGAATGTTACAGCAAAGAATCATAATCAGAACTCAAGTAATTCGTCTTCTAATCAACAAAGAAAGAGTGGTGATAGAAAACCTCTTTATTGTACAAACTGTAAGAAGACGAATCACACCATTGATAGGTGCTACTTTATCATTGGCTTTCCACCAGACTACAAGATCAATAACAAGGCAAAAAACTGGTGGAAAAGAGGAGAAGTTTGCAGGGAATACACAGGCTAGTGGTAATGCTAATGAGTTGACTCCTGATAAGATTTCACAACTGTTGCATTTGCTGAGTGCTAAGTCAGAGAAAGGCAAGGAAGTTGCAAAGGATGATTTTGCAGGCTTCGCAGGTACACTTTTCACTTCAAAACTGTTTGATAAATCTAAGTGGATCATAGACAGTGGGGCAAGCTGTCACATGTGCAGTGATGCCACTTTGTTTGAGTCTAAGCATCAGTTATCACGGCCCTTTGTTATCTCACTACCAAATGAGAGCACAATTAATGTACAGACTTCAGGAACAGTACAAGTGCTTCCTAATTTGGTCTTGAGAGATGTTTTATTGGTGCCTAATTTCAGATGTAATCTCATTTCTATTGGCAAGCTTATTGAGGATATGCATTGTCAAGTTTTGTTCAACTCACAGAATTGTACATTGCAGGATCCTTTTATGAGGACGCCTGTGGAGATTGGTAGAGCAGACAGTGGACTCTACTTCCTAGCTTCTGGGGAAAAACAGAAGCACAATAAAGTTGAGGGTGATCAGATTGCTTGTCTTGCTGATGTTCATCTTTGGCACAACAGAATGGGGCACCTTCCCTTTTACAAACTCCTACATTTACCTTTCCTTCAAAATACCAAAACCAATAAAACAGATTTCTCTTCTTGTGAGGTTTGTGCAAAGTCTAGACAAACAAAACTTCCCTTTCCTATCAGTTCTATTACTACCACTTATCCTTTTCAGCTCATACATATTGATGTATGGGGTCCTTTCCATACTAAGACCTATGATGGTTATAGCTACTTCCTTACCATTGTTGATGATTTCACTCGATCAACATGGGTACACCTCCTGTCTTCTAAGGGAAATGCTTTTACAATTTTGAAGTCTTTCTTGGCAATGGTTGATAGAAAATTTCAAAGACAGGTTCAGATGATAAGATCAGACAATGCACTTGAATTAGGCTCTAGTAATGAGGCAGCTGAATTTCTGAGATCCCAGGGCATTGAGCATCAAACTTCATGTGTGGCCACACCCCAACAAAATGGGGTTGTGGAGCGAAAGCATCGGCATCTCCTAGAGATAGCTACAGCCTTAATGTTCCATTCTAAATTGCCTCTTAAATTCTGGGGTGATAGTGTTTTATCTGCAGCCTATCTCATCAATCGTATTCCTTTTAAACTCCTCAACAATATCACTCCTTTTGAACTTCTTTACCATCAAAAACCTTCTTATTCTCACATAAAAACCTTTGGTTGTTTGTGCTTTGTTTCTACCCTTAAACAGGGAAGAGACAAATTTCAAGCACGAGCTTCTCCTTGCATTTTCCTTGGTTACCCTTTTGGTAAGAAGGCTTATAAGACTTTTAACCTTGAAACAAAACAAATTGTTATCTCTAGAGACATAGTTTTCCATGAAACTGTGTTTCCTTACCATTCTTCAGTTTTATCCAATCCCTCTCAACATTTATTCACTCCTGATAGTTCACATCATGATGATGACTCAATTTGTTCCTCTTCACCTTTGCCTTCTAACACTTCTATTTCTGAGCCTAGAAGGTCTACCAGAACACAGGTCATACCACATTATCTTTCTGATTACGTTTGTTCTTTGGCCTTGGCAGATTCTCAGTTTTGTGGTCATACACTTACTTCTACCATCAGTTTTTCCACCTTATCTGAGCCCTCTCATATAAAACCTGAACATGAACCATATTCTTATTCTCAAGCTTGCAAATATCAGGTCTGGCAGCAAGCTATGCTTGATGAATTTGATGCTTTAAATGTTAATCATACCTGGGATCTTATGCCTTTACCCAAAGGTAAGAAGGCCATAAGTTGCAAGTGGGTGTATAGAGTAAAAAGAACTTTTGATGGACAGATTGATAGATATAAAGCCAGACTTGTGGTGAGAGGCTTTACTCAGCAAGCAGGTGTTGACTACACTGAGACATTCTCCCCAGTCATCAAGTTAACTACAGTTAGAGTTCTGATTTCAATTGCTTTGAAGAGAAATTGGCAGATTTTTCAACTTGATGTCAACAATGCGTTTCTTCATGGAGATCTAAATGAAGAAGTCTACATGAAGATACCACAAGGAATGCAAGTTGACAACTCCAATCTTGTGTGTAAGCTCAAGAAATCATTATATGGATTGAAACAGGCGAGTAGACAATGGTATGCTAAACTCTCTTCCAGTTTAAAATCCAGAGGTTACACACAATCCATGAATGACTATTCTTTGTTTTGCAAGAAAACTTCTACATCCATGGTCTTTGTTGGGGTTTATGTTGATGATATTTTGTGTACTGGGGATGATTTGGCTGAAATCACAGATTTGAAGGTTTTTCTTCATGGTGAATTCAGAATAAAAGATCTGGGATTACTGCATTATTTTCTTGGTCTAGAATTTGATCCTACAGAAAAGGGTCTTCTTATGAGTCAAAGAAAGTTTGTTGTTGAACTTCTTCAAGAATTTCCTTGTCGTTCAGCCACACCAGCTGTCAGTCCATTGGATTTGAGGCAACAGCTTAAGCCAGACGAAGGCTCTTTGCTGACAGAACCACTTTTATACAAGCAGCTCATTGGCAAGTTGAGTTTTTTGGTGAATACTAGACCGGATATTGCTTATGCTGTGCAGGTTTTGTGCCAATTCAATCAAGCACCAAGAGAATCACATTTTAATGCAGCTCTTAGAGTGTTATCTTACCTCCAAGGTACTCAATCTAAAGCCTTGCTTCTCAACAATATACCTACTTTCACTATGCAAGGTTTTTGTGATGCTGATTGGGCAACCTGCCCTTATACTCGAAAGTCAGTAAGTGGCTCTTTTATTTTCCTTGGAGGAAACTTGGTGTCTTGGAAATCGAAAAAACAACAAAGTATCTCCTTATCATCAGCCGAGGCTGAGTATAGGTCCCTGCACAGAATTTGTTCAGAATTAGCTTGGTTGAGCAGATTGGTTCATGAGTTGGGGGTGCATGACATCTTGCCTATTCCAGTTCGTTGTGACAATCAAGCAGCCATATATATTGCCAAGAACCCTGTTTTCCATGAACGAACGAAACATATAAAGCTAGATTGTCATTTTGCTCGGGAGAAATTATTGGAAGGTTTGATTTCTCTACAACATTGTTCTTCCAAAGATCAACTGGCAGATTTCTTGACCAAAGCTTTGCCTGGCATACAACTTCAAGCTACATTGCCCAAGATGGGTTTCCTAGACTCACCACCATCTTGAGGGGGGTATTAGGAATATATCATATAGTTTTATATGTTGAAAAGTCAAAGATGTATTGTATGCCAGCGTGGCACTTTATACATTTCAGTATAACAAGCTCTTGTATTCTGTTTTCACAATTAATGAAACAGTGAAAAATCTCTCCCGCCATGTTCTCTCTTTTGCTTCTGGTTTTCTTCTTCCTATCCAAGCTACTTTCTCACTTTGATTTCAGACTTGGTGGAATTTGATTCTTCAACTCAAAGGATCATGTCCCCTCCAGGGTCCCACCAGTCTTATAATTAAAAGTTTGGCATATAGTCTTATTTGACATTTTCGTTATATTATAATGTCATAAAATTCTTTTAATTTATAATTAATTAATTTTGTATATTTAATAATTTAATATTCAATTTTAATTTATAAATAATTAAGATTATTCTAAAAAATACTCTATATAAATATTAAAATAAAAATATTATATAGCTAGCTTAAATATGTCAATTAAATTTATATTATTTAATTTAAAATTTTCAAGTTAAAACTTACAAAAAATCAATATTTATATCAAAAAATATATATTATATAATTTGTATTTGTAATGTAGATTTTATGTAGTAAGATGTAATAATTTAAAAAAAATATTTGAACCACCTGTCATATCATATAAATTATATAATTGAAATTTGTCAATTATATGAAATTAAAATTTTATGTATTCTTTCACTCTCAAGAATTTAAAATTCTTACATTATACCTATATATGAAAATTTCGAATTGATATGAGGAATTTGTTACGAATTACTACATAAAATCTACTTGGTAAATTTAAGTTATATAAATATTTATTTTAAATAATTTCTCTGATATATTTTTAAGTTTAATTTAATCAATATCAATATATTATTACTAAAGTTGAATTCATTTGTGTTATGTGTCATTGTCTTAACTATGCCACGTAGGCGTTTTGATTTTTCCATTTACCTCTTTGCCTTTTATTTATTTAAGTATTTACAATCTGTATATTACAAAAATATTCCTTAAATTACTAATATAAAATAATATTTAGAGATCTTAAATTTTGGCAAATTTTATTTGGAGTGTACACTCCATTATACATGGAACAATTTTATTAAATATAAACATAAAAATATAGGTTAACAATATTCCTTTAATTTATTTGAAAATATAATTTTATTATTATTAAATAATATTTAATATAATATAATACTATTTATTTTAATAAACCTAAAATATAGGTTAACAAAATTGACGATGACCCGTTGGATTAACCTGAACCCTACAAAACCCGTAACAACCCGTCCATATAAACCCGTGAATTTAACGACCTGACGACCTGAGACGAAACCGAAAAACTCGCCTGATGGGCGTGCTCTGAAGAATAGGGTGATTTTTATGGAAACAATGCCTTAAACTGGATTTTCTTAAAGTTAAAATATCCATGATTTGAATAAATTGTAAGAGCAAACAAGTGTCCATGGACACATGGACGTGTAGGTGGAAGCTTAATTAGCAATTGATCATAATTATATGAAAGGTGAGAAAAACAAAAAGGAGATGAAGAGAAGGCGAAGGGTAAAAGCATACAGCAGCGCCAAAGACGAAGGAACCGCAAATTGCAATGCATATGCTGAAGATGAGAAGCGGGGTGATGGCGGAGTCGCCGTCGTCACAACCAACGACTGGATCTTCTCCATTTTCATTTACATCTCCTATCAATGGCGCTTCTAGCTCTTCCCCATTCCTCGCCATTTCTTTCACTAGCTTGTTCAAAGCCAACAAAATAATAGCCCGATACCAAACTTGTTCTTTATATAACAAATATGAATGAAATGACCAAAAAGCCTTCTAAACCTTTCTCTTTTTTTTAGTAGAAAAAACTCGAATGACCAAATATGTTTGGTGCAATTGAGAGACCGTAAGACCGGTGACCGAACAGACCGGTGCAAGACGAAACTGAAAAACATACTGACAACATCGGGAGGAGACTCTACATCACCACGATCTAGCTCGGAGGTTTACTCCACAAACAGAAAAGTACGTGCGCCAAACAAACGATCATGGGCCACACTTACACAAGCACAAATCCAAGGGCCTAGCCCAAAAATCTTCTGAACAAACTAAGCCAATGCAAACGCTTTGTGAGCTACAAACAAGCCAAGGGAAAGAAAAGTCAAAAGAAAAAAAGTCTAGCAAGAGTAAATGGGTAAAAAGCCTACAGCCAACTCCCACGAGAGACAAACAAAATTTCAGAAATGAAAGACCAAAAAACAACCACGTCAAAGGCAGGGGCGAAGTACGTACGCCATAGATCTAGCGGTGACCAAGAGCCACCAAGGACTAATTAAGAACAAACGGAGGGCGGCGATCATGAATCGCCAAGGATCCAAATAAGGCAAAAGGCAGAGAAAATGAACAACCAAGGGAGAAATCTCCACAACCCAACCAAAAACACCCATCAAAGAGTGGTCTACCATCAACCACGCATGTCACAAAGCTCATAAAACACAACCTAGACATGAACCACGACGACGATTATCAAAAGGGAAGTATCGATTTTTAGAAAAAACGAGATGGGTAAATTCAAAGGGTGCAAACGGCATACTCGAAAGGGATATCAGACTATTCAACTTTCAACGCATTCATATTATGCTTTTACCATAAACTATCCATTAAAATGCTTCTAGGCAAACCCTTCTCCTAGCTTTCTCATTAGAAGAAAAGGGGAAAATTAGATCCAAATTTCAGCTTCCTCAGCCTTCGAAGTTGGACGGGACGATAGGAAATTCCAATGCCTATCAGCTTTTTCAGCCAAGGATAATGGCTTTCTGAGCCGTGGAGGCCTAGCTTTCTCAGCCGAAACACTAATGACTTTCTCAATCGAAAACCGAACAAAGAGTTTTAGAGAAGGCGGAGCACCTCTCTCTAAGACTCTCCCATCCTTCTAGATCTCCCTTTATTTAGCTTCATCATATATCTCCAATCATTTTTTTCATACGCAAAAAGCCTTCTAAGATTAACTATCAGAGTATATTGGAATATATTATGTATATTTAGTTGTCTTTTATGTATTATATGTATATTTAGTTTCCTTTGTTAGTAGTTTAGGGTTAGCTGTAGACTTGTATATAAACGTTTTTACGTTCAATATCAAATCAGGGTTTTCAGGCCACAGAATTCTTTATGGTATCAGAGCGACGGAGAATTTTCTGATCCAAACCCTAAACCCGGGCCGCCACATTCACGCCGCCCTTCTACTGACCGGAACTCCACCAGTCTGCTCTGTTCTGTTCATTCCATTCTTCGCTCTTTTCAGTTGCAACCATGCCAGGAAAGGAGGAAAACCTAAAACCTAATTTGCCTTTTTACCTTCATCCGTCGGATCATCCCGGGATGAAGATATGTCCCGTTGTTCTCAAGGGAGACAACTACCAAGAGTGGAAGTTGTGCATCCGTAATGCGTTTAGAGCAAAGCGGAAACTCGGATTCATTGATGGAAGCATTATGAGGCCTGATGACTTAGACGGTATGGAAGATTGGTGGAGCGTCAATTCCATTCTTGTCGGATGGATAATTCAATCCATCGAGGAATCCATACGATCTACAATCACGTATTATGAGACTGCTAAGGAGTTGTGGGAGGACTTGAAGCAAGGTTTTTCGGTCGGGAATGGACCTAGGGTTCATCAATTGAGAACCGATCTTGCCCGGTGTGTTCAAAGTGGCAAGAGCGTCATTGATTATTGGGGCTGTTTGAAGCGGATTTGGGACGAATTGTCCAATTACGAGAGCTTGAGGAGATGCACTTGCGGCAAATGCGAGTGTAAATGGGCTGACGAGATCACGAAAGAGCGCGGGGAGGAGCGCATTCATAATTTTCTGATGGGTCTCGATGAGGCGTATTCTACAGTACGCTCGCATATTCTCGCGCAGGACCCTCTGCCCAAATTAAGTCGGGCCTACGCGATGGTTATCGCTGAAGAGCGGCAGCGAACGGTGATCGCCGGTCGTGACTCGCGAGTCGACGGAAACGCCTTTGCTGCGCAGGCTGGCAAAACTCAGCGCCAAGATCGACGGTTCGAAGGGTCTTGTATAGGGGCTGGTGCGCGTGATTCAAGGCTGGGGCGCGGTGATTTCAGGCATCAAAATCGCCCTCAATGTACACAATGCAAGGAAACTGGGCATGAGGCTCAGAATTGCTACGAGATTATTGGTTATCCGACGTGGTGGAGTGCAGATCGGATCGCTTCGCACAAAGCAAAGCTGGTTGCTGGTGCTGATGCTGGCGTTGAACGCGGGCGCGGACAGATCCCGCAGACGCGGACAAGCCAACACTGCTCAAAGAAGTGAGTCGTCTTCGGTGTTGGGCAGTTTGAACACTTTTACGGCTTCAGACAAAGCTGGTACGGGGTTGTCAGACTCACAATTTGATAAATTGGTCTGTATGTTATCTCCGTCTGGTACGTCGGGTAATATTCCGGGTATGTTTTCTAATTGGATTTTAGATACTGGTGCGTCTTTTCATATGACGGGTGACTCGTCTTTACTTACTGATTTGAGAAAAGTCGATAGTTCAACTATTTTTTTGCCTAATGGGGCGTCTACTACTGCTTGCCGGGCTGGCATTGTTCGTTTCAGTGATCGTCTTATTCTCCATGATGTATTATTTGTACCTCAGTTGACGTGTAATTTGATTTCATGTGCCCAATTGTTGAGACATCAGAATTGCGTTGTGACAGTAACTGATAAGCTATGTATTTTACAGGATCGCACTACGATGACCTTGATTGGAGTGGGTGAAGAGCGAAACGGGGTCTACTGGCTACGTGTGGCAATTTCACCGGCGCTTGCTTCACGGATTGAGGCCGACTATGTAGCCCTTTGGCATTCCCGTATTGGTCATCCTTCCCTTTCTGTACTTCAGCATTTACCTAGTGTCAAAATAAATGGTCAATTAGATCCTTGTGATAGTTGTCATAGGGCTAAGCAAACTCGATCTGTTTTTCCAATTAGTCAGTTGTATTCTGAAAACTGTTTTGATATTGTTCATTGTGATGTATGGGGCCCTTATCGGACCCCTACTGCCCCTGGTGCACGCTATTTTTTTGACTTTAGTTGATAATTTTTCACAGCTGCTTATTTAATAAATCGGACTCCGACTCCTTTACTTCAAAACAAAACTCTGTTTGAGATTCTGAATGGGCGGCCTTCTTCCTATGGTCGTTTGCGTGTTTTTGGATGCTTATGTTATGCTTCAATCGTCCCTCGAAATTCTGATAAATTTGCTTCTAGATCCAAGAAATGTATTTTTTGGGATATCCCAAAGGTCAAAAAGGTTGGAAACTTTATGATTTAGAAACAAATGATCGCTTTGTATCTGCTGATGTTACATTCTATGAAACACAATTTCCTTTTCAAGCCTTGTTACAGCCTGCTGATAATGCACTATCTAGTGCAGAATTACCCCCGTCCGTTTTTGATGATATCCATGACCTACATTCTATTTCGCAGACAGACGTCAGGGGGAGTGGGGTTCAATCTCCTTCTGACTCTGTTCAAGAGCCCGTCCTTAGCTCCACAAATGCCCCACCACAGACAGACGTCAGGGGGAGTGGGGTTCAATCTCCTTCTGACTCTGTTCAAGTCAACTCTGATTCTAGCACCACAATGGCCCCATCGCAGACAACTAATGGGGGGGGGGGGGTTCAATCCTCTCCTGTTGCTGTTCAAGAAATTCGCCGTTCTACCCGAGATCGGACTCCATATGTGAAGTTGAGAGGCTATATTTGTAACACTGTGCCTAGTTCTGTAACCCCGACGTCTCTTTCATCTCAACCGTCCGGGTCGTCAGGTACATCCTATCCCATAGCTAATTATGTTAATTGTTCTCGTTTTTCGCCTGGCCAGGTTGCTTTTATTGTTGCTGTTCAATCTATTCCAGAGCCTGCTTCATTTGCTGCTGCTGCTTCTGATCCGCTATGGCAGGCGGCTATGCAAGCTGAGATTGATGCTTTGAAACGGAATGGTACTTGGACGCTTACTGATTTTTGTTGAGAGGGTTTCTTAACACCAAATAAATTTATATCAAGACCCCGATGTTGTATAGCAGAGTCAGGTTCGTCCGTAAGGAGAAAGTCTGTATCAAGTTTTGTTACTTATCACGCAAGCAATCAAACAAAGCAAGGATTTTTAACAAGGAAAGAAGAAATCTAAGGTAAAGGTATCACCACAACAATAATCATGCATGCCAAACGCTAATGAAACACATAGATCATGCTTTTATCACATAAAGGCGCTAACTTTCGTTAACTTTAAGCAAGTAAATCAATTAACTTTCGCTAAATCAATAAACTTACTATCTATCTCTTCTACTTCAACTAGGATAAATCCGCTTTCGCTTCAAAACCCTAATTTGACTATTCCGATTCAAGGTTTCTACTTTCGCTTCAACTATGAATGAGAAATTCCTTTCAACTTTCGTTTCAAGGATTAAGAACAAGAGAGAAGATTCATGCAATAAAAACAATCAATACATGATCATAAACAAGCATGCACAACCATTGTTGGGTTTAACCCCAACCTTAGAGAGGAAGACTACTCACAATTCATAATTAAAAACAACTAAATTAAATAAAAGAGAAAGCTTACAACCGAATCCACAACGATAGTTCTTCTCACAAATCCCACTCGTCTCCCCCTCTCACACGCCTCCTCTCTCTCCCTTCCTCCTCCTCTAACTTGAATGATACGAAAACTAAAGAGGGGACAAGTGTATTTATAGAGAAACTAATCTATCTTAAATCTATCTTTAAGGAAATAAATCTATCTTAAATCTAACTATAAGGAAATAATATGTTCTAATAAAATATATCCCTTCTATCTATCTAATAACATAAAAGGAAATACGATAAAAGCCTATTAATAGCACCGACTCAGTCTTCCGCTACTCCTCGCGGTGCCTCGTTAACGACCTTGACAAGGTCGTTAACTACCCTGTTCAGCACTTCGAACAGCCTTGAGTAAAACTTGCGTAGAAGATTCGTTACAACTCCGTTTGACTCGATTCTTTTTCCTATATTCTTGTTACGAATTTCTCTATCTCTTTCCAAGCTCAAACTTGATCTTCAATGACTTTAATTGAGCGCTTAATCTTCATCTTCACTTCATTCTTGAGTGCTATCTTCACCAGTTTTGCTCCTTTCTTCAAAAATTGCTCCAAAAAGCTTCTAAAAACCTACAAAACACCACCAAAACTAATGTAGACTCCATATCTCAAGAAAATACAAAAACCTACACAAACGACTCAAAATAAAACACAAAACTAAAGAAAAAGACACAAACACACTAAAAACACACCCTAAAAACACGACTAAAAAGGCGGACATCAAAATACCCCATACTTAGACTTGCTTGTTCTCAAGCAATCAACAAGACAAGAACCAAAACCAATAACACATATATCAAGTCAATGCCCTTATCAAAAAGCAACATCAAAACTCAAGTAGAAAATAGATAGACAAGTGAATCTAACATCATCACACATATAAGAGCAACCTCAAGCAAAAGGAACTAAAAATCCAACCTCACAAGGGATATGTGTTTCTCTCAACTCTCAAGTGTTTGGGCTTATAATAACAACTCTCAACTCAATACAATATACAAAAATTGTTACTTATATCACCAAACTCTCCACCTGAGATGTCAAAACACATAAAAAATCATCAAGAGAAACTTAGGCTCAATGAAAAACTTCATAGAAGCTTCCATTCGGCCGGGTTGTAATGGGGCTTGGTAAAGACAATAAGGCGTGGAAAATATTTTGGCTATGTGGTGCTAATAATATCCGGGAATCAAAGACTCCTAAAAATTCACATAAACAAAACACTCATAAAATATATCGAACTCACTCTTCATTATGCACACTCTCTTTACTCACCCAACATATCGTAGAAAGTCTCATAAGAAAGAAAAGAATCTATGACTTTATCTATAAACACATATGCACTTCAAACTTCTTTCTTTTCTCTTTTTCTTTTTTTTTCTCTTCTCTTTCTTTCGCTGCCTCGTTAACGAGCCCACTTCAGGGTCGTTAACGATCCTCATCGTGTATTCTTCCATCAAATAACTTCATTTTGTGCATTATTTTTCAAGAGATCTTTCTTATTACAAGTAAAACAAAAGACTTTCAATCTACCCTTCCCAATAATTCCCCAATCACACCAAACAATATATTTCACCTCTCCTTTACACTCAACAAAAATACCTCTCCAATCTAAGTCCTAATCCCCGGATAGGGTCAAGCTTATCTCGGCTAAGGAAAATTTTGTGGAGCTAAAAATAAAGGCTTCAGGCTAGAATTGGTTATCAAAAAGAAGAATCATGTAAAGGTAGATAAGGAATAATAGGGCTCATAAAAATAAGTTCTCCATCATATGATTTTCACAAGTAATGAACTATAAATTCCATACGGGTCTCAAGAAATAGATAACCATCACAATTCCAAGAGATAATATGCATAAGGAGAGTAAATCACACAAGAAAAGAAGAGGGATTTTTTATGTTCTCCCTATAAGGCCAAAAATAACTCACTAGGTAACAATTTTTGTTGTTGGATTGTATCACTTATGCTATAAAGTATATGTGCTCAATTTCATCAAATGCTATCTTCTTCTAAAAACAATTTCAAGTTAAAGATTCTGGCTATACTATTAAAGACATGCTTGCAAGGAATTATATGATTAAGCTAGCAACTACTATCATAGAACCTAAGAAAGGGATATTTATCAATTCTAAAACTTTTTCTTTTTTTCTTTTTTTTCATTTTTTTTTTCGAAATTACTCAAAACACATAAACACATAAGACAACAAATTTTCTATTTTCTCCCACCCCATACTTAAAATTACAGTGTCCCCACTGTAAGGAAAATAGGAAGAAGGAAAAGAAATAGAAAAGAAAACAAACAAAGAAAGATAAAATTAAGAAAAACAAAAACATAAAAACTTACAAAGTCTCAAAAGTGGAAAACAAGGAAAAACTGCATCTTCAGGCTGAATCACTAGTTTGGTGGAGGAAAGTAATGCTCAAAGTTTCCCATGAAGTCGTACATCGTCCTCCAACGCTCAGCGTCCTCCGTCTCTCGCTGACGATGCCTCTCATCCTCCATCGACATACGAGCAGAATAGACGGTCTCCCATCTATCCATCCTCCGATGAATGTGGTCCTGCTGGAGGTGGAGTTGCTGCATCTGAGCAGAAAGATCCTCAGCCCATGGTGGTGGTATACTCGATCCTGTGTACTCGGGTTGAGGAGGTGGTGGATAGTGAGGCTGGAAATGGTCTTGATACAACACCGGGTTGTATGGCATGAGTCCATAGGACTGAGGGTCGGTAGGAGCTGGTGGTGGATCGACAGAAGCTCTCGGTGCCTCGTTAACGAAGCTAGGTGCTTCGTTAGAAGTATAGGAAGGAGGCTGGAAATGGTCGTTAACGAGTCTGGTGGGCTCGTCAACGAGGGCGTTGGTGCCCAAAGCTTCCGTGTCGATGTCCTCATCCTCGAGGTTAAGCTCCTCGGTACCACCCTCGGTGTCGCCTTCTTCAGTGTCATCGCCAATTACCTCGGTATCCTCATCTTCATCTTCATCTTCCTCCATTGCTTCTTCCTCTCGCTCGAATCTTGTCTCACACGGCCGTAGTGATAGCTCATCCTCCGGCTTAGGCTCTAACGGGTAAGCATGCCCCGTCCACGCCTCGTACCAATTTGGTACATAGAGTAACTCCAGCTTGTCGAGGGTGGGCCTAACGAAGCGGTCTTGAACTTTTACTTTGAATCCTCCTTCGGCTTGGATGATAATACCGGAACTATACCAATAGTTCTTGTTGAGGAGTTGAGCGTGGGCCGGTGTGCAGCGAGTGAGGTCAACTCCCAGGTTTTTAGCCAAAAGGCTAACCAAGTTGCCACACCAAACCTCCTTGGACTTGGTTGATTTCTCGACGTAGTAGAGCCATTCGTACCCCAAATTAAAGGGGTCGGGCTCCTCAAAAAGGATGGTGCGGAGACAAGCAACTTCTGTCCTCGTTGGCCTGTTTAACTCTCTCTTTGGCCAAAACATAGCGGCTAGGACTCGGACAATGATCCTGAAGATGGGGTTGATGATGCTTGCCCCAGATAATGCCGCTGTGGAGGATTGTTCTTCCCCCGTGATGTAGCTCCATGTCCTAGTCACCCTGTAGTCTTTCAAACTGTAGTCTCTGGACGGGTTTGGAAGCTCTAGGATTGCGTTGAACTCTGCCATGGTGAACTCACGGCTCACGTTACCGAGCCGAAACCGGATTCGTCCCGCCGAAGTCTTTGACGGGAAGCTCGTCTCTAGAGTGGCCAAGAAATCGGATGTGAGAGCCGGAAAGTGTGGTAAATTCTCCTTCTTCAGGAGATGGGATGCACCAAGGATAAGGAAGGCTTCCTTGACATCCGTGTAGATCCCCGTGTTGAGAGCACTAGACTTCGAGAATCAACGAGTGTTGTGGTCCTTCTCTAGAATGGCACGGTATCGATGCACTTGGCCTTGAGTACTCAAAATCACGTTGTCCATGCGAGGTGGGGATGGGGACCTCTGGTTCCTTCTCTTCTTCTGAGCTCGGGTAGCGGGTCTACTTGAACTTGCCATGAGATCTACGAAATAATCAAAAACTTTTCCAAGATAAGATCCACTCAAAAATAGATAGGCAAGAGACCCCATACTTGGTCTCGAAATAGCCTCGGAATTATTTGTTAACTACCCAATTGGATCGTTTACGAATTTGGACTGGTTGTTGAATTTTTAGGTTATGCGGGGTCGTTAACGAGCCTGGGTGGGTCGATAACGAGCCGCCGAGAACCAGATCACAGAATTCCGAGTTTACTCTACTTTAAAATCAAGCCAAAATTCGAGCATGCAATCCTCTAATCTCCTCACTAGCCACACAATCGGAAATACGCACCCCATACTTGCTCGATTACCCAACCCGAACATGCTAATTTTTACCCAAAATTTTGACATGCAAAGTTTGTAGCTTGATACTAGAACAAGAAAAATTCATGCTTTTCACAATTAACGTCTCACCGTAAAACATCCAACATGAATATCCCTCTCTAGATCTAGAAAAACAAAGAAAAAATCACAACCATGGGCAATATTTAATCATGAACACCGATCCTCTATATAAACTCAATCCTAGACATGAAATTTCTACCCTAAAAATCATAAATCATGCAATTCGAGTCAGGGTTTAGAAAACATACCGGAGAACCGAGAAATTTGAAGAACAAGGGGTCGGAAATTGGGTGAGTAACGAGCTCGGTGAGGGCTATCGAAAGCTCGGATCTTCGATGTTGGAGGGAAGGATTTCCGGTTTCGGTAACGACGGTTGCTCGGTGATGGTTGGCGCGGGATTCCGATCGGTGGGAGAGGGTCTTCAAAGGGTTTTGGTTGAGTTTTTGATTTGAAAGGATTTGAGAGTGAAAGAGATTTGGGAGGGGTAGAAGGGTTATATAGGAGAGGGAAGGGATAGGAAGGGGTAGAGGGGTGGCGGCTAGGGTAGTAGAAAAAGATAGACTAGGTTAAAAAAAAACTTACCTGCCCCGTTTTGCCGAATTGGGTCGTCCGAACCGGGTCGTTAACGACCCTGAGTGGGTCGTTAACGAACCACCGTAGCCTCTTGGAGTGATTTTTTGATCCCTTCTCCTGCATCTTGTTAGCTCAAAATTAAATCCTAATTTCTATCCTAAAAACTAAAAAAAAGAACTCAAAAGAAAGCTAAGAAAAAGAGTCTAAAAAAGAAAAATCTAATTCTATACTAAAAAGCGGGTTGCCTCCCGTAAGCGCTATTTTTAACGTCGTCTGCCCGACGTGCTCCTTTGACTCAAGGTGGTTCCTGTGTAGCTATGTTGGAGTCTTGAGGTACCCCATAATTAGCTATGCAGTATCTGTGTGCCTGAGTTGCTAAATTAGGTCCTTTTTCTTCTATCAGTATGCCCGGTATTCCTACATGATGGTTAGTGAAATCCGGAAACCAAGGTGGTTTGGATTCCTCTGTAGTGCATATGATGGGGCATGGTGTAGGAATAAAAGATAAGGAATGACCGTCTTTAGCAGATTCATGATTAGAGTACATACCTTGGTTGTATTTGTGCATGTCGGACTCGGTGATTTGCCGATGAGGCTTGGTAGGGATGGCTGAATCGATTTCTGGTTGAGTCAACTCGATTTGTGCGACTGCAATTGGGTTGTTTGCATTCTGATCCAAATTGAATTCCACCCGTTCCTCTCCAATATCAAATGTGAGGAGTCCTTTTCGCACATCAACTCTTGCACCTGCTGTGGCTAAAAAGGGTCTGCCCAGAATTATGGGGACATGAGGGTCTTCAGGCATATCGAGGACGATGAAATCATTTGGTATAAAGAATTTCCCGACTTGAGTCGGATAATCATCCACGACTCCTGTGGCCTTAACACATGATCCATCTGCCATGTACAGATTCATATCTACCGGCTCTAGTGGTCCCATATTAGCTTTAGACCAGATTGAGAGAGGAACTAAACTAGCACTGGCGCCCAGATCACGTAAAGTTTTGAACTTGTGGTTGCCTATGCCGATTGTTATTGCAAATCTCCCTGGGTCTCCTAGCTTTTCTGGTAGAGATATCGATCTAACTTCATCATGCAGCTCTGTAATGGATCTTTTCCTGCTAAGAATATCCTTCAAAAACTTTGTGTAAGCCGACATTTCGCTTAGGGCTTCAGCGAATGGGATGGAAATATTAATGCCCTGAAGAATCTTTACGAAACGCTTGAACTTACTCTCAGTAGAGTCCATAGATTTCTTAGTTGGAAATGGAAGAGATTTCACCATCCTCGGAACCAAGTTAGGCTCGAGAGGTGAGAGTACCGGGTCGTTACTGGGATCGTCAGGTGACCTCGGTGGGTCGTTACCGACACTGATGGGGTCGTTAACTACCCTGGAGTGGAGAGGAAGACTCGGTCTAGAAAACTTACCTGGGGTAGGGTCGTCAGTAACCCCGAAGCCTCGTCACCTTGGTAAATGGGCTCGTTATTTGCTCTCGCTGGTTCGTTAACGAGCTGTTTGGTGACGTCCTCTTCCTCCTTGTCCTCAGCTTGAACTCGTTCTGGCAATGTCTTCCCGCTCCTAAGGTGCACCGCTGCTATTTGTCCCCTGGGGTTCTCCTCGGGGCGGCCCGGGAGTTGCCCTGGTGGTCTCGGAATCTGGGCAACAAGGTTCCCTAGTTGGGAGTCAACACTCTTCTTCCATATATCGAACTCTCCCCATCTTTTATTTTGTTGGTTCAGGTTGGCTTGTACTTCGTTAACTTTGGTGGTCACGCCGTTAATGCCTTGTAATCCTTGAACCCATGATGGTGGCTCCTGATGGCCTGGAGGTCGATAAGGTGTAGGTCGTCTATCTGGTGGAGGCATTGCAAAATTTTGATTGGTATTCTGATTGCCCCATGCCTGATAGTTGTTTGACCTGTCATTGTAACTAGGCTGGTTCCTGTATGGTCCTCTCATATAATTCATCTCAGCTATTGTCTCAGCGGCTCTAACCTGCTCTATGTTAGTGCAAGCAGAAATACTATGTGCAGAAGAACCACATTCTTGACATGATTGAGAGGATTTCAGGAAACTTACCTGCTTCTTCAGACGGTTGACCTCATCTTGCAAGAATTGATTTTTAACATCCGAGTCAACTTCGTCTCGGTTAGGTACGTAGAGACGTTTCTGAGGTTGTGGAGTCTGTTGGGTTCCATACATGGCATCGTAATTGGAAAGTTTATCCAACAGTTCCCATGCTTCCGTCGGGTTCATCTCTATAAAACCGCACGCAGTATGCGTGTTGATGCGGTTTTTGGTCTCTGCGTTGATACCCTGGAAAAATATTTCTTGCAAAACATATAAAGGTTGCCCATGAGTGGGGCATTGTCTAAGCATCTCTTTGAATCTTTCCCATGTTTCAACGAATGTTTCATTAGGCAGCTGGTGATAGGAGGTGATGTGTTTCCTTAACTCCGTCGTCTTAGCAGGAGGGAAGAACTTTGTAAGAAATTGATCGTACAAGGCTTTCCAAGTCCTGATAGACTTAGAAGGTAGGCTCTCCAACCAGCTCAGGGCCTTTCCAGTAAGGGACCATCTAAAAGCTTTTAACAGAACATATTCAAGTGAGACACCTTCAGCAGCTATGGTGTCACATAAATCAATAAAGTTTCTAATATGCTCCATAGGGCACTCAATAGGTTTCCCTTCAAACTGAGCCCGTTTAATCAAGGATATGAATTGAGACTTGATCTCAAAGGGTTTCTCTATCGCAAGAAGCACAATTGGAGATTCTGGCACCCTCAGTTCTGCATGCATGTATTGTTTGGCATTCCTTGGATAGGCATTCAGCTCCTCTTGTAGACGAGCATTAGCAACTCGTTGACGCTCAGCTTCAGCGGCCGTGCCTTCTTTCTCCGTCTTCAACGCCTCCATCTGATTTCGGAGGTCTTCCATTTGAACAGCCATCTCTTCCGGTGTGGCCATGGCTCGGTTTTCTCGGAGTCTACGGTGCAGTGAACGTTCGGGTTCTGAGTAATAACCAGTGTTGTCAAACTTGAGCCTTCGTCGTACTACCGGCATACGCTGAGAAAACAGACAAAGAAAACAAAAATTAAAAACAAAAATGGGGTCGGGCTATTCCCGAACCCACAGATAAACCAACAAACACGTTGCTTCCCCGGCAACGGCGCCAATTTGTTGAGAGGGTTTGTTGACAACAAATAAATTTATATCAAGACCCCGCTGTTGTATAGCAGAGTCAGGTTCGTCCGCAGGGAGAAAGTTTGTATCAAGTTTTGTTACTTATCACGCAAGCAATCAAACAAAGCAAGGATTTTTAACAAGGAAAGAAGAAATCTAAGGTAAAGGTATCACCACAACAATAATCATGCATGCCAAACGCTAATGAAACACATAGATCATGCTTTTATCACATAAAGGCGCTAACTTTCGTTAACTTTAAGCAAGTAAATCAATTAACTTTCGCTAAATCAATAAACTTACTATCTATCTCTTCTACTTCAACTAGGATAAATCCGTTTTCGCTTCAAAACCCTAATTTGACTATTCCGATTCAAGGTTTCTACTTTCGCTTCAACTATGAATGAGAAATTCCTTTCAACTTTCGTTTCAAGGATTAAGAACAAGAGAGAAGATTCATGCAATAAAAACAATCAATACATGATCATAAACAAGCATGCACAACCATTGTTGGGTTTAACCCCAACCTTAGAGAGGAAGACTACTCACAATTCATAATTAAAAACAACTAAATTAAATAAAAGAGAAAGCTTACAACCGAATCCACAACGATAGTTCTTCTCACAAATCCCACTCGTCTCCCCCTCTCACACGCCTCCTCTCTCTCCCTTCCTCCTCCTCTAACTTGAATGATACGAAAACTAAAGAGGGGACAAGTGTATTTATAGAGAAACTAATCTATCTTAAATCTATCTTTAAGGAAATAAATCTATCTTAAATCTAACTATAAGGAAATAATATATTCTAATAAAATATATCCCTTCTATCTATCTAATAACATAAAAGGAAATAGGATAAAAGCTCATTAATAGCACCGACTCAGTCTCGCTACTCCTCGCGGTGCCTCGTTAACGACCTTGACAGGGTCGTTAACGACCCTGTTCAGCACTTCGAACAGTCTTGAGTAAAACTTGCGTAGAAGATTCGTTACAACTCCGTTTGACTCGATTCTTTTTCCTATATTCTTGTAACGAATTTCTCTATCTCTTTCCAAGCTCAAAATTGATCTTCAATGACTTTACTTGAGCGCTTAATCTTCATCTTCACTTCATTCTTGAGTGCTATCTTCACCAGTTTTGCTCCTTTCTTCAAAAATTGCTCCAAAAAGCTTCTAAAAACCTACAAAACACCACCAAAGCTTATGTAGACTCCATATCTCAAGAAAATACAAAAACCTACACAAACGACTCAAAATAAAACACAAAACTAAAGAAAAAGACACAAACACACTAAAAACACACCCTAAAAACACGACTAAAAAGGCGGACATCAACGAGGCTGTAAGGGCTTGATTTCTTCGACACTTCATCTCGTAAATTCTTGGACATTAACTTCTTCAAACTTGTATTCCCCTGTCTTTCACTGTAGCGCTCCAAATTCAGCTCCATATAGCACTTTTCCTTGCTAAAACCTACAAAATACACAAAATAGAGTAGCTTCCATACTTTCCATGAAAATATGCAAAACTATCCAAAAACACACTAAACTAAACCGAAACTTATCAAAACTAAACCTAATAAACAAAGAAAACCCTACTAAAAACTATACTAAAACATGAACATCAAAATACCCCATACTTAGACTTGCTTGTCCTCAAGCAATCACTAAACACTTACCAAAACCAAACAAACATACTCATCAAGAAATAGCCATTTTCTGAAAAGCAACATCTACACATGAGAAAATTATAGAAAAGGATACTTAACATCATTACACATATATGCACCAAAATAGACATAAGAAAATACAATCCAACCTCACAAGGGATATAATGTGTTTCACTCAACTCTCAAGTGTTTAGGCTTATAAATTCAATCTCTCAACTCAATCCAATATACAAAAACTCATAGAAATTGGAACTTATATCACCAATACTCTCCGCCCAAGATTTGTCAAAACAAGCAAAAATCATCAAGAGAAACTTAGGCTCAATGAAAAACTTCATAGAAGCTTCCATTCGGCCGGGTTGTAATGGGGCTTGGTAAAGACAATAAGGCGTGGAAAATATTTTGGCTATGTGGTGCTAATAATATCCGGGAATCAAAGACTCCTAAAAATTCACATAAACAAAACACTCATAAAATATACCAAACTCACTCTTCATTATGCACACTCTCTTTACTCACCCAACATATCCTAGAAAGTCTCATAAGAAATAAAAGAATCTCTGACTTTATCTATAAACACATATGCACTTCAAACTTCTTTCTTTTCTCTTTTTCTTTTTTTTTTCTCTTCTCTTTCTTTCGCTGCCTAGTTAACGAGCCCACTTCAGGGTCATTAACGATCCTCATCGTGTATTCTTCCATCAAATAACTTCATTTTGTGCATTATTTTTCAAGAGATCTTTCTTATTACAAGTAAAACAAAAGACTTTCAATCTACCCTTCCCAATAATTCCCCAATCACACCAAACAATATATGTCACCTCTCCTTTACACTCAACAAAAAATACCTCTCCAATCTAAGTCCTAATCCCCGGATAGGGTCAAGCTTATCTCGGCTAAGGAAAATTTTGTGGAGCTAAAAATAAAGGCTTCGGGCTAGAATTGGTTATCAAAAAGAAGAATCATGTAAAGGTAGATAAGGAATAATAGGGCTCATAAAAATAAGTTCTCCATCATATGATTTTCACAAGTAATGAACTATAAATCCCATACGGGTCTCAAGAAATAGATAACCATCACAATTCCAAGAGATAATATGCATAAGGAGAGTAAATCACACAAGAAAAGAAGAGGGATTTTTTATGTTCTCCCTATAAGGCCAAAAATAACTCACTAGGTAACAATTTTTGTTGTTGGATTGTATCACTTATGCTATAAAGTATATGTGCTCAATTTCATCAAATGCTATCTTCTTCTAAAAACAATTTCAAGTTAAAGATTCTGGCTATACTATTAAAGACATGCTTGCAAGGAATTATATGATTAAGCTAGCAACTACTATCATAGAACCTAAGAAAGGGATATTTATCAATTCTAAAACTTTTTTTTTTAATTTTTTTTTTCGAAATTACTCAAAACACATAAACACATAAGACAACAAATTTTCTATTTTCTCCCACCGCATACTTAAATTTACAGTGTCCCCACTGTAAGGAAAATAGGAAGAAGGAAAAGAAATAGAAAAGAAAACAAACAAAGAAAGATAAAATTAAGAAAGACAAAAACATAAAAACTTACAAAGTCTCAAAAGTGGAAAACAAGGAAAAACTGCATCTTCAGGCTGAATCACTAGTTTGGTGGAGGAAAGTAATGCTCAAAGTTTCCCATGAAGTCGTACATCGTCCTCCAACGCTCAGCGTCCTCCGTCTCTCGCTGACGATGCCTCTCATCCTCCATCGACATACGAGCAGAATAGACGGTCTCCCATCTATCCATCCTCCGAAGAATGTGGTCCTGCTGGAGGTGGAGTTGCTGCATCTGAGCAGAAAGATCCTCAGCCCATGGTGGTGGTATACTCGATCTTGTGTACTCGGGCTGAGGAGGTGGTGGATAGTGAGGCTGGAAATGGTCTTGATACAACACCGGGTTGTATGGCATGAGTCCATAGGACTGAGGGTCGGTAGGAGCAGGTGGTGGATCGACAGAAGCTCTCGGTGCCTCGTTAACGAAGCTAGGTGCTTCGTTAGAAGTATAGGAAGGAGGCTGGAAATGGTCGTTAACGAGCCTGGTGGGCTCGTCAACGAGGACGTTGGTGCCCAAAGCTTCCGTGTCGATGTCTTCATCCTCGAGGTTAAGCTCCTCGGTGCCACCCTCGGTGTCGCCTTCTTCAGTGTCATCGCCAATTACCTCGGTATCCTCATCTTCATCTTCATCTTCCTCCATTGCTTCTTCCTCTCGCTCAAATCTTGTCTCACACGGCCGTAGTGATAGCTCATCCTCCGGCTTAGGCTCTAACGGGTAAGCATGCCCCGTCCACGCCTCGTACCAATTTGATACATAGAGTAACTCCAGCTTGTCGAGGGTGGGCCTAACGAAGCGGTCTTGAACTTTTACTTTGAATCCTCCTTCGGCTTGGATGAAAATACCGGAACTATACCAATAGTTCTTGTTGAGGAGTTGAGCGTGGGCCGGTGGGTAGCGAGTGAGGTCAACTCCCAGGTTTTTAGCCAAAAGGCTAACCAAGTTTCCACACCAAACCTCCTTGGACTTGGTTGATTTCTCGACGTAGTAGAGCCATTCGTACCCCAAATTCAAGGGGTCGGGCTCCTCGAAAAATATGGTGCGGAGACAAGCAACTTCCGTCCTCGTTGGCCAGTTTAACTCTCTCTTTGGCCAAAACATAGCGGCTAGGACTCGGAGAATAATCCTGAAGATGGGGTTGATGATGCTTGCCCCAGATAATGCCGCTGTGGAGGATTGTTCTTCCCCCGTGATGTAGCTCCATGTCCTAGTCACCCTGTAGTCTTTCAAACTGTAGTCTCTGGACGGGTTTGGAAGCTCTAGGATTGCGTTGAACTCTGCCATGGTGAACTCACGGCTCACGTTACCGAGCCGAAATCGGATTCGTCCCGCCGAAGTCTTTGACGGGAAGCTCGTCTCTAGAGTGGCCAAGAAATCGGATGTGAGAGCCGGAAAGTGTGGTAAATTCTCCTTCTTCAGGAGATGGGATGCACCAAGGATAAGGAAGGCTTCCTTGACATCCGTGTAGATCCCAGTGTTGAGAGCACTAGACATCGAGAACCAACGGGTGTTGTGGTCCTTCTCTAGAATGGCACGGTATCGATGCACTTGGCCTTGAGTACTCAAAATCACGTTGTCCATGCGAGGTGGGGATGGGGACCTCTGGTTCCTTCTCTTCTTCTGAGCTCGGGTAGCGGGTCTACTTGAACTTATCATGAGATCTACGAAATAATCAAAAACTTTTCCAAGATAAGATCCACTCAAAAATAGATAGGCAAGAGACCCCATACTTGGTCTCGAAATAGCCTCGGAATTATTCGTTAACTACCCAATTGTATCGTTTACGAATCTGGACTGGTTGTTGAATTTTGAGGTTATGCAGGGTCGTTAACGAGCCTGGGTGGGTCGTTAACGAGTCGCCGAGAACAAGATCGCAGAATTCCGAGTTTACTCTACTTTAAAATCAAGCCAAAATTCGAGCATGCAATCCTCTAATCTCCTCACTAGCCACACAATCGGAAATACGCACCCCATACTTGCTCGATTACCCAACCCGAACATGCTAATTTTTACCCAAAATTTTGACATGCAAAGTTTGTAGCTTGATACTAGAACAAGAAAAGTTCATGCTTTTCACAATTAACGTCTCACCGTAAAACATCCAACATGAATATCCCTCTCTAGATCTAGAAAAACAAAGAAAAAATCACACCCATGGGCAATATTTAATCATGAACACCGATCCTCTATATAAACTCAATCCTAGACATGAAATTTCTACCCTAAAAATCATAAATCATGCAATTCGAGTCAGGGTTTAGAAAACATACCGGAGAACCGAGAAATTTGAAGAACAAGGGGTCGGAAATTGGGTGAGTAACGAGCTCGGTGAGGGCTATCGAAAGCTCGGATCTTCGATGTTGGAGGGAAGGATTTCCGATTTCGGTAACGACGGTTGCTCGGTGATGGTTGGCGCGGGATTCCGATCGGTGGGAGAGGGTCTTCAAAGGGTTTTGGTTGAGTTTTTGATTTGAAAGGATTTGAGAGTGAAAGAGATTTGGGAGGGGTAGAAGGGTTATATAGGAGAGGGAAGGGATAGGAAGGGGTAGAGGGGTGGCGGCTAGGGTAGTAAAAAAAGATAGACTAGGTTAAAAAAAAACTTACCTGCCCCGTTTTGCCGAATCGGGTCGTCCGAACCGGGTCGTTAACGACCCTGAGTGGGTCGTTAACGAGCCACGGTAGCGTCTTGGAGTGATTTTTCGATCCCTTCTCCTGCATCTTGTTAGCTCAAAATTAAATCCTAATTTCTATCCTAAAAACTAAAAAAAAGAACTCAAAAGAAAGCTAAGAAAAAGAGTCTAAAAAAGAAAAATCTAATTCTATACTAAAAAGCGGGTTGCCTCCCGTAAACACTATTTTTAACGTCGTCTGCTCGACGTGCTCCTTTGACTCAAGGTGGTTCTTGTGTAGCTATGTTGGAGTCTTGAGATACCCCATAATTAGGTATGCAGTTTCTGTGTGCCTGAGTTGCTAAATTAGGTCCCTTTTCTTCTATCAGTATGCCCGGTATTCCTACATGATGGTTAGTGAAATCCGGAAACCAAGGTGGTTTGGATTCCTCTGTAGTGCATATGATGGGGCATGGTGTAGGAATAAAAGATAAGGAATGACCGTCTTTAGCAGATTCATGATTAGAGTACTTACCTTGGTTGTATTTGTGCATGTCGGACTCGGCGATTTGCCGATGAGGCTTGGTAGGGATGGCTGAATCGATTTCTGGTTGAGTCAACTCGATTTGTGCGACTGCAATTGGGTTGTTTGCATTCTGATCCAAATTGAATTCCACCCGTTCCTCTCCAATATCAAATGTGAGGAGTCCTTTTCGCACATCAACTCTTGCACCTGCTGTGGCTAAAAAGGGTCTGCCCAGAATTATGGGGACATGAGGGTCTTCAGGCATATCGAGGACGATGAAATCATTTGGTATAAAGAATTTCCCGACTTGAGTCGGATAGTCATCCACGACTCCTGTGGCCTTGACACATGATCCATCTGCCATGTACAGATTCATATCTACTGGCTCTAGTGGTCCCATATTAGCTTTAGACCAGATTGAGAGAGGAACTAAACTAGCAGTGGCGCCCAGATCACATAAAGCTTTGAACTTGTGGTTGCCTATGCCGATTGTTATTGCAAATCTCCCTGGGTCTCCTAGCTTTTCTGGTAGAGATATCGATCTGACTTCATCATGCAGCTCTGTAATGGATCTTTTCCTGCTAAGAATATCCTTCAAAAACTTTGTGTAAGCCGGCATTTCGCTTAGGGCTTCAGCGAATGGGATGGAAATATTAATGCCCTGAAGAATCTTTACGAAACGCTTGAACTTACTCTCAGTAGAGTCCATGGATTTCTTAGTTGGAAATGGAAGAGATTTCACCATCCTCGGAACCAAGTTAGGCTCGAGAGGTGAGAGTACCGGGTCGTTACTGGGATCGTCAGGTGACCTCGGTGGGTCGTTATCGACCCTGATGGGGTCGTTAACTACCCTGGAGTGGAGAGGAAGACTCGGTCTAGAAAACTTACTTGGGGTAGGGTCGTCAGTAACCCCGAAGCCTCGTCACCTTGGTAAATGGGCTCGTTATTTGCTCTCGTTGGTTCGTTAACGAGCTGTTTGGTGACGTCCTCTTCCTCCTTGTCCTCAGCTTGAACTCGTTCTGGCAATGTCTTCCCGCTCCTAAGGTGCACCGCTGCTATTTGTCCCCTGGGGTTCTCCTCGGGGCGGCCCGGGAGTTGCCCTGGTGGTCTAGGAATCTGGGCAGCAAGGTTCCCTAGTTGGGAGTCAACACTCTTCTTCCTTATATTGAACTCTCCCCATCTTTTATTTTGTTGGTTCAGGTTGGCTTGTACTTCGTTAACTTTGGTGGTCACGCCGTTAATGCCTTCTTGTAATCCTTGAACCCATGATGGTGGCTCCTGATGGCCTGGAGGTCGATAAGGTGTAGGTCGTCTATCTGGTGGAGGCAGTGCAAAATTTTGATTGGTATTCTGATTGCCCCATGCCTGATAGTTGTTTGACCTGTCATTGTAACTAGGCTGGTTCCTGTATGGTCCTCTCATATAATTCATCTCAGCTATTGTCTCAGCGGCTCTAACCTGCTCTATGTTAGTGCAAGCAGAAGTACTATGTGCAGAAGAACCACATTCTTGACATGATTGAGAGGATTTCAGGAAACTTACCTGCTTCTTCAGACGGTTGACCTCATCTTGCAAGAATTGATTTTTAACATCCGAGTCAACTTCGTCTCGGTTAGGTACGTAGAGACGTTTCTGAGGTTGTGGAGTCTGCTGGGTTCCATACATGTCATTGTAATTGGAAAGTTTATCCAACAGTTCCCATGCTTCCGTCGGGTTCATCTCTATAAAACCGCACGCAGTATGCGTGTTGATGCGGTTTTTGGTCTCTACGTTGATACCCTGGAAAAAGATTTCTTGCAAAACATATAAAGGTTGCCCATGAGTGGGGCATTGTCTAAGCATCTCTTTGAATCTTTCCCATGTTTCAACGAATGTTTCATTAGGCAGCTGGTGATAGGAGGTGATGCGTTTCCTTAACTCCGTCGTCTTAGCAGGAGGGAAGAACTTTGTAAGAAATTGATCGTACAAGGCTTTCCAAGTCCTGATAGACTTAGAAGGTAGGCTCTCCAACCAGCTCAGGGCCTTTCCAGTAAGGGACCATCTAAAAGCTTTTAACAGAACATATTCAAGTGAGAAACCTTCAGCAGCTATGGTGTCACATAAATCAATAAAGTTTCTAATATGCTCCATAGGGCACTCAGTAGGTTTCCCTTCAAACTGAGCCCGTTTAATCAAGGATATGAATTGAGACTTGATCTCAAAGGGTTTCTCTATCGCAGGAAGCACAATTGGAGATTCTGGCACCCTCAGTTCTGGATGCATGTACTGTTTGGCATTCCTTGGATAGGCATTCAGCTCCTCTTGTAGACGAGCATTAGCAACTCGTTGACGTTCAGCTTCAGCGGCCGCGCCTTCTTTCTCCGTCTTCAACGCCTCCATCTGATTTCGGAGGTCTTCCATTTGAAGATCCATCTCTTCCGGTGTGGCCATGGCTCGGTTTTCTCGGAGTCTACGATGGAGTGAACGTTCGGGTTCTGAGTAATAACCAGTGTTGTCAAACTCGAGCCTTCGTCGTCTTACCGGCATACGCTGAGAAAACAGACAAAGAAAACAAAAATTAAAAACAAAAACGGGGTCGGGCTATTCCCGAACCCACAGATAAACTAACAAACATGTTGCTTCCCCGACAACGACGCCAATTTGTTGAAGGAGGGTTTTTTGACAACAAATAAATTTATAAGTCAAGACCCCGTTGTGTTTTGGGAAGTCAGGATCGTTCCACAGGAAGAAAGGTTGTTCGTTTATCGACTACTAAAAAGCATACAAAATCAAACAAAAACACACAAGCAGCCTCGTTAACGACGTTGTCAGGGTCGTTAACGAACCACCGTACACAAAAGACTCAAAACTAACGACCTAAATAAATTCAGTACCGAGCCAAGTAACTCATCAACGAAATTCACTTGAGATAATTCAAATAAAAACAAAGATCTAGGACTAGGGATACCACAACATAGCCAAGCATATAAACTCGTAAGAAGAATAGATCATGCCTTTAAAAAGATATATTCATCAACTTTCGTTAACCATGAAGCAAATTAACCTACTTTCGCAACTTAACTCACTTAATTGTTTGTTTTGGATCTAAAGCTTGAAACTTTCGTATTCAAACAATATCAATCTTCAAGTTACTAACTTTCTCTTTCAATCAAGTTAAAAACTCAAATTACCTCAACTTTCATCTCGGTATAGACACGACAAACAATCTTAATAATAGATAAAAGGCATTCAACACACAATCTTACTAATCAAACATGCTCAACTATGCCGGGCTTAACCCCGATCCTAGAAAAGAAAACTACTCACTAATCATAACTATGAAACAAATAAACTCTATAAAAGAAACCATTGAAAACAAACTAATACTCAAATTAAATAGAAAATATTGTCTTACAGAAAAATCAGAAGAGAACCCAAAACAAACAAATATCGAACCGAAATACTCGATCAACGAACTCGGTAACTCTCGTCCACCGACCCGACGACTCAACTCCGATCCTCTCCTTGGCTCTCTCGGCTCCTCCTCTTCTCTCTCTATTTCTCTATGGTCGATTCCCCTCTTAAGCTAAATAAGAGGGCTATTTATTCTAAAAACAAGGCTAAAACTAATAAGGCTATAAGATAAAAAACTTTCCTAAAAGATAAAAATAAAATCCTAAAAAGATAGAAACAAAATCTAAGAAGATAACAAGACCTAAAATATAATATAATAACCCTAAAAAATCACAAAAAGATACTCTACCGACACGGAAATAATTTCTCGCACAGGATCGGTGAGTTACAAAGTTAAACTCTCGAAATTCCTATTACGTGGCCTCGTTAACGAGCCCTTACAGCCTCGTTAACGAGCCTGGGCTTGATTTCTTCCACACTTCATCTCGTAAATTCTTGGACATTAACTTCTTCAAACTTGTATTCCTCTGTCTTTCACTGTAGCGCTCCAAATTCAGCTCCATATAGCACTTTTCCTTGCTAAAACCTACAAAATACACAAAATAGAGTAGCTTCCATACTTTCCATGAAAATATGCAAAACTATCCAAAAACACACTAAACTAAACCTAAACTTATCAAAACTAAACCTAATAAACAAAGAAAACCCTACTCAAAACTAGACTAAAACATGAACATCAAAATACCCCATACTTAGACTTGCTTGTCCTCAAGCAATCACTAAACACTTACGAAAACCAAACAAACATACTCATCAAGAAATAGCCATTTTCTGAAAAGCAACATCTACACATGAGAAAACTATAGCAAAGGATACTTAACATCATTACACATATATGCACCAAAATAGACATAAGAAAATACAATCCAACCTCACAAGGGATATAATGTGTTTCACTCAACTCTCAAGTGTTTAGGTTTATAAATTCAATCTCTCAACTCAATCCAATATACAAAAACTCATAGAAATTGGAACTTATATCACCAATACTCTCAACCCAAGATTTGTCAAAACAAGCAAAAATCATCAAGAGAAACTTAGGCTCAATGAAAAATTTCATAGAAGCTTCCATTCGATCGGGTTGTAATGGGGCTTGGTAAAGACAATAAGGCGTGGAAAATATTTTGGCTATGTGGTGCTAATAATATCCGGGAATCAAAGACTCCTAAAAATTCACATAAACAAAACACTCATAAAATATACCAAACTCACTCTTCATTATGCACACTCTCTTTACTCACCCAACATATCCTAGAAAGTCTCATAAGAAATAAAAGAATCTCTGACTTTATCTATAAACACATATGCACTTCAAACTTCTTTCTTTTCTCTTTTTCTTTTTTTTCTTCTCTTTCTTTCGCTACCCCGTTAACGAGCCCACTTCAGGGTCGTTAACGATCCTCATCGAGTATTCTTCCATCAAATAACTTCATTTTGTGCATTATTTTTCAAGAGATCTTTCTTATTACAAGTAAAACAAAAGACTTTCAATCTACCCTTCCCAATAATTCCCCAATCACACCAAACAATATATGTCACCTCTCCTTTACACTCAACAAAAAATACCTCTCCAATCTAAGTCCTAATCCCCGGATAGGGTCAAGCTTATCTCGGCTAAGGAAAATTTTGTGGACCTAAAAATAAAGGCTTTAGGCTAGAATTGGTTATCAAAAAGAAGAATCATGTAAAGGTAGATAAGGAATAATAGGGCTCATAAAAATAAGTTCTCCATCATATGATTTTCACAAGTAATGAACTATAAATCCCACACGGGTCTCAAGAAATAGATAACCATCACAATTCCAAGAGATAATATGCATAAGGAGAGTAAATCACACAAGAAAAGAAGAGGGATTTTTTATGTTCTCCCTATAAGGCCAAAAATAACTCACTAGGTAACAATTTTTGTTGTTGGATTGTATCACTTATGCTATAAAGTATATGTGCTCAATTTCATCAAATGCTATCTTCTTCTAAAAACAATTTCAAGTTAAAGATTCTGGCTATACTATTAAAGACATGCTTGCAAGGAATTATATGATTAAGCTAGCAACTACTATCATAGAACCTAAGAAAGGGATATTTATCAATTCTAAAACTTTTTTTTTATTTTTTTTTTTCGAAACTACTCAAAACACATAAACACATAAGACAACAAATTTTCTATTTTCTCCCACCCCATACTTAAAATTACAGTGTCCCCATTGTAAGGAAAATAGGAAGAAGGAAAAGAAATAGAAAAGAAAACAAACAAAGCTACACGGCGCCAATTTGTTGCAGGAGGGTTTCTTGACAACAAATAAATTTATAAGTCAAGACCCCGCTGTGTATAGCGAAGTCAGGATCGTTCCACAGGAAGCAAGGTTGTTCGTTTATCGACTACTAAAAAGCATACAAATCAAACAAAAACACACAAGCAGCTTCGTTAACGACGTTGTCAGGGTCGTTAACGAACCACCGTACACAAAAGACTCAAACTAACGACCTAAATAAATTCAGTACCGAGCCAAGTAACTCAGCAACGAAATTCACTTGAGATAATTCAAATAAAAACAAAGATTTAGGACTAGGGATACCACAACATAGCCAAGCAAATAAACTCGTAAGAATAATAGATCATGCCTTTAAAAAGATATATTCATCAACTTTCGTTAACCATGAAGCAAATTAACCTACTTTCGCAACTTAACTCACTTAATTGTTTGTTTTGGATCTAAAGCTTGAAACTTTCGTATTCAAACAATATCAATCTTCAAGTTACTAACTTTCTCTTTCAATCAAGTTAAAAACTCAAATTACCTCAACTTTCATCTCGGTATAGACACGACAAACAATATTAATAATAGATAAAAGGCATTCAACACACAATCTTACTAATCAAACGTGCTCAACTATGTCGGGCTTAACCCCGATCCTAGAAAAGAAAACTACTCACTAATCATAACTATGAAACCAATAAAACTACTACTCAAATTAAATAGAAAATATTGTCTTACAGAAAAATCAGAAGAGAACCGAAAACAAACAAATATCGAACCGAAATACTCGATCAACGAACTCGGTAACTCTCGTCCACCGACCCGACGACTCAACTCCGATCCTCTCCTTGGCTCTCTCGGCTCCTCCTCTTCTCTCCCTATTTCTCTATGGTCGATCCCCCCTCTTAAGCTAAATAAGAGGGCTATTTATTCTAAAAAGAAGGCTAAAACTAATAAGGCTATAAGATAAAAAACTTTCCTAAAAGATAAAAATAAAATCCTAAAAAGATAGAAACAAAATCTAAGAAGATAACAAGACTTAAAATATAATATAATAACCCTAAAAAAATCACAAAAAGATACTCTACCGACACGGAAATAATTTCCCGCACAGGATCGGTGAGTTACAAAGTCAAACTCTCGAAATTCCTATTACGTGGCCTCGTTAACGAGCCCTTACAGCCTCGTTAACGAGCCTGGGCTTGATTTCTTCCATACTTCATCTCGTAAATTCTTGGACATTAACTTCTTCAAACTTGTATTCCTCTGTCTTTCACTGTAGCGCTCCAAATTCAGCTCCATATAGCACTTTTACTTGCTAAAACCTACAAAATACACAAAATAGAGTAGCTTCCATACTTTCTATGAAAATATGAAAAACTATCCAAAAACACACTAAACTAAACCTAAACTTATCAAAACTAAACCTAATAAACAAAGAAAACCCTACTAAAAACTATACTAAAACATGAACATCAATTTTCCTGCCGGAAAGAAACCCATTGGCTGTAAGTGGGTTTATAAGGTCAAGTACAAGTCTGATGGTACAGTTGAGAGGTACAAGGCTAGGCTGGTTGTTTTGGGTAATAATCAGAAAGCCGACATTGACTACAAGGAGACTTTTGCTCCTGTCGCCAAGATTGTTTTTGTTCGCACTTTTCTTGCTGTTGCTGCTATTCGCAATTGGGAGTTGCATCAGATGGATGTGCATAACGCTTTTCTTCATGGTGATTTGCATGAGGAGGTGTATATGCGTCCTCCTCCAAGATTTTCGAGTGCTTCTGGCAAGGTTTGTCGTCTTAATCGGTCTCTGTATAGACTTCGTTAGGCTCCTAGGAACTGGTTCGCCAAGCTTGCTACTGCTCTTCGCAGGTTTGGTTTCACTCAATCTCGTGCTGATTATTCGTTATTCTCTTATTCTCGGTCTGGTGTTTGCCTTTATGTTCTGGTCTATGTGGATGATCTTATTATTGCTGGGAATGATTCTGCTGTCATTGCTAAGTTCAAGGCACAATTGAGTTCCTGCTTTCACATGAAGGATCTCGGTTTGCTTAAGTATTTTCTCAGCATTAAGATAGCCCGCTTTGCTGAGGGATTGTTTTTGACTCAGCGGAAGTACACTCTTGATATTCTGACTGAGGCTGGTTTGCTTGGAAGCAAGACGTGTGAGTTCCCTATGGAACAGAATCACAAGCTTGCACTTTCTTCTGCCCCGTTGTTCGAGGCACCTGATCGCTACAGACGGTTAGTCAGGCGTCTTATTTATCTCACGATTACGCGTCCTGAAATTTGCTTTGCTGTTCATACTCTTGCCCAGTTTATGCAAAAGCCTAATATTGATCATTGGGATGCTGTTGTTCGGGTTCTTCGCTTTCTTAAGGGCCATCCTGGCCAGGGTGTTTTCTTATCCTCTGCGGGCAGTTTAGATCTTACTGCTTATTGTGATTCCGACTATGCGACGTGTCCTCTTACGCGTCGTTCGGTTACTAGGTACTTTGTTCAGCTTGGTTCTTCACCGGTTTCTTGGAAGACGAAGAAACAACATACTGTCTCCAGGTCCTCTGCTGAACCTGAATATCGTGCTATGGCAAGCGCTTGTTGTCAGCTTCTTTGGTTGAAAGAGTTGCTTCGTTCGCTTGGCATCTCTCATTCTGCTCCTATGCGCTTGTTTTGTGACAGTCAAGCCGCTCTACATATCGCTGCTAATCTGGTTTTTCATGATCGGACAAAGCACATAGAGGTTGATTGTCACTTTATTCGGGATCTTCTTCTTGCTGGGACGGTTTCTACTTCTCATATCCGCACTCATTCCCAGCCTGCCGACCTCCTCACTAAGGCCCTCGGTTCACAACAGTTTCAGTTACTTTTGGGCAAGTTGGGCATTCGTGATCTCCATGCTCCAACTTGAGGGGGAGTATTGGAATATATTATGTATATTTAGTTGCCTTTTATGTATTATATGTATATTTAGTTTCCTTTGTTAGTAGTTTAGGGTTAGCTGTAGACTTGTATATAAACGTTTCTACGTTCAATATCAAATCAGGGTTTTCAGGCCACACAATTCTTTAGAGTATGATACGTAGCAAAAATCAAACTTGTTCGCTCTAAACTATTTGGAAAATTATATATAACAAGCCCAAGTTAAGTATTGAGTCGGCTAGGCGCCTGTGCAGGAGTTTTATGTTTCACATGTAGAGTGTAGCTAGAATGAGAAAAAAGATTTGGATACTCTTGGTGGGGTGGCAAAGAAGTTAAGAGTAGTGGGATGGGAAAACGGAAAAGAAGGGCTCGTAAAGGGGGGAGAGAATAGTTAGTTTGATATGAGTCTTGCTAAGAGGAAATTTGATGAGGGTGGGCAAGGTGATATGGATGTGGATTTGGTGATGGAGGGGCAACGGAAGTTGAAAAAAAAAAGAAACTGAGATTGGCGGGAGAGACGGGAAGTCTCTCTTGCCGGACATTATGAATATAATAAGTTACAATCGTTGGGGATGGGAACGGCCCGGGCAATTGGGAGACCCACTAATTTAGTGAGGCGAGAGGCCCCGAGAATGATTTTTCTTATGGAAACAAAGAGTGATTGTAGGAAGATAGAAGACATTAAAGTTAGATGCTAATTTTTATAGTTTATATCCTGGTACAGCAAGAAAAATATGATTCTAGATTCTGACTGACTTCCCTAAAAAGTAAATAAATGACAATAATAAATTGAGGTATCCATCCACATTTAGCAACCCCATCTGCAAAACAGTACATACATGCAGTAAAAATTAAGACATATATGTTTAAATTGAAATAATGCTTAAAGATCATTTGAGAAAAGCTTAAAAATAAAATGTAGAAGGTATCTTGGTACATTTTGAAAGCCAAAACCTTTGGACCTTATATAAGCAGATGTCATAAGTTCAGTTCCATGTAATAGGGTGGCAATAGCCGCATAAAAGTAGCATAGAAACATGACACTGTAAGAAGGTTGGCTCTAAACTAATAATACAACAAAATGATCGAATTAGTTAATACATCAATGAGGCGGAGTGTAAATGTTACTTGAGCTGGATAGCGAAGCACAATAGGGTTAATAGTTCAATTTGTAGATATTCCACGGCCTTTGTTATTGAGTGATGAACCCATTCAGTTCTTGGTCCAATCAGAGGCTATAAAAGCAACATATATTTCAAGTTAATATGAATTAAGGTCCTGTTTGATTTGTCGTGACATATGAAAACGTAAACGTAAATGGAAACGAAATATATCTAGACCATTTTTAGTGTCATAATACATTTATATAACAAAATCATGCAACAACTTGTCCATTGTAAAAGTGGGATAGAAGGGAGTGACTCCACCATTTTGTTACCCACCCCCTTGGTGGAGGAATGATTGAGGTGGAGCAAGCCCCTTGGTGGAGGAATAATTGAAGTGAGCAAGCCCCCTTGATTTCTTTTTGTCAATGTATCATGACTAAAATGGACTACATTCATTTTCATTCCGTTTACGTTTCCATGTATTGCAATCAAACGGGACCTAAGAGAAATGAAAAAACATATCATGAATGATTTAATCTTTTCTTCCCCTTTCAAATAATTAGGTAACAACACGTACAACAAAGAAGAGTAAACTACATCCATTCTCTGAACACAACAAAGAAGAGTAAACTTATGCAAATCAATAAACTGTAAGGTAATCAACTTGATCAAGGGACTGAAAAAAAGGAATCGATCATAAAAGAACATGACCTGACCTGAGATGAATATGAATCAGAGTTCAAATCATTCTCTGAACATAAAGCTATCAATAGAAAGAAACTGAAATCAGGACTACACGGTGAATAGCCATTTAAAACTTCTTGACGAATAAACAACTTATTAATTAGTCCACAACCAATTAATTCAAAGTTGAGATGCTCCATGTCCCTGACCCTAATTAATTTTGCCATTATTAGGTTCCTCATTATCCGATCCGAGAGGGAAAGAATCTAGAGGAGTTTCCTAGTTTTTTTTATTTTTTTTTTATTTTTTGTAATTGGTAGTAAATTAAGGGTGTGTTTGTTGGGTATCAAAAATTAGTTGGAGTTTTCCAACTAGTTGCAGAAACTCGTATAAATACTGTTTGTTTGACACATAAAAACTAGCAACTAGTTGTAAAACTAGTTTTTTGACAAAGCTAGTTTTTAAAGCTTTTGCACTAGTTTTTAGAAGTTTTTCGAATTAAAAAAACAATTATTTTCTAAATAAGAATAATTCTATAATAAAATGAAATTTTAAATTATTAATTATCACAATAAACTAGTTGAACATTACCAAACAATGTTTATATATTTTTTTGAAATTTCAACTACTTTTACAGCTACTTTTACAACTCCAACTAGTTTTTTAATGACTTAACAAACATAGCCTAAGGAGGGAGAGGAGTTTCCTAGTTTTGGTTGGCAAAAACAACATTGACAAAAAAAGTGCACAAAAAAGAACAAAATTAAAAATACAATCTTCAAATAGCCTGAAAATTAAACCTGAATAAAGTATTAATGAACATATAATAGTAGAACTACGAATTTGTTTTATAAATTAATCATGTCATCAAGCTTTTTTGCCAACCACGACCACCAACGCTGCCAACGATATCTCTCACCGACGTATCTCATCGTCACCACTCCAATCGGCGCCCTCTTCTTCCCACCACAAGCAACGCTGACACCTTTAATTGCTAGCCAAGCTCTTCTATCGGCCGCCGCCACCAACGATGCCCTCCGATCAGCGCTCTCGATCTTCTAGCCACCACCAGCGATGCCATCATCTGGCTCGAGAATATAAAGAGATAAGAAAGAGAGATAAAGGAACCGAAACAAAATCAGAGAAAGATAGAGAGGAAGGAGGCGATGAAGATGCAAATCAGTACGTAGGAGGTGGCGAGGAAGGCAGTGGAAAGCATTTTCTCTATGTATAACGTAAAACAAAGAAGAGAGAGGAGCAAGAGCAAGAGAAAGATGCGTACTAAGAAAGACCAAATTAATCGTTTATGGAAAAATAAATAAAGTCATGCCAATTTAGATGTATAAGAACCGTAGATAGCTAAGTTATATAGTTAATCAACGGCCGGGGTTTGAGTAGTTCGTCGTTCTCTTATAATAGTATATTATATAATAGTATGGAAGTAGGGATATAGAATCTCTGATATTAACATGGTTTTCACACTATCAAAGACAAGCAACGAGCCAACCACATTTATAATTTTTGTCGAAAGCAGTGAGTTAATTGATTTGTTGAATTTCTGAATCTGCATTTTTCAAATGTTGAAAAGTAGTATAGTCAATTTCATTATGACATGAGAAAGGTGAAAGCAAAAGCATTGATATACACTTATTAAGAGCTGGTCAAATGTTGAAAAGTAGTATATAGTCAAATTTGATTGGTCTAACGTCCGTATTTTATAATTGTTTTTAGTCCACTGGCTAGACTTGTCAATCGGGTCAATCCGGATGGGTTTGGGTTCGGTTTAAATCGAGTTCGGTTTCGTTTCGGATCACATGTCAATTGGGTCGGGTTGTTGCGGGTTTTCGGTCCGGTCGGGTTGACCAACTGGTCTAAAATATCGTTCTTTTATTATTACTATAAAGTCCGCTATAAAGTTCGGTTTCGTTCTTTTATTATTACTATAAAGTCTGCTACAAGTGGGATGGAGGAGACACGTCTGAAAGACCCAGCGATGAAGTCCGCTACAAAATTGCACTCCCGAACAACGTGAGGGATACTCCAATCTTGGAAGCGAACCAACAAGCAATGGATATCCGCACACAGTAACTCAATCTCCCACGGGCAGCGCCAGTCACCGAGCACGACATTGACCAGTTGCAAATTATCGCCTTCAATCTGGATCCGTCGAATGCCACGTCTGATGGCCTCGAAAAGTCCCTGGCGCAAGGCGGTGGTCTCGGATATCAGAACTGTAACACCCCCTTCCTACCCTAGAGGTATTACCGCCAGTAACCTCGATTAAGACTAAACCGAAGCTACCCAAGGCTTTAAACCTGACAGAACTTACTAGAACAAGGTAAATGAAACCATTTAAAACCTAACAAAATCAAGTAAAACTTTACAGCGGAAAAGAGAATAAAAGGTCTTATACAAGCCTTAACTTAAAAAGAATTAGTAAATAAATAGAACAACCTTCTATTTAAACAAAATCTTCATCCAGTCTTCCTTAAGTTCTTATTTCTGAAACTCAGCTTCGCTTTGAAATAGTTCAACCATGATCTTCACTCAAGTATATCCATTGGAAACCTTTCTTCAACTTCTGGAGCTTCAAACCTGTGAATCTACCTCTTGAATCAACTTCTAAGAAGAACCTGATGTGCCGTAAACCAACGGTGGACACCAGCCGACCATATAAAAGAAAAGAAGATGGACGGGTTAGTCTAATGAAAGACTAAGCAAGCGGAGAAACTAAATTGGTTCTTATGGTTGTAACTAAACATGTTGGCATCCAAATCCGATTAGACTCGGATTATGATCCAACAGTTAGCAGTCTTATAGAAAATAAGAAGGAGACTTGCATAAACAAGAGAGAGAACATCACAGCTTGTGGTTTCTTTAAGAAGCATAAACAATTGTTGGGAACTCATATTAATCACATCACATTTTGAAAAGCCTCCATCGATTAATTAGATTGACTTAACCAAAGTTTGATTAAGAATCATTCATAACCAGGAGCAAGAATGGCCTTCCGACTGGACGAACCATTCAGGTATATTAATGTGCCTAATGCACTTATCTTATATTACTTTTAAACCTTTCACAAACAGGTTGGTGGCTTTTAATCGGCTCGAACTACTGCCGAAATATTTTGGTATTGTAGAGATCATCGGAGTATTTCATCCATGGTCATCTACCCTGTACCAAGAACACAGGACTTAAGCTATCCTTGATCTTTCATTTGCATATGGTGAGGTAGAGATCAGAGAGGCCTATTACCCTGTCGTCTACACTGCACTGTGCCAATTGCACTTAGCTAAAGTGCGCATCACCCCTCTCACACGAAGAGCAGGGGAAGAGTCATGACCCACCATTAGGATTAGGCCCCTCCTAATGTAATATTGTTTTAAAGAGAGGATATGGAACCACGTTCCCCTCCCTGAAACTACCTTAATTCAATAACAATGTCTCAGCGTGAGACAGCATACAAGGTCACCCATATTGGACCTAAATCCAGTTCTACCGCAAAACTGAATAAACCACATGGTCATTATTTCTAACAAATATAACAACCTATCATATTTTATTAAGCACACAAGTTGTTCCGAACACAAATATTAAATGGGATTCAATTCCTCATTTAATAACCATAATGCAAGAGAGAACCGTCCACTTACCTTAGTAGGCGTGCTCAACGTCCTTAGCAATTCAACAATAATCTTTATCACCCTTCTCTCAAATATAACAAAAGATTTCTCAACAACGAGCTCATGGATACACTTCTTAGTTGTATACTCAACTCCTACAATTTCCTAATCGATAAACGATTTGATTTCCGAATATCGATTTATAGTAAATCCTTAGTTATCATGCTTTAAGGAGCCATCTTGGAGGAATTATAACTAATTATCCGCTTCACTTTTGAAACAATTTTCTAAATAAAAAATTGTTCATTAGTAACAGTTCTTAAAGGTGACCAAATCTCGGATCAAACGGATTAACAACGAATCCGGAGTAATTATCCGAAGTCCTTTACCTGCCAACCGGTGTCAAAACTTGTATTCGCTATAACTAAAGATCCTGACGTCCGTTTCTCGAGCGGTTTGAACCTGTGAGACCGTAGCAACGTCAAGATTATAAAAACCATAAATTTAATTAGTAAAGCGGAATCAAAAGGCCCTTACGGTGGCTTCGCAACCAACCCGCTATTTAATTTCGATCGTATATACCTTCACTCGAGCCCATGGCTCGTTTGGCTCGATAGTGGCTCGATCCCCGAGCCCAAGGGTGGTCGAGTATTTCCCGGCGACAGCTCTCGCAGTGGGTGGTGGTCGGAGTGATTGGTGGTTGCCGGCGACGACGTACGGCCAGGCGAAAAGATGATCGGCGGTGAAGAGGAGTTCAAATCCTTTCTTCTTCCCGAGTTCGTTGTCCCTCCTAATTCTCTCATGGTTCTGGTTTTTCACTTTTGCAGCAGCCCAAGCTCACAAATTAGAGAGGAAGAAGATGATGATGAGGTGGACATGATAAGGAGGTGAGGAGGAGGTAGGGGAAGAAGATAGCCGGCGGTGCAGGTGAGTTCTCAAGTCTGTCGTTGTCCTGATTTCTCTCGTTCCTTGCTTAATAAGCAAGGGAAAGGCTGTTTATAAACAAAACCCGTCTCGGAACGGGGCTCGCGTTAAAGCGGTAAAATTATGTACCTCGGGTGGAAAAACTTACTAAACGAAAAACGTCCCGTAAATTATGTAGACCAATAAAACCAATTTTTCATGATTTTATCACGCTACCTTCAATTTTTAAGGCTTCCGTTTCGTATTTTACAACCTTTACAGTACATAATGAAAAAGACGGCTTATCCAATAAATATTCTTTTTCCACTGAAAAATTCTAGAATTCACACCGATCCATAAAATCATTTCTTTGTGATTTTAGGATATCACCAAGAATTTTCTAGGATTTAATCTCCAACAAAAATATTGGATTAAGCGTTAAAACGAACAAAGAGGTTAAAAGGATATCCGAGAAAAATTCAAAAATATCCTTAAAAACCGCAGTTATTACAAGAACATGTTGTCGACCAATCACTCCGCCGTCAAAATGGATGGAGGAGCCACCTGATGATGCTCAAAATAGTAAAGTAAGAAGTGGGCCCGGGGTACGAAGAACATACAGACCCGACGGGCCTCCCGAGGATGATCCTGGGGCCCACAACCACACCCACCTTTTATTTTAACAAAACTCCTACCCCCGCGAGGTCCTCCGAAACCTTGGAACGAGGTCTACACCTCGTAACCGACACGCCCGCCCACCAGAACCACTCAGCTAGCGCCGCTCTCCCGAGCCAATCACAAGCTACCTCGCCTCTAGACCAATCAGAGCCCTTGATCTCGGGCGTCACACATCGAACAATGATCAAAACTCGACTCCCCAATCCTCTATAAATAGAGGAGAACCTCGTATGGAAAAAGGGTCGAAAAACATCTTGAACTCAAGAACTATCTTGCTCGTTGAAGATCGACGTGATCGAAACATCGTTAAAAGGCCTCGCTACAGACAAGTGAAGTCCACAAAAAGACTTCAAGTCTCACAAAGTTTCTGCTCACATCAAAGACCTCGCTACACCATCCCGGAAGCCGCCTACACCTCACTCTCATTCACATCAAAGACTCCGCTGCCCAATCTCGCAAGTCATCAACGTCGTCCTGCAAAATCAACCTCGTTTAAGAGGTCAAAAAAGCGATACTTAGAATTGTCTAGCAATTAGGAGATCTCGAACATTGTTAGGCCGAGATCTCGGACAACCGTAGGGGGTCTAGGGTGTAAACTTCGAGTGTTTGTAATCTCGTTGGTTTGTAACCTCGTTGGCTTGTAACCTCGTAAAACCTCGTTGTAAAGAAAATCATAAATAAAGAAGCAAGTGTTCGCACAATCGAATATAATAATCCCGTCTCTTGTCTTTTAGCGAACGGTTTATTTCGAGTTTCATCACTGGCGCCGTCTGTGGGAACTTCTTCATCCTAAGTAGTTTCTCGATTCGTGCAAACCTTAGCTTCGATTCCCTCAAAATGGCATGCCCATACAATTTCTTCCCTCAACACCCCGACAACATGCCCGAAACTACGCAATGGACAGCCGCGGGGCCTCCGGGCTGCCCGTTCATGGTCCCTCCGGGATGGACGTATGCCGCCCCGCAAAACCCATTCCCATTCCAAGGCTTCGAGCAGGGCGGCGCATCCCCGAACCCATATCCCTACCCGGCTTATGGACAATACCAGCAGGGCTTCGCCCCTTCGTACGTCCCCGTCCCCCCCCCCCCCCAGGGTGAGCCTCACTCCGAGTACGTACCTGCGTACGTCCCTAGGCGTGTGCCGGAGCCCGAGTCCTCCACCAACGGCTCGTCAAAAGAGAGGCCACCCCGAGATCCCATGCAGATCTCGCGGTCTCGATCGCGACGATCGAGGCTGCAGGAGCCAGAATTATCCGAAACAGCGGGGAGCGCGATGCACTACCCGAGGTCTCGATCGCGCAATTCGACGCCACCGCCCCAAGATCAAGAGGAGGCCTAGATCACCTCTCCGTTCATGGACGAGATCCGGAACGCGCCAATGCCCAAGGGCTTCTTAAGGCCACAAATGGGGCTTTATGACGGCTCAGCGGACCCTGAGGAGCACGTAAAACACTTCGCAGTTCAGATGAACATCAATGCCTACAATGACGCGATATTCTGCCGGGTTTTCCCAACCACCCTGGAGAAGGCCGCGTTAACATGGTTCTCAAGTAAGAAGGTCGGCTCCGTGACCTCGTTCGCCCAGCTGTGTGATTCCTTCGTTACCCACTTCAGCGGCTCCAAGAAGCGCAAGAAGAACATGCGGGATCTCCGCGGAATCGAGCAGGGGGAGAGCGAGTCTTTGGGCGCCTTCTTCACAAGGTTCACAACCGCGGTGGCGGAAATCGCGCACGTCGACGAGTCGTCGGTGCGCGACACCCTCATGGGCAACCTGCGCATCGGGGATTTCAAGAACCGCATTTTCTTGAAGAATCCGGCGCGACACCCTCATGGGCAACCTGGGCAATCTGTGCGCTCGGATCACGACCCAAGTGTACGCCGAGGATGCCGCCAACCAGAGCTCGCGACCAAGAACATACAAAGAAATCGTCGCCGAGGCCAAGGGAAAGGCAAAAGTGGTCGCGCCGGCTGCGCGCGATGCGTATGTGACGCAGGCACATAACCCCAACAACAACAACAACAACAACAGAAACAACAATAACAACCGGAACAACAACAACAACAATAATAACTGGAACAACAATCGTGGAGGCGGCAGCAGAGGTTGGAACTGCTTTGGAGGGAAACCGCGGGGTTATCAAGGCAAGGGGGGTCCTGCGTACAACCCGAATGAAAAGGGCCGCGCCAACCTCGCGTCAGGAGCCAACACCGTGCCGCAAGGCCCAAGTCACGCTCAGGCCAACGACAACAATAACGTCGAGCAGCAGACGCCCGCGAAGCAGGCCCGGTCTGGAAAAGCGACGGCGCCCGATGGGTATATCCATACCATCTCGGGCGGACCATCGCCGGCTGGGTCAACCCAGGCAGAGAGGAAGAGATACGCGAGGGAAAGCCACCATGAGCCCTCGGTATTTAGCGTCGCCCAAACCTCGCGGGCCCACGTAGGTTTGTCCTTCTCATCCGAAGATGCCGAGGGGCTTCACATGCCACACTCCGACCCCTTGGTGGTACACGCTCAAATGGGCTCGAAGATGGTAAAGTGAGTGCTGGTAGACACGGGATCCTCCGTAGACATCATGTACTATGGCGCATTCGAGCAATTGGGCATCTCCGAGACATCGTTGAAGTCCTACGCTGGGAAACTCACCTCCTTCTCGGGAGACGAAGTCGACGTGGCAGGTCTCATCGACCTCTGGATGACGTTAGGCACCGGATCCACCAGGAGGACCGAGATGGTGGAGTTCACGGTGGTACGCCTGCCTTCGGTGTGGAATGCAATCATTGGGAGGGTCTCCCTGATGAAGTTCCAGGCGGTAGTTTCTATTTATCACCTGAAGATGAATTCCCCGTCGATGGCGGGGTTGGAGAGGTAAAAGGCAATCAGGAGGAAGGTCGCGTTTGCTACGCGACCTCTGCCAAACAAAAGTGCCCGGTCTTCATGGTGGAATCTCCCGGCGAGGCCGACCTCGAAGTCCGGGATTTCACGATCCCCACTCCATAGCTAGAAAGAAGGGTGATATCCCCTTTCGAGAGCGAGTCTGAGAAGATCTACCTCGGAGAATGCCTCTCGGGGGCGTTAGCAACGTCGCTAGAAGCCTTGCTCGTCGGGTCCCACGACGTGTTTGCTTTGACTGCAAAGGATCTCCGAGGTGTTCCGCGGACCGTGGCCCAGCACTCTTTGAACGTCGATGTCACCACTCGCCCCGTGGTGCAGCGACGAAGAAAAATGAATGAAGAAAGGGCGAGCGCCGCAAATGACGAGGTGGCAAAATTGCTGGCTGCGGGGTTCATACGCGAGGTTCAATACCCCCGGTGGTTGTCCAACGTCGTGCTTGTCAAAAAAGCCAACGGGAAGTGGAGGATGTGCGTCGATTTCAAAGACCTCAACAAAGCCTGTCCCAAAGACAGTTACCCCTTGCCCTTGATCGACGAGCTCGTTGACTCAACCGCAGGTCACGGGGTTTTAAGCTTCCTCGACGCATACTCAGGGTACAATCAAGTCCTGATGAATCCGCGAGAAGAGGAGGAAACATCCTTCATCACCTAGCGAGGCACTTATTGCTACAAAGTCATGCCGTTTGGGCTGAAGAACGCGGGGGCCACCTTTCAACGCCTCGTCGACCGCGTCTTTAAGAACCATCTCGGACGGAACGTGTCGGCTTATGTCGACGATATTGTTGTCCGGAGCAAGACTCCTGAGGAGCATCTGGTCAACCTCGCTGAGGTCTTCGCCACTCTCAGGCACAACCGTCTCAGCCTGAACCCCGAGAAGTGCGTCTTCGGCGTGTCATCGGGAAAATTTTTAGGCTTTATGATTAGCGAGCGCTGCATCGACGTAAACCCAGCCAAGGTCGAGTCGATCCTCTCAATGAGGTCACCACAGTCTTGCACCGAGGTGCAACGGCTCAACGGTGCCGTCAACTACCTGGGAGGTTTTGCTCCCGCCATGCGGAGAGGTCCCTGCCCTTTTTCGCAGCTCTCAAGCAGAATGACAAGTTCGTGTGGGATGAGAGGCTTGAGCTCGCTTTCTCTGAACTAAAGGCCTTCCTGTCGAAGCACCCCACACTGTCGCTCCCGTTGGCAGGCGAAGACTTGCAACTTTATGTGGCCGTCAGCCCCGAGACGGTCAGCGCGGTGCTAACCAGAAAGGCCACGCACCCAGTTTACTTCGTGAGTCGCGTGCTCCAGCCCACGGAGCAGCGCTATTCCCCAGCAGAGAAGATGGCGCTGGCAGTTGTGACCGCCGCAAGGCGTCTACGCCCTTACTTCCATGCGCACTCCATTCAGGTCCTGTCTGAACTCCCACTTCGACAAATCCTCCACCAGCCCGCCCTCTCCGGGCGAATGACGAAGTGGGCAGTCGAGCTCTCCGAGTTCGACATCAGCTACCTCCCAAGGACCGCCATGAAGGGGCAGGCCCTCGCTGACTTCATGGTGGAGGTCACCTTCCCTGAGAAAGAAACGAGCTCGGAAGAATGGAAGGTGTTCGTTGACGGCTCACGATGTGACGCCGGTGGTGGGGCTGGCGTATTCCTCGTTGGGCCCTCGATCGAGACGGAGTATTCCCTTAACTTCGCCTTCGAAGCCACCAATAACGAGGCTGAGTATGAGGCCATGATCGCCGGGATCGAGATGGCGCTCCTCAGTGGCGCCCGGAAGATCAGGGTCTACACCGACTCCGAGCTGGTGGCGCGCCAACTCAACGGTCAGTACGACACCAGAACGGGGTTCCTGCCCGCGTACCGAGAAAAGGTCAAAGCCTTGGTATCGTGCCTGGAAACCTTCGCGGTTGAGTCCATCCCGCGAAACTCCAACACCAAAGCAGATGCACTTGCGAGGTTAGGATCCGCCCTCCCCTTGAAGTGGGGAACCGCGTGATGGTAGAAAGAAAGCTCTCGCGGAGTGTGAACAACGAGGTTCTATCTGTCACCGCGGGGGATTGGAGGATCCCGATAACACGATATGTGGAGAGCGGTGTCCTCCCAGAGGACCCCGCGCAGGCCAGGAAGCTGAAAATGCTGGCGGCGCGGTATTGCGTCGTAGGTGGCTACCTTTATCGCCGAGGCTATGCTGAGCCCAACCTGTTGTGCGTCCCAACCAAAGCTACGGAGCACATCCTTTATGAGGCCCATGAAGGGGTCTGTGGCGGCCACCCAGGATGGCGAACGCTTTCGCATAAGATCGCCCACTTGGGGTACTTCTGGCCCACCCTCCGGCAAGACGCAAGGGCCTATGTCCAGCGATGTGACGGATGTCAGAAGCACGGTAACCTCTTGCACGCCCCGACCTCACAGCGTCGCTCCATCCACGCGCCGTGCCCCTTCGCGATGTGGGGGATGGACATCCTCGGCCCCTTCCCCAAGGATGCTGGTCAGGCGCGGTATATCTTGGTCATTGTCGACTACTTCACAAAGTGGATTGAGGCACAAGCAATGGCGAAGATCACGGGGACTAAGGTCTGCGACTTTCTGTGGAAGAACCTCGTCTGCCGCTTCGGCGTTCCCATGACCATCATGACCGACCATTGCCCCTAATTTGATTGCGAAGAGACCCGGACATTCTGCTCAGACCTGGGCATAACCCTCAAGTTCTCCTCCGTGGCCCATCCTCAGTCCAACGGCCAGGTGGAGAACGTCAATGCCCGCATCCTGTCCGATATAAAGAAACGGTTGGGCCTGGCCCAAGGTTGTTGGGCAGACCACACCACCGTCCTATGGACGTACCACACCACCGCGCGCCGCGCAACCGGAGAAACGCCTTTCTCCCTAACATACGGGGCGGAAGCCCTACTCCCGGTAGAAACCCTGGTCCCGTCAACAAGGGTGTTTGATTTCGATGAAAAAGAGAATGAGGCCAATCTCAGGGTCGAGTTGCTCTTCCGTGACGAGCTACGCGAAGTAGCCGACCTTCGCTCCAGGGAATACAAGCGCCGGGTGGCCGTCTACCACAATAAGAAGGTGAGACCTCGATTCTTGACCACAGGCAACCTCGTCTTGAGGCGAACCGAAGGTGGAAAACTGGACCCCAACTGGGAGGGGCCATACATCCTCGGAGAGGAGGTCGCTCCCGGAGCTTTTAAGCTCAAAGACAACGAGGGGCGTACCCTCAGCAAGACATGGAACGTCGACCGATTAAAGAAGTATTTTGTGTAAACTCTCTGAATTCCGTTACTTCTTTTTGTGAATAAAGGGTTGTGGAACTTTCAAAATCTCTCTAAAAAATAAAAACTTCGGGTTTTGAGTCCAAACCTCGCACCCCGCTTGGTGTTGGAGAATCTCGTTAAGTCCAAACTTCGCTTCCCACTTGGTGTTGGAGAATCTCGCTAAGTCCAAACTTCGCTTTCCGCTTGGTGTTGGAGAATCTCGTTAAGTCCATCCCTCGCTTCCCACTTGGGGTTGGAGAATCTCGTTAAGTCCAAACCTCACTTCCCGCTTGGTGTTGGAGAATCTCGTTAAGTCCATCCCTCGCTTCCCGCTTGGGGTTGGAGAATCTTGTTAAGTCCAAACCTCGCTTCCCGCTTGGTGTTGGAGAATCTCGCTAAGTCCAAACTTCGCTTCCCGCTTGGTGTTGGAGAATCTCGTTAAGTCCATCCCTCGCTTCCCGCTTGGGGTTGGAGAATCTCGTTAAGTCCAACCCTCGCTTCCCGCTTGGGGTTGGAGAATCTCGTTAAGTCCAAACCTCGCTTCCCGCTTGGTGTTGGAGAATCTCGTTAAGTCCATCCCTCGCTTCCCTCTTGGGGTTGGAGAATCTCGTTAAGTCCAAACCTCGCTTCCCGCTTGGTGTTGGAGAATCTCGTTAAGTCCAAACTTCGCTTCCTGCTTGGTGTTGGAGAATCTCGTTAAGTCCATCCCTCTCTTCCCGCTTGGGGTTGGAGAATCTCGTTAAGTCCAAACCTCGCTTCCCGCTTGGTGTTGGAGAATCTCGTTAAGTCCAAACCTCGCTTCCCGCTTGGTGTTGGAGAATCTCGTTAAGTCCAAACCTCGCTTCCCGCTTGGTGTTGGAGAATCTCGTTAAGTCCAAACCTCGCTTCCCGCTTGGTGTTGGAGAATCTCGTTAAGTCCATCCCTCGCTTCCCGCTTGGGGTTGGAGAATCTCGTTAAGTCCAAACCTCGCTTCCCGCTTGGTGTTGGAGAATCTCGTTAAGTCCAAACCTCGCTTCCCGCTTGGGGTTGGAGAATCTCGTTAAGTCCAAACCTCGCTTCCCACTTGGTGTTGGAGAATCTCGTTAAGTCCAAACCTCGCTTCCCGCTTGGTGTTGGAGATCTAGTTAAGTCCAAACCTCGCTTCCCACTTGGTGTTGGAGAATCTCGGTAAGTCCATCCCTCGCTTTCCGCTTGGGGTTGGAGAATCTCGTTAAGTCCAAACCTCGCTCCCCGCTTGGGGTTGGAGAATCTCGCTAATTTCAAACCTCGCTTCCCGCTTGGTGTTGGAGAACCTCGTTAAGTCCAAACCTCGCTCCCCGATTGGGGTTGGAGAAACTCGAGCAAAACATGCGAGATCCGAGCGAGGCTCATGATCTCGATGCAGAGTTAGAAACACGCAATGTGGCCCGAGTACCACAATAGGTGTGACACTCGAACCATGGGGTTGGATGGAAATGGACGAGCATATGCAAATAAGCCAAACAAACAAACAATCATGAGAAAAGGAAAATGATATAAAAAAGGTGGGCCGCGAGCGCCCAGATGTTTAATTACAGACCTCGCAGGGCCGCCAAAATAAAGGCCGCAAGGGCCGAGATGTTTAAATTACAGACCCCAAGGGGCCACCAACAAAAAAAACAACAGAAACAGACAACAACATCCTTTAAATCTTCGATGCTTCGACGGTGGGGTCGGAGGTCTTCGTAGGATCTTCAGAGGCTTCAGCAGTGGGGTCTTTGGGAATCTCCAGGGCAGGGGCGGGGATGGCAGACGGTTGGGAGCTTGGCGCATCTTCCCGAGCGATGCCCGCCACGGAAGGAACCTCGCTTACCACGGTCCCGTCCGCATTAAGGAAGAACTCACATTCCCCCTCGGGCTCTTCCGCGGTCTCTTCCCCCATAGTCTCCTCGTAGTTGGGGTTGAAGAAGACAATGCGAGGATCGATGTGCCTATACTTGGCCACCGCCTGCTTAACGCCCATGCAGACGGCCTGGTGGAACATCTTCCTTACGCTTTCCACCATCGTCGCCTTGTACTCCTCCGATGCCACATATTTGGGACCCGCAACCTCCACCTCCTCGTTGAGCTCGACGACACGATGTCGAAGGTTGGTGATCTCATCCTCGGCCTTCGAGAGCTCGGCTTCTTTCTCCTTAATGAATTGGTGCTCGACGGAGAGCTTACCCCAAAGCTCATTATTCTCGTCCTGAAAGGCCTCGGCCACTTCTCTCGCCTTGCTCTCTCGCTCCTTGACCCGAGCCTCACAACGAGCTCGTGTCTTGATCACAACGAGCTCCTTTGCCCGCTTCTCGCACTCCTCAGTACGGGCTGTAAGCGCCGCCTCCATCTTTCCCATCCTCGCATGGGCAAGGGCGATGCGGCTACGGTTATAGTTGTCAAAAAAGGTATGTTGTAGATTCGCAAAGAGAGAAAAGGAATGAGAAAGAGGGCACGAAGTCTTAAATAGAAGCGAGATGCATAAAAACAAAACTTACCATGGCCGAGTACCGAGCAGCCTCGTCTTCAAGCGCCGCATCGGTAAGGTTGTTGGCCCACCCAACCTCCTCCTTCCAATCTCCCCGGGCCCATTCCAGCTGGACCCCCCTAACCGGGCCAAGGCAGTGAAACCTGGCAGGGGAGGGACCAACGGCCTCGATAGCCCGTCCCTCGAAGTTGAAGGCGGGGATACTGTCTTTCCCCGACGCACCTCGCTGGTCGTCCGCCCGAGGTTTCTTCTTCTTCTCCCCAGGAGGGGACTCCACGCCCTTCCTCTTATGACCGGATCTGTCGCTGGACCCTCGACCGGATCTGTCGCCGGATCCTCGCAACGTCCCCTTTCGGCGGGGCCACCCCGGAAGTCTTCTCCCCTTTGGACGTCCTCGCAACGTCCCCTTTGGACGTCTTCACGACGTCTCCTTTGGGCGGCCTTGCAACGTCCCATTGGGACGTCTTCGCGACGTCCCCCTTTGACGGAACCCCCTCAGCAGTCTTCCCCCCGGACGCAATCGTCGGCGGGGATGTAGGTTTAGGCTGCGTGACGGCCGGCCTCGCCTGCGGGTCCGGGTCCTCGATAACTATCACCGTTTGATCTCGGGAAACCGGGGCCGTAGGACTGGAAGTAACAGGTTTCTTCCCTTTTGACTTCGAGGTAAGAGCGCGCAAAAGATCCACTACCGAAGAAAAACATGAGAGTAAGTTAAAGAGGACAAAGAAACAAGTAAACAATGTTGAAATAAACTAGGATTGCGAGGTTGTTGACCTCGCTATCTGACAAAGTAGGACAAACAAAAATACATATGTAACAAAGAAAGAAGAATGAAATACCCTCGTTGCCCTCACGTGGTGGAGGGACGAGGCCTAGGCCGGCCCGCTCAAGCCGTTCCTATGCCAGATACTTTTGATGCAGGGCCTGACACACCGGGGCGTATCGCGCCTTAAGCGCCTTGAGTTGGGGGAACGTGTGCGAACCTACTTGCCGAACAAAGTCGCCTGGCACCGTGGGGAAATTAAGATACCTTCTGGTGACGTCCCGAACCAGGAACCAACTCTTCTTCCATGGCCCGACGTTTGAAACATTATCAGTAATCTTGATGCCCGGCAAGCTAAGGTTAACGAGACAGGACTTCGGGTCCCTCCTTGCCAGGAACAGCGTCGACATGTCGTCAACGTTTGGTCCAACCCCGAGCTCGCGACTGCGGACCGTTTAGGCACACAACAACCTCCAGGCGTTGGGAAACAACTATGCAGGGCATATCTGCATCCCCCACAGAAAGTCGACGATGTGTTGGGCCAAGGGCAACCTAAAGCCCGCTTGAAGACTGAACGAATGCACAACCACGCACCTTTCGTAAGACGCCCAGGGGTTGCCCCCCTCTTCCGGAAGTGCTAGCTCAACCCCCTCGGGCCAAGCGAACTCCTTGGCAAATTTCTCAAGATTCTCAGGCTTCAGCTCGGTGGGCGTTCCCCCAGACATAAAAACCTCGCTGGAATCCGAAGACATGGGAATCCTCTCCTCAAGAACAGCTGGGACGCGGGACACAGCATCATTGATATACGCCGCCTCAAAGTCCGCAGGCTCGTAGGAGTCGGACGACGTTGCTACAACCTCGGCAACAACCTCGTCGGAGACACAAGACCCGACCATCTCAACACCCGACGACGCGCAAAGTCGGGAAAAGCGGGAGTTAATGGAGACCTCGGAGTTGCTAGAAGAAGGGTCGCTAAGGACCAGCGAAGGCGACCTCGGGTTCTGGGAATCGCTAGGCTCTACGCTTCCCACAGACTCGGAGACCTCCTCGTAAAAACCCTCTTGAACTTTGAACACGAAACCAGGTGGGGGGGCTCACAGAAGCTCTCCTAGGCATGAAAAAACGACGTCCAGGCCACGGGAGGCTAGCACCTGGAAAAGAGATAGGCGATGAAGCATCGGACAAAATAACCAAAGGGAAGAAAAGCGCGAGGTCATAACCCCGAAGCAAAAAGCGACACGAGGTCACGACAACAAAGGGTTGAAAAGACAACGCGAAGCCATGGGGGAAGAAGGCCACGTGGCACCCTAGAAGCTACTCTGACAAGATAGGACGGCGGAGGAAAATTTGAAGCGCCAAAAGGAAGAAAGAGAGAGCAGAATGCTAACCAGCGGTGGAAGCCCAAACGTCCCGTCAATCGGACATCATGGCGTTTGGGTTTCCAAGGGCCTCATGTTTCGAAAAATGGTGGACAGAAAGGCAGGAACTCAACCGTCACCTAACAAGCAAAGGCTTTAGGGGCGTGGCGTTGGCCTGACGGTGGCGACCGCTTGCCACCACCGTCCCGCCGCCGCAACGCTAGCAAAAAACACCAGGGCGTTCGCCGCCCTCACCGCACCGTCCCGCCACCATGATGCTGGTGCGAAACACCAAAAAGCGACCGCTTCTCGCTAGGGCACAAAGCCAAACAAAAAAAAAGAGAAGAAAGAGAAAGAGAAAAGAGCAAAGGAAGACGGCGAGGAAAGCATGCGGAAACTCACGCCGACCTCACCACCGCTGTTTCGCTTCCGTGACGCCGGAGCAAAACGCCAGGCGGTATGCCATCGCCCCTCCAGGGCACAGAACAGAAAGGGAAAATCGAAAGCAAAAAATACCCAAAAGCGAGAGGAAGGGGAACGGACACTTACTTGCTTAGAATCGGCGTAGAAGGAGCGGTGGCACAACTTGAAGGTGGCGGAGGTTCGTCGGCAACCGTCTGGAGAACCGCCAGCAAGAAACCGAAAAGGCAAAGAGAGAGGGCGAAAATGTTGAGAGAGAAGATGGAAGGGAAGCGTGTTAAATAAACCCTTATAAAGAGCAGGCTTGGGCTCCCCCCCTGCCCAGAGAGGCTTATTGGGCCTGTCCCGCCTGAACGGCCCATCAAGCAAGACATGAAGAGCAAGCCCAGAAAAGCTTCACCCCTGCAAACACAAGAAAAAAAAAGCTAAGTGTAGAGCCTCGCAAAAAGAGGGCTTCGCAAGATGCCCGCCATGAACCTCGGAACCCTTGAAACCTCGCAGAATGCCTACCCACCTCTCAAAACCTCGTACCCCGTGATCTTTGAGAACTTATGCCCTGCGGCCCTCGGGGCGAGATCCCCAGGCCATGGGGTTGTGATGATGCTCAAAATAGTAAAGTAATAAGTGGGCCCGGGGTACGAAGAACATACAGACTCGACGGGCCTCCCGAGGATGATCTTGGGGCCCACAACCACACCCACCTTTTATTTTAACAAAACTCCTACCCCCGCGAGGTCCTCCGAAACCTTGGAACGAGATCTACACCTCGTAACCGACACGCCCGCCCACCAGAACCACTCAGCTAGCGCCGCTCTCCCGAGCCAATCACAAGCTTCCTCGCCTCTAGAGCAATCAGAGCCCTTGATCTCTGGCGTCCCACATCGGACAATGATCAAAACTCGACTCCCCAATACTCTATATATAGAGGAGAACCTCGTATGGAAAAAGGGTCGAAAAACATCTTGAACTCAAGAACTATCTTGCTCGTTGAAGATCGACGTGATCGAAACATCGTTAAAAGGCCTCGCTACAGACAAGTGAAGTCCACAAAAAGACTTCAAGTCTCACAAAGTTTCTGCTCACATCAAAGACCTCGCTACACCATCCCGGAAGCCGCCTACACCTCACTCTCATTCACATCAAAGCCTCAGCTGCCCAATCTCGCAAGTCATCAACGTCGTCCCGCAAAATCAACCTCGTTTAAGAGGTCGAAAAAGCGATATTTAGAATTGTCTAGCAATTAGGAGATCTCGAACATTGTTAGGCCGAGATCTCGGACAACCGTAGGGGGTCTAGGGTGTAAACTTCGAGTGTTTGTAATCTCGTTGGTTTGTAACCTCGTTGGCTTGTAACCTCTTAATCTTGCAACCTCGATGTAAAGAAAATCATAAATAAAGAAGCAAGTGTTCGCACAATCGAATATAATAATCCCGTCTCTTGTCTTTTAGCGAACGGTTTATTTCGAGTTTCATCACCACCAGAGTCCCTGAGCATGAACCCGAATGAAGTCACGCCATCTGCACTAACTCCACCATCAAAATTCAATTTTAATATAATCACTTTTAGGTTTTCCCATTTCGCTTGCTTTCTACCAACCCGACCCCAAACACTACGACTACGGGTGTCGGGGGAGGCAGTGGCTTCTGCAAGTTTCAAATCTTTAATCCGGTTTCGGATGAAATCCGTTATATGATCGGAATTGGTCAAGTTTGTTTCGGTGTTGCTATCAAAGACTCTCTTGTTTCTCGAGAACCAAAGGCTCCACCAAATGTTGATAACGATTTCAAATTCCTTTTTTTTTGTCATTTTCTTTATTTCCTCTAGGATCTCGTGAGGTTTTTTCCCGTCCGGGGATATCTGGTCGATGATCCCCTTCATTTTTGGGTCGATTGAGTTAAGGGTTGCCTTAGTGAATGGGCAAGATAGTAGCACATGGTTTGTGTCCTCCACCATGTAGTTACATGCTTCGCATCCTTCGGTTACCGGAATGTTGTTTGCAGCAAGCCCAATTTTAGTTGGTAGACCGTTTCGTGCCACTTTCCAAATAAATTCTTCATTTTAGGAGAGATATTTAGCCGGTTAATCCATTCTATGTTAATTTTGGGTTCACTATTTGATTGGTGGAGCCACTGCATGGTAGAGTGGGTGGAGTACCAACTATTTTTGCTTGGTTGCCAGTACAATCTATCTGGTATTTTATTAATGGGATTGATAATTTTGGAAATTTTGTCTAGGTCATCTGGCGCAACGATCTCTCCTAATTTCTCAATATTCCATGAGTTGTCCTCCCGGAGGTACGCCTCAACAGGTTCCTCCCAATCAATAAGGGTTTCAACCTCGGGGACCATTGTCGGTCTAATTATCTCTCCAATTGACGAACGGTTTTGCCGTCCCCCACTTGCCATATGAGCCCTTTAATGAACAGGTCTCGTAGGCCTACAAGTTTAGACAAGTTTGGAAACCGGACATTTTTTTCTTATAGTTAAGTATGCTTTCTGATTTGAGGTATTTTTCAGTCACTATTTTGACCCAAAGGTTGTTTGGTTCCGCTAGGATCTTCCAAAGCAGCTTTATTTGAAGTGCTTGGTTCATTTCGGCCGCTTTTGCTATTCCCAGACCCCCATGGGCGGGACGGCGACAGATGGAGTTCCAACTGATTAATGGCTTATAGTTAATTTCCTTGTTCCAAAAGAAGTTTTTGTTTATCTGGTCAAGTTCTTCCAGTGTTGACTCTGGTAGTAGAAACGATTGCATGATATAGTTTGGTTGTGCTGTAGGGTTTGCTTTGATTAGTGTTTTCCACGCTTCTTGAGATAGGACGTTAGCTTTCCATTTTGATAATTGGGATCTGTTTGCAAAACTAGAGGTTTGAATGTGTTTTGGGTTACTCTCTCGTTAATTATCGGGCATCCTAGATACTTATAAAGTGCAATTGTGTTTGCAATCTGTAGTATTTGTTTTATTTGCTCCTTTGTACTATTGTTAGTGTAAATGGTCACTTGGAAAGTAGATTTATGGAAGTTGACTTTCTAACCGGATATCTGACAGTAGCCATCAATAGTTTCTTTGATATTTTTGTATGCTTGACCACTAACTTTTGCAAAAAATGATGATATCACCTACAAAGGCCAAGAAAGGAATTTTTGTTCCATTCCTCGAGATTTGGATTCCGATGCCACTCTTTGGGTTAGAACTCCAAAGTTGGAGTTGTCTAGCCAGAACCTCGCCGGCGAGAATAAATAAGTAAGGCGATAGGGGATCCCCCTGCCTAAGGCCCATTTGAGGGTAGAATTGTTTTGTCGGTCCGTTGTTGACAATGACTGAGAATGATACTGTTTCAACACATTCTCGAATCAAGTCCAAAAATTTATCATTGAAACCAAACTTGTGGAGTATCTCGGCTAGGAACTCCCAGCTGATCCGATCATAGGCTTTTTCCATGTCGAGTTTGATTGCGATCCACCCCTCCTTAGCTCGTTTGTATCGGAAGGAGTGGAATGTGTTGTCATGGATACTCCTGTTCTAGACGAAGGCCCCCTGCATCGGGTGGATAAGTTTATTCATCACTTTTTTAAGGCGGTTTGTTAAGATTTTCTAGATTATTTTATAGATGGTGTTGCAAAGGCTAATTGGCCTGTAGTGATTGTTGAGTTGGGGTTTTCATATTTGGGTAGCAGAGTTATAAACGTATGGTTTATTTGTTTTAAAAATTTTCCTGTGTGAAAGAAGCTTTTAACAGCTTTGGTCATGTCCGTCCGACGATATGCCAATATTTTTTATAGAAGCTGGCCGGCATCCCATCCGGGCCGGGGGATTTGTCATCCCCAATGTCAAATAGCGCGTTCCGTATTTCAGTGTTCGTTACCGGTTTCGTGATTTCCGTGTTGTTTGCTTCGGTTACTTCTTTTTGGAGGGTTTGGGTCATGCTTTGGAGTTTACTATGGTTTATTTCCAAGGCCCAAAAGCGGTTTTGGAAGTCCCGTCTGATTTCTGTTTTAATGTTTTCTAGTCCAATAATGTGCGTGCCCTCTGTTGTTCGAATTTCTTTGATATTAGTTCTATTCCTTCTGCCGCTTGCAATCCAGTGGAAATATTTCGTGTTTTGTCATTTAGTTTTATATGGGTGTTTTTGGCTCTTTGTTTCTAGTAGGCGTTGTGGAAGTTGATTAGGCATGGCCATTTCTTGGCCAATCTTTCCTACTTTTGGATAAGTTGATTAGGCATGGCCATTTCTTGGCCAATCTTTCCTACTTTTGGAAGTTGATTAGGTCTTCATCCAATCTTTTTATTTGTTCGAAATTTTTTTCCAAATGTATGCTTATTCCATACTTTTGCTTTGATTTTAAGGAGTTGTGTTTTTTTGGTGAGATTAAACATGTGTGATCCACCAACGTTATATCGCCAGGCTTGTTTGATGACGTTCTGGAAATCTTTTCTAAATGTCCATAACATTTCAAATTTGAATGGTTGTGCTTTGAAAGGTACTCCAGTTGGGATATAGCACGAAATAGGTTAGTGATCGGAGGTTGAGAAGGCGTGGTTTTTCGTTTCTATGGACGAGTACCACTGGATAATTACTAACTAGCATGCGATCTAGTTTCTCAAACGTCATATCTTCGAGATGTTTGGATCTTCTCCAAGTAAATTTGTTTCCTAAGGTTGGAATATCACAAACGTCGCAATCATCTTTAAATTTAATGAGTCGTTCAAACCTGGAATGGTTTGGACTTGCGCCCCCTTGTTTTTCATCAGGGTGTTGGATTTCATTGAGGTCTATAATAATGCATGGAAGGTTACAATTCTGGACAAACTCTTTGAGCTTCGTCCAAAATTGATCCTTTTCTTGTGCCCTTGGCGGAGCATAGGCAAAAAATGATCAATTTGTTGTGAGTTTCCAGGTTTGGAGCCTTTCATTCGAGAGTTGTGCTCCCTTCCAAAGCACACAGATCCCTCCAGCAAATTCGTTTGTCAGAATAAACTCAATAGAGTCGAAACTAGCTTTTCGCCAAGATTTACATTCTGGCGGGGTTTGGGCTTTTGTTTCGACAAGTGATATTAGTTGTATATTTTTGAGGCGGCATAAAGAGCCGATCTCGGTCCAAAAGGACCTACGCTTCATGCCCTTATAGTTCCACAAACTGATCTTCATAAAAAACCATCTAATTTGTGGCTTTTGGCCATTAGGGGGTATGGAGGCTTCCATATTCTTTTTTCCAGTGCTTTCCTTATATAGTTGTTTAGTACTACATCTTGGAGTGTGAGATTGTGGACTTTAATGGTGACATTAGTAAAATCAGGAGAGTCAATCCCCTTGTACTAGGTTTTCCCCTTTGTTTTTGAGTTAAAACATTCCTTTAATTTTCTTTCGATATCGTTGATCATTTTCTTTAGATGGTGCACTACTGCACTAGTACCTTGGTTTTTGGGACTCTATATTCCGGGATTTACTCCTTCGTTGTGTTTAGTAGTTACATTTTCATAGTAAGGATTATCTTTATATTTTTTATTATCGTTGCTGCCTCTTTTGCTAATTATGCACCAGTTTTGGTACGAGATTATCGTGTTTCCGCCTAGTAAGAAATGATCACGAAGGTCCACGGGTTTTATAGCTTTGGTACGTGATATATAATAGGCTTTTTATATTTACGCCTATAATACTTTTGGTATGGCATTGGCTTGTTTGCCTAATGGAGTTTATTGCCTTTAAGCAACTCTCCTTAAATACATAGATGGGTTTCACAGTAGAGGGGTTTGTAGTTGCAGTTCCCACACAACAAACAACAAAAGAGCAGGAAGCCTGAAACAAAAAGGGAGCCGACACACACAGAAACACACAAGAGTAATACAAAACTAGTAGTACCAAAATTTTTATCTCAGCAACCCAACACACGCAACACACCACAAAAATAACAAACAAACTGACACGAAAACCCGAAAACCAGCTCTAGACTGGCACGACAGACACACCTCGGCGGTCGAAACACGAACCAACCAGAACAAAAACAAAATGCACATGTTGAGTTTTATGGTACACAACAAGAGATGTATGATCGTCTTACCTCCTGGGGGTTTGATCCCTAATATAGCTTGGTTATTTGACATACCTGTTCACTTCTCCACGAGGCATTGGATTTGTGATCGGTTATAGATCATTTTATACGTTTTTGAGCCCTTTGAAGGCAAATAAAGTCGAGTCATCGGTGGCCGTTGTTCTTCTTTTCCGGCTCTTTTCAAACGTTTCCATCTCTTCAGCAGTCAAGTTTGCACTAACGGTATGAGGATTGCAAGAGCTAGATACCTTGGATGAGTTGTTCGAGTTAGCCGAGTTGAAATCTTCAGAACCATTTTGGTTTCCGGCAAGAGGATTATCTTAGGCGTCTTCAAATTCCACATTGGAGTAGTTGTCCCCTTCGTATTCAAGTTGCTTATCTGCCTTCTCCACATGAACACCAGAAGTGATGTTTGGGTTGTCGAAGACAGCAGGTGTGTTCCCAGAACCCGGCTGGACAGTGGTTAAGCCGGCGTTATCGACCACAAACAGTTGGTCCGTGCCCTTGATATGGTTTGGTGAGTTGTTGAAGATATCACCGGTTGCTTTAGCGGGGCCGTTGGACCTCTTAGCTACGACAGTAGGGGGATGTAGCATCCAGTTTGTTTGATTCTGTTTTTTCATTTTTTGTAGTTGTTGGAAGAAGCCGTTTTGATGTTGCAATGGCTCCACAAATGGTCTCTAGCACCGCAACAACCGCAACCCTTTTGATTATTTTCGAACCAGATATTGAATTCAGTTAGTTCTCCTTTTTCATCGGGTGCATCAATGGTCTCCATGTTGATGTCTTGAATGTCCAAATTCGCACAAATCTTGTTGTTCGTTGACATAATTCGGATTAATTCTCCAAATCCATTGGCTTGAAGTATATGTGGGAGCGCTTCATAGGTAAAGTAGAGAGGAGATAGTTTAGGTATACAAAACCACAAGTGGACTCGGTTTTTCGGTTCTTTCTCCGGGTTAAAATTCGGTCTCCATTCTTTGAGCACCAACAGTTGGACGTCGATGTGGTAAGGTCGCGCATCCCACACCTTTTTGCGATCTTTGGGGTTTTTGAAGCGAATCTCGAACCAGAAATGCTTCCTATTGATTATCATGAAGTCTGGCCCGACCATGCCACGCCATCTGTTGCACATTTTCTCGTGCATTTTTGTATGGGTTTACGAAACATGAATTCGAAGAGAGATGACTCCATCGATTAGATGGTAACATCTTTGGCTTTCTTCAAGTTAGAGCAAAATAGATCCGAGTCGATTTTCAGCTTTGACATACGGTTGGCTAGTTGGTTTTGGTTGTTTTGTATGGTTTTCACTAGGTTTAGGCACTGGGCCTCCCATGAGAGATGAGTTGGTGTTTTGGTTCACCACATCAGCAAACGATGGATTTTCATTAGATGGGACTTGGTTGTCAGTGTGTTCAACCATGGTAAAGGGATCGAGAATGAAGACAGAGTGAAAGATGGACGCAATAAGGAAGTACTCGAAACAAACACAAAATGAGTTGGGAGAAGACGTGAAATTGGATGTCTGTGCAACAACGTATTTAAAGGCCTTTACATCAGTAAACATGGAACTGAAGCCAAGAATGATGGTAGAAGAGACGAATTGAGGCAAGCGCGGAGTAAAGAGGAGAGTCATCCACCCACACAGCACAGCCTCCACGCCTAACGCGCAATTACCGCCGCCGTCGTGAACCATGCGCCAACAGGATTGAGAGTCCCCCGAAACACCTTGGGATTGATCAGAATAGAGTAATTGAATTCAATTATGGCCAACTTGAATTCACGCTTTCTCCCGATGCCAACCTAAACCAGAGAGGGTGAAACGATTGAGTGAATGCAGATTAAGCCCCCCGGACTGCTAAACCGGTGTGAATGGAATTGGGGAATTGGGAATGTACTGATTGTTTGCTTTAATTGGGCTTCAGGACTTTTTTTCTTGGCTTTCATTTGGTGGGTGTTTGAGGGCTGAGTTCGGCGCTGGGTGGCACAAGGACGGTGGTAGAGCAAGCGTCGCTAGGGTTTCGGTCGTGAGGAAGGCGATTAGCCAGGCGTGTTCTTTTTTCCATGAGTAGAAAACTAGGTTCTTGGCAACAAGTCATTATTTGCGTAAATGAATAATACTTTACTATATAATGCGAAAAAACTACAATTACATACATGTAAGTCTTATGGGACAAAATCTAACGGAATTCCTCTCATCCTACAGCTGCGATGCGCAAACAAGTATGCCCCGACCTTATATTGTGGATATTTTTATTTATAAATGAATGAGGATGTGTGGTGTATATATATAGGAAATGAGTAGAGACCATATGGACACTAAATTGGCGGTAATTTTCCCGCGACGATGGTAAATAGCGACTATGTGGTCGCTAAATGCACGGTATAACACCCGCCAAAAATAGTCTATTTGGTGTGAATATTTAGCGACCATGTGGTTGCTAACATTAGCGATCACCTAGTCACTAATTAGTAACTACTAGGTGGATATAGTGAACACGTGGTCGCTAAATACCACTCCAGTATTTTGTGATCACTTAGTCGCCAAAAACTCGCATCAATATTTCCCGTGAAGTTTTGGCTACCATTTCTTATGTGGTCGCTAAATATTTTTTTTGGTCTTGGATTTGACAATCATGTTGTCTCTAATTAGTGATCATATTCAGTGGTCGTTAAATCAACGAAATGAAATGATGTAGTGCCCTTAATTCAATGGTTATTTTTTTCCTCACACCCCACTTTAAGAAAGATCCTATATACTGTATATGATCCATAATGAAATAATCTACTATATATAAAAGCAATAAGGTTTGGAGTCATCACATTGCGCTACCTCAGCTTTTGACACATGACATCCCATTATTAATCTACAAAGGATTTTGCCACATGACATTTAATCATTGCTCCATAAAAAATATATATTAATTATTTTTTCCACTTCATATTCCACATGACAAATTTTTTTCACTTAATTAAAATTTATTTTTATTTCCCAAATTAAGACAATATCTTAATTTTGGTAGGAGATAATATCTTAACTAAAAAATTTTAAACTAATGATTGGATTTTTTCCTTATAAGCCAATAAAATATATGCTCAATCTTTTTAACATTTTAGTTGTTTCTTTAGTTATATTAACTATTTACAATAAATAAATTATATTTAATTTTCTTATTAAATTATATGTTATTATTAAATTAATTATTATTTTTCAAAATCTAATTAATCTATTCCCTATTTTCAAAATAAATCTTTTTGGTTTTATTTTCTTCATATTTTGTTTCTTTCTTTTAAATTAAACCTATTTATGAAATATTGTCAAGGAGCAATGTAGATTATTTTATCTTAATAATCTATGTTTATTCTCAATTTTAAACTTAATAATATAGATTTAATTTGTTTTATTTTATTTTAAAAAACAAAATAATTTTTATACATATTACGGTCAATAAATTACTTACATTAAATTTATATTATATTTTTATTTTATGTATTAATATATTTTTTATAGTATATCTAAAAAATATCGAGTCATAGTCGTGCACGACACGACCGGACAACTAGTATGTAGTATACTAGTATAGTAGTATGTAGACCTGTCAATCGGGTCGGGTCGGGTTTAAATCGGGTTCGGTTTCGTTATGGGTCACGGGTCAATCGAGTCGGGATAGAGCGGGTTTTTGGTCGATTCGGGTTAACGAGCGGGTCTAAAATATCCTTTTTTTATGATTATTAAAATCACTTTTTAATTAATTAATAATATTTAATTATAATATATTATTTTTTATTTATTTTAATAATAAAATATATTATAATTTTTAAAATAAATTTTTAAAAATTTTGTAAATATATTAAATCGGTCAACCCACGGGTTTCGGGTTCTATCGAGTTCGGTTGATTCGGGTTTCGGGTTTAAATTTTCGGATCTTGACCCTAAAATTATCGTGCAGTTCGGGTCGGGTTAGCGGGTTCGGTCAGCTTTTAACAGCTCTAGTAGTATGTAATATCACGTTTTTGGTTTTTAGATTTATTTATTCTAGAAACATTGAGAAATATAATGATAAATTATGATTACCTACATATAATCTATTATAAAGCTAGCGATCATCCTCATCTGATTTCGTGGTTCACATAATTTTAAAAAAAATGAAATGATGAATAGTCAAGCAAAAGCTAGAAAGACTTGTTCCACAAAAGCATTTTTTTTTTCGTCGAACCCCAAAATCATTTTATTGCCAAAGAATCAAACAACATGACTTGACCACAGCAGCCAATTAATTTGCTCTCTTCACACATAGAATATAACACTAGCTCCTCTTCTACTGGCTAGCTAGATGTATATAAACATCTCAGGCATCAGCCTCTCCAAACTCCCATATAACTCCACAAATCAAACTAACTGCAATTAAGAATCAGATTAATTAAAGATGGAGTTGCAGGATATGAAGAAGAACATTATCAACAAAGAAGAAGTGATTGTAGATGAAGAAGAAAGCCCCCTCCCCGGATTCCGGTTTCATCCCACAGACGAAGAGCTCGTTTCCTTTTATCTTACAAGGAAGGTTCAAAAGAGACCCATGAGTATCGAAATTATAAAGCAGATTGATATCTACAAGCATGATCCTTGGGAACTTGCAAGTATGCACCTATACATATATATGTGCATGATTTTTTATGTAACCTAAGTTAAAAACTTACAATAGTATTATTTTATGCTGAATTTGGTGTTTATTGAATTGCAGAAGCAAGTAGTGTGGGGGACAAAGAATGGTATTTCTACTGCAAAAGAGGGAGGAAATACAGGAACAGCATTAGACCAAACAGAGTCATTGCTGGCTCTGGCTTCTGGAAAGCGACTGGGATCGATAAGCCTGTCTACTCGAATGCTGACCAATGCGTCGGCCTTAAGAAGTCGTTGGTTTATTATCGTGGTTGCGCAGGCAAAGGCACCAAAACTGAATGGATGATGCACGAGTTTCGCCTTCCGACCGATCCCCATCGGTCTGGAGTTGAGCCTAGTGATACTCTCCAAGAAGCTGTAAGCCAAATTTTTGTAGTCAATGGGGGTAGTAGAACAAATATATGCATGGTCTAAATGTCAGAAAAGCACCTAAGTTTATTAGATAAGCAGGCTAATCTTTCTACTAAGAAAGCAGACCAATTTGAACCAGTAATTGAATCATCATACGCCTAGTATAGTCCCGCACAGGATTTGGAGTTGAATCAAATACATCTAAAATTTTCAAAGTTGCTGGGGCTCTGTCATTTTAGAGATACTTTTAAAATTTTAATCTATCCTCTGCATTCCATTCATTTTTAGCAATGAACAAATAGATAGTGCATCAAAAGAGTCAATATGCATGTATACTTTTTAAGAACAAAACTACAGCCTAACCAATAATAAATCATTAAGTATAACTCTAAAATGACATTATACATTTACTAAGAAGATATAAGGTAATATAAAACTCGAAAAAATATTGGGCCTGTGAAAGTTTGATTAGACTAATTTATGGAACACCCATTCATTGGTCACGTACTACTCTACTACCAAGGCATAAATCAAAGTGTCATTTATATACAAATGTCCTATCATATTGAAAATCAATTCATTCTTGCGCAACAATTAGTCAATTATCTTGTATTGATGAGTTCATGGCCCTAATCTTAAATTTGTTTGATCGAATTCTATCTATGGTAATCAGGAGGTTTGGACACTATGCCGTATCTTCAAGAGGAACCGAAAGTACACACCCGATTGGAGAGATGTCTCCGCCAAAAGAGCTGCCGTTGCTAATAACAACGCCACACCACGCTGTGTCGCCTTTGTTAACCCGACACCTCGACGACAACAACAAGAACCCCGCTTGACTAACAACTGCTCGACTTCTTGTACGGACGTCCAAGGATTATTGGAGTACTATACACCATATTCGACTGTTCAATCTACACCGTCTGATGCATCAAATTCTAACACGTCAAGTTCGGTTGATGATCAAGGTAGTCAGTTCCTTGGTGGATATGGTGGAAATTGGGATGATCTTAGCTCTGTGATAGAGTTTGCCACTCGATCGCCCCTATATGGGGGACATATTTAGAGGTATTATACATCTATATATAATACCTCTTGTGAGTTGTGACTCTAGCTAGTTTGATCGATCTATCTATCTATATATATATATAAGATCCTCATTCTTATATGTTACCACTTTTCACACTTTATAAAATATAAAAATACATTTATAATGATATTACAAAAACATATACCTCTAGTCGATCTTAATCGTATTGTTGGATGTTTTGTTGATTTTGGTGGAGTTTATGATTAACAAAGCATCTTTCTAAAAATGTCTTTATAATGCTATAGGTTTTGTTGTTAGCATGAACTCGGTGCATTTTGGATGAGCTGGGAATATGTGCTGTGATTCCTTCATCAGAAATAAAATCGATCTTAACATATGATATTATTACAAACTTTGACTTGTTTCCATTTTTTAAAAGGTCAAAATCTTTGACTAACATAATTATATAAATTTTTGAGTATCAGAAGTCATAACAAATAAATGGACCAAAATAACGTTTGGCGTTTTAATTTGAAAAAGGTTTCTAGAATATATTTTGTCTGTAAGGAAGGACACATATACAAATGAATAGGACTTGCTCAAATTTTATATGCATTAGTCAAATCAAGTAAAAACTGCCAAAGTCCATGGCCGATTTAAAATAGGTAGATTGGGTATGTGTTCGTGTAAGTGTACATAATAAGCTCAGCAATTTTAGCGGAATTTAATCTCAAAACCAACTGCTAATAGGAGGAGTAACCTAAAGAATTATATATATGGACAATTATTTTTAGAATTTCTGATGATGAATATTTTCAAGAAACAGAAAAGTAGTTGGATAAAGGCGAAACTCAATCAAGAAAGATCGCCATGGAAGGAAAGAAGAGAAGCAAATTGGAAATTTTGTTGTTCTGTTTCATTACCCTGTATCGAGACACATTACAAGCAATATATACAGGAACTAGAAATATCTAAGCAGTCTCTAGCTAACTAGCTAACAAAGGGCCCCACACTCACTAACACCTTACACTATAAGTTACTTAACCAACTAATGTACTAGTTTACTAAAGACAACCAATATCTCAAAAGATATACACACTTTCACACGCCCCCTCAAGTGTAACAAGAATGGCCCACACTTGATGTTGGAACGATGTTGGGACCTCCGGTTCTAAACATCGAAACAACGATACAGTTCTCCGAGTTTTGATAATGACAAACGCTATAAGGGAACTAATGTGCTTCGATAAAGTATTTCTAAGGAACACAGGTTGAGCAAAGAACTTCCACGAATGACCAAAGATCACAGAAGCACACAATGAAGAGTTCCCATCAAGGAAACTCTGAAGATGAAAGTTCCCATGTAATGGGAACTCCCAGGAATGACCAGAGAACACAAGTTTACACGATGAAGAGTTTCTCCCAAAGGAACTCTGAAGAGGACAGTTCCCACGACATGGGAACTCACATGTGAGGACAAGGACCGATCAGCGCATATCACGGGATCTTGTCTTGGACAGGATAAAGGCACAGTCTGAGGAGCAGACTGTCACGATTGATCCAACGGTCCGATCATCTCAAGAAGTTGACCTAGTTCAAATCGAAGTCACATGTGAAGAAAGTACAACTTGGGCATCAAGCAAAGGGCATTTCGGACACAAATGAAAGATGCGATTGAAGCCCAAGTTCACTCTAGTATAAAGCCAAATGAATAGTACTCAGATTGAGTACTTCTCCCAGAACTCACAAATACCCACAACAGAGAAAGAGAAAGAAGAAGAGAAGTCCCCGGCGGCGAGTGTCTGATCTCGACGACGGTGAAGCCGAGTTCCCAGGAGCAAGGGAACTGCGATTCGGTGTAAGGTTTGAGTTACTTATTTAGTGATTGTTGTTCGCTTAGGAACTCAGTTGAGAAGATTCATTAGTGTTGCTAGAGTTAGGTAGAACTCGTAGGAACAGAGAAGTTTGAATCTGGTTGTTTGTAACTAAGGAACAAATCAATAATATAAGTAAGTCATTCAAAATCCTCCAAGCGGAGGTAGAGATTTACCCATACAACTAGTTGGTTGTAGTGGGGTTCCTGTATAAGGAACTGTGTTCACTCTGTCCTTTTAATACTTGCGATATTTTCTTCCGCTACCTTGGGAACAGCTTAACAGCCAGTTCTCAAGCTCTAAGCTAACCGGTTACGATCCAACAATTGGTATCAGAGCTTGGTCGCTCTAGATTTGTGTTAGCATCGCAGGTTTCAAAATGGCTCACGAACTCACCCAAGTCGGTCACAACAACAGCAAGCCACCAAGGCTCATCACTGGTAGATTCGAAGTATGGCAACGCGACATGAAAAATTGGATGCGAAGCCAGGACTACCAGGCTTGGTGCGTTATCGAGAAAGGGAACTTCAAAATTGATCCAGCGATTGAGAATGACCTTTCCAAATGGGGGCCAAATGAGTATAAGTGTATGGAGGCCAACTTCAAGGCCATACAGTATCTCAAAAACGCTATGACGGTGCAAGACTGTGATAGGGTGGCAAATCTAGACACAGCAAAGGAAGTGTGGGAAGCCATCCAACAAATGCACATTGGGAACTCAGACCTCCGAGAAGATCTTCAGATGAATGCGAGGAGAGAGTTCTTCAATTTCCAAATGGAAATGGGAGAATCCGTCGATAGCTACCAATCCCGCTTTGAGGGACTTTGCACTAAGATGGCTGGTCTTGGGATCACCAAGGAGGAAATCACTGATAAAATGAAGGTTCAACAACTCTTCAACGGACTGACTGGAGACTGGGAAAATGAAAGAACGATGTTCAAGGAGAACCCTGAAAACAGAACTCTTATGCTTCACAAGGTCTTTGGAAAACTGGTGGGACATGAGAAAAGAAAGATAGATGACAGGGAGCAAAAGAAGGCACACCAAGGGATCGCCCTCAAACTTGAAAAGGTGCTCAAATCTGTTCAAGAGCAACATGAAGAATCTGAAGAAGAAGAGGATGAGGAACTAGTCCTCGTAACAAGGGCCCTTCGATCCTTCTACAAGGGAAAGTTCAAAAAGGGAAATGGGAAATCACAGAAAGGACAGAGTTCCCAAAGAAAACCTGCTGAGAAGGATCTTTCGGACGTCACATGCTACAAGTGCTACAAAAAGGGACACTTCGCAAAGGAGTGCCCACTAGGAACTAACGACCGTAAGCAAGGGAAGAAGGCCTACATCGCCACCTGGGACGATGACGAAGACGAAGATCCCGAATCTTGGGCATCACCCGACATGTGCGCAATGGCCATAGGAGACACCACTGGGGAACAACCCAGTGAGGTAACTACTGAATCCGTTCTTGCCTCCTTGAATAACTATGAAAAACCTGAGTTGCTTAAAATTCTTTCAAGCCTTGTTAAAGACAATATTAAATTGCAAAAGAAGTTGGAAAAATCGGAACACACCAATGCTGAACTAGTTGGTCTTGAGCCATGTCCCAACTGTGTGTCCCTTCTAGAAAAACTGCAGTCCTATTTGTCTCACATTGTACAACTTGAGGATGAGCTTAAAACCCTAGAAAGTGATGAAAATACCCTTCTACAAAATCTGAGTAAAGCAAAAGGGAACTCTGAAGCCTCTAGTTCCCAAACCAAGTTTGTCCCTGCCAGACACGGAATAGGGTATGAGTCAGAGAGCCCTAGAAAAGGGAAGTCCCCTTTGAGTGAAAAAGAGATAAATGAGTGTAGGGCCCTAGAGCTTCAGTGTGAGAAACAGAAAAATGCACACTTGGAAGAGAAAATCCGTGTTCTGGAGAGTGGGGTGAATGGAGAAGTAGATTATTACACTGGGAACACTGGACACAAGTTGTATGTTCAAATAGCTAAGGGAAACAGGTCTAGAGTGTACAACAAGGAAACTATGGATAGGAACAGGATACAGAGACCCCATCCTAAGTACTACCTAGGAGAATACTATAAGACCTGCTGGAACTGTGGTGCTCATGGGCACTACAAGGAAAGATGTCCCAAAGCTAAGGCCCAAACCCAGAGAAACCACGAGTACTGGAACAGGCAGAATCAACAAACCAACAAGCCTGCTAGAGTTCCCATTAAAAGAAACAACCATAGGAACTCTGCCTATAACAAGTACTATCGGGACATTAACATTGCTGATTATGTTCTATTTGAGACTGTCTTCCCTTGCAAGGGACCAGGCAAGAGTCATCTTGCCTGGGTCCTCAAAAACTAACTTTTCTTGTAGGTGGCAGTGAGGGGGAACAACACATGGGTCATTGACAGTGGATGTTCTAACCACATGACTGGAAACAAAGACAACCTCACCTCACTCCACCCAAAGGCCGAAGGAGGTCACGTGTCCTTTGGCAACAAGAATAAAGGAGAAATCATAGGAACAGGGGAAGTATTGCTCAACAAATCTATCAAAATCAGCAATGTTAACTTGGTAAAGGACCTGGGATTCAATCTCTTGAGTGTTTCTCAAATATGTGATCAAGGGAACAACATTGTCACCTTTGATTCAAAAGAGTGTCTGGTGATCAACAAGAAGACCAACAAAATTATCCTCAAGGGAAGAAGATCCAACAACATTTATATGGTGGATACAGAATTTGAGCCACCAAGGAAACTGTGCTTGGCAAGTTCCCTCGATGAAATGGAACTCTGGCACCGAAGGTTAGGACACGCAGGTATCAATCAAATCTTGAAGCTTTATGTACAGGATCTAGTCATTGGTCTCCCACGAATCAACCTTGAAGGAGTCAAGATGTGCGAAGCATGTGTTCGTGGGAAGCAAACCAGGAGCTCGTTCAAACCCAAGAAGGTGGTCAGCACTACACGACCATTGGAACTAATTCACATGGATCTCTGTGGTCCCATGGATACTGAAAGCTACGGAGGAAAAAGGTACATGTATGTCTTAATTGATGACTTTTCGAGATTTACATGGGTACTTTTCTTGAGATCAAAATCAGATACCTTCAAAGAGTTCGAGAGACTGATCAAGAAAATGGAAGTAAGCATGGGAATCAAGCTCAAGTCACTCAGATCTGACCACGGAACTGAGTTCAGGAACTCAGAGTTCCTAAGGTACTGCGACAACAACGGTGTATCCCACAATTTCTCAGCTCCTCGGACTCCTCAACAAAATGGTGTGGTGGAAAGGAAAAACAGAACTCTAGAAGACATGGCAAGGACCATGATGCTAGAGAGTGGAGTTCCTCCAAGCTTCTGGGCTGAAGCCATCTCAACAGCTACTTACATTCTGAATCGAGCAATGACAAGGCCCATGATCAAAAAGACATCCTACGAGTTGATCAAAGGAAGAAAGCCAAACATCTCTCATCTAAGGACCTTTGGATGCAAATGCTTCGTCCACAACAATGGGAAGGATAACCTCGGAAAATTTGACCCAGAAGCGATGAAGGGATATTCCTGGGATACTCTTCCCATAGCAAGGCGTACAGGGTCTATAACAAGAGGACCAAGAAGATAGAAGAAAGCATCCACGTCATCTTCGATGAAAAATCTGTAAAGATGGGAACAGAGGCCCAAGGAAAGGGAACTCTGTTCAAACTGGTCAGACAAGAAGAAGACGATGACGAGGATGAACCAAGAAAGAGAGATGAAGACTATCCAAGTGGGAACAATGCCCCACAATCAGGGAACAACGAAGGAGATCAAAACTCCACAGATCAAAGCTCCTTTGAAGTTCCCTCCTCAACAGAAGAACCACAAGATGCATCAAACTCTCTTGTTCCCCAAGATGAAAGTGTGCCAGAATCCAGTGTTCAAGGGGAACAACGAGGGAACTCCGCAGAGAATCCTGACGAACGTCCCAGCGACGAAGCTTCCCCTGAGGAAGAGGAGGCTCAAGACACAGATGAAGAAGAGTCAAGGGAACAGGTTGATGTCTCGAACTTTCGAACAAGGAATTATCACCAAAAGAGAGATCACCCTATTGACAACATCATCACTCCATTTGACAAAGGTGTTCTGACTCGCTCCTCTCTCAATAATTTCTGTGCTTTTAATGCCTTTGTCTCACTGGTGGAACCAAAAAGCATCAAAGAAGCCCTAAGGGACCCAGACTGGATCCAAGCCATGCAAGAAGAACTACACCAATTTGAGAGGAAAAAGGTGTGGAAGCTAGTTCCTAGGCCCAAAAACAAGAATATCATAGGAACTCGATGGGTCTTTCGGAACAAGCTCGATGATACTGGGGCCGTAGCTAGGAACAAGGCTCGATTGGTTGCTCAAGGCTACAGACAAGAAGAAGGGATCGACTATGACGAGACCTTCGCGCCAGTTGCAAGGATCGAGGCCATTCGTCTTCTCATAGCCTATGCAGCCCACAAAGGATTCAAGCTATACCAGATGGATGTGAAGACGGCATTTCTAAATGGGCACCTCAAAGAAGAAGTATACGTAGCTCAACCCCTAGGATTCGAAGATGAGAAGCTACCCAACCACGTCTACTTCCTGGAGAGGGCCCTCTACGGACTCAAACAAGCCCCTCGAGCATGGTATGACAGGTTTGCTCAGTTCCTTCTGTCACATGGATACCTTCGAGGTTCCATAGACAAAACTCTTTTCCTTAAGAAAGAGTCTAAGGATATCTTGATTGTTCAAGTTTATGTTGATGACATTGTTTTTGGAGCAACTAACGAAACTCTTGTAGAGAAATTTAAGGACCTCATGAGCAGTGAGTTTGAGATGAGTCTCATAGGGGAACTCACGTTCTTTCTAGGACTCCAGATATCTCAAACAAAGGAGGGAACAAGGATTCATCAACAGAAGTACATTAGGGAAATGCTAGTCAAGTATGGGATGGACCACTCAAGGCCAATCGACACTCCCATCTCACCAAACTCCAGGCTCAATGCCGATGAAACAGGGGTAAGTGTCGATCAAAGGAACTTTAGAGGTATGATTGGCTCTCTCCTATACTTAACTGCTAGTAGGCCTGATATTATGTTCTCAGTGTGCTTATGTGCACGTTTTCAAGCTAATCCCAAAGAATCACACCTGAAAGAGGTGAAGAGGATTTTCAGGTACCTCAAAGGGAACGACAACTTGTGCCTCTGGTATCCAAGGAACAGTTCCCTTGAGCTCATTGCCTATACAGATGCAGATTTTGCTGGGCACCTAGTTGATAGAAAGAGCACATCAGGAATGGCCTAGTTCCTTGGGTCATGCTTAGTCTCATGGGGATCCAAGAAGCAAGATTCAGTGGCACTCTCCACAGCTGAAGCAGAATACGTGGTTGCCGCATCATGCTGTTCCCAAGTACTATGGCTCAAGTCCCAACTTCAGGATTACGGTATGTCATTTGGCCCAGTTCCTATACTCTGTGATAACACTAGTTCCATTAACATCTCTAAAAATCATGTGCATCATTCTAGGACTAAGCACATAGACATTAGGCATCATTTTCTACGTGACAATGTTGAAAATGGGAACATCTCTATGCAACACTGTAGAACGGAAGAGCAAATTGCGGACATTCTCACCAAAGCTTTAGACAGACGTCCCTACCAGCGTTTTCGAATGCTTCTAGGGATGATAACTCTAAACTAAACAAGTCCATGTTTGTCTCTCCCTCAATGCTTGATTAGTCTAACTAGAAATGCATGATAGGGAACTATAGGACTCAGTGCTTTCATTTTGCCATATTACTAGTCTAGAGCTTGATATGTATAGAGGAACATTATCTCTTTTGGCCCAAAATGATCAACCAGAGTTCCCTTTAACCCTCTCTACAAGCCACTATGACGGTTGATCATAAAACCTACCCTAAGCTAAGGACCAGACAAACGCCTCTCATGAGCCAAACTCTTTATCCCAAAATCGAGTTGCAATTGTCTGGTTCTCTTTTGAGTTCCCTAGCCTCACAAAGAACATTGAGTGTGAGTTCCCTTAACCTCTCCACTCAATATGACCCTTCCAAAGATCATGGGAACTGACAGGCAAAAGCAGGGAAACACTGGATCTGAGAAATGAAACGTCACTGGGGAAACGGGAAATTGTGTCACTCTGAAGCGCTTTGGGCCAAGCATTCAAAAATCAAAAGACTTCCCAAGGAAGAAAACAACGCGTGTCAGAGGCGTGCTATGGAAGTTGAAACGATCCTCGGAACTCATTGGCCAACGGTTATCGAGGTCTTTCTCAACTTCCCTTTCTACCCTCGTCTCTCTCTCTCTCTCACATAAAAACCCTACTTTACCACTTTAGGGTTCCTTCCTCCTCATTCTTCCCTGTCATTCTCTTCCTCTGCAACTTTGTCTCCTCCCTCTTTCGAGAAAACTTCCAAAAATCTTCTATTTCCCAAACTGTTCTCAAATGGCTCCAGCCCATTCTTATGCCGAGATGAAGGCATGGATTCAAGAACATCCTAAAGCCTTTTTTCTCTCTATGATGGACGACATCGAGAAAGAGCAAGATGAAGCTCTTCGCGATGTACTCATCGAGGGACTTTACAATTATGTAAGTCCCTTTCTTCCTCCTCCCTCGGCAGCGCAACTCCCAGCACCGCCGATCTCCACTCTTCCACCTCCCTCTTCCTCCGAGATTGTCATCGTCGACAGTTTCGGATCCGAACCCCCTTCCAAACATGAGAGACCCAAACAATCCAAATCCAAACATCACTCCTCCAAATCCAAACATCACTCCTCAAAATCCAAACACAAATCCTCCAAACGCAAACATTCCGAGATCTCTTCCTCCCCCCCCCCCCCCCTCACTCCGAAAAGAAGAAACCTCACTTCAGATTCGAAGAGTACCTCAACTGCTCCAAACCCACATCTTGTGTCGCAAAACCCCCACTCATTTTTCCCCTTCCTTCCACCTCTGGGAACTCTCAATCCCAGCATCAACCTCCACCACCTCCTGTTCAAACCAATTCCACAACTTCCCCTTCTTCTTCTCTCCCCATCACTGAGGGAACTTCCAACCTCCCTCACTCATCACCAAAGCACACTCCTCCACCATCCTCCTCCCCCAGAGTTCCCCCATCCACCTCCCCCATTACCAAATCACACACCTCAAAATCTACCCCTGGGACCTCAAGTCCCAAGGCTCAAACCCCTACTCCTCCTCCTTCCACGCCCAAGGTCCCCACTCCACAAAATTCTCCTCCACCTCCATCTTCTCCCACCACGATAAAACTCCCTTCCCCACCTCCTTCGGCCCAGAAAACAATCGACCTCGATTCTGACGAGGATGATCTCCCCATTGGAGTCTTCGCTCGCAAAAAGGCCAAGGAACTACCGCCCATCTTTATGGGAACTGCTGAAGAAGAAGCCCAACTTAAAGCCCTCGAGGAAGAATTCGAAGGCGCACTCAAAGGGCCTTCTGAGAACCCAGGGGGCAAGCTCCCAGAAAAAGGGAACCCAGCACCAGTTGACGGTGCTGGGCCAAGTAGTCGTCATCAGGAAGACGACGAGGAGGGAACAGGGCTGACCTCCTCCGACGATGAAGGGACCTCCGGTGATGACACTGAAGAAGACGAGGAGGCCACCACTGACAAAGAGCCTGCCGGCATCCCAACTCCTGGACACCAAATGGTGGTGTCGGCACAGGTCCCAGAGGAAAGGACCCGCCCGCTCATGATCGAAGCGGCTGACCCCCCTCAGCAAAAATGAAAGACTACGGTATCTAGGGGGAACTCCAAGAAGAAAGGGAAAGGAACTGTGCCCCAGAAAATTCATATCTCAGAAAATCGCAAGCTCCTTCCCCCCTCATCCTCTCAGAAAAACAGCTCACCGATCAAGGGCTAGGGCAATTATTGGACCTGATCAAGGCCCAAGGATGGGAACACATGTGTAGTGAGGCCGTGAGTATCGATCCCTCTCAGGTGCGCCGATTCTACAACCATTTTGTGGTCCACGACAACGGCACCAAGGGAACTCTCTCCCTCGAAGGCGATGACTTCATCTTCACCACATCCACAATCCGCCTTCAACTACAGGTCCCCGTCCAGGACCTCCAGGAACTGCCCGCCAAAAGCTGGGGCGACTTCAACAGCGAGGTGATTTATAACACGATCTATGAGGGCCACGTTCCTACCACTGGCACCTCTACTCATCACCTATCCCTCATTGCCAAGTTGGCCCATCAATTCATCATCAACATGGTGATCCCTCGCCAGGAGAAGCGCCTTGTTATCAATATCCCTGATGCCATTATCCTCTACCACTTCCTCCTCAAAAAGCCCATAAATCTTCCTCGCATAATTCTCGGGCACATGGAGAAGTGTATGGCTTCCAAATCCCACTCCCTCCCTTACGCTGGCCTCATCAAGAAACTCTTGCTTAGAGAGGGCCTCTACGACACCACCAGAGAAGAGGTCACCATAGGAAGGGAACTGGACATCTCTGTGGTCCACAAAATGCGTCACTCTGAGCCAGTAGAGGAACAAGAAAGGCTGCCATCTGGTGAAGGCACCCAGGATGGGAACACTCCAGTGTTGGTGCACATTGCCAACACTCTCGACAAAATGGCCAGGAACCAAGAAAAGATGGCAAGGGACCAAGAACAAATCGCTAGAGGCCAAGAAAAGTTGGTCCAAGTCTTGACACGGCTTTGTGATGCCCTGTTCCCACCAAGCCCATGATCTTTTCCTTCTTTTTCCTCGCCTCAATGTTCCCAAAAATATTGTTTCTAGTGTTCCTATGTACATATTTCGCTTAAGTAATGAATGGCTTTTAGTATGATTGCGTGTTCTTTTCTTTCCTTATTTATGTGTTTACTTGTTTTCGATGATGTCAAAAGGGGGAAAGACAAAAAATGCGAGATGAGTTAAGTTGAAAAGATATCATAGAATACGCTATAGCTAAGGGGGAACAATTGCATAAAAAGCTAAGTACGAACTCAGTGATTCACAAGAAGTGGCTCCCTAGGAATACGCGTAGGAACTCATCTGCATATCATGCTTTGAAATACTTGCTGATTTTTGTGATAGGTTTGTCATCATCAAAAAGGGGGAAATTGTTGGAACGATGTTGGGACCTCCGGTTCTAAACATCGGAACAACGATACAGTTCTCCGAGTTTTGATAATGATAAACGCTATAAGGGAACTAATGTGCTTCGATCAAGTATTTCTAAGGAACACGGGTTGAGCAAAGAACATCCACGAATGACCAAAGATCACAGAAGCACACAATGAAGAGTTCCCATCAAGGGAACTCTGAAGATGAAAGTTCCCATGTAATGGGAACTCCCAGGAATGACCAGAGAATACAGGTTTACACGATGAAGAGTTTCTCCCTGTTGAACTCTGAAGAGGACACTTCCCACGACATGGGAACTCACATGTGAGGACAAGGACCGATCAGCGCATATCACGGGATCCTGTCTTGGACAGGATGAAGGCACAGTCTGAGGAGCAGACTGTCACGATTGTTCCAACGGTCCGATCATCTCAAGAAGTTGACCTAGTTCAAATCGAAGTCACATGTGAAGAAAGTACAACTTGGGCATCAAGCAAAGGGCATTTCGGACACAAATGAAAGATGCGATTGAAGCCCAAGTTCACTCTAGTATAAAGCCAAATGAATAGTACTCGGATTGAGTACTTCTCCCAGAACTCACAAATACCCACAACAGAGAAAGAGAAAGAAGAAGAGAAGTCCCCGGCGGCGAGTGTCTGATCTCGACGACGGTGAAGCCGAGTTCCCAGGAGCAAGGGAACTGCGATTCGGTGTAAGGTTTGAGTTACTTATTTAGTGATTGTTGTTCGCTTAGGAACTCAGTTGAGAAGATTCATTAGTGTTGCTAGAGTTAGGTAGAACTCGTAGGAACAGAGAAGTTTGAATCTGGTTGTTTGTAACTAAGGAACAAATCAATAATATAAGTAAGTCATTCAAAATCCTCCAAGCGGAGGTAGAGGTTTACCCATACAACTAGTTGGTTGTAATGGGGTTCCTCTATAAGGAACTGTGTTCACTCTCTCCTTTTAATACTTGCGATATTTTCTTCCGCTGCCTTGGGAACAGCTTAACAGCCTGTTCTCAAGCTCTAAGCTAACCGGTTACGATCCAACACTTGAAGATAGATATGTACGTAGATAAGGAAGATAACGGGTGGATAACAACTCGCTAAACTCAACCCAAATAGGTAAGATAGATAAAGAGCAAGTAGCAACTCACTAAGCCTGACCTAAGTCTCTTGGCACCGCCTTTGTCCCCAAGCCTCCTACACGACACCCACTGCCCCTTTTTGAAGCAATTCTTCAGCAATCCCTCCGGGATTCTGTGTGGTAATGTCTCCATCTTAGTGTGTAAATATGCTTGTTGGTATGAATTTGTCCTTGTGATCTTTCGATTCAGTTGAATTTGGTTCTTTATGGTAATGCATCTCTGTTAGCTTGTGAATTTTCATCTATGTCAAATGCTTAAAATTATGATAAGTATTAATCACTTTATATCCTTTTAACAGATGATAAAAAAAATTCAATTACTTTTCATAAAATCTAATATATTAGTAATATATGAGATTAATTGATACTGATTATATTTTTTTTAAGTTAATCATAACCACTTGACCAAAATCTTATTAACTGCTTTAAATTATCTAATACTATGTTTTTTGTAAAAGTTGATATTTTGTTTAAATTCTTATAATGTATTCCAATATTTGGAATACTTAATACATAAACATAAATCCATCTAAAAAGAGAGAATATTGTTTCATTAATTATGAACTCTAACTTCAAAGTTTTTTTTTTCGACGGCTAAATTGATTATGTGAGCCAAATAAACACAATTTTGATCACATGAATATCTGATATTTTAATCTAAAATCATATATTTCATTGTTTTTAACTAAAAAGTTATTAAATTATCACAAATGATAAAGATAATATCTATCAATTAAACAAATAATAATAATTTCTCAAGAAATATTCATAATAATTTTCAACAAATAGCAATTTGAACAAATAGCAATAAAAACCCCAAAAATAAATCATTTTAAGAAGATAAATATAATATTAGAGCCATCAATTTGATTCACGTGAAAATAGGCCTTTTGATGTAAACTACAAATGATTTATTGCTTGTTGGATGTGGTAAATTGGACGGCCTAAGTGTAAGCTTTTGTTATTCTTAATTTTAAGCACAAGGAACATTTTCTCTTTTTACTTCATTTTACCTTCTTCCCCAATCTCACTTAACAATTGAACTGCAATTTCGATTTCAATCGTACCTCTCCATCCATGTACTTCGATTGATTATGATTTAGTTCTATTTCATCATCTTGATCATTAATTCTTCATTTTTCTTCATCATGGATTCAAATTTAGATATTTTATGAATGGATTCAGATCTAAAATTGGCTCTTCAATGGAATGCAAACTCTCAATCTAAATAAAAGTAATTAAACTTTACAATGTGTATGAACTTGAATTCGACCTTGTATTCATCTTGCTTTGTCATAGGTGAGTCTTTCACTATTGAATTTAGGAATTTTGTGATGTCTAGTTAATGATTTGGGAGAGGGTTGTAAGTTGTTCTATGAAATGCCTAAGAAACAAGAGTTAAATTTCACCCCCATAATAACCACGTATATCTTAATTTGAAATTGAATGTATTTTACATAAACCTCATAATAATTTACATGAACCTTACAGTGCTAACTTATGAACATGTTGCATGTTGCTCTTCAATCTTAGTCGATGTGAGTGAAATTTTTTCTCTTTCCTATAATATTGATAGTTTTTATGATGGTTTGTTACTAGTTTTGCACCATTATTTAGGAGCGTCCAATAGGTCACTTGACCCTTAACCTGACCTTACCTGCTCGTAAATTTATAGGTCGGGTACTTAACCTACAATTTACGGGTTAGGTAACACGTTGGATTTTTGATTTTACGTGTTAAGGGTTGACCGACTGAGGTTATAGGTCGACGTACCCTAAGACCCGTAAAAAATTTAAAAATACCACACATGTGAAATTATATTTTTTATTTTTTTTGATTTTTGATTAAAGAATATTTGTAAGATTGGTTAAGTAGGAGTTAATTAATAGGAACTTTGATACATTATTGTTTTTTTTATTTTTTTATTTTTTAAATCAATTTAGGGTTAATGTGTCGACCCGTGACTCGATAAGTAAAACTCGTAACATGTAAACCGGTACAGGGGTCAATTTTATTTTTTATGGGTCATTAGTTTACAGGTTATAGTCGAGTAGGGTTGACCTGTTGGACACCCCTAGTCCCCTACCATTATTGGTAGTTGATTTTATTGTTAGTGTAGTTGAGGTGATAAGATATTGTTGATGTAGATTAACATCCAATTTTTCATGAATCGTTGCTAGTTTGTTGCTGTATTAAATCTCAAGACGTGAGAACGACTTCAACTCTAAAAGTGGTCAAGCAAACTTTAAATATCCATTCGAACAAGGTCAATCTCCCATGGACAATTCCAATCACCATGCACGGCTTTAACAAGTTGTAAGTTATTGCCTTCGATCAATCTGGATGTGGAACACCATGTAGGATGGCCTCAAGATTCCCTTTTTGAAGTGCAACGACTTCTTTCATTAGAACGGAATGACGACCAAGCAACCCTCCATCCATGTGGATTGGTTTGCCTTGGTGGTCTCGTAGAATGAAGTCGGATGAGGAGACGTCATTATTCATTTTACCATCAAAGTTGAGTTTAAGTTGGTTTTGTGGGGGGTTTACCCATCTAGCTTTCGCCATTTTCTTTTTTTTCGGGGTTCTTGATCCCGTTGGTGGGGGCCCTCTGGGTTTGTAGTGTTTTCATTTTTTCAATCATCCATTTGTTTGCAAATGAACGCGCAATTGCTATTTGGGCTAACTTGGGTTTGATCGTCATTGAGATTGAATGTTTTTTTGTTCCCATGCCACCAGATGCACCACCAAGAGCATGACACCCATTCTAAATCATACATGGAAATCTTAGTTCGAATCTCCTCCATGAACTAGAAAGGCTTATTGCTTGCGAGGTTAGTTTGGTAGATGATGTGGGCTAGATTTGAGTTAGGGTGCGTTCGGGTAAACTTTGCTGATAAGTTACTTATAAGTTTTTTGTGCTGATAAGTTACTTAAAGTGGATTGTGCTCATAAGTAAAAACTTATTTCTGATGCTGATAAGTAAAAACTTATTTCTGCTGTAAGTAAGTGGTGTTCGGTTGGAGGGTTTGCTGATTTTTAAAAGCATATTAAGGAAAGGTCTAAATTACCCTTAAAATATAAATATAAATAAAATTAAAATCTACCTTCTTCTACCTCTAACCAATTTACACTTAAAATCCACCATCTTCTACCAAACTAACCTCTAGTCATTTTGCTCTTAAAATCCACCATTTCATATCCCTAACAAATCACACATCAATTTAATTTATTTATTTCAAATTCAAATTGAACAAACTTTATTGTTCTCAAGTCCAGTAATAAATCCGAATTTGTAGACTTGACGAGGCAGAGATGAATCAGATGATATGCCAGCACCGATAAAAAGTTTAATTGAAAATGACAAATTCAAACCCATCAATTTTGGAGACAAATTGGTAGGCTTTGAGGAGGCAGAGACATTCACACGAGCAGGTGGTCCGGCGTTCGTCCCTGGCGGTCCGGCGACTCGACTACGGCGGTCCGGCGTATTGTGCGGTGGTCCGGCGGCTCGGCGTATTGTGCGGACCTTTGAGACCTCAGCGAAATCTGGTCGCGTCGGCCTTCGTCTTCTTCCGTCTGCGCTACTGTCGTGGGTCTCGGCACTGGCGCCGACGTCGTCTCCGGTCGTGCCTTGCGTCGAGCAGTGGTGGCATCGTGCATGCGTCGTTTCCGGCCTTCTTCTTCGTCCAGAGAGCGCAGGTCAGCAATGGGGAAATCGGGAGAGAGAGGAGAGGGGTAGGTGGCGAGATTCTCAAAAATGGGTATTTATATGGGGGTATTTTGGTAGGGCCCACATGCTTACATTTTTAGGGGATAAGCATGCTTAAACCGATAAGCATGGGGGGTGTTGATTATTTTTTTACTTATAAGCATGTGCTTACACGTTGCTTAAAATCGGTAAGAAATGTGCGCTCGGCAATGCTTATGTGCTTATTTCTTCATATAAGCATTTTTGTGCTGATAATCACACCATATAAGTAATGCCAAACGCACCCTTAATGGTTTTTAGGATTTTGATTGTGAGTGGGAATTTTAGTAAAAGGTGATAGGCGTCTTCATTTGTGTTGTCGCATCCCTCATCACCTTGCGGGACCACGATATGGTTTGCAGCAAGTCTATGTTTTGTGGGTAGACCGTTCTAAGCAGTTTTTCAAAGAAAGTTTTTAATTTTTAGGGGTAAATCCAGTTTTCAAATCCAATCAAGGTCAATGGGGGCTCCCCTTTTTATATTGTGAATCCATTGCATTGTGGATTGGGTTGAAAACCAACCATTTTTGCTTGGATTCCAATATACTCTATATGGTATTTTGTTGAGTGGTGTTATGATTTAGGTTATGCATTTTGCATTATCTATATCTAGAGTCTAGTAGAGTTTTGGCTCATACCACGAGCTGTCATCGCGAAGATAGTTAATAACAAGTTCATCCCCATTAATACTTTGGTGGGTGTTAGATTTGGGCACACATATAAGATACCATCTAGTAACAATTAAAATAAACACACATAATTAATTATCACAAAATTATACACACACATGCAATTGTCCCTTTGAATTGTATTATTATTCATAATATGATGCGTTTAAAATCCTTCAGGCCTTACATGTAAGTGCGCATGCAGATTAGGGCGCCCAATTCGTATATTCGTACATCCATACATTGGTATATGGGCATCCATACTTTTGCATGTGGACATCCATACATTCGTATTATGGGCAACCATGTCGACGTTATGGGAATCTTTATGTCTTGTGTACTTAGGGGTCTTTTGATCTTTTCTTTGCAATCCTCTAACACTTTAAGCAATAATGTATGCAAAGAAAGACTTCAATTATGAAATATGCAAACAAGAAAGTCACTCAATCATGTAACAAACAACCTAAATGCTAATGTAGAACATTTCTATTCTACACATGAAATTTTCTTATTTTCGGGACTTTCCAAGTCCTTGACGTTGTATGCCCCTATTTTCAAGTGTTGTAGTTTCTTGATATGATCCTTTCTAATAAGGTCTGAGCTTATCATTTAAGGGCTTTCTAGCACTTTACGCGACCTTCCTACACAAGGTATTCAACCCTAAAGGTTGTTGGCCTTAAACCCCAAGCTTCAATGCATTTGGTCGCCCCTCGTAAGTTGTTAGTCAAATCGTTGTAGCCTCTCGTTGTTCTATGCAAGGTCCAAATGCCTTATTAGCACCTTGTCATTACTATCTAGGTCGAACAAAGAGGTTCGCAATATGGCAAGCCGACTTCCAAGGGAATTACATTCCCTAGTTGACCTACACAAGCAAGTTCAGTATGCTGATGAGCACTTTTATGTCGCTGAAAAAGCACTGTCAAAGAAATACCTAACTTCCTAACCTAAGTATAGTGGAAGCAAGAGTCGAACCCACAAGGACTCAGATTATTTGTATTTAAATAATATTACTAGGAAAAGGGGGGTTTATGATTGATTCATCTAAACTCTAAAATGCAAAGTAAAAGTAAATATAAATGCAAAAGATGATTGTGTTAAACAAATATGAGAAAAGCGTGTTCAACTAGTTAAATCCATCATAGATATGCTTATTGATCATCGATTCTCTTGATTCTCAATTCCCTTGAATAATCTACCGTGGATTATTATCCGAAACTTTATATTTAGTTGAAAGAACTAACAGTCTAAACAACCCTAATCATCTAACAACCTAGAACAATGTCTAGATTCAATTAAAGGACAACTTTAAGTTCAAAGTATAGATAGAAACAAATACTCAACGCAAACAGCTAATCAAGTTATTTGTGGTTTATTCCCTTCTACAACTGAATAGCCCGAATGGGTCTAAACAATTATAGTTGCTACTTTATCTAATCAATCCTGAACGGGACTTGATCAGATTAGTTGTAAATTAACCTAGAAATTCTATTAGGTGGCCAATCTAACAAAACCCTAGAATAGTTCTGATTCAATTAAGCACAGGGAATAAAACCTATTCAAGTTGTTGAGAATCAATCAAACCTCACAATAATATGCAATCTATGATTTCAATAACTAGTCAAACACAAGAGAATTTAGCAATGCATAATTAAATTAAAAACAAACTTACAAGAGGTTCAAAGATTGCTCTTTTGAAAAACTCTCTCCAAAGAAACCCTAGCCCCCAAAAGTATGTTCCAAGTTATGACAATAATAGAGAGAGAAAACTAAAAACAAGGTTTAAATACCCCACAAAGATATCCAAATATCAAATTATCCCGAAATTACATCAAACTAGTCGGAAAACATATAACCAAGGCCCAACTCGAAGCCCATTCCGTCGGCCCAATTCTCTCGCAGCGTAACAACACGGCGCGGTCTCCCACCAACACGCCGCGGCCGCGGCACCACTAGCTCCAGCCCGCACCACCTTGATCTGAGGCGTACTTCCCCGTTGCTTCATTCCGTTGGACTTTGGTTCTTGAAATCTCCATTTGCACTTCTTCAATCCTTGCCCAAGCATTCCATTTCACTGGCATAGCCGTCTTGGATCACGTCCCGTCTTGCTTCAATACATAAAATCCTGCAAACCAGCGCAAACTACCCAAAGAAACTAAAACCTAAAAACTAGATAAAAACCAACCTAAAGCTAGCTAAAACATATATAAAACATGCATCTAAACTACTCCTATATGCAAGCTATCAAATTCCCCCATGCTTAACCCTTGCTTGTCCTCAAGCAAGACATAAATCCAAATCACGCCATAGAAATGCAATCATACATCCATCTCAAGTCAAATAAGCATTTCACATATAATCAAAAACCTGACCAAGACTTCCTAACATGCATTATGATAAGCAAAAAGTAAAGATCATTCATTTATTCTAGACCTCACCAAGGTAATTATGTTTGCACTCAAACTTTCAAGTGTTTAAGGGTATGTGTTTCACTCAAAATCAACCATGAAAACTAGACTACCATATGCTTGCATCAGCGTTCTAAATCTCCACCGTTGGGGATCAAATACATAACAAAAATCATGAGGTCTTTTTAAGGCTTGTAATGGGGCCAAGGTAAAGAGAAATTTGGAAGGGATAATTTTTTGGCATGTGGTGCTAAATCCGGGATAAAGAACTAATCTTATCCCAAAATTCAACACTTTCTTTTCTTACTTCTCCCAAACTTTTCTTTTCCAACTCCATACATTTTCATTCAAGCACTTGTTGCTTTCTTCACTTTTTTTTTTCTTTCTTTGCCTCTTGTTTAACTCTTCTTACATTTATGAAGATTACTACAATTCTCTCAACTTTTTCTTTGCTTTTGCAACATACTTTTCATCTTGATTTTTTTCACTTTACAACCAAGAGTTTTATTTCCTCTTTTTCCACCTTTTCTTCCAACTCCCCCATGCTTATACGCAACCCACACAAAACAAAACATAACCTAAAGTCCTAAATCTCGGATTATGGGTCAAGCTTATTAGGCTAGGGAAATTTTTTAGAGCTATTTAAAATAGGCTTCAAGCTCAAAAGAAATGGGGTATCAAGAACATGGATCTTGTAAGGTAGGAAGGGAATTAATAGGCTATAAAGAAACATTGCCTCAATCATTTTAATGTCATGCATTCAATCATATAAAGCAGTCTTGAAAAAGGGTCATAACGCAAGTTCTAGAGCTAGATAATCATGGTGATGCACTCAAGAATGTAGAGAACAAATATAATCATGAAAGGCCAAAAATCTCACAAGGCAATTTTTTTGTCTAGAACTTCAGAATGAATCAAATACTCAAGCTAAATACATGCTCCATCCTATAGTCAAAGTAATCAAATCAATGATCATGCTCATATCATATCAACTTCAGCATATCATGCAAATCATGGGTTAGGACTTATACTTAACTTAGAAACACAAGAAGAATCAAACAATGGGGAAATAAGAACCTAAATGCAATATTTTTTTATTTTTTCTTTCAAATTTTTCTGATTTTTCTTTATTTTTCAGGATTTTAATCAATGCAAAAGTAATTTAAATATGACCTAAACTAATGCAACTATTTGCAATGCAAAAGTAATTCCCTTCCCCCATGCTTAAAACATACTTTGTCCCCAAAGTATAGTAAAAAGAAGCGGAAAGAGAAAAACTCACAACACTTTAGTTGTCCGGCGGGTAGTACGGTGGAAAATCCGACGGTGATGGTGGCAGATAAGCAGGGAACTGAGGATACGGCGGCGGAGGAAAGCTGTACTGAGGGTAATACGGATGAGGCAGGTAGCCGATGGAACTCCAACCATCCAATCTAGTGTGGAGCAGCCTAAACTGTTCATCATGACGCACCTGGAATGCCTCCTGCTGAGCCTGAAAAGCAGCAAACTACTAATCCTGATGAGCATGAAGAGCGGAGATCCTCTGATCCTGTTGTGTCTGAAATGTTGTGAAACGCTCATCCACATAATCATGTACTCCAGTGAACCCCTGAGTCTGACTCAATTGCATCTGCTGCATCATCCCAAACAACTGATCAAACTGGGCTGAAGAATAGCCCACACCATGTACTGCATCGTCATCAGCAGCTGGCTGCTCCTCCTCACTCTTATCATCATCAGAATCTACCTCCATCTCATAATCCTCATCGTCAACTTCATCATCACCTTCCTCCAACACCTCATACTGTGCATGGTAAGCTGGCACTCTAGGTTGCCTGGCCCCTGTATCCTGACGTCTAACCTGCTGCACAGGCAAATCACTATCCAGTACTTCAATCATCCAAGTCTTCCATTTCTGCCTCCCAATCTTAATCTTAGTCCTCACTTCATCAGGCATCTTCATGGCACGACCTGAATCTCCCAACACCCAATAATATGTCCCCCTAACTCTGTAACACACATTCATGCTATGAAACATCTTGAAGCTCATGGGTAAAGGCTGAAAATCAGGCTGATATCCCCTCAAATCAATGTTAAAATGGCGAGCAAATCTAGTAACAATCCCGCCAATAGCAATAGAAGTGCTTGGGACTCGAGCCACTTGGGACAACTAAGACATCAACAACCCAGCTAAGTTGACTTTTTCTTGCATCAAACATGCACATAATAGCAATATATCCTTCTTGGGGCAATTGTTTTCCCCATCCCCTCTCCCACTAATAGTGTGAGCTATGAACCTCTGAAGAATACGGAGGACTGGATGAGTAATAAAAGACGACTTAGCCCTTGAAGGCTTATAAACAACCTGCCCTGTAATATAACGCCAGAAATCTGCATTCAACCAAGTAGCTTGTGCTTCACAACGAGTTACTTCTTCGTCATCAATCTCAGGAAAGCCAAACATGACATTAATGTCATTCAGTTTCATCCTCCTTTGCACATTCCTCAGCCGGAATGTACACAAACCTGATTGAATTCCTGGCCCGTCAATGATATCACATTTCAGAGTACTCGGAAACTCCAATGTGAGGCCTTTGTAAGTGGCCTCTCTCAACTGGATAAACTCCTTAAATCCCAAGGCTTGAGCAACCTCATTCAATTTTTCTTGACTCCCCATCTCCTCCATAAATTCCCAATCAATAAAGCGGGTGGGTTTCCATACCCTCTCTGCAAGATTTTGGAACCGAGCCCGGCTCCAACTCTCGTTCAAACTAAACCCATACTGCTCAGGGGTAGCCTCTCCTACAATGGGTAATGGTTCAAGCACCTCTGAAGCTCGTCTTCTAGTAGTAGAAGTACGAACCGGTCGTGTCCCAGTGTTTCCCCGTGCTCTAGAAGCAGCAGCACGGGAAGTAGAAGCACCCTGACTAGCTCTCTTAGGACCCATTGTACATAAATTTTGTCAAATTCCTGCACAAGCACCACCAAACAACACAAATGCATTTTTTGTTGTCCCGGCAAGGACAACCACAACAATATTTCACAAATAAGCTCTCAATCACTCGTGTTCCCCCACTACCTAGAATATTTTAATCAAATTTAATCAAAAATTCTAGGGTTAATCTCAAATCTTCACAAATTAGCCAAATAAGCACAAATCTAGCCTATAATCGAGCAAAGAGCAAACTTTTGTGAAGGAATTATGCCAAAATCGAACTAAATTAGCCTAGATCTAAGCTTTTCTAAAAAACCTAGAACATGCTTCTAGTTCGAATTTAAGCTCAAATTTGAGTAATTTGGAGTTAAGAATGGAAAAGCTTACTTGAATCTTGTTGTTGGATGGAGTTTTAGGCGATTCTGATGAGAAATCCGAGCTTGAGAGGCCTCTAATGGAGTTTTTGGGTAGAAGAGGGCGTGAGGAAGGAGGAGAAGTTGTATTGTGTGCGTGTGAAGACTCGGCAGGCCAGCTTTATGACGCGTTAAAAAAATCCGTGTCGCGGGCTTGGGCCCAAACTGACGCGGCCGCGTCAAACGTGTCTTCCGCCCGCTCCTTGCATTCTGTTGAAATTACGCTGTGTGAGCCAGGATTAGGCGCGGTCGTGCCTCGCTGCATCTTAGCCCGCGTCTATCTGTGTCTTTCGGGGATTGATATTTGTACCTAGTATAAGCAAGGATTAGGCGGTGTCGCGCCTCGCTGCGTCTTAGCCCGCGTCTGTCTGTGTCTTTCGGGGATTGATATTTGTACCTAGTATCTTAAAACACACAAAGCAAAACTATCTAAAAATAAAAATAAAAACTGAAAATGAAAGAATTGGGTTGCCTCCCAATAAGCACTTATTTAACGTCATTAGCTTGACGCAAAAAGGATATTAAGGCTCTTGCTCCAGCTCTTGTAGAGCTGTCTCCTCTATAATGGTGTTGTTGAATCCTTCAAAGTATGGCTTTAATATCTGACCATTAACTTTAGACATGGAATGGGTGGCACTGTCATAGATATCAATAACGCTGTGTGGGTAAACACGAGCAACCACATAGGGACCCATCCATCTCGACCTCAACTTTCCAAGAAACAACTTGAAGCGAGAGTGAAATAGAAGAACTTTATCACCCACTTTAAAACTCTTCCTCCAAATATGCTTGTCATGCCAGGCTTTCGTCTTTTCTTTGTAGATTGATGCATTGTCATAAGACTCAAGCCTAATCTCTTCCAATTCTTGGAGTTGAAGTTTCCTGAATTCGCCCACCTCATTTGCCTGCATGTTGCACTTTTTAACCGCCCAATATGCCTTGTGTTGAATTTCCACGGGTAGGTGACATGCTTTACCAAACACCAAACGAAATGGTGACATTCCAATTGGTGTTTTATAAGCGGTCCTGTACGCCCATAGTGCATCATCCAACCTAAGACTCCAGTCTTTTCTGTTTGGTGCCACAGTTTTCTCCAAAATAGACTTAATTTTTCTGTTGGACACCTCTGCTTGGCCATTTGTCTGAGGATGGTATGCTGTAGAGACCTTGTGTGTGACATGATATTTTTTTAATAACGCACCCACCATCCTATTACAGAAGTGGGATCCTTTGTCACTAATTAAAGCTTTAGGGACTCCAAATCTGATAAAAATGTTAGTCTTCAAGAAATCTGTCACCACTTTAGAATCGTCAGTTCGGGTGGCCTTCGCTTCCACCCACTTGGAAACGTAGTCCACCGCAAGCAAAATATAATAATTCCCAAAAGAATTAGGAAATGGGCCCATAAAGTCAATGCCCCATACATCAGAAATTTCACAAAAAATCATAGGAGATTGAGGCATCTCATTCCTTTGGGACATATTCCCAACCCTTTGACATCGGTCACAGGATTTACAAAAGTCATGGGCATCCCTAAAAATGCTAGACTAGTAAAATCCTGCATCCAATACCTTCCTAGCTGTTTTGTTAGAACTAAAGTGGCCCCCACATGCATAATTATGACAAAAGGTCAAGATAGAAGTTACCTCATTATCCGGGATACATCGTCGGATTACCTGATTAGCGCAGTGCTTCCATAAATATGGAGCATCCCAGATGTAGTACCTGGCTTCACTTCTCAACTTGTCCTTTTGAGCTTTTGCGAACGTTGGTGGGAACTCACCCATAACAAGGAAATTTACGAAGTGTGCATACCAAGGTTTTACAACCTTAATAGCAAACAAGGTATCGTCAGGAAATTCCTCCTGAATGGGTGAACTCTTTGGGCTACTTTGTTCTTCCATCACCAAGTGACTCAAATGGTCAGCAACCACATTTTCAGCCCCCTTTTTGTCCTTGATCTCAATGTTGAACTCACTCAACAGTAAGATCCACCTAATTAACATGGGCTTGGCCTCCTTCTTTGTCAGCAGATAGCGGAGTGATGCATGGTCTGTGTAGACAATCACTCGTGTTCCCAACAAGTAAGAGTGAAATTTCTCCAATGCAAACACAACTACCAAGAGTTCCTTCTCTATGGTGTAGTAGTTCCTTTGGGCCTCATTCAATGTCATAGAGGCGTAGTGAATAACATGAGATGCCTCGCCCTTCTTTTGTCCCAAAACAGCCCCCATTGCATAATCACTTGCATCACACATGATCTCAAAGGGGAGAGACCAATCTGGGGCTTGTATAATGGGAGTTGTGGTGAGGCGGAGTTTTAGCTCATCAAACGCCGTCTTGCGGGCCTCACCAAACTCAAAATTGGCTTCTTTCTTCAACAAATCACATAAAGGGGAGGCAATCTTTGAGAAGTCTCTAATAAACCTGCGGTAGAACCCTGCATGCCCTAAAAAAGAACGCACTTCACGCACATTAGTAGGATAAGGCAAAGATTGAATCACTTCAACCTTAGCCTTATCGACCTAAATACCCCTAGAAGACACTACATGGCCTAATACTATACCTTGTTCTACCATAAAATGACATTTTCAGAATTTAGAACAAGATTAGTATCTTCACATCTTTTAAGCACAAGTGTTAAGTGAGTTAGGCATGAATCAAAATCATTCCCATGGACTGTGAAATCATCCATAAATACCTCAATGAATTTTTCTATGTACTCAGAAAAGATACTAACCATACACCGTTGGAATGTAGCTGGGGCGTTATACAGTCCAAAAGGCATCCTTCGGTAAGCAAAGGTGGCGAAAGGACAAGTGAACGTTGTCTTCTCCTGATCCTCTGGTGCTATGGCTACCTGAAAATATCCTGAATACCCATCCAAGAAGCAATAGAATGAACGACCGGCAAGTCGTCCAACATTTGGTCAATGAAAGGTAATGGGAAATGGTCCTTCCGGATTACTGCATTAAGCTTACGATAGTCAATACAAACTCGCCACCCGGTTTGAACTCTAGTTGGAATGAGATCACCCTTGTGATTCTCAACCACTGTGATGCCACCCTTTTTAGGGACAACCTGAGTTAGGTTGACCCATTTACTATCAGAGATTGGAAAGATCATACCTGCCTGAAGGAGCTTCAGCACCTCCTTCTTTACCACCTCCATCATTGGGGGATTCAACCTTCTTTGGGGCTGTCTAGAGGGTGTAGCTTCGTCTTCCAATAGAATCCGATGCATACATGTTGAGGGACTAATCCCTTTAATGTCTGCAATGGTCCATCCTATAGCCATCTTGTGCTCCCTCAAAACTGCCACCAATCTTCCTTCTTGCTCCTTGGTAAGCTTGTTGGATATGATCACAGGTAAAGTATCCCCATCACCTAAGAAGGCATACTTGAGATGGTCTGGAAGTTGCTTCAATTCTACCACTGGTGCTTGCACAATAGATGGCAAAAGCTTCTCGCTTGGCAAGGTTAGTGGCATGGGCTTAGAGCCCGGTGGCATAAGTGGACGCTCAAAGTGAGCATTCAACTCAGCCACCACTTCCTTCAGGTCAGTTCTTAAATCCAAATCTGAAGTATCATTCATAATAGCATTTTCCAAGGTGGATCTCAAAGCTTCAGATTCATGCAAATTGAAGAATTCTTGAGCAAGTGGTTCTACAACATCTATTAAGCACAAAGATGAATCTTCGGGAGGGTATTTCATTGCATCATATATGTTGTACTCTACCCTTTCCCCGTCGAATTCCATGGTCAAAGAAGCACTAAATACATCAATTTTTGTCTTAGCTGTTTTCAGAAAAGGTATACCTAACAGAATAAGCGCAGCATGCTTATCATGGTCCATATCTAAAACATAAAAATCAGCAGGAAATATCAAGGTATCAACCATAACAAGCACATTTTCAACTATCCCTCTAGGGTAAACATTAGATCTATCAGCTAATTGTATGACAACACCGGTCTCTTGCAAAGGACCCAATTCAAGCATTTTGTACAAGGAATAAGGTAACACATTTATTGAAGCACCTAGATCTAGCATAGCTTTGTCAATTTTTGTGTCACCAACTATGCAAGGGATAGTGAACATGCCAGGGTCACCACATTTCTGAGGCATGCGCCTTTGAAACACAACATACACATGTACACTTATAGAGATCTTCTGTTTTCCCTTATGCTTTTGAGTTCTTTTTATGGTGCACAATTCTTTCAAAAACTTGGCATATCTAGGGATGCTTTTAATCAAATTGAGTAAAGGAATGTTTACCTCACATTTGCTGAATATCTCGAACAGTTCCTTGTCATTTTCTAACTTCTGGGTTTCCTTTAAAGCTTCTGGGAAAGGTGGAACAGATGTATAAGACCTCGAATCGAAACTCGGAAAATTCACCGTCGACGCGGTCTCCGAAACAAAGGGCGCGGTCGCGTCAACATCGAGCCGCGGTCGCGGCACCCTCGTTTTTGCCCGCGTCCAGAACCTCGAGCTCTCTGTCGGAATTACGCGGGCTTGGCTCAAGAGGGCGCGGTCGTGTCACCTCATATTGTATCCCGCGTTCTTCTGGGTTTCCGAGTTCGTTCTTCTTGCATTCATCCTCCTCCCCTTCATTGATTTGAAGATCGTCCCCGGGCTTCCTAGTTAGTGTCTTGCCACAACGTAAAGTGATGGCATTCACGTTCTGTTTAGGATTGAGTTCCGTCTGAGAAGGTAATCTGTTGGAATCTCTAGCCTCAAGTTTGCACATCGCCTTTGCAAGTTGGCTCATTAGATTATCCAAGTTGGCGATGCTTGACTTGGTGTCTTGCTGAAATTGCCCCATAGATTGTTGCATAGTAGTCATATTTTGGGTAAGAGCACGGATCATTTCATCCGTGGATAAGGACGGGGCTTGATTCGGTGCTTGAGGCTGAGGTTGAAAGTGAGGTCTAAAACCTGGAGGGTCGTTTGGAGGTACATAATGTTGATTTTGATTTCCATACCTCAAATTGTTATGATCCTTCCAGCCCGGATTGTATGTGGTCGAATAAGGATCATATGCTGGCCTTTTTGGCCCATAGCCTCCAAGTGCATTAACTTCTTCCTCTTGAGTATGAAGAGTAGGACAAGCATCCGTCTTGTGAGTAATATCGGAGCAGAAACCGCAAGGTTTGACTTGTTGTTGTTGTTGTCCTATCATGAATTGCCTGAACATTGACTTCAACTCATTCACCTCTTCATGTAAAGTCGTAGCATCGATAGAATTAGCAGCCTTCATTGTAGCTCTTTTGCTGAATTGACGAGAGCCTTCAGATAGTTCATGGAAAAGATCAAAAGCTTCAACAGGAGTCTTGTTCAGGATGTTTCCTCCACAAGCGGCATTAACAAGTCGACGTTCTTCATCCAATAAGCCTTCATGAAGGTACATAACAAGATCCATCTGAGAATAACCATGATAGGGGCAGCTTGAGATTAGCTTCTTGAACCTCTCAAAATACTCATAAAGCGATTTGTTAGGCCCAAAAATCCATCGGCCCATCCGATGAGTTAAGCCTATGAACGCACGAAGAAATCACCAACCAGTGTGAGCAAGAAGATATCTTGGAATAGAGAAATCTTTAATCACTCGATGGAAGGGAGAAAGCATCCGTCTCAAGCGGAGTTAATCATCCCCGAGGCGCACGAGATGGCGTCTCCAGTCCCCGAAATATGCGGAAAATGGGAAAGTGGTTATGGGTCGTGTCCTAAAGATCCGGAGATCGTGATACTAGGTAGATAACCGTTGCAATGTAAAGCTATTTATCGATTTCACTTGTTTTTTTTTGTAAACACACACGAACATCAGTAAGAATATACATGAGATTACAGATTTCAAGGGCAAAATCGCTTTCTTGTTTCATTGTTCTAGCGAATCCCACACTCGTGTAAGATCAATAGCATCTCTTGGTTTCGATCGTGCCCCAATTTAGGACAGAAGTCTATCAAGCAAATTTTTTTCCAAAACAATTTGGCGTCCACCGTGGGGCAAACGATCGAAAGAAAGATTTCAGTTCAATACATCGGAGACGGTTCTGAAGGATCATCATGAATAACTCTCATGAAGGTGATCAAGGGTTAGGCGTCAAGGAGGAGGGAGGCGCACGCCAGGACGCATCAACAGCCCTTCGTCTCGAGTTGTCCGAGTTTGCCCAAAGGCTCCAAGCTTTGGAAGAAGAGTTATCGGATCAACGTGTTTGCAATGAGAAACACAAGGTGAGCATCGAGCAGCTAACCGCCGATAATGACGGTTTGCGCTCTCAACTCAGGTCTGTGTCTTCTGTCGACCCGGGTGTCAGAATGACGGATCGATCCCAAAGCAACGGGGGTGAAGGTTCCTCGGGGAATCATACCGGCCGTCGCGGAGGAAATCCAGGCCATGAATTCATCACCCCACCGGCAACGGTTCCCGGAGTGCCGTCGTTGAACCCCGCCCAGGGGAATCCTGGTAGTGAAAGAATGAGGGCACCCATACGCCTGCGATCGGTGCGAGAAGTTAGCCCCCGACGCTTGGAAGATGAGACCATGGATGACAACGAGGACTGGGACCGCCGTCTTCCCCGAGACCTCGAGGATATCGTTCGGAATCAATTCAAGATGTTCACCGAGCAGTTGTCAAAGATATCGGGAGTCCCACGGCCCATAGAGAAGGAGGCGATCGACGATTACGACGAATCACCCTTCGCTCCCCACATCGCCCAAGTCGAGATACCAAAGAAGTTCTCGGTGCCCAGTATGACTTCTTACGATGGCACGGGGGACCCTGATGAACACGTGGCCATATTTAAACAGAAGATGATGACCAGTGCGGTGCCATACCACTCCCGGGAAGCGTTGATGTGTAAAGGGTTCGGGGCCGCCCTCACGGGACCAGCCCTGAAGTGGTTCGTCAATCTCCCAAGGGGGAGTATTCGTTCCTTCGCTGATTTAATGGACTCGTTCCGGGTGCAGTTCGCTAGTAGTCGGAGGTTTGAGAAGTAGTATAGTGAGGATTTGAAGCCTTCCGGTTTAACCGAGAGAATACTTGGATCGGTTTAACCGAGAGAAGATTTCCATCCCGCACTGTGACGTGCCGACAGCGATGGAAGCCTTCCGTTAGGGGATAAACCAGGACGGAGATCTCTATAAAGAGCTCACTAGGCACCCTTGCCACGGTTTTGAGGATGTACAAACCAAAGCCCTGGCTCAAATCAGGCTGGAAGAGGATTTGAAGATGAGAAAACCCACGAGCGTGTGGGAGAGGGTAGATAAGAAAGCCGCGCCGGACCAGCGCCGGGAACGCCGTGATCAACCATACCGACGCCCTCATCCCGACGCAGTGAAGGTAAATGTCGTTGAAGCCAAACCGACTAAACCCTGCCACCAAATTACGATGAGTTCAATTTGGGTATATCCCCCGAAGACCTCGTGAAGAACATAACTTTGACCATACAGGGCATCAGGTGGCCAAAGAGGAACGAAAAACCATACCCGAATAAAGACATGAGCAGGTGGTGTGATTTCCATGACGATTACGGTCATGTGACCAAAGAATGCATAGCCTTGAGGAGAGAGATCGCTTACCTCGTCTCTCGAGGAAGGATTACGGAAGTCGCACCAAACGCACAAGTCCCCCCAGAGGTTGTGGAGGCTTCGCGTGCGGGAAGGCCAGCGTCGCCAGTACCAAAAAATGTCGTAAATGTGATCACCAAGGGGTCGAAGGTGTGCGGACTCACTTATTCGGCAGCCAAGAGGAATGCGCGAGAGAGCACCCTTCCTCGCTCAGTGCAAGAGAAGAGTGACGTCTTCAGTCTCGCGATACACTTTGGCGAAAATGACATCAGTGGCCTTGACGAGCCTCACCATGACGGCCTTGTAATTTCTCTGTCAATCGAAAACGTTTTGGTGAAGCGAGTTCTCATCGACACCGGGAGTTCAACTAATCTCATGACGCTAGAAGCCCTGAAAGAAATGGGTCTAAGTGAGAGGGACGTAGAGAGAAATCCTACGGCACTCATAGGCTTTAGCGGAGAAGTGAAGCACACGATAGGAGATATCATCCTCCCCACATACGCGAAGGGCGTAAACATCCAGGTTAGATATTCTGTCATGGATTGTCCTTCATGTTATAATGTGATCATGGGAAGACGGTGGCTCCACGATATTAGAGTCGTTCCCTCTACTTATCACCAAACAGTGAAGTTCCCGACTCCGTGGGGGGTTCAAGAGATCCGTGGCGATCAAAGAACGTCCCGGGAGTGTTACAAGTCGGCGTTGAAACCCGCCGCCAGTCACAAGTCCACCTAGCAATTAAAGGAGGCCACTAACTCTACCTCCCTAAAAGAAAAAGAAAAAGAAGATGATCAGGTAGAGGAGGTGGCCCTAGATCGATCTGACCTCAATCGGTCCGTAAAGATCGGAAGGGATTTGGAACCAGGTATAAGAAATGAGCTGATAGACTTCCTAAGTAAAAATTCGGGGTGTTTTGCCTGGTCCCACGAGGATATGGTAGGGATCGATCCTGGTGTCATCACGCACCGATTAAATGTGGATCCTAATCACCCCCCAGTAAAACAAAAGAGAAGGAAGTTCGCCGCTGAGAGAAATAAGATAGTGGACGAAGAAGTAAGGAAGTTGATGGAGACTGGAAAGATCAAAGAAGTCAAGTATCCAGAATGGTTGGCAAACGTAGTCGTTGTTCCCAAGAAAAATGGGAAATGGAGAATGTGCATTGATTTCACGGATTTGAATAAGGCTTGTCCCAAGGATTCATTTCCGTTGCCCCACATAGATGCACTGGTAGACGCCACGGCGGGCCACGAGCTGCTGACTTTTATGGATGCTTTCAGCGGATATAACCAGATTCGTATGGAAGAGAGTGATCAGGAGAAGACGTCCTTCATCACCAGCAAGGGAACGTATTGCTACAAAGTGATGCCCTTTGGGCTGCGGAACGCTGGGGCCACGTATCAGAGGTTGGTGAACAAGATGTTCCATGATCAGATTGGAGAAACTACGGAGGTATATATAGATGACATGCTCGTTAAGTCGAAGAAGGCTGTGGATCATAGAAGTCATCTAGAGGAAGCTTTCGAAATCCTAAAGAAGTTCAACATGAAGTTAAACCCGCAGAAGTGTACGTTTGGTGTGAATTCGGGAAATTCCTAGGGTATCTAGTCACCCAGAGAGGAATAGAGGCTAGCCCTGAACAGGTTCGGGCAATAACCACTCTGAAGCCTCCTAGATGCGTAAAAGACGTCCAAAAACTCACGGGACAGATCGCTGCCCTAAACAGGTTCATATCTAAGTCAGCAGACTGGTGTCGTCTCTTCTACGAAGTCCTCAGGAAGAATAAATGCTTGCAATGGACTCCCAGACATGAAGAAGCTTTCCAAGAGCTAAAGAGCTACTTCTCCAATCCCTTGATCTTGGCCAAACCCGAAGTAGGGGAAACCTTGCCTTTATATCTCGCGGTCACTGAAAAAGCCGTCAGCGGGGTGTTAGTTAGAGAACAGGATGGGCAGCAGCAACCCGTATATTACGTCAGTAGAACTCTTCTATCAGTTGAGACCCGGTACTCTTCCTTAGAGAAGTTGGTCCTTGCCTTAGTCATGTGCTCCCATAAGCTTCGCCCATACTTCGAAGCTCATCCGATAGTGGTAGGAACTACATACCCTTCGAAGACAATAATGCACAAGCTAGAGTTCACGGGAAGAATGGCCAAGTGGGCTATCCACCTGAGTGGCTTTGATATCAATTACGAGCCTAGAACCGCGGTGAAGTCCCAGGCACTGGCCGATTTTGTGGTTGATTTTAGTCCTACGACGGAAGTAGGATCCGATCCAACGAAGTGGTGACGATAGAAGCAATGTCTCCAGCTCAATGGACGCTTCACACGGATGGCACCTCTAACGCTGGGGGAACAGCGATAGGGGTAGTCCTAAAATCAACATAGGGGGATAGGGTGGCGCAGTCCGTAAGATGTACGTTCAAGGCCACGAACAATGAAGTGGAGTATGAAGCCCTGATCTTTGGGCTAACCCTCGCCGAGGATCTGAACATACGATAGATAGAGGTCAGGTGTGACTCGTTACTGATAGTCAACCAAGTGTTGGGGTTATACGAAGCAAGGGACGAGAGGATGGCAGCTTATCTGGAGGAGGTAAAAAATCTAATCCCTCGTTTTGAGAGAATCTCCTTTGCGTAGATCCCAAGAGAGCAGAATGCCCAAGCAGATTCCCTTGCCCGCCTAGCGTTAGCCATTGATCCTGACGAGTACCCTGTGATTCTGATGGTCCACATCACGGTTCCCGCTATAAAAAGAACTCAAACTGGTGGTGCCGAAAAGACAGAAAGAGTGACCGAAGATATCAATCTTCTTGGAATAGCCCCCCACAGCGTCTTCATGAGCAGTGACGACGTGGACGCTAGAAGTTACCGGAATGATCCCGGTCCAGATTTACCCTTGGATGGATCGAATGGCGAGAGAGCTTTCTCCGGTCCTTCGAAAGCCAACGAAACACCTTGGACTCAGCCGTACCTAGATTGGCTAACCAAGGGAAAACTCCCAGAAGACAAAATCGAAGCAAAGTTGCTAAAGATAAGGGCCACTAAGTTCACGGTGGAAGGTGGAAACCTGTTCCACAAGTCCGCGGTAGGAACGCTACAACGGTGCCTAGCTAAAGAAGGCATTCAGAGACTTCTGGAGGAACTTCATGAAGGAGATTGTGGGAACCACACCGGGGGAAGAAGTCTATCCAACAAGGCCCTTCGACAAGGGTGGTTTTGGCCTACTATGAAGAAAGATGACGTAGATTTCTGCCGTAAATGCGACGCCTGTCAAAGGCACGCGTCGACCGCTCACCAACCTCCTGAACCACTCTGCCCCACACTTACACCATGGCACTTTATGCGCTGGGGGATGGATATAGTCGGGAAGTTACCCCCCTCATTCGGACAGAGACTGTTCTTCCTTGCTATGACTGATTACTTCTCCAAGTGGATAGAAGCTGAAGCTTACCGAGAAATCAAAGATAAGCAAGTGATCTCCTTCATTACCAGAAACATCCTTTGTCGTTTCGGGGTACCGGCGGAGATCGTGTGCGACAACGGCTCTCAATTCATAAGCCAGAAGACCAGAGACTTCTGTAGTCACTAGAAGATTAACCTGGTCACTTCAACCCCCCGTTATCCCCAGTCAAATGGGCAAGCCGAAGCTAGTAACAAGGTGATCATAAATAACTTGAAGAAGAGGCTCGTGAAGGCCAAAGGAAACTGGGCTGATGAGCTCCCATATGTTCTCTGGGCTGATCGCACGACGCCAAAGGTCGCCACAAGTCAGTCCCCTTTCTGCTTAACACATGGATGCGAAGCGGTTATTCCCTCCGAAATTCTCATCCCAACCGCTCGTACCATCCTCATGACCGAAGAGCGTAATCGTTAGGAGTTGTCGGCTGATTTAGACACCTCTGGCGAACTTCGCGACCAAGCCCGGTTACGACTAGCAAGGCACCAGCAGCAGGTGACTCGGATCTATAACCAGAACGTTAGGATCCGGACTTTTCGGGTCGGTGACTGGGTGCTGCGACGAGTCTTTCATAATACCCGTGAAACCAAATCGGGAAAACTAGCCCCTACCTGGGAAGGGCCCTATAAGATAACAAGGGTCGTTGGGCAAGGTGCTTACCAGTTAGAATCAAAGGACGGAGAACCCGTCCCTCGGAGTTGGAACGCATTGCACTTGAAGAAGTACCACTTCTAAGGGAGAACTCCTTCTACCGGAGCGAAGACCTCCCCGAACCCTCAAAAGAAGATCCTCAACACCAGATAGTCTAGACACTAGAGGTCATCAGTTCGCAGTTTGTTATATTGCTTTTATTTAAGTTCATCTTTCTTGGTAGGTTCAGCTTATATGCGAGAAGACTCTTTGTTGTGTGATTTCTGTGTTCTGTCTTGCTTTATCGAATGAATGACATTAGTCTATCTTTGTGTGTTTATCCTTGTTTTCCCTCTTTTTTGCATGAGTAGAACTGAAAATGCATTTCATTTATACATAGAATGCCTTGTACAATTATACATGAATCTGAAAGCAACATGAGGTAACCAATCCTAGACTAAAACATGAGGTAACCAATCCTAGACTAAAACATGAGGTAACCAATCCTAGACTAAAACAATGGAGGTAACCAATCCCAGAAACGCCTCTAACCGGCCGTCCTTCCCGAGCGCTCACCCCAACGCGATACCCATTGCACGCCCGGAAACTTCACGGTAAACGCAGCTGCCACCCGTGACTAGAGACTTCTGCAGGGGTCCTCGTCCTGAAGCCTTCAATCCGAAGCACCTATCCGTCCAGAGAATTCCTGTACACAAAGAAAGGACAAACACAAACGAAAATGCGCAAAACATAAAAGGAAAGCATGCATGCACCAAAAAATTATCTACTCCCCTTTCCTGAGAAAGAGGAAACGTCCAAACAGAGGACACATATTGTTCACGGCCCCTACGCGGCCCACACAAGTCACCAGATGTTTGTCCGATCGAAAGCAAAAGAAACATCAAAAAGCAAAAAAATCTTTTACACGGGCTCGCGGCCCTAATCTTCATCAGGAGTGCCTCCTAGCTGCTCCGCGGTGTCCCTGGATCGTCTGCCACCTCTTCTCGGGGTCCCACCCGCGCTTGCTTCACGACCACCATCTTCTTCCTCTACATCTAGAGAGGCCAAGAGTTCATCACCAGGAGCTGGTTGATCTGGAGGATAACAACTACGGAAAGACGCGATCTCGGCATCCAGATCCCAATCTAAGTGCTCGCCTGCCGCGAACTGCTTGATCGTTTCTACCCGAGACATCATTGAGCAGTAGGCCCCAATCTCGCTAGCTTCCTTAGCGATCCTCTTGTTCTTGGCCTCGAGCTCCGCGATCTTGGACCGATTCGACATAGCTTGAGAGGAATGACGCTTGACCGCGTCGGTAAGGTCTGCCAGTTTGCTCGCATCCGTCTTCTGGCGCTCGGTTGCCATATGGATCAGCAGCTTTCTCAACGTCCCACTGGGTTTGACGCTCCTTGAGAACTAGCTCCTCCACATCAACAGCCTCCGCCACCCATAGGATACCTTGCAGAGCCTGCTTACAGAGACACGGTATCAGTCGCAGCACAACAAAAAAAAGAGGAGAAAGGAAGAATAGGAAGAGAATAGGAAGAGAAGGGATGACCGGAGAAAACGGACCTTCCAGATCAACAAGCCCGCATCCCTGACCAAAACAGAGCGAGGAACCTCTAGGCGGGGCTTCTTTGAGCCGTGGGCATTCCGAAGTTTCTGCCATAAGTCCGAGGGACCTTTTTCGTCCAGATCGATAACTTCCGTAACGCTGGGAGATGGTCTCTTAGCCGCGGTCGCTTTCGCTGCAGCCTCTGTCTTCACCTTCGGATCCAAAGGAGGTTTCTTGTCACTTGAGCGGAGTTTGCGCTGAATAAGGGCTGCAGCGGAAAAACTTCTCCCCAGAGATGAGGAAGGCTCTGAGAGGACAAGCATCAAGGGTTCCAGAAGATAATCGTTATCACATTCACGAGTCAAGGATAAAAAAAATAATATAAAAAAAAATAAAATGTAAAAAAGACAGAGAAGCACATACTAGTAGGGTTTTTAACAAGGCTTGGCCCCTTTCCAGTGAATTCCCATAGCTTCGGAGCACCGTCATCAATCGTCTTCTCAGAGTTCCCCGACCCCGCGTCATCCTCGTCGTCCTTCAGACCCCCAGTGACTGTCGTCGTCTTATTGCTGGACTCGCCTTCAAGCAACAACTCCGCAGACCTCCGATACGTCCTTCTGGCCTCCTGGAGAGAGAAGAGCTTCCTGCAGGCTTCCGACTCCAAAACTTGGACTTCTAAACTCGGCGGAACTACGACAGAAATCCACAGAGTTAGAGAATTGACGGATAAGCCACTAAGGAAAGCAGCCGAAGGTAGAAGAAAACAAGGTAGAAAACACTTACTTTTAGTAGTCCAAGAGTCAGAGAACGCAACTTGGAACTCCTCTCCCAAAGAGGACTTCTCCACGAAAAAGAAACGCGAAGCCCAGTCCTTGTCGTTGACCTTGGACTTCGGGATTAAAGGGTTCTTGGCGTCTCGTGCATGGAGGGTGAAACGTACGGCTTTGAGGGGACAAACCCGGTACGCACACAGGAGGTCTTGTAAGGTGAAGCCGATCTTCTCGCTCCGACAGACATCATTGATCTGGTACAGAATCTTCCATACGAACGGCATCAGTTGAGCCGGAGATGCCTTGAGCGCATCAAGAAGTTCAAAATCAGAGGAGAAAAGGGGAAAAGGGCTCCTAGGGTGAACGAATATTCCAGGAAGCAGATCCAACCTTTTTTGACCCAATCGGCAGCCTCACAGGTGGGGGTATAAAAGTTAACATCATATGGGAATCCGTGGCTCTGGACTAAAGTCTCCACCTCCTCTGAAGTGAGGGAACGTGGGCGACACTCATGGGGTTCGAGGATATGAGAGGACTCAAAACCCATATCTTCGACACCGGTGTTGGCCATGGGGGTCAGCGGAAAAAAAGAGCAAAACGAGAGTTAAAGGAAAATGGGAGCAAGAATAAGACGAAGTGCAAGGGAAAAGACGTGTATCCCTGACGAGGTCTGAAACAAGGCATTTAAAGTCTGAGTGATGGGACTCCTCAGGTTCTCGAGGACATCGGACGGATGGGTGTTCCCCACGTGGCGCACGCTGCTGGCATTCAAGCGGCAAATCCGATCCAAATCCCTCCTAAAAGATTTGGATCAAGATTTGGGGGTATTGTTAGGCCCAAAAATCCATCGGCCCATCCGATGAGTTAAGCCCATGAACGCACGAAGAAATCACCAACCAGTCTGAGCAAGAAGAGATCTTGGAATAAAGAAATCTTTAATCACTCGATGGAAGGGAGAAAGCATCTGTCGCAAGCGGAGTTAATCATCCCCGAGGCGCACGAGATGGCGTCTCCAGTCCCCGAAATATGCGGAAAATGCGAAAGTGGTTATGGGTCGTGTCCTAAAGATCCGGAGATCGTGACACTAGGTAGATAACTGTTGCAATGTAAAGCTATTTATCGATTTCACTTGTTTTTTTGTAAACACACACGAACATCAGTAAGAATATACATGAGATTACAGATTTCAAGGGCAAAATCGCTTTCTTGTTTCATTGTTCTTGCGAATCCCACACTCGCGTAAGATCAATAGCATCTCTTGGTTTCGATTGTGCCCCAATTTAGGACAGAACTTTATCAAGCAAATTTTTGTCCAAAACATGATTCATTTGGGATCTGCTCAATGTTGCTAATGCTCTTCTTTAGACTCGAGAGCTTTGTGGCTGGAAAATATTTCTCAAGAAAAGCCTTCTTCAATTGCTCCCAAGTCTCAATACTGCCAGGAGCCAAATAATAAAGCCAATCACTAGCTCCATATTTCAAAGAGAAAGAGAAAGCTCTCGGCTTGATTTGATCATCAATGATGCCTTTTGGTTTCATGCTAGTGCAGACAACATGAAATTCCGCCAGATGTTTGTTGGGATCTTCACCCGCCTTCCCATAGAATTGAGGAAGGAGGTGAATCAACCCAGATTTCAGTTCAAATTGGACACCATCAGGGAGCTCAGGTAGCTTCACCACCAATGGTTGTTGGGCCAAATCAGGTGCAGTCAACTGTCTCAGTGTCGGTTGAGCCATCTCTGTGATTTGAGGAATGCTTTCAGTTTCTGAATCAGATGAGGAAGACGCCAGGTTGAACGGTAATTCCCGAGAAATCTAACAAGCTTGCCTGCGTAACCTAGAGAATGTCCTTTCAATTTCTGAATCAAACACAACAAGAGATGGATTAGTAGCACGGGTATGAACCATGCAAGTGGTTCACACCCCCAAAAAAAATAAAAAGTAACACTAGATAAACACAAATAATTAGCCGAGTCCTCGGCAACGGCGCCAAATTTGATGAGCACTTTTATGTCGCTGAAAAAGTACTATCAAAGAAATACCTAACTTCATAACCTAAGTATAGTGGAAGCAAGGGTCGAACCCACATGGGCTCAGATTATTTGTATTTAAATAATATTACTAGGAAAAGGGGGGGTTATGATTGATTTATCTAAACTCTAAAATGCAAAGTAAAAGTAAATATAAATGCAAAAGATGATTGTGTTAAACAAATATGAGAAAAGCGTGTTCAACTAGTTAAATCCATCATAGACATGCTTATTGATCATCGATTCTCTTGATTCTCAATTCCCTTGAATAATCTACCGTGGATTATTATCCAAAACTTTATATTTAGTTGAAAGAAATAACAGTCTGAACAACCCTAATCATCTAACAACCTAGAACAACGTCTAGATTCAATTAAACGACAGCTTTAAGTTCAAAGTATCGATAGAAACAAATACTCAACACAAACAGCTAATCAAGTTATTTGTGGTTTATTCCCTTCTACAACTGAATAGCCCGAACGGGTCTAAACAATTATAGTTGCTACTTTATCTAATCAATCCCGAACGGGACTTTATCAGATTAGTTGTAAATTAACCTAGAAATTCTATTAGGTGGCCAATCTAACAAAACCCTAGAATAGTTCTGATTCAATTAAGCACAAGGAATAAAACCTATTCAAGTTGTTGAGAATCAATCAAACCTCACAATAATATGCAATCTATGATTTCAATAACTAGTCAAACACAAGAGAATTTAGCAATGCATAATTAAATTAAAAAAAAACTTACAAGAGGTTCAAAGATTGCTCTTTTGAGAAAACTCTCTCCAAACAAACCCTAGCCTCCAAAAGTATGTTCCATGTTATGACAATAATAGAGAGAGAAAACTAAAAACAAGGTTTAAATACCCCACAAAGATATCCAAATATCAAATTATCCCGAAATTACATCAAACTAGTCGGAAACATATAACCAAGGCCCAACTCGAAGCCCATTCCGTCGGCCCAATTCTCTCGCAGCATAACAACACGGCGCGGTCTCCTACCAACACGCCGCGGCCGCGGCACCTCTAGCTCCAGCCCACGCCACCTTGATCTGAGGCGTACTTCCCCGTTGCTTCATTCCGTTGGACTTTGGTTCTTGAAATCTCCATTTGCACTTCTTCAATCCTTGCCCAAGCATTCCATTTCACTGGCATAGCCGTCTTGGATCACGTCCCGTCTTGCTCCAATACATAAAATCCTGTAAACCGAGCAAACCAGTGCAAACTACCCAAAGAAACTAAAACCTAAAAACTAGATAAAAACCAACCTAAAGCTAGATAAAACATATATAAAACATGCATCTAAACTACTCCTATATGCAAGCTATCATATGCCCATAGCACCGCATGCCAAATTCTCTATCCATTGCTCTTAACCTACTCTAACTTCTTTCTTAGAACCATCTGTATGACTTTATTTATCACTTCTTCTTGACCATTTGTCTGAGGATACCTAATTGGCAACCATATGCTCTTGATTCCCATTTGCTTGATACATGTGCTAAGGTTTCTAGGGATTCATGCAAGGAGAAACATGTATGTTTATAGTCATAACCGCATTTGATCTCAATTTTGACCACTTTCTTATGGGATTTTGAATTAGGTGTCAAAAGCTAAAATGTATATCGTCTCATTGACTTTATATCTTTTATTGGATCGCCTGAATCCAATATTTGTAACTATTCAACGAAGCTAAATTGTAGCAGTACTACTGTGACAACTTTATCGTCTTATTCGTGCAGCTACTTGTAGACGTAATTTCGCCCTTCTTGAATGGGTTTTGGGAGTTAGCATAGAAAGATGAAATGTAGCTTCGGAGTCATCATTCCAATGCCTTTTTAATTGCCTTAATCTAATATTCATAACTTTTGAACGAAGTGTTACAAGACAACTAGGTCAAAAAGTTACTCGTAGACATGGCTCAATTTCTTACTCGGATTTAAACCCAATTCGTCTTTGCACTTGGGTTGGCCTTGTTTATTGTACTAATTCTTGACCTTATATCATGCCATGGCCCAGTCTTGTATCATCCTTAATCATCTTATATCAACTTTGTTTGACCCTCTGATCTCATTCCGAACACGGGCTCAATCAGCTTTATCAAGTTAGAGGCTAGTTTTCAGTTTTCAGTTTAAACTTTGTGCTTCGTCCCATATTATATTTTTTCAACCATCTAAGCTTTGTCGGCGGTGTTCCTCATCCATCCCACTCAACACACATTCCTTTTGTGAAATCGCATCTTATCTCGGTGCCTTATTCTCTTATAAACCGGGCCCAATATCCTTCAATTAATTTAGGGGTTCGGATTTCATTTTGGATTACAACTTAGCACCTATAGTTAACTTTAGTAATCTTGTTCTTTGATGAACTTCTTTGAGTTGATCATGAATGCGCACTTTACAACATTAAATTGTAGATTTGACACTCGAAGTATATCAAAAATGTGTTGCAAATCATCTAGATGGGACATTGCATTTCGACTCTTGACCGCCATATCATCCAGGTAGACTTCCATGGTCTTTCCAATGCTTCCCTTAAGGAGGCTTGTTACCAATCTTTGAAACATTGTCCTATTGTTTTTTAACCCAAAAGTCATCACCTTGTAGCCAAATGTCCCACCGGGCATCATAAAAGTTGTATTTTCTTGATCTTTGTAATATGTCGATATTTGATAATGTCCCCTTTATGCGTCTAGGAAACTCACTCTCTCATATGCCTCGCAATTGAATTGACTAACTAATCGATCTTAAGTAGAGGGAATAGATCCTTCGAACAAGCTTTATTAAAATTAGTAAAATCCACGCATACCCGTCAATCTCTTGTCTTCTTTTTAATAACAATGATATTGACTAGCCAAGTAGAATACCAAATCTCTCTAAGAACATTAGCCTCCAAAAGTTTCTCCAATTTGAGATCACGACTTTGGTATATTGCAGAGAGGATCGTCGGGTCTTTTAAAACACAGGCATTGTGTTAGAGTAGACATTCAATTGGTGACATGCCAATATTGGATCGATCACAGTCATCTTGTAAGGGTTCCAAGCAAATATGTCACGATTGGCTCGCAACAAGCTTGTAAGGACTCACGACCGACATTGTGGGTGTGATGCCTCTCGTTTCGACTTTCGAGGCTCTAAAGCCGCGTTCCGACTCACCTCACGACCCTCCCCATTCCCTCGACTTCACCAAGCGGAATTTCTCTCTCTCTCTTCTTTTTTTTTGGGGTCTAGTGGGCCTGTTAAAATGGGCCTGTCTTTTAACAGGCCCAAGTTCATTCAACAAACAATCCCTAGGAAGGAGAAGAACCAGAGAGTGAGAGAAAATCAGGACGGAACGACCGACGACGGGCTCGGGGAGAAAGAATTCTTCGCCGCCGGCATAACTTCTCTGCCTCGTCAAAGTCTACAAATTCGTCTCCAAAATTGATTGGTTTGAACTTGTCCTTTTCAATTGAGTTTTGCTTCCTAATGTCTTTATGTCAACCGTGGTTCTTATTTCTCAATTGAGAAACATCCATATGTTCACTTGTTTTGTGCCGCTGGCGCCTGGCTGAGAACTCCCGGCCGCCGGTGGGAGCGGCCACGCCCCCACCTGCCTCCGCCACTGCTTGCTTGTAGTAAGCAATTATAAACCTTAATTTTATATATTTGTGTCTGCTTAAGTAGTGAGCATTTTGTTCCCTTTTGATATTCCGTAGCATGCTTAAACAGTTTCCTTGAATAATTCTGCTCTATGTCTGATTAGATGGCACTTTACTATAGGTTATGGTTTTGAATCCAGTGGATCATTCACTGATCTGGATATAATTGTCAGGTGGAATGGAGGTAGATGGAGAAAACCCTACTTCTGCAGTAGGACCATCTCCTTCAGTCGCCAATGACCAGGCAACGAGTTCTTCTGTTCCTCCCCCTCCTGTTACAGGGCCTATTCTACCCGTCCAGCCTGTAATTCCTCCATTGATCCCACCTCCAATTTTACCTCCTATAGCTACTATTCCCACAGTTTCTCCCCCACCATTAGCACCGCTCCCTATTCGACCCCCTGTGCTTAGACCCGCTGTGGTGCAAAATGGTGAAGTCAGAGGAAGTGAGTCTGACTCCGATGATGACGAGTCAGGCCCCACGAGGGCTACTCGAGCTAAATCTGTTGAGTATGAGATTAGTGAGGAGAGTAGGCAGGTGAGGGAGCGGCATGAAAAAGCAATGCAAGACTTCATGATGAAACGCCGTGCTGCAGCTCTAGCTGTGCCTACCAATGACATGGCTGTGAGGGCCCGACTTAGGCGACTTGGTGAGCCCATCACTTTATTTGGAGAGAGAGAAATGGAAAGAAGAGATCGTTTGAGGATGCTGATGGCAAAGCTGGATGCTGAAGGGCAGTTGGAGAAGCTTATGAAAGCCCATGAGGATGAGGAAGCTGCAGCTTCTGCTGGAAAGGAGGAAGCTGAGGAAGAGACGATTCAATACCCGTTTTATACTGAGGGGACAAATGAATTGTTGGAGGCTCGATTGGATATTGCTAAGTTCTCTGTTTTGAGGTCAGCTCAGCGTCTTAATCGTGCAAGAAGGAAGAGGGACGACCCTGATGAGGATATGGATGCAGAGATAGATTGGGCCCTGAATCAGGCAAAGAGTTTTGTTCTTGATTGCAGTGAGATTGGAGATGATCGTCCGCTTACAGGATGTTCTTATTCAAATGATGGAAGCCTTCTTGCAACCTGGTATTTCTTCTTGTCCTTTGTATCTATTCTTTCTTTTCTTATGCACCTTTCCATTACCTATAAGATGACATTACCAAGTAGCTTGGATATTCTCTTTTTCCTCTTGATATGATTATGAAGCCTTGTAGAATCTTTTGTCCCTGTTAAAGAAGTTTTGCTTTTTTTTCCCTTGTGTCCTGATTAAGTTTAGTATGAATAGGATCAAACATCTTAGATTATTTGTAAGCTGAACCTGGTACTTGGCAAGATTATCATTTTATTTATCATGTTAAGCATTTGTATGAGTATTAATACTGCTTAAGGTAATAAGGGTAGACCTTTTTTCATGTGCAAAAACTGCAACGTGTCATTTTGTTGCCATGTGTTTAGTTTTTCATCATCTAAATATTTATCTGCATTTTCAGTTTAGTGTTGACTTCAATATTGTAGAAGATATCATTAACTAGTTCTTTTTTTTTTTTTTTGAGGAAGTGTTTTCTTTCTACTTATTCTGGTACCATGTCGTTTCTATATACTAGTGTGACTATATAGATGTATGTAGTAAGAGCATTCTAGTGTGCTGACTGAAAAGAGAGAAGTATCTGCACTGATTATATTTCTGAGTGATGAAATTTTGATTTTTGTTTATCAGTTCTATAAGCGGAGTTGCCAAGATATGGAGTATGCCAGAAATAAAGAAAAAATCTGTGCTCAAGGGACACACTGAACGCACCACTGATGTCACATTTTCTCCTGTAAATAATATCTTGGCAACTGCCTCAGCTGACCGCACTGCAAAACTATGGAACACAGAAGGTTCACTCTTGAGGACATTTGAAGGCCATCTGCAACGACTTGCTCGAATTGCATTCCACCCTTCAGGAAAATACTTGGGCACTGCCAGCTTTGACAAGACTTGGAGATTATGGGATGTAGAGAGCGGAACAGAGTTGCTTCTACAAGAAGGGCACAGTAGAAGTGTGTATGCAGTTGCTTTCCACCCTGATGGATCTCTGGCTGCATCTAGTGGATTAGATGCTCTTGCACGAGTTTGGGATCTTCGAACTGGGAGGAGCATTCTTTCATTGGAAGGGCATATTAAGCATGTAAGTTCTCTTCAAAACTTGAGACTCTACCTTGGAATTGAATTCTGCGAAGCTCTTGAATTTGGGTTTGTTTGGATGCCGTACAGTCTAGAGAGCTTATTCATTGTCAGGCATTTGAATTCAAAATAATACTTTATTTCTTAGCGATCCAAATACACATTTTCTGCAGTAGATATTAAAAATTTATAATGAATACCACATGTTATATTCATCCAAACAGGGGCTTATACTGATGTTCCTTTGTTCTTTTGTAGGTTCTGGGAGTGAGCTTTTCTCCAAATGGATACCACCTAGCAACTGGATCTGAAGATAATACTTGCAGAATTTGGGATTTAAGGAAGAGAAAATGCATATACATCATACCAGCACATTCAAATCTTATTTCACAAGTGAAGTTTGAGCCTCAGGAAGGATACCACCTTGTAACTGCTTCATATGATAGGACAGCTAAGGTACAACTACAAGACTCCTCTCCTTTTTCTCATAACAAAGTCTCTCTTTTTACTCTTGCTTTTTCCATCCGTGTAATGTTGAACATGGCTCTTTTTTTTTTTTATAGGTGTGGTCATCTCGTGATTTCAAGCCTATCAAGATGCTTTCGGGACATGAAGATAAAGTTACATCTCTAGATATATTAGGAGGTGAGGCAATGGATGACTAGTAACAGTTTAAAGCTTCTTTAAATTACACCTATAAGTTTACTTGAAAATGGGGTTGCTTTTTATAGGCTGTTTATACTTTGCATACTGAATTTTAATTTCTGTAGAAATATTTATTTTAAGTACTGAATTTTTGTGTTGATGTTGCAGATGGACAGCAGATAGCTACGGTGTCACATGATAGAACAATCAAATTATGGTCACAGAGGAACCAGGATCTCGAAAAGGCCATGGATGTCGATTAGTTTGCTGTTTGTATGGTGCTTAGAGCATTTACGTTTTAAATAGCATGATGAAGAGGATTGACTAGGCGAACATAATCTTTCTCAACAACAGGTTTTATGTTGTATTTTTCCAGTTGTCAATCTTAAAGATTTTGTAAGTTCGGGCGTTAGACATACAACTATTACGCTGCTTGAATGTAGAATTTTGACAGCTTTCCGATCTAAGTCTAGTCCCTTTCCTCTGGAAATTAGGGCACTTCAGTATCTTATTCATATCATAATAATTGTTTGATCGTGAATCAACGATGATAACGTGGTATATTTTCCTGCATTACTTGCCACTAGTTAATTGGTAGTATCATGTACAGAATCGATCAAAACTAGACAGCCTGCTTGACAATAACATGAGTAGTGTAACTGTTCAAAATCCGATTACATGTCTTCCAGGTCCAAACACTTTAGCAACTGAACTTCCTTCTCCACTGGAACTAAACCCAAATAAAAGATGCAACGTTCTTGTAAAAACAAAATACTTCTACCCTGTTTAAGTCAAAATGAGTTTCAATGAAATTTTGCTGAATTCTATTTCTATTTAAAAACTTGCACACCAGGGAAAATTATCGGAAACTTTGCCAGCCTGATGGAATAGTCCATGAAAGCATGAATACAGACATACCGTAACCCTAAAAATTCGAACTCAGAACTGCAATCCCGACTCTTCTGTGAAGTTCACATTTCTTCGAAGCAGAAGATTACACATTACAACACGCCGAAATTAACCTTCACCCAGGCCATTAGCAGATAAGCTAAATTAATGCACTGATTTGTCAACTTCATTTGTACCAACCAGTAAGAAGCCACCGCAGCAGAAAACAAAAGGCACATGCCAGGGCCTGTGTAATACAAGGTTATAATACTGATTCAAGGTCAATGAATCTGAGGTGTACAAAGTTCATGGAAACATGAATTACCAAATGCCTAGATTCTGTTTTTAAGAGCAAAACATAACAGACAAAAAACGTTACCTGGAAAACAAGAAGCAGTACACAAAGTGACTGCTCTGATCTCTTGCCAAAGAGTCTAAGGGCGACATTCACCAGTGTGCCATCTTTTGTTCCGGTTAACAGACCTGTCTGAGGGTCAAACCTGACAATTGTCATATATCACAGTATTATTAGCTCAGTGGTGCATTGCAAATGTTTTTTTTATTTAATGGTGGAATTTACACGTCAACTACCTTGGAAGACGGTGTCGTGGGCAGGGAATTATGCCAGCAAGCTGTAAGAAAGTACCATAAATCAGGGCAGCTTAAATGAAAGAAAGAATGAGTGCATCATAAACTAAAATTTAGACACAAACCTGAGGAAGTGATAAGAGGAAATTTAGGACTTGAGGGAGGAAAAATATTAGGAGAGTTTCACTGCAAAACCAAAAGGACAGTGATCAGATGTTAGACCTAAATGCAAATTGCTACCTGTAAAATTCCACTTGCAAGGATTGAGGTATTTCATAATGCAAGTACTTGCAAAAGTTAAGATACTTGGAAGAAAGAAATCGACATTAGAGATCAACTTCCACTTATGTTCATCTTAAGATGTTTTATGGATATATAAAATCATGAATGAATTCATGTATCAGCTAAGCTGACAAGTACAGCCTCTTGCAGACGTATTCATAGACTTTTTCATATTATAAAAGTATGAATAGATTCAGTATGTTGATTTTATGTTCCTAGAGTCTCTGGTAAACTACACAGAAGATTTCCAGTGAGTAAATTTCCACACATCAACTCAGCCCAACAACTGAAAAGCAATTCAAGAGTTGTCACTATACTTTGCATGCTTAAAAATTTTCATGCTCTACAGAGATTCAATATAGAGTTACATCTTGAAATGGGGATTCCAGGAAATGGTACTATTTTTATCCAGAAATAAGTTGGTAGAGCCATTTAGCCAATTACTACAGATGCCCATCTTACAGAATACTAATGATTGACTTCTTACAATTATACTTCTAGAAAGGATATCTAAAACGCAGACAATATCCACTATTGGGAGGATAATGATCATCCTAGCAAAGTATGTGTATGAGTCATCAACAAAAGTTACCTGTAGTGACCCAGAACTCCAACAACAGCCATGGTCATCCCAGCAAAGTATGTGTACGTGTCACCAACAAAAACAGATGAAGGATACCTAAAATGTGCAGAAGGATTATCAATAACTGGCGACAATCCTGAATTCACAGAGATTGATCTCAATAAATAGAAAGGAAAAGAAGAATATCAGGTTCAAGTATTACCAATTGTAAGAGAGTAAAGCAAGTGAAGTTGCCAAAAAAGGATGCACAAGATAAATAGAAAATGCATGGGCCTGTTGATATTCAGGGTCCTTTGATGCTCCAATTTGCATAACATTATGTATAAGAATCTGCAAGTCATGGAAAGTCATCAGATCATGCTAAGAAGTTGGGATAACAGATGAAACAGCAAGGTTAGATACTTACTGCAAATGCAATTACAACTGTCTGACCAACTTCCAGACCATTTATACCAGCATGAATATTGATTGAGTTGGTGCAGAATACTGCCAGAAGTCCCATATACAATTTGTATACCCAACCTATTCATATAACATAGGAAGGAAAAAGGAATTCTAGTTAGGCAAAAGTATTAAACTAGAGGATGTACACGTCAAATCCTATCAACTTTTAGAAATCATATCTAAACCATTATTTTTTATCCTGTGATAAAGGAACAAATCAACCAGGCTTCCTATAAACTTATATATTCAACAGACCAGAACTATTGAAACAAAAGTCTACCTAAATCAAGGATATCCAAACCAACATGTGGAACAAGTGGCTTCGGTATAACAATAGTTGTATGCCCAGCATATGCCATCAACAATGGGAGAGCTGCAAATGATGGCAAGACCAGTTTCCTGTTATCAAAAGAATAGAAATTGCATAAGGGCATAAGGATTTACTTGCACCAGCAGTAACAACAAAAGGTTTAGGTAGAGGAGGAGCAAATTGACAATGGAAACAAAACACGAATTGAAGCATATATACTCACACTCGCCACGGCAAATCAAGGACATCATCCATAAATCCAAGCAAGGTCATGAAACAGATGGATGCTAATGCCGCATTGTACTCAACAAGCCACTGCAATATTATTGAAATTCGCATTAGTTTGTGTTCTGGTACTGATCTACGGGCTATGGCAAACCTCACTTGCCATTAATTTTCCATGAAAGTGGAAATGCACCACTAAGTTCATCCAGTATCAATTTACAGCTAAGGGGCACAAGAATTGATAGAGAAACAAAGAGAAACTTACAACGGAATCTTCTGTGAAGTTGAAATATTGAAACACGATTGCTAATACCATGAATACGACTCCAACAACAATGCCAAGAGTCTCCGGTCTGGAATAGTAACATGAATTGGTTTTCGATCGAAAGCCAGTAATATGAAAGACCATCAATTATCTTCCCAAACATATGTCCGAAATCACAGGACTCTATCACGCAATTCCACCACAATAATCTAGATCCAAGTCTTCACTTAAATCATAGAGAGGGAGAGAGAAGGCTTACATCTTTATTGATCCCTCAGGAGTTCCTTTCTTATTGATATCGTAACCGAACAAGTTACGCCTCAAAACGTATCTGGAAGCGACGGGAATCAAGCGGAGAGTGACGATAAAGCCGCCGACGCTGAGAAGAGCGTTGATGAGGATAGATCTCTTGAGCTCCCTGTCAATTTCGTAGTGGAAAAGGAGGAGGTAAACGTAAGGGATGAAGAAGAGAAGAGAGAAAGAAAGGATTTTCATCCATTGGGGGGAACGGATTTTGGGCTCTGCGTCAGCTGGAACTGCCGGCACCACGGAGGCGACCTTCTCAGAAGTCGGCGCATTGACATCGTTGCCGGAGACTCGCCGGCGCGTGGTCATTGCTGGCGTAAGAAGAGCGTGGTCTAGTCGGTCTCTTTCTGCGAGGGGGTGAAGTATAAACTCGATTTATTGTCTACTGCACGCGAAAGCAACTGATTTTATAATTTCATTAATTTCACCGGTAGTACCATGTACGACTACGATTGGATATTTTATAAATATTATAAATAGAATATTAATAAATAAATAAAAATATAATATAAATTTTAATATAAGTAATTTATTGTTCATAAAATATTTATATAATTTTTTAATTAAATATTATATTCTTCCTATTTTATTACTTTTCATCTACGTAAATTTAGAGTTTATTAAATATTTCAATATCTATTAAAAAATTTATTATCAATTTTTATTAATTTTAAAAAAATTAACTATTTATTCATTAAACTTTTTAAAAAAGAAAATCACTATATTTATATAAATAAATTCGTCAAAAGATATATGATAAAATATTTATATTTATTTTAAATATTTAAATATTTTATCATTAAATTTAAATACTTGTATAAAGAAGTTTTCAAAAAATATTGTTATACTATATAGATATTTTTTTTGATGTTAGTGATAAATTTAAATAGTTAAAAAGAATTTAATAGAAAAAAATTATAATAATAGAAATAAAAATTAATTTTTTAAATATAAGGTGGGGCTAGAATCTATAACTATATATTAAAGTTATACCTTTTCGAGCCACCAGAACGATTCTGGCTCCACCTCATATTTACAAAATTAATTTTTATTCCTAATATTTTAACTTTTTCCTATTAAGTTCTTCTTTAACTATTTAAATTTATCTTTAACATCAAACAAATATCTATTTAGTATAACAATATCTTTTGAAAACTTCCTTATACAAATATTTAAAATTAAAGATAATAAATTTAAAATATTTTTAAATAAGTATAAATATATTTTATCTTTTAGCATGATATTTTTTCACGAATTTATTTATAGATATATTTTTTATTTTGTAATAAAAAAATTAATGATAAATAATTATAATGATTAAAAATAATAAAAATAGGTGATATCTATAACTATATATTAAAGATGTACCTTTTCGAGCCACCAGAACGATTCTAGCCCCCACCTCATATTTAAAAAATTAATTTTTATTTCTAATATTACAACTTCTTTCTATTAAATTCTTTTTAACTATTTAAATTTATCTCCAACATCAAAAAATATCTATTTAGTATAATAATATTCATTGAAAGCTTCGTTATACAAGTATTTAAAATTAAAGATAAAATATTTAAAATACCTTAAAATAAATATAAAATTTTTTAGCATATATCTTTTGACAAATTTATTTATAGATATATAGTGATTTTCTTTTATAAAAAAATTAATGATAAATATTTATAATTTTTAAAATTACTAAAAATAGATAATAAAGTTTTTAATAGATATATTGAAATATTTGATAAACACTAAATTTACGTACATGAAAAGTAATAAAATATAAAGAATATAATATTTGATTAAAAAATTATATACATTCTACGAGCAATAAATTACTTATATTAAAGTTTATATTATATTTTTATTTATTTATTAATATCCTATTTATAATGTCTATAAAATATCGAATCATAGTAGTACATGGTACGATGGGTAAAACTAGTATATATAAAATACGAAGGAATAAGGTCACCACATTACGCCACCCAGGATTTTCTTACGTATCTTTCCCACATTAAGTCACCTAGGATTTCGCCACCTAAGATTTTTTATTATGAGAATATATATATGTTGATATTATTTTAGGATAATATAGAAATAGGATATATTAATCTAGGAAAGATTCTATCTAAAATAAAGATGTTATCTAATGTTAAATCTTAAGTATAAATGTTAAATATTTGATATGATAATTTATTTAACTTAAAAAGATTATATCTAAAATAAAATAAACTATAAAACTATTAAATATTTGGTAAAATATTATTGATTAATACTATTTATAATAATTTTTTTAAGTTATTTTTTTATCACAATATAAGCTATTTGCCACGTAGGATTTTACCATATGCCACCTAGGATTTTTCGTACATGTCATTCTCACAATTTATATTGAAAAGATCTATCTAACATAAAATAAACTATAGTATATATTAGGATAGATTCTGAGTATATAATTGATTATCAGTTGATTACATTATCTTTATCTATATATTTATTTCTATAAAAGTTTGCTTAAATTAAATTTTGATAAAAAATAAAAAAATTAAAAGATGATATAAAATTACATTATCTATGTCTTTTTATCCATTTTTAATGTAAAACATTTTTTAAAAATTAAATTTTGGTTAAAAAAATTATCGTATGTGAGTAAAGTTGTATTCTTTTGAGCCACGACATTGACTTTGACCCAACTTTATTTTTAAAGTATTAACTTTTATTAATATTACTTTATCTTTTTCAAATAATTTTTCTCTCTATTTATTTATAAAAATTCAAAATAGATTTGATTCTAAAAATAAAAAACTATCGTACGTTTGTGAATATAAATTTTTTATCTTTTATGTATCATTATATTAAAATAAATATGCTCATACTTAATTCGAGTCGTAGTCGTGCATGGCACGACGGGTATAACTAGTATATTATAGAGCAGAAACCATTTCTGTTGAAAAAATTGCGCCACGTAGCATTGTTTGAATAAAATAATGTTATATTTTTTTAATGATAAATATTGTTATAACTTGTATTTTGTTTTGTATACATCTAATATTTTTAATAAAATACATAACAAGTTTTGGTTCAGGTGAGACCTACTCTTATGGTGATGATTTTTCTTAAAATGAGGACTAATCAGGACCACTGATTTTCTTAAATCTAGGGTCAAAATTAAAGCTAAAATAATACGTAATCTTCTAATTGCACGCGGCATCCTTCACTCTCTCCAGACGCTCTCCAAAGGTCTCCCCTTTCTCGCTCTACCTCTTTCAATCTCGATCTCGCTCTTGCTCATTCATATTGAGAAAGGTTTCACTCTCAACTGATTATGGTTGCAGGTTAGTGTTGTTCTCTCTTTTATTGGAATTCTATTGGCTTTTGATAATCTTCAACTTGATCCTACTTTTTGTCTTCAAATTTTGTAAATTTGCTTCAATTTCTGGAACCTATTGAGAATTTTGCATCACTTTGCTCATAGTTTAGAGGATTTGATATACTCTACTCAAGCTTAAATCAAATCCCAAATTTTGGCAGGTTTTTGTGATATTTTAATCATGTTTCACACTTTTATTGAATATAGCCTACAACATGTTCGACAAAATGCCTAGCTAAGTTTGGGTTTTGTTTTTGTAGATAAAACATGAACTGTAGATGGTAGTTGCTTTGTGCTTTTCAATTTGAATGTTAATTGCTTTGTATGGTTTGTTGAAATTCATGTTAGACATTTTGTTTGATGTGTGTGTTGTTTATATGGTTTTCACATGATACGATCTACAGGTGCAATTTTTATTTTGAACTCATAGTACTAATATTTTTTTGAACTATTAGTTAATTATTTGTGAATCGACTTTACAAATATTGAGACATCAAGTAGTGGATGCCCATCAGGGGTTAGTGTTGATGCTTCACGCGATAACCAACAATCTATTTTACAATTGTCACCAACTAAACCAAAATTTTGGCTTCTTATGTGTGATGAGGCTTTGAAGCCATTTGTTGGTAGGTTGTATTCCACTATAGATGAAGGTGTTGCTTCGTACCGTGAGTATGCGAACGCTTGTGGATTTAAGGTACGTCTTAGTACTCTTCGTAAAAAGAAAGGGCCTACTATGATAAGGTATTGTGTATGCTCTAGAGAGGGAAAGAAGAATATAGGAAATAGTTCCGGGCAACGGAATACTAAGTCAAATAGAGTTGAATGCATTGCTAGAGTTGCATTTGCCCCTTGTGGAGACGGGAGATGTGAGGTCAAGTTGTTTGAAGAACGCCATACTATTGAGAGGGTTTTACTTGACAACAAATAAATTTATAGACAAGACCCCGCTGAGTATAGCGAAGTCAGGATCTTCCACGGGAAGCGAGGTTGTGTCTAAATACTAAACTAAAAAGAAAAAGAGAAAACAAAGCAAGGAACAAGCAAAACAAAGTCAAACAATTACACTAAAGAGGGTCGATATCGACGTCAGGGTCGATAACGAGGTATGATTTCAGCAGAAACACTAAGTAAACAACAAGAACAATAAAGAAATTGCAGGTCGATATCGAGGCACTTGGGTTTGAATTCGACTCAAAAATAGGAGATAAAATCTAGGATAAGGGTTCACCACAACATAATCATGCAATTTCAAACAATATGAATCATAAATATCATGCCTTTAACATAAAGTCATCAACTTTCGTTGAATAAACAAGCAAATCAATCAATTTTCACAAATCAACTCACTTTATCCACTTGTTTTGATCTAAAGTTTTAACTTTCGTCTCAAACTTTATCTTGAATTCAAATTCACAACTTTCTCTTTGAATCAAGTTATAAACATGAAATACTCCAACTTTCATCAAAGCTTTTACAAAAACAAGTAGAAGAATAGATAAAAGGCATTCAATTCATTCACCACATCATCATTCATGCACAATCATGTTGAGCTTCTAACCCCAACCTTAGAATAAGAGACTACTCACTCATCATAATTAAAGACAACTAAATTAAATTAAGAAGAAAAGATAAGCTTAAAACCGAATCCAAACAAAACTTGTCCTCCAAGCAAACTCCACAACTCGTCCTCTCTCTCTCCTCATGCCTCCTCTCTCTTCTCTACCCTAAAACTAACTTGAATGATTCCCCCAAAAGATCCCCCCAAATACTAAAACTAGACAAGAGTATTTATAGAGAAAACTAATCTATCTCTAAGGAAATAAATCTTTTAAAAGATATAATGAACCTCTAAAAGATATATCCCCTTAAGGAAACTAATAAAATGGATAAAAATACATTTAATTCCGCTGACTCGGACACGGAGCACCTCGTTATCGACCCCTACAGGGTCGTTATCGACCCCCTTCAGCCTTGAAAATTGCATTCGTTTTTAACTGAGATATCTCCTTCGTTAGGGGGTTGTTTGCCTTCGTTTTTGTTTTGATTCTTCATCCTACAGCTTGATAACGGGTCTCTTAACTTCTTTCATGGCTCAAACTTGATCTTCATGTCTCTCGTGAGTGCTTTATTCCTTCGGTTTCTCATCTTCTCCTAAAAATATGCTCCAAACAGCTCCAAAACCTATAAAAACACCACCAAAGCTTATGTAGACTCCATATGTTAAGGAAATACGAAAACATGCACAAACGACTCAAAACAAAACACAAAACTAAAGAAAAAGACTCAAAGACACAAAAACACACCCTAAAAACACAACTAAAAAGGCGGATATCACATACTCACAAGCTTATGGACACTAGTTCAAAGAAATTTTCTAAATCAAGTAGAAATTTTGATGTTGGCCATCAAAATTTTGTGATCAATTGTGCTAAATCCAACATTGGTCCAGTGAAGTCTTATAGGATATTCAAAGAATTTGTGGGGAGTTATAACAATGTTGGTGCAACGGTTGTTGATTTCAAAAATTTCAAGCGAGATTTGATGGCATATATAAATGGTGCTGATGCTCAGATGGTTTTAGATAAGTTTTTTAGAAAAAAAAAGGAGATTTGTACTGCTTATTACTTCAACTATGATGTTGATGAGTATGATCGTTTGACACCGATTTTTTTTGGGCTGATCATATTTCAAGGAGAAACTATGCTGTTTTTGGAGATATTGTCTCATTTGATGCAACATATAGAACTAAAAGGTAATTTTCATTATTTGAACTATTGGTTTTATATTTTTGAACTTGTTTCCTATAAATTTGAACATAGGTGTATAGTTTTCTAATTTTATTTTTTTTCCAAATCTTTTCCAGGTACAATATGGTTTTTGCACCCTTTACTGGTTTGGATAGCAATAATAAGTGTGTCATATTTAGGACAGGGCTTATTGTCAAAGAGGATGTCAATTTATAAGTGTGGTTGTTTGAAGAATTTAAGAAAGCAATGGTGCATGAACCTAGGATTTTGGTGACTGATCGAGATCCTTCAATAAAGATTGCATCTGAGAGGATTTTTTCCACAACTCGACACCGATTTTGCATGTTGCACATCATGACTAAAGTCCCGAACAATGTGTGTGTTGAATTGAAAAAATCAAGTGCATTCAATACTAAGTTGGTTGATGTTGTGTGGAACGCAGAGATTGAGTCTTTTGAATTTGAAGAAAAATGGTCTGCAGTCATGCATGAGTTTGGGCTTGAAGGTAATAAATGGTTTACTCATTTGTTTGAGATTCGTAGCGTATGGATTCCGGAATACTACGGGGTGTGATGCTTGGTAGGCTTATTCAAACAACTTCAATCTCCGAGTCTGGGAACTACTTCTTTAAATGTTATACCAATAAATTCTACAGCCTTATTGAGTTGCTTATGCATTTCGAAAGTGCCTTGGATACTCAGCGTCACAACCAAAACAAATTGAAATTTGATTGTGATACCAAGATGTCGGATATGAAGACACCACTGGCGATAGAAAGGTATTGTGCTCACTTGTTTACATTGTTTGCTTTCTCTCAAATTCAAGATGAAATCAGTGTTGCGTGTTTTGCTTGTCATGTTCTTGGTATTGAGAGGGGAAATGACATGGATTCGTATGCCATTGGAGAACATACAAGTAGGAATAAAGAGTATGTTGTTGAATATAGTCCGTTTAATGGCCATTCTACATGCACTTGTCATATGTTTGAGAGAGTTGGTATCCCTTGCCGTCATATATTTCTTGTGTTGAAGGATAAGAATTGGGATAGATTGCCATCTAGTTTGATCCTTGGTAGATGGACAAAAGAAACATCTTCATCTTCCATATTTAGCATTGATGAAGATATTGTAGAACAATGTGCATCAATGGATGAGAGGCAAGCTATAATAAATAGTCTTTGGTCAGACATTTATTGTTGTATGGGGCTTGTTGAGAACCACACCGTTCATTTGAAAGAGTTTGCACACATGATTAAGGAGTATAAGGGCTCATTACACAACTCTTCTGATATTACTCCACCAAGCAACGAGGATTTGGTTGAGAGCTTTGTTGGCATTAGGGCACCAAGACAAGTTAATGTGATGCCACTGGAACAAGCAAAAAACAAAGGTAGCGACAAGCGCATCAAAGGTGGTGAAGAGAACGCAATTGAAAAATGACGCGTCCTAAAAGGAAGTGTAACATGTGTAAAGAATATGTTGATCATGATAGGAGGAATTGTGAGAAAAAGCAGCAAAAGAAGAAGTCTAAATAGAAATGAACAAACTTCATACAAATATGAACTCCATATACAAGAAAATTGAACTTCATTTTTTTCTTCATTTCATATGATTCACTATTTCGTTAGGACTCATACTAAATTTTTTTGATGTATTGAAGTTTTATTACTTCATTGATATCTTTTAATAATTGCAATATATTCTTCATATTAAACATAAGTAATTGTTTAATATATTCAGTATTAAGCATAAGCAATTGTTTGGTATATTCACACCTTTTTTAGTGACCTGTTGATTGGTGTGCTCTATAACTATATGCAATAGTCTAGAGTTCTCTAGATCCGAATACCATTTTTAATGGTCCATGTACATGGAATACAAGTTTGCAACTGCAAGGCAATGAATGAGAAATCTCTAGTTGAACAAGTTCACAAAGGCTATTTAGTATAATTTCCCAACTAAAACAAAACAAACCCTTTTTAGAATTGACAACTTGTTTTTGTTCTTTTGTTAATGCTTTAAGAGGATTGACTACCCGTAAATAAAATAGGCTCTTCTTTGAGTCAGGTAGCATCAACTCCCTTTTTGGAAGTATCCTTATTCTAAGGTTACGTGCCTATATCTTGTGTACATTAAGTACAATTTAGTATAAGATTCAAAACGGAAAAATAAGAATATTTATTTTTTTATAGAAATCATGTAAAATAAATTTGTTCTAATAGAATTCAAATCTAACCTTTTTTTGGTTATCATTCTCCATGGTAGAATCTAGATGATTGCTCACTAGTGGCACCAAAGCCTGTTTCCCGGTTCCAATTGTAAGTGTTCCACGTTCTTTCCTTATGACAAGCTTGCTACTTTCCTCACGTTGGTCCACTATGTTTTTCCCTTTTACCTGCATCATTAGGATAATGAATGGGAAAAAAATTCACTTAATATTTGATGAAAATAATATGGACATTGAAATAAATTGCTCTCGTTATTTACTTACATCTAATGCAATGGAAGGTTTGACCGGTTCGATTGACATTGTTGTCCGTGGTCTCCTTAAGACACGTGTACTGCCTACTACCTTCCTTTTGGCTCAGTTCTGTATTAGCCACCTTCTGTCTTCTTTTTTCCTATATTATTGATATAATGAACTTAGTGATATATAAATTGAACTCTTATATAAGAAATATGAACTAGTTCAAAATAATGATACAAAACCATGTTTACATCATTCTTCTGTGCTACTTTGGCAATGGCTTTCTTCTTTTCGCTTGCCTACATGATATATATGTTAGTTAACTATTATCATTTGTAAACAATAATAATTTGACATTATACTTACCTTGGTGGTGACATTTCCCTGTGGTGCAAGTTCATCCAATTGTATATACTGATTTGCTATATCACTAACATTCTCAAAATTTGCTACTTCAAGATCTTGTGAGAAACTCACACCCAGGTCAAATGATGTTATTTCAAAATTCCTCTTTTTAAGCTCTTCATTGGAGGTAAATACCTTTTCAATCTATTTAATACATTGTTGCAACTCTAGGCAATTCCAAAACGAGTTCTGTGATTGAGATCAATTGCTCTCAAGCTCATTGGAAGTTGCATTGCATTGCTCTACCTCATTTTGTGTCGTAAGACCCATTAGTTTTATTGCATTATCATGCATAGACTTCATTTTTGGGTCACTCATGAATTCTTTTGGTGTGTCTTTTGCCATACTAGAAAGCTTGATAATGCTTGTGGCAAGTTCTTCCATAGTGATTGTGAAGTTCTGAGCCCAACTCTTTAGGAAGGAAAAAAATGAATATATGTATATTAATCTCAAGAATTAGTTAAATAAGTAATAAAATACAAAATATTGTTATTGAATACATGTAGGCGAACTACGTGTGGTAGTCCTTCCTTATCACTTAGCAACGGCGGTGGTGGTAGTGCCTCTTGTAGGAGATTGATATTCTGTTGTGGTGGTAATTTTTGTTGTTCCCTAACACGTCCACTCCAAAAACCAGCAGTTTGCATCTCTTCATTTTGTCTTTTCTTTAAGGAATCTTGAGTCCAATCTAGGAAGATCGGAATCTTTCGCTCTTTACGGTCTCTTCCATATTGAACTCTGTCTACGTAAAAAAGCTGCTGAAGAAGAAATAAGTTCTTGATTAGTTCATGTTATTCCTAATCAAGAAGGAAAATTTAAGACAAAATATATATCTCTAGAAATCGAACTACTCATATGAAAAATTGAACTTTTAACATAAAAAAATGAACCAACGAAGTAGAATGGATGATATAAACATACATGCACATAAATGAACTACTAATCTGAAATATTGAACTTTCAGCTTAAATAAATTGAACCAATGATGTAAATGTTATAAAGATAGCCACTTAATCTAAAACTATCATGTACCAACTCAACTCACTATTAAGCTATCATCAACCCAAACAAATAAGTGCATAAACAACTAACAGTTAGTGTAGTATGTGGTCAGGGTGAACAACATTTTGTGCAAATAAAATTGGACTATTCACATATATATAAAAGATAGAACTGAAATTTTTTAGTTGAATACTTTTTAGAACAATAACTAGCCATGAGGAAAAGCGATGAACCTTTGAACGAGGACCTCTTCTTATCATCCCACACCTTCTTTGCTTCAACTAGGCAGTCAAGTACAAACCCACACCAATTTAGGTTCTTAATTTTGTCTTCATCCTCCAAAATGCTCATGTATGTATCAACCAACAATGTTATGAAGAGAGTTATGAAGCATCTTTTGAAAAATGGCCCACTGTCAGTGTCTTCAAGCATTTGATCTGCTACATCACTTGGTGAGATCTTGAAGTACTTTGTAGGATTTTTTTTTCAGGATTGTTTCTGAACACCTCTTTCCATTCATCTATCAAGTCAACATTTTCAACCATGTCCTTAGTTGCTATGTCCTCACCTCCAAGTGGAATACCAAGGACAATGTGTGCATCTTGTTCTTCAATGTAGATGATTTCTCCGTTTGACATCTTCAAACCAACTTTTTCAGCATCAAACTGCTCAACAAGCCAACATGCAAGGAATTGTGGAAGAGCTTTGATTTGTAGGTCAATCAAACTTCCAAAACCAAGTTCTCTTATACTCTTTTTTGTGGCTCCTCCAGTTTTTCCAACATTTTAACAAACACTCTTGGGGATGATCTTGATTCTAATACTCCATATTTCTTTGTGCCCCTCCTCGTTGCAACTTCTTTAATAAGAACTATTCGAACAATTTTGGATTTCTTATCCTTCTTAATATTATCTCCTCGGAGTTTTGCATTCCTTCTTGAAGGCTTGGGTATTTCTTCCTCGTCATCAAAATCACCGCTATCATCACCAACATCATTAGAGTTGCTTTCATCATCCCCATGATAGGTGGTGTCATCTTCATTAGCTGTATCATCTTCATTAGTTGTATCATCTTCATCACCATATGAACTAGATTCTTTCTCATCTTTTGTTACTTCTTCAACTTCATTACAAGTCACTTTTTTGATGTTGTGTCTCCCTTTGTCTATTTCTTCAACGAATCTCTTTCTCTTGTTGAGAATTAAACTTTTAAGAGGGATGTCATCTGCATTTGTTTAAAATTTGAACTATTAGAATGACATATTGAATATTTTAAGATATTTTCTGAACTATTCAAGTTTACAATAAATTTTATTAGTTACCTTCATTAACATGAGCTTTCTTCTTTGGAGGCATTATCTTATCAGATTCATGTTTAAACAATTCAAAATAAATGATTTATATGGATAAAAAAGAAATAGAGAATAAAAAATTAAGACTGATGATAAAATATACAAGACAAAAAAATGAACTACTTGTATAAAAATTTGAACTTTTAGCATAAAGAAATTAACCAACTAGTTCAACCGTGATAAAAAAAAAGTATACATGCAAATAAAATGAACTACTCCTATAAAATATTGAACTTTAACAATAAAAAAATGAACCAACAAACTAAAATGTAATCCTGATAGCCCTATTCCCTTTTTTATTGATCCACTGCCACTTCTCTCAGCTCTCTATTGATCTACTGCCACACGCAAACACACTTTCTCATGTAATTTTCAAATATGCTAATAATTCTGTCTAGGGGCTTGGAAAATAGTCTTTTGAAGTGCAAGAACAATACTCGTTGGAAGGGATTTGCTATAAAATAAGAGGATTAACGTGATGGAACTCCCAAAGAGAGTTCATTTGACCAGATAAATAAGTATACTTTGGCCTTTGTTTTGCTTTGGTTCCTTATATTTGTGTCAACATCAACCTCAACCCCACTAGTAATTAAGCCTAAGCAAGGTCATGTATGAAAAAGGTAAAATACAAGCAACTCAAACCATGACACATTCTCTGAAAAAGCATAAAAAAAGCCAAAACCAAGCAAACCAAGCAATCATCTAACCGGTTATGTAAATCATGAAGTAGGGGGAAGTGCTTTGCTTTTCTTGTTATGTACAAGGCAATTAATCAAATCATGACACATTCTCAAAAAGAAATTGCACGGGCTACAAATTAGGGTTAAAATCCAAACTCCAAACCAGTGGTCGGAACCAGTGAATGGACATAGAGAGAGAGAGAGAGAGAGAGACGAACTAGTGACCGGAGAGGAGAGACGAACCAGTGGCCGGAAAAGGTTTCTTGAGTTGGAGACGTTCGATTGAAAACGGACGGACCAGAGAGGAGAGATGATCGATTGACTGGAGAGGAGAGACGAACCAGAGAGAGAGACAAAACCTCTGGAGAGTTGTCCCATCATTTCCCTTCTTTTGCGTGTGACAGTAGCCCTAAAATTACGTTTATGTCCCTAAAAATCAAGAAATTTCAAATTCGCGCGTCAGAGGTTATAAAATCTCATCCGTTAATTGAGCCCAATCACTGGTCCTTATTAGTCCGCATTTTAAGCCTAATCCTCACTATAAGGGTGGCCCTCATCGGAACCATCCTCATAGATAACATATTTATAAAAATTTCTATCTATAGGTTGATATTTTCTATATTAACTTTTCTATTTATAAAAATTTCTATCTATAAGTTGGTATTTTCTATATTAACTTTATGCACACATCTCTTAACAAAACTTGATTTAAATGATAATATATTCAATATTAGTTTTATACAAAATAATTTTTTTCTCTTTTAACAAAACTTGGTCTCCAAGTATATAATTTTTTGTCTATATGTTAAAATTTTATAATATAATAAATTTATTTATAGTATATATGATATATTTTAGTACACACTATATTTTTTTAAGAAATTAAATGATGTTCTACATTTAATTGCATGAATAAATTAATTTCTATTTTTTAAATAAATGTTATAATAATATCAACGTATGCATGAAATATTCAACCTATAGATCGAATTATATAGATAGACTTAATATAAATTGGGGCCTTATGACAAATTTGTTATTTTCATTTAATATATAGTTTTGTATAGATTTCTCCCATTAAAATACATAAAATATTTAAAATTATATAGAGTGATTTTATCCGTACATGGTACGGGACTTCAACTAGTTTTCTATATTAACTTTATGCACACATTTTTTAACAAAACTTGATTTAAATGATAATATTTTCAATATTAGTTCTCTTATCTATAGTTTTTTTTTCTATATTATCTATAGGTTGGGCTTCAAGTATATAATTTTTTTATCTATATGTTAACATTTTCTAATTTAATGAATTTATTTATAGAATATATATTTTAGTACACACTATATTTTTTTATAAGAAACTATGTTCTACATTTAATTGCATGAATAAATCAATTTCTATTTTTTAAATAAATATTATAATAATATCAACCTATGCATGAAATATTCAACTTATAGATTGAATTATATAGATAAAATTAATATAAATCGGGGCCTTATGACAAATTTTTTATTTTCATTTAATATATAGTTTTGTGTACATTTCTCCCATTAAAATACATAAAATATTTAAAATTATAGTGATATTATCCATACATGGTACGGGACTTCAACTAGTTGATTATTGTTATGAAAAGATTATAAGAGTAAGTAAGATCACCTTAAACCTTATGGCAAGAATATTTAAAACAACCTTAGTTTATTAGAATAGAGAGGGAATAAGTAAGAATTTTAGAAGATGTATTTTTATTTTTATTGTGCAAGTTTTACAATGAAGGATCCTCTATTTATAGGTTAAAGATAGTAAGAACTTAAGTGAATTTTCATGATCATGATTCATGCATGAAAGTAAGGAGGTAAAGAAGGTTAATAGTTCACCTCGTACAATTTACCTCTAATTATACACTGATCAATCGTTCATCTACAATCATATATATGATACAAGTAAGGATGAATTGGTGAGGATAACTAGTAGATATATACATGCATTCATAACATTCCCCTTTGAATATTCACCCTTCTTTGATGTTGTGGAATTTGGTATGTTGCCTCATTAAAAACCTTGTCAAGAAAAACCCAATAGAATAAAAACCTGAGTAACAAGAGTGCAACCTTTGAACCTTTTATATGCATTGATGATGTCTCATTAAAAACCTTGTCTTTCAAAACCCAATAGGATAACAACTTGATTGATCCAAGGGACAAAGAGTGCAACACATATGATGCTCCCCTGATTTTAATATATGTCTCGATGTCTATACATTTCAATTCTGGATACCAGTTCTCAAAATTTCTTGGGAATTAAAGATTTTTTGAACAGGTCAACCAAATTGTTATTCAGCCAAATTTGTTGGATGTCCACTTCACTGGCTTATTCAGCTCACGAGTAGAGAATAATTTTAGAGATATGTGCTTTGTATGGTCTCTTTTGATGTAGCCCTTCTTTATTTGAGCAACATATGTTGAGTTGTCCTTATATAATATTATTGGGTCATCATTGATGGGCCATATTCCACTTTCTTTTTGGATGAAATGAATCATTGCTCATAGGAAAACACATTCTCTTCTTATCTCATACAAAGAAATCGGTTTTGCTTGATTTGATGATGTGGCAGTCACAGTTTGGTTTGTTGATCTCTAAGAGATGGTCGTGCCTCCATATGTGAATACATAACCATTTTGTGATTTGGCCTTATGTGGGTCAAACAAGTACCCCACATTAGCATATCTAACTAAAGTCGCATCCCTTTTGCTACAATAATACAACCCAAGATCATGTGTGCCTCAGAGATAGAAAAATATATGTTTGATCCCGTTCCAGTACCTCCTTGTGCAGTGGCAGAGCCAGAATTGTCCAAGAGGAGGGCGGACAATCTTTGATTCACTACTGGAAAGATCAAACTAGTTAACATATGAAAACTAGTACATAAAAATTAAACTAAACGTAGTCTTACATATCTCACCATTTTAATTCAATCTACTTACAACAAATCAACAACATATTTATTTAAACAAATAACAACATTTCTCAAAACATAATAATACCAATTCACCAAGAGATTTTCTATTGTAACTCGAAAGTTTGTAACTCGTGTCTATCATTATTGATTAAATATAACAAAAAATAATTTATATAACAAATTAATAATTTTTAAATAATTAGAGCTTTTCTAAATTAACAAATACACAATAAATGTATCAAAAAACAAATAAACAATAGCTTTATCTTTGTAGACCAAATTACTCCTATATAACACATTAAGTAATTAACATCTTAAATCAACATTATTTAGCAATTCAATGCATAAAAACGTTAATAATTAAAGAGAGAAACTGAAATCACCGTTCTCCTTTATCGTTTTTATAAGTTGTTGGTTGTTGGTTGTTGGCTCGTGCCTCATTGGAGAAGGAAGACCTAAAATCATATTTTTGAATTAGAATTTCGACAAGTAAGGAATTGAGAAAAATTTGATTATTTTTATTAAAGGCCCACTTAACAACCTATATAATTAAAAGACCCAGAACAATATCAGCCCAAAATTCAATTTATTCTCTAATCAATCTTTCTTCTGCACATTTGCAAGTGCACTATGTGCCGTCGAACTCGGGACTGAGCTTCGAACACTTTCGATGAGTTCTCTGGCAAGGCGGCAACACCCCATCCACTCTTCCGTCTTTCTTCTCCGCCCCTTCCTTGCATCTCCTTCGCCCCCGCCCTCGCCCTCACCCCGGGGCGGCCCTCTTCGGAGCTCTACTCCTCCGACCAACGGCGGGGGCGGCCCTCTTTGGAGCTTTTCTCCTCCGACCAACGGCGGGGGCAGCCGCCCCTGCCCGCAACTCCCTTCCTCCACCTCTGTCCTTGTGGGTGCAGTGTTGTACCTAGACAACAAGTTTACTACAAGAGCAATATTTGACCTTTTGTATTGTTAGTTAAGTACATTAGTGCACCAATTGCACTTAAATATGACACCTTAGGACCAAGAACCTCTTTATCCTCTTTTCAAGAATGAAATTGATCATTTTTTACATTGAGAGATCGAACTTCAATGGGTGAGCTCAAAGGGTGTGCTTTGTTCATGTAAAATGATTTAAGAATTTTTTCAGTGTAATTAGACTTATGGATAAAAATTTCATCTTTTATTTGCTCAATTTGTAAGCCAAGGTAGAACTTTGTTTGTCCGAGATTTTTCATCTCAATTTTTCATCAAATACTTCGTGGTATCTTGAAGCTCATTTGAAGTTCCGACGATATTTAGATCGTCAATATAAACTACGACAATAGCAAATCCCCTTTTCAGATTATTTTGATGAAAACACATGTAACTCTAGAGTTTAAAAATCTGCGGGTTAAACAACACCTACAAGACCACAACTTAACATAAATATGAAATCTACCAAATTCTTACAACCCTAGAAATGAGTTCATTGAGTTTGGAATCCCATAATCTAGAATGCAAGACTTACCAAGAGAGGCCGATTGTCGAGAAGAAGAGGTAGGAGTGTTGAGAGGGTTTCTTGACAACAAATAAATTTATAATCAAGACCCCGTTGAGTACACGAGAGTCAGGTTCATCCACGGGAGAAAGTCATGTATCAAGTTTTGACAACAAATAAAAAGTTTTGTTACTTAGAGCGCAAGTAATTAACAATAGCAAGGGTTTTTATCAAAGGAGAGAGATTTCTAAGGTTAAGGTGTCACGACAACAACAATCATGCATACAAACGCTTATGAAACATAAAGATCATGCCTTTATCACATAGCAAGTAAATCAATAAACTTTAGTCATATCAATAAACTTACTATCTATCTCTTCTAATTCAACTAGGATTGATCTGCTTTCGCTTCAAAACCCTAAATGGCTATTCTGATTCAAAGTTTCCGCTTTTGCTTCAACTATGAATGAGAATTCCTATCAACTTTCGTTTCAAGGATTAAGAACAACAGAATAGATTCATGCAATAAAAACAATCAAATCATGATCAAAGACAAGCATGAACAACCAATGTTGGGTTTAAACCCAACCTTAGAGAGGAAGACTACTCACTAATCATATTTAAAAACATCCAAATTAAATTAAAGAGAAAGGAAAAGCTTACAACCGAATCCACAACAAAACTTGTTCTCCAAGCACTCCTCAAACTCCTCCTCTCTATATACCTCTCACACCTCTCTCTTATGGTCCCTTTAGAAAAGAAATCCGAAGATCTCCTGAATATTGACTCTTATGGTCGCTTTAAGAAAGAAATCCGAAGATCTCCTCATTGACCCGTAGGTCTTGTATGATCCGAAGATCCTGTATGATCAGAAGATCTTGTATGATCCGAAGATCCTGTATGACCCGTAGGTCGCTTTAACAAAGAAATCCGAAGATTTCCTGAATTACAGTTCAGGGCAAGACAGTCACATGTCCTTTTAATCTCATTGCAAAATGTTATGCAATCAAGTGCATCATGTAACCATATATCATATGTCATCTGTTAACATACTTTCTGTACAAACAACTCTGGAAATTTCAAAGCTATCACATCTATCCATATAACTCATATAACACATATATCCATACAGCTCATATAGCTCATATAGCTCATATAGCACATATATCCATATAGCATATATAATACATATATCCATATAACACATATATCACATATATTTATATAGCACATAGGGTTGAATCTCCGGTATATACTCACCTGTTTAGGACAGATACTATATTTCTCCCCCTTGTTCTTGACCACGATCTATGATTGGTGCTCCTATATGTAACCCAATGCAAATTAGGCTATTTTCTCTTACAAACTCTAACCCCAAATGCAATGAAATGCCAATATGCATTATAACTTTTTGTGCATAATTCCAAATCCTTTAAAACTTGACATCGATAAACTATATATATGAAAGAACATTTTTCTAGTTCAAACCTTTCTGTAAAAATTGATCAAGGATCTCCAAAAACTCTTTACAAAACGAAACCCTAAAATTACTCTGAAATCTTTTACCCAATATAAATCCAATATCGAAAACACCATCTGAGAACAATAAGGGTGCGTTCGGGTAAACTTTGCTTATACGTTACTTATAAGCAAACTGTGTTGATAAGTTACTTAAAGTGGATTGTGTTGTAAAGTTCTGATGCTGATAAGCAAAAACTTATTTCTCTTGTAAGCAAGTGGTGTTCGGTTGGAGGGTTTGCTGATTTTTAAAAGGTAATTAAGGAAATGACTAAAATACCCTTACAAAATCATTTTTTAATAAAATATTTAAATCCTTTTTTTTAATTTAATTTGTGGAAGGAGAGAGAAGGAGAGAGGAAGGAGAGAGAAGAATAAAAAAGTGATTTGGGGGTAATAAAAAAATAAAGGGGTGGGGCCCATGTGCTTACATTTTTGTGGGATAAGCATGCTTAAACCGAAAAGCATGGGGGGTGTGCTTTCATTTTTTTGCTTATAAGCATGTGCTTACACGTTGCTTAAAATAACGGAGAAATGAGTGTTCGGCAATGCTTATGTGCTTATTTCTGCATAAAAGCACTTTTGTGCTTATAAGTAGTACAAATAAGCATTACCAAACGCAGCCTAAATCGACTGATTTTCAAATCAAAAACAACTGTAGATCTAGATATGGAAAAATCAATGAAATCTAGATAAACCATTAACTAATTAAAACTTACCAAATCACGCTTGTACTTCGAGATTAAAACCCGATAGAACAGATCTTGTACCAAAACCAATAATCAAATTCAAAAACACCAAAATCTTTTCTTCTATTCTCGAACTCGATAGAACAGTCCTCTATGTAGCACACGTGACGGATCTTGTACCAAAACCAATAATCAGATTTTCTGCAAGCTGTACTTCTGAATCTTCTAGCACACGTGACGGATCAAATCAATATCGTCGTAGCATACTAACATGGAAAACTTTATGAATCAGGGCCAAACATCAATGTGTCATTCTGAATGTCAAATGGCGTATCTTTACCTTATCGAACCTGTTCAATAATTTCTTCCAACATTTCCATCTCTTACTTGTGCATCTTTAGTTTTCTGTCTCAGCATTGGTCGAATCTATAAAGTAGCAATCAATACTCAATATGTGTGAAACTATAGTCTAGCATTTAGACCTTGCAAAGCAATCAAATCTAATAATGAAGTCATGTGCATATTTTCCATCATACAACTTGTCTTTCGACTCAAAGCATCTGCTACAATACTTGCCTTTCTTGGATTATACTCAATTGTACAATCATAATCTTTTAGTAGTTCCATCATGTGCCTCTGCCGCATGTTCAACTCCTTTTTAGCTCATCAAATATTTCAAACTCTTATGATCTGTAAAGATTTAGAATGTTTCTCCATATAGATAATGTCTGCCAAGTCTTTAGGGAAAATACTACTGATGCCAACTCTAAATCATGTACAAGATAAGAGAATTCATGTGGTCGTAATTGTCATGAAGCATAAGCAATTACTTTTCCATTCAACATCAAAACACAACCAAGACCTTGATATGAAGCATCAGTGTAAACAACAAACCCTCTTGTACGGTTGTACCTATAGGAATTGTCAATATTGGTATTGTAGTCAAACGGTTCTTTAACTCATCAAAGCTTTGTTGACACACATCATTCCAGTGGAATGGAGCATTCTTTCACAACAATTTAGTGAGTGGTGCAGCTATAATCGAGAATCCTTCAACAAATCGTCTGTAGTATCCAGCCATCCCAAGAAAACTACGAACTTCTGTAACTGTAGTTGGTGCTTTCTAGTTTACCAATGCTTCAACCTTCTTAGGATTAACCTCTATACCTCTTCCAGATACTATATATCCTAAAAATAGCACATGATCCAACCAGAATTCACACTTACTCAGTTTAGCATATAACTGTTTTTCCCTCAAGACTTGTAGCACGGTACACAAATGATCAGCATGCTCCTCTTTACTTCGTGAATATACCAATATGTCATCAATAAAGACGATCACAAAAGTGTCTAGAAAAGGTTGAAACACCTTGTTCATCAAAGCCATGAATGTTGCTGGTGCATTAGACAAACCAAATGGCATTACTAGAAACTCATAATGCCCATATCGAGTCCTGAATGCTGTCTTGGTAATGTCATCTTTAGCTATCTTTAACTGATGATATCCTAACCGAAGGTCTATCTTTGAAAATACCTTTGCACCCTGAAGTTGATCAAATAAATCGTCTATTCTTGGCAATGGACACTTGTTCTTCACTGTCACCTGATTCAACTTTCTGTAATCTATGCACAGCCGTAAGGTACCATCTTTCTTTTTAACAAATAAAACTGGTGCACCCCAAGGTGATACACTAGCCTTAATGAATCCTTTGTCTAATAATTCTTGCAATTGTTTCTTCAGTTCTTGTAACTCTAGTGGAGCCATCCGATATGGAGGAATAGAAATTGGTGCAGTACCTGACATTAATTCCATAATAAACTCTATCTCTCTATTAGGTGGCAATCCCGGAAGATCCTTTGGAAATACATCAGGAAAATCTTTAACGACTGAATATATGCAACCTCATCACATTCAACTATACATCTATAACATGGCCAGATATGTCACATAGCCCTCCCTGATCATGCGAAAAGCAGCTATTGCATATATTAAGCAAGTGGGTACCATTTGTCTATCACCATAGAAAACCACTCTTGATTTGCTAGGCAAGTCTATTACTAACTCTTTGGTATAACAATCCACTTTAGCATGATGTCTTGACAACTAGTCCATACCCAATATAACATCAAACTCATACAGGAATAGCAAAATCGGATCAACCGGTGACTCTACTGTATCCACTCGTATTATACAATCCCAATGTACTTTATGTACCTTTACCATTTCCTCTGTACTTCCTCTTGTAAATGTTCATGTGGATGAAATATATGTTCATGTAGTGCTGTATGAGATGCTCTTATAGACTGACGTGGCACGGCTGAACCTTCTCTCCTTTATGCATCATGCTATGAATGCAATTCTAATGCTAATTACATATGCTTATGAATGCAGAATGCCCTTAAAGAATCATATCCCTGCTCTAATACCAAAAACTAGTTGTGACACCCTTATACCCTATTTCGTATACTATGTAAAACTTATTTCTTATATAAACAGATAATGCACATATAACAATTATCCATGTAAGCATATAACAGACATTAACAATCATAAAAGGTTGCACACGCATATCTATGTCGTGACTTATCATACTAAAACATCTATTACTCTAACTTCTATTACAACTCATATGTCTATGATGCAAAATGAGGAGGCGAAGGTTGTATAGAGCTTCAGCTGACCGACCTGTATGAATGTGACCTCTAAAAGAGACACACGTCAGTGAGAACTAGCTGAACTTGAAAAATTGTTTTGCGATTTTAATGAGTCACATACTCAGTGAATATAAACCATAATCAATTATTTCACACATAGTCAAACATTTAGTCCATGTACATATACATACATATTATGTATGTCATATAGGAATTTACTATGCAAATGCAAATGCCGATGTATCCGATTTATTATTCTGTGAACTATTCAAGCCTGAATCTGCCCCGGGTTTACTATATATGGACTTATGGTCCCTTTAGCAAAGAAATCTGAAGATCTCTTGAATATTGACTCTTATGGTCACTTTAAGAAAGAAATCCGAAGATCTCCTCATTGACCCGTAGGTCCTGTATGATCTGAGGATCATGTATGACCCGTAGGTCGCTTTAACAAAGATATCCAAAGATTTCCTGAATTACAGTCCAGGGCAAGACAGTCACATGTCCTTTTAATCTCATTGCCATATGCTATGCAATCAAGTGCATCATGTAACCATATATCATATGCCATCTGTTAACATACTTTCTGTACAAACAACTCTGGAAATTTCAGAGCTATCACATCTATCCATATAACTCATATAGCACATATATCCATACAGCTCATATAGCTCATATAGCACATATATCCATATAGCATATATAATACATATATCCATATAACACATATATCACATATATCTATATAGCACATAGGGTTGAATATCTGGTATATACTCACCTGTTTAGGACAGATACTATATCTCTCCCCCTTTTTCTTGACCACGATCTATGATTGGTGCTCCTATATGTAACCCAATGCAAATTAGGCTATTTACTTTTACAAACTCCAACCCCAAATGCAATGCAATGCCAATATGCATTATAACTTTTTGTGCATAATTCCAAATCCTTTAAAACTGGACATCGATAAACTATATATATGAAAGAACATTTTTCTAGTTCAAACCTTTCTGTAAAAATTGATCAAGGATCTCCAAAAACTCTTTACAAAACGAAACCCTAAAATTACTCTGAAATCTTTTACCCAATATAAATCCAATATCGAAAACAACATCTAAGAACTATAAATCGACTAACTTTCAAATAAAAAACAATTGTAGATCTAGATATGGAAAAATCAATGAAATCCAGATAAACCATTAACTAATTAAAACTTACCAAATCACCCTTACACTTCGAGATTAAAACCCGATAAAACAGATCTTGTACCAAAACCAATAATCCAATTCAAAAACACCAAAATCTTTTCTTCTATTCTCGAACTCTTTCTCTTATATTTTTTGTGAACTTTGAGTTGTAAAGAAAGAACGAGAACATGTGTATATAAATCACTTCAAAGTCGGCAATTCTCATAGAAAGTCGGTTAAATTTTTATTAAAATTCGACTTTTGACCCTCAAATTCTCTTTACTACAAACTTTATCCTGAAATAATTATTAATTAACTTAACTAGAAAATAAATATTACTTTTAAGAACTCACTATATATCATGCCACTATGCTATGCATATGCTAGTAATCTTATATGAATGCAGAATGACGTATGCACTTTGGTCGGGGATGTTACATCTCTCTTCTCTCCTCCTCTCCCCCTAAACTAAGTTAATTGATTGGTGTCGAAAAACAAAGGCTAGACAAGAGTATTTATAGAGAAATTAATCTATCTAAAAGCTATCTAAAAGGAAATAAATCTTCTAAAAAGATATATCCCTTAAAACTATCTAATAACATAAAAGGAAAGGGACAAAAGATCTTTTAAATGCGCCGACTCTGATCGTCTACCGACATGGAGGCCCTTGGTACCGACCCCCACAAGGTCGGTAGACACTTGCCAAACTTCTTTACTTATCTTCTTTCCTGAGAGCCTCGTTATCGACCCTATGCACCTCGGTATTGACCCTTGCATCCTCGGTATCGACCGTCACAAGGTCGTTATCGACCCCCTTCAGCACTGCAAACAGGTTTATAACCGAGAGTAAAACTTCAGTAGCGGGTTCGTTACACCTCGGTTTGACTCGATTCTTTGCCTATGTCTTTGTAACGAGTTTTCCTACTTCTTTTTTTAGCTCGAACTTGATTCTTCACCTCTTTATGGACTTCATTCTGTAAGCTTTTCCTCGGCTTTGCTCTTTTCCTCAAAAGTGCTCCAAATAGCTCCAAAACCTATAAAAACACCACCAAAGCTTATATAGACTGCATATCTTAAGGAAATACGAAAACCCACACAAACGACTCAAAACAAAACACAAAATCAAAGAAAAAGACTCAAACACACAAAAAACACACCCTAAAAACACAACTAAAAAGGCAGACATCAAGGAGGCATGTGGCATCCGAAAGAGCGATAAACCAACAAGAAGACGATAGGCATCAACGTTATGGTGATGGCTAGCGTCGGGGTTATTCGATAGTGATGTCGCGCAATCAGAAGAAGGGTGAGAAAGTGTGGTTGTGCGGCTCGTCAGAGAAGGAGCGATTGAACAGAGACAGAAGTGGGAGGAAGGAAGGATGTGTGGTTGGGCTAGCGAGCGAGAGTCAAGAAAGAAGGTGTGAAGGGTAGGGTTTAATTTGGGAGAAATTAGGGGGTTTCTATTTAATCTATGCAACAAGGCAATAGTGTAAATTGGCTAATAAATTGGCTAAAAAATCACGGTTTTTTTGGTATATTAAAGTGTTATTCATTTATGCAAACAATGTTGCTATCGTATTTGTTATTTAGATAATTTTAGGAGATGGTATGATATATATTTGGATTAATTTGTTTTTTGTATTGCTTAAAATTTATTTAGAAACATAATTTGAGATTTAGCGACCAAATGGACGCTATGGCTAAATGCATAAAAAAGGCTCTGAGATAATAAATTTATAAGTGTATATTTGGATTTTATCTGTATTTAACGACCATGTGGTCGTTAATTTCCATTTTAAACTAAATATGAAGCATATATTAATTTACAAATAAAAAATACGTGAATGGATATATTTATGTATTATATAGATATATTTCAACCAAACGTAACTTTTTCAATTCAATTGATATAAAGAAAATTATATAAATTTAACTTCTTCACACCAACAAAAAACTTGTCGTTAATTAAATTTTCGAAAATTACACATTCGACATTTAACCAAACAAGAAGTCACATTATGCATGGATTATTAAGTTTGTACTTACCGCCGATTTTTGGAAAATGTTCAGCAAATACACGATGAGATTCAAAAACCGATCACTGTGTTTAGCACACTTCATTATTGAAAAGACGAATTAATAAAAGAGTAAAAAGAAGAACAACTCAAAAATCTAACGATTGTATTTCAATATTCTTGAAAACTTCACATATGACTTAATTACACCTGAATTTGGAGAATTTACGTAGCCTCGTTTACTTTCCCACAGCCGTCGGTCTTTTATCCTCCTCCCCTAAGCATTAATCTTTTAGCGACTTGGGCCTTGTTCTATTAGTTTTCTAAAACTTTTTCTCACCCAAAAACTACTTTTAATAATTTTGAAATCCGTGTATCCCTCTCTACTTTTTTACGTTTTTCAAGACACAAAAATAACTTTTCACCCAAAAACTACTTTTCTATCAATGAGTGAAAGAAATCATTGATACGTTGTTACAGTCGTATTAATTGCCTATGTGGTATGGTGTCTTGCTGGGAGGAGGTGTGCAACGCGGCATGCCTCTCCGTGGTACTCGTATCTTGGGATTGGCCGATTGGGGTTCTCTAGCTCAGGGACATGAGAAAGGCGAAGTCGAAAACTTCGACGAAGAAAGCATGACACCTATTACAATACACACCGCGACACGTGGCCCAAAAACTTGAAAATTCGTCACTTACCTCGTTCTTTCTAAATGAATTTCAAATTGGAAATTATTGTTCTAAAGTAAAAATGATAAAACCTACTGTAATAAATGGTGGTACGGAGTAATTAAAAAGTAGTTATAGAGGCATGCCGCATTTCTAGGGAAATTTAGGTAGACATTTCCATGTTCTTAATGACCAAACTCATTCAGAATAACAAGTTAGGCTGAGAAAGCCAAATCATAAAGGGGGAGAACTCCACCAAAATCAATAAACCTCTATTTCTTAGACCAATATTTTCTTCAAGAACATTGAAATTTTTGGAGGAAATCTCTCCAAATTATTCAAAGAAATTTGAAGAAACCTTCTAATTTGAGAAGCCCCTTCAAATATCGCCTTTAGAAAGGAGAAGGAAGCAATTTCGCGTTGAGTCCAAATCCGACCTATTCCTCTCTCGCTAGATCCAGATCAACCCGCTTTCTCCGACCCTCCAAATCCACCTCTTGCCAGAGATCCAATTTGAGTTTTAAAGAACCCGCTCATCGGCGTTTCTCTTCATTAACCGCTCGGCGGCTAATCGATTCAAGTCTGCCTTAAAATGTCATGCGCCGACTCAGTTTGCGGTTGTTCGATGATCACGACTTCAATTTTTGAACTGGACATCTCTGATGAACTCTCCTTTCTTTTTTGTTATGCCACTTCCTGCAATTTTAGGTTAATTCAATAAAGAAAAAAAATAGAAATGGTTTTTTCGATGTGGTGAAAGTGTGGGAAGGATGAGGAAAGTATTCTTATGCTTGGCCCCCAAGTTTGATTTTTGGAAAAGAAAATATGTAATAATAGTAATAAAATAATAATAATAATATAAAATACTTATATATATTATTTAAATAAATTAAGGTCTTGCTAAGCAAGGCAAGGATGTTATTACTTGCATCTACTTGCGTTGTAACTAAGACTTTTACATTTTATTTGCAAGGCAAGTCCAACATCTTTTCTTGCAGGATAGCTCGGGGCTTTTTTATGTATTTTTTACGAGGAGTTGGAGCTGAGTTTGTTATTGGACCGATTTGTATTGGGCCAGGTCGCTTGCTGCTCTGAGATTTCTGAATATCCTTCATCTCGGTGGAGGGAACGTCAGATATCCATTAATTCGCACGCCCAGAAGGGGTCGACCTGATGCCTGCAGTGCTATTCTTATAGCCCTTTACTCATCCCGATCTTAAACTCTTCTTAGTTCTTATTTTTCGAAAATTTGTACGTCTTTTAGCTTTTCCTGCTTGCTTGACTTTCTTAGCCGTTCTCGGCTGGCGTTAGAAAAACGGCCTCTCAGTTTACCAAGTTTGTTTGGTATCCGAATTCTTACCTTATAAAAAAAAACTAGTTACAATGGTTATATATAGTGCTCAAGAGCAAAGCTCTCGAGTGTAAAATGAAAAATATTTTGGGCCACTAGATGTAGGGTTGTTCAAAATGCCCATTGACCCGTAATCTGACATGACCTGACCCGTAAATTACAATCTACCTGTAATTTACGGGCCAGTTCACGGGTCAAGATTTTTGGGATTATGGGTTACGGGTCAACTCGTAAAACCCGTAACCCGTAATATTAATATTTTTATATATTTTACGGGTCGATCATGTTGACCCGTTTGAATTGTTCAAACGGGTCAACTAATTTTTTTACGGGTCGACCCGTAACATGTAAACCGGGTCACAGGTCGGGTCGAACTGTTGAACTACCCTAACTAGATGATATAGGATGTGTGGAGGTCTAACTCGTTTTTTTTTTGCATTGTTATATGAAGTTGACAAATTCTATAACTAGGTTCATTTATAACAAAAAAAAAAGCTTTATAATTTTATTTTCGCACCTTTCACATTTACTAGACAAAACTAAAAGCAAATTCATAAGTGGGTTAAAGAACGTACCAAGAACATTGTATCGATAATGAACTTTTATATCTAACACATGCATTTTACGTACATTTTATACAAATTTTAAAAAACATATATAAATGTACGTGTTTATTAAAATCACACATTTAGCGAATTGCATAAATTTATTTATTTTTGGTTGAAGGAGAGGCGATACTCTCCATTCCCTCTAGGGAGTTTCATTAATAACAAAAAAAATGGGCTAAGTAGTCAGCAAACGGGGGATAGCCCGACCCCTAACATCATCAAACAACAGTAAATTAATCACCTTAGGCGGCCAAGAAATACATGAAAGCCTAAGGGATAACTAAAAGCAAAAGAAGCAAGGCGATCCACTACGGAATTCGCCTCGCGGTACACATGACGGAATCGGATAGACCAATTCCTACTAATAAAGCATTCGCATTGAATAACCAGGCTATACAACAGATGACTTTTCTTAATACTAGAACTAAGAAGCCGAATTACCATTTGGGAGTCTAATTCCAGAATAACTTCGCGGAAACCTTCCTCCCAAGCCATCTTTAACCCTCCAAGAACGCCCCAAAGTTCCGCCATATGGATCGTACAAACACCTACGTTGTGAACGAAGCCTTTAACCCATCTACCTTCACTGTCACTCAAAACTCCACCGGCTACGACGTTCCCGTTGATAACTGATCCGTCAGAATTGATCTTGATCCAATTTTGGTTTGGCTTTTCCCAAAAAATATCCCGCGCAACTCTATTAGAAGCACAAGAAGGGCCAGTGTAAATACATGTTGCAACACTGTACTCCTTGGCATGATTCAAAATGTAATTTGCTTTGTCAACAGTAGGCATGCCCTCTCCAAAAACAACAGCATTTCGCCATCTCCAAATGCACCACATTGCTACAGCGAAGATAGCACTCTAGTCCCCAGCATCAAAATTGATGTTTTCGAGCAAGTTCCGACGAATCCAGATCGCGAAATCCTCCTAAAAAACCCAGGAAAAACATCAATAATATTAAGATTCATCCAAATAACTCTAAACTTGGCACAATCTCTGAAAAGATGTTCGAAGTTCTCTTCGCCAATTCCACAAAGAACGCAATCAGCATTGCTTGATATGTGTCATCGTCTCTGCTCGGAATTGGACATGACTCCACCCTTCACTGCTAACTAGACAAAACAACGGATCCTTTCTGGAACGTTAAGCTTCCAGACCTTGCGACAGAGAGACCCATCCGAATCAGCCCAGTTCATATCTCCACGCAACAACTTATAGCATGATGCCACGGAATAGTTACCATTAGCCTCATAGCACCAACATAACTCATCTCCACCTAATTGAGGGTCCAAAACAATCACAATAGAGGCGAATCTTAGCAGAGCAACTTGAGGCAACAGGGGAGACAAAAAATTCCAGTCCCAACCTATCCCAACCTGCCAAAGCTCACAAGCAAGAGCATTTTTTTGGTGTTCACTGAGAGGTAACATTGATAAATCCATGAGAGGTTTGTCCATGACCCAATTATCAGTCCAGAAATGTATAGAAATGCCATCCTTAGAAGCCATTTAGTTCCCTTCACGATAACATCAGCAGCCCAGGTTTTGGTGCACTTCAAAATTTCAAACGCACCACAACTTCTTCCAAGAGCGGTATCAACGTACTTATTCTTGAGAACCTCAGTCCACATGTTACCCTTTTCCATAACAAAGAGCCAGCTGAGCTTACCAACAAGAGCCTTGTTCAGATTACGCATGGTTTTAACCCCCAGCCCCCTATGATTTTTCGGCTTTATAACTTCACTCCAAGCCACCTTATGCATTCTCCTTCTTTCCCTGGAACTGCCCCAAATGAAGCCCCTATTGAGTTTTTCAATTTGATTACAAACACCAACCGGGAGGAGGGTAGTTGACATCGAATAAACCGGCAAAGAGATCAAAATGGACTTCACAAGCATGAATCTACCAGCGAGGCTGAGAGAATTGGCTTTCCAGCCCGCCGACTTACTATTGAACTTATCTAAGAGGGTCGAGTAAGTCTGCTTGTTGACCCTTTCATGAAGAGTGGACATCCAAAGGTACTTTCCGAGGTTATTAGTAACCACAAAACCACTCGCTTCTTCAAGATCCTTCTTTAACTCACGACTGATATTCTTGGAGACAAAGATTCTAGACTTGCTATGGCTAACTTTCTGCACTGATGCCTTGCAAAACACTTCCAAACACCTTTGAATTACGTTAATTTTCTCAACTGAAGCCTCCGCAAAGAGCATGATGTCATTGACAAAGAACATATGTGAGAGAAGAGGACCGGTTCTAGTCAACTTGATAGGTTTCCAAGCACTCGCATCCACCGCATCCAAAATGACATGACTCAACCCCTCAATGCATATTAAGAATAAATACGGGGATAGGGGGTCACCCTAACGGATTCCCCGAGAGGCCGTGAATTGAGAAGATAATTCCCCATTCCACACATTTGCTTTTTTAGGGGAAGTAACACACGACATAACCCATTTAACCACATGATCAAGAACACCCATACTTTCTAAGGACGATTAAATAAACTCCCAATTAAGCCTATTGTAAGCTTTTTCGAGGTCAAGTTTGAGGATCATCCACCCCTTGGCGCCCTTTTTCCGACGCATCGAGTGAACAACATCTTGAGCAACAACAATATTGTCGGAAATAAGCCTCCCCGGAATGAAACTTCCTTGAGTTGACCCAAAAACATCCGCAAGCATAGGCTGAAATCTGTTTGCAAGAATCTTCGTAATAACCTTATAGAGCACATTACAAAGACTGATCGGCCTGAACTGACTAATGTGGTTGGGTTTATTTACCTTGGCAAGGAGAACAATCAAGGTGTCATTGATCCCCTCGGGGAGAACAGTCGACTCAAAAAAATCCCGGACAAAAGAAATGACAGATCTTCCAACCGTATTCCAACATTTTGGAAAGAAACAAGGCTGAAAACCGTCGATCCCCGGGGATTTATACGGCCCCAAATTCTTAACCGCATGCCACACCTCTTCATTAGAAATGGATTTTCCAAGAATATGATTCCCTTCATCAGTTAAACTAGGAAAACCATTACAAAGGCTCAGAAAACTCGAAGCATTAGCATCTTACGCCGTATAAAGGCATTTAAAGAAATCAGTCACAAGACTTTCAAGATCACCTTTCGTCTCAATCCAATTCCCTGAATCATCACTGAGCCCATCAAGCCGATTATATTTCCAACGAATGATGGTGGAAGGGTGAAAGAACCTGGTATTTCTATCACCACAAGTTAACCACTGTTCTCGTGACTTTTGAAACCACAAAGTTTCCTCTTGTTCCATTACCATCTCAAGTTCCTTCTGGATTTTAGACTCTTGAGAAAATAATGCGTCAATGGCTCCTCTGGACAACTGTTGTTGGACCGACACCAGATTATTTATAAGGTCAGCCTTGCGTTTGTGAATATTGTCAAAAACCTTCTTGTTCCACCGAATCAATTCATCTTTTAAATCCTTCAAAGCGCCTTGAGTATCAAACTCATCACACTAACTGTTTTTCACCTTCTCGTCAAAATTAGGATGACTAACCAGGCGGCTTCAAAATGGAATGGACGTCCTTTTTTTTTTTATCAAAATTGGTAGTAGGTTGGAGCGTGAGGAGAAAAGGAAAATGGTCCGACGAGAAATTCGAGAGATGTTTAACACGAACCTCCGGCCATAAAACTCGACCTTCCACATTAGAGAACACACGATCGAGCCTTTTGAAGACCATCGAGGTAGGGGAGAGTCTCTGACTCCAAGTAAAGTTCGGACCACAATACTCAATGTCAACTAACTCCAATCTGTTCGTCCACTCATTAAAAACAATAGAATTAGAGTGAAGACTACCCGAGCCCCCATGGCGTTCATTGCTAAAGGGGATATAATTGAAATCACCGACTATGAGAACCAGCCCAGAAACTCTACGCACCATTCTCTTAAGATCTTCCTGGAACGGCTCTCGTCGTGTGGCAGTAGGAGGACCATAAACCAAAAAGATGTGTCTTTGCAAACCAGACTTAACGTAGGAGGCATGGATGTAATTTCTGTTCAATTCAGAGATGTTAAGATGCATATTATCACGCTTCCAAAATAACCAAATGCCACCAGAGAAACCAAATGCTTCCACCCGAACACAATCCGAAAAGTCAGACCTAGTCATATGATCGCAAACATGCTGAGCACGATCGCCCAAAACCCGGGTTCCAAACAGCGCCAAAACTTCAATCTTATGCGTCCTACACAAGTACCGAATAGCCCTACGAAAACCGACTTTCCCTGCACCAAAGCAATTCCACATTGGTATATTCATAATCATAAAAAATAACAGGAAGAAAGTAACAAAAAACATCAACTCTCTAGGCATGAACGACCCAAGTTAACATTTGCCTCAGCAAAAACTCCCTTTTGATCGTCGTTTGACGCTGAATAATGTCCTTCCACCTCCATGGCAAAAAGCGGATTAACGCTGACCATAGTATCTGTTGGCATATCCTGATCAATAGATGGGGCCATGTTCTCCATCCCCATAGTTGTATGAGCATCGACAGTGTTGGAGGACCCCTTGGTAGCTATATCATATTCGAGGGCTTCTAAAATGTCATCTGGTGGGCGACGTCTTTTTTCATTAGACCCCAATGTTGGCCCTTGGATGTGGTCCCAAAAATCGGGACATAACAAATTATTAGATTAGGCCCCCATTCTTCTCCTAGACCCTTTTTCAGCCCTTCTAAGCCCATGGGCTTTTAAGGGCGATGACCCACCTTCATTACTATCATTAAAAACGACTAATTTACTAGTTGTCCCCGACGTGCCCTGCACGACTACTACTCGATATTTTTTAGATATACTATAAAAATATATTAATAAATAAAAATATAATATAAAATTTAATGTAAGTAATTTATTGCTCGTAATATGTTTAAAAATTATTTTGTTTGTTAAAATCAAATAAAATAAATTAAATCTAGATTATTAAGTTTAAAATTGAGAATAAACATAGATTATTAAGATAAAATAATATACATTGCTCATTTTCCTTGACAATATTTCATAAATAGGTTTAATTTAAAAGAAAGAGATAAAATATGAAGAAAATGAAGCAAAAATGATATATTTTACAAATACGAAAGGGATGAGATTTTGAAAAATAATAATTAATTTAATAATAATATATAATTTAATAAGAAAAATAAAGATAATTTATTTATTATAAATAGTTAAAATATAACTAATTTAATTTATGATAGGGCCAAAATCGTTCTAGTGGCTCGGTAAAATAACGATTAGATAAGATTAAATAGTCTAATTCCTTTGTAATGGTGGTTAAAAACTTGGCTTAAATTTAAGCAATTCAACAATAGTAATAATGGGATGCCATGTATCAAAAGCTAAGTTTTAGTTAAAATTTTTATTAATTTTTAAAATGAAATATATGTAATTAAGTATATTTATCTTTTAATATAAGATAGAGAAAGAAACAACTAAAATGTTAAAAAGATTGAGCATATATATTTTATTGGCTTATAAGGAAAAAATCCAACTATTAGTTAAAATTTTTTAGTTAAGATATTATCTCCTACCAAAAATTAAGATGTTATCTAAATTTGGGAAATCAGAGTCGTAGAAGACGAGGGAGATTTCCCTTTTCCTTTTTCAGCTCTGGCCTTTCTATCATTAATCGAACTTCTCTTAACCTTCTCCTTAGAATCAGGGGAAGGTTTCTTATTTCCTTTTGGGGCCGAGTTTTCCTAAACGAAATCATCCATTCATCATAGCAACCTTTCCCGGTCCGAGGTGCTTCATGGGCCGTCGCCGGCGTTTGCTCTGCAGGAATCACCGTTGATGTGCTAGCTTCCATCATCTCGTTATGCGGTGGAGAATGTTCAGCCATTCTCTTACCTTCATGATTAGTTGTGTTAGAGGGACAAGGACGGGAAGGGCAATTAGTCTTCAAGTGGCCGAATCTTCCACACCCATAACATATCGTCGGAAGGCCCTCGTATTCCACGAGATACTGATCGCCATTAATGGTGATCATACCTTTAAGCGGCTTTTCGAGATTGATCTCAACACATACTCTAGCAAATTCCCCCTTGTTAGTATATAGGGTGCGTGAATCCACCCGTATTGGATTACCTATACCAGCAGCAACATTGAGGATAACTTTTTCTTCGTATAGGGTAATCGGCAAGTCGAAAATACGGATCCAAGTGGGAATAGTCTTGATTGGCTGCGACGTGCAGAGACTAGGATCCCACTTACGCACCGTTAAACATCTTCCGAACACCATCCAAGGACCAGAAGTTAAAGCCATCAGAAAATCTTCCTCCCTTTCGAAACGGACCAAGAAACACCCATGGGCTAGATCAAGTATATGGAGGTGGCAAGTCGTCTTTCATATTTCCCGAATCTTCCTCTGCATAATCGGGAAGGCCGCCTGATGTCCAAAAAGTTTAACATCCACCGATAATTGCCAAATCGAAGCAAGAACATCCATAACTTCTTCCGTTATGGACATCACAGGATCTCCATCCTCACCCTCCGGATAAGCAATGGTGATCTTCCCTTTGAGAAAGTTCTCATCAAGATGTGTCTTTCGATGCATAGCGTTCCCAGCAGAAACCACTTCCTTCCACGAAACCCTCGGATCCGGCGGATCTCCGGGAGGCCTATGACTTCTAGGGACTACGAGTATCCAATTGCATCTCATGATTGGTGACGTCGGAGGTGTTGTTCGGCGTTTCATTAGATGAATACATCAGAGGCAAAAGAGAGCGTTTTTTTCACTAATGTCTGGATTGTTAATCATAGTTAAGTCAACCGACTAATGTAAGCTACCTAGACACTACTAAATAGCCTGGTACCGGATTCTGTTGTATCTTCTTCTCATTTTTTAATAACAGATTCTCTCTAATGGAGATTCAATACTCTCTTTTCACAATTCTCATGATCCACAAGGTAGTGTGAAACCATTATATAGTGCCCTTTTTCCTCGAATCAGTTTCGTAGAAGTGTGTATGTACGACAATATGAACACTCTAATTTAAATTAGGTGGAATTACAGATAACCTTTTGTTAAATACACTATTTTACACTTAATTACATGTTAAATTAGGTGGAATTACATGTTTGTTTGCATGGTTTGATTTAAAGGACATTTACTCTCTTGATGTCCATATTTGCCACATTTAATGCAAATAATATGTAGACCCTCATATTCCACATGGAATTTACACCCATTGATGGTAACTGGCCCTTTCAACAATTTCGTGATATCCACTTTAACACAAATCTGAGCAAACCTGCACCGACTGGAGTACATAGTCTTTTTATCAACCCTAATCGGTTTATCAATAGCAGCGGCTAGAGTCATCGACATTTTTTCCTCATAGAGTATCATTGGCAAATCGGAAAGTCTCACCCATACTGGCGTTGTGGTGACAACGTCAATAAAGGGATTAAACTCTGGACGCCAAGGCCGAATAATCAGATAGTTCCCAAATACCATCCATGGACCACCCTAAGAGCTTTCAAATTCATTGGAGAACTTCACCACATAATAACCATTTGGCAAATCTGCCACTGACATCTTTCCTTTAGGGCTCCACATCTCTTTGAGTTTCCTATCCATGACTACGTATGGAATCAAACTACCTAATGGTTTCACACTCAAGGACGATTCCCAAACAGTAACAAGAGCATGTAGAACTTCAGTTTCAACATGGAAGATAGGTCACCCTCCTCACCGTCGGGGAACGATTTCATAATTTTTCCTTTCAAGAAATCACACTACTAGAAAACGTGCATATAGCCAGGAACTTTCGGTGTGGTTAAGTTTGTGGGTAACTGCCACAACATCCCCCACAAACCTCAAATTTTGTGGCTGTTTACCCATTAAATTCATGGTTGGGGCTATATTTGCGGGAATATTGTCGCGAAATATACAAACGGCTAAGTTCGATTCTAAGTTTGTGGCCATATAGCCATGAAAATATAGGTTGCTGCTATAGTTGTGGCCATACTGACGCAAATATATTATAAATCTAATTTCGGATCTAAATTTGTTGGAAAATTGTCACGAAATAAGCACGCGGCTAAGTTCGATTCTAAGTTCGTGGCCATATATCCATGAAAATATGGGTTGGGGCTATAATCGCGGCCAAATTGACGCTAATATATTAAGAAGCTAAATTTGGTTGTACATTTGTGGGAAAATTGTCGCGAAATAATCACGCAGCTAAATTCGATACTAAGTTTGTGGTCATATAGTCATGAACAAATGATTTGCGGCTATAGTAGAGGCTATATCGATGCGAATGAATTACGAAATAGTCACGAGATTTTTCATTATGGATAGAAAAGTTCTTCATTTCGTGTCTTAGTTTGTTTGGAAAAATCTACAGAAACAGTCACGAGATTAGCCACGAGTTCTTGAGATTAGCCACGAGTTTTTCATTTCGTGAGAAATCTACAAAAACAACCACAAGACTAGCCACGAGTTATTCTTTTCGTTTCTAGCAAATGAATCTCCATTATATTCTTGATATAAGTGAAAAGGGAAGGTTGTAAAAAAATTAGGGGAATGTTATACACAATAGTAGAACCCACGACCTCTCACAACCCAAACTCCAAAGACGCCCGAACCAGTTGTGCTAGCCACTCTTTCAAACTTATTTTTTTGTAAAGTTATAAGGTTATAACATTTTAAATGTTATAAAATTGTTTATAAGTATAAAATCATATTTAAGATTATGAATATTATTTTCTCATATTATGAATAGAAATTATGAACCATAAGAATTACGGTTTATAATTATTATAATATGATAAAATGTAATTGTGAATATTATGAGTTTTATTTATAATTAAAGGTGTAAAAGAATAAATGTACAAGTAATAAGTTTGGGTAAATATATGTTTGAGAAAAATATTATTTATATATAAATTTGAACAAGTAAGATTTTTATAAAATACAAATTAAATGTAAATAAATTAAAAAAAAAAGAGTTAGGCAGGGTAAGGACTCGAACACGCAACCAATTGTTCATTCCCACACATGACAACCAACCTATTATGCTAGCTGTTCATTCAAACCTTAAAAGAAAGGGTTTTTATTTGACTTAATCTGTATCAGGGAATTTATCTTCAACCTCCAGTCGAGAGGATATTCGGGTCGTTTGAGCTTCAATCTTATCCCAAACTTAATTGTGGAAATGTAATCGTTCCATTTCTGAACGATGTGATTTCAAATAATTTAATTTCAGGTCTGAAATTGAATTCTAGGTTTAAATTGGGAGAAAGTGAAAGGTTGGAAGTTCACTGTAAAAGGGATTCGTTTTGGTTCAAATTCACATCAATTTGGACGTTTCCATCTTAGATTTGAGGAAACACAATCAAATTTCGGGGTTTTCGGGTCGGGATTTGTTCAGTTTCATCGTCGGAGTACTCTCACTGTTCTGGAATCGCCAGCGTTCGGGTGGTTTCTTCCGCCACGTAGAGGTAAGCCTTGGCGGTTGTGTGGGCTGGTGCGCGCGGTGGGCCGCCGCCGAGTCCGCCCGCCCGCCTCCGCTTGTTCCTCTCATTTGATGCGGAGTTTGCATCCGTTCATGTACGTTTTACCGATGGTGTTTTGCTGAACTATTGTACTACTGTCTACTGATATAATGGGATATAGTTAGATAGGTTTAGTGTAAAACCTAGTTTCCATTGTAAACAAGAATTCAAATCTTTTTATTTCGTTGGGCTGAAAAGCCCATTAGATGTTGGGATCCAAAACCCGAGCCCATTCTTCCTCTCTTACTCTCCCACGCCACTCCTCTCCTTACCCTCATTTTTGCCCTACATCTCTCATCGTTCCTTTTCTGACTACGCTGCACATCAACTGAGAAAGGTGGGAACGGAACTTGGCATGCCATAGCCATCACAGTCGTCCTCACCGTGGTCCTTCGCCTTCCTTGCGCGTCGCCGTCCTCGTGCGCCGGTGGTGTTGAGACAGCGAGAAGCTCGAACCGTCGTCGTTCTGTTCCAACCACTCTTGCGACCGCCTTCTTCTTCCCGTCGCGCATTGGTTCGCCTCCGAGAGCGCCGTCGGAAGCGCTAGCCCAAAAAAGAGTTGCGCCGAAGCTCCTCGCCCTGGTTCACTGCCCGGGAGGCTGAGCCTTTTCCTGTTCTGCACGCAGTCATCGGAACGCCGCCGCGAGTCCTTGCGTCGCTTCCTCGCCAACCCTCGATTTCGCCGCTGCGAGTCCCCGCCGATCGATTCCGTCGCAGCTTTCGACATAAGTCCGTCGTTTCTTTCGGGTTTGGCCGTCAAAGCTTGGAATGGAGTCGAACAAATCGTCATCACCTTCGCCCTCCTCAAAATCATTCATCCCCTTTATAAGTCGAGTGTTGTGTCGACGGGAAGCTCGGATAGGGAGAGCCTCGCTTGAAGCTCCGCACATCCTCTGTTCCACTCTCGACGGGATGTTGCACCGCTGATTGGAGTTGTTCGTCCCATCGAAGAGCAGATCGAGCCCGTGAAGTTGTGACTCATTGTTGGAATCATACCCTCCCATGAGTGTGGATTGTTCACGGTTCCCAACTTGGAGTCGTATCTCGCTCGTCGTTGGTCACCCTCGTCACCAAGCACGCCGTGGATCTGTCATTCCGGATCGTCTCGTCTCGTTGTGTTGTTGACGCTATTGACTTGACGCCCCTTTTCCTCGGGTGTAGTAACCTTGCTATGCCAGTTCTCGGCCTTGAACCCATCGAACCGCCTGTACAAGAGAAGTGGAGTATAGCTTGTAACGCCAACACCGCCCTCCTCCGTTTTTATTTTGAGGTCTTTAGTATCGACACGTTTCTTACTTCTTCGAGGATCGCCTTCCAAGTAAGTCGTTCTGGACTTGCTCGGCTTTATTCTAGTCTTGTTAGATTTCATGCCGTGATTGTGAGATTGATTTTGGGAGTTAGTCCCGAATGTATGTTTTCCATGTGAAATGTTTTCATACATGATGTGATGCACTTTCCATTTCAAACGTTTTCTCGTAAAAGAAATAGTATCGCTTTCTCTATGCTGGCAGCGTAACCAGCACGATCATGTGCGACGATTGTCGGTGGCAAAGAGGCGTCTAGCCATGGTCGTGTGTCGGCCGGGCCCCTTTAAAAATAAAAAATTGATTGCTTGTTTTTGGCAAGTGCTCCAGTGGAGGCTTGACCAGGGGTTGGAAGGATGATGTATATGGAAAGTGGGAAGGCTTGCCTCTGCACTCGGGCGCAGGGAGTTAGCGTCGTAGATGGGAATGCGGTGGTGGAAGGGAGAATGGCATTTCCCAATAGGATTGTGAATGGTTTTGTTGTGTGCGTGTGTGTGATTACTTAGTTGGTTTTCGACCTTGTGAATTCTTGCTACGCTTGATGAATTGCTTGTTTCGTTTTATTTCCCTTTATTTGTTGAATGTCGAAGTGTTGATTATTATTACGAATGCTTTACTTTTGTGCTTGTTAGTTTGATTGTGGTATGTCTTCTTGCTTTTTCTTTCACCTATTTTCTAAGTTGTGGAAATGTGTGTTGGCCTATTCTGTTTTATTCAATTCACTTGTTAAAGGTCATGTTGTTGGCTAATTGTTGTTTTTCAAACGTCTTACCTTTGCCGCTTGTTATCTAGCTTGCCTAGGATAATAGCTGACCCCTTGGGGACTTATTTTTCAATTCCAGGTACTCATACAGGTCCCGTGTTGGAGCCTAGGCCAGATGCTGCAGCGGATCATTGTCGCACGTGTCATTAGGCGCTAGAGTGGTTTGGGTGTTCTAGTTTAGTCTTAGTTATGGTTTTTGGAAGCTTTCTCTTTTTGTCGACTTATGTGGGTTGTCAGGTTGTTTATGGTTTGTTTCAGTTGTTGGGACCTCTTGCATGACATTTTACAGATATGTTTAAATAAATGATAGTTGGATGATTTAAATTCATTTTATCGTCGTGTCCGAGTTGGAAGGTCCAGATGTTTAGTTGTCAAACTAGTTCTGGTAGTACCCGAGAGGGTCAACTACCGAGTAGCGCCCCGACATCATGACGGGGTGTTACAAATTGGTATCAGAGCCAGGTTGGAAACAAGGGCACATGGAACCGAACAACAAGTGTACACGAGGTCCAACTGTAAACAAAAACCGGCCGGTGTTTTCTAAAAAGTTTTAAATGGGGTAGTCATACTGCATATAGGGGTAGTTGACACGATGTGACTCCGCTGCCATCTGCCGAAGGACCTCACGTAGAATGGTAAGTAAACCCTTAATTTTTAGTCAAGTTTAAAGTTTTGACTGTGAGACTTTCTGAAATGATCATTCCACAAAAAAAGAGTTAGAATTTTTGTTGCTAGAAGGAGAGGCCATGGTAGAGGACATGGTAGGTGTAGAGCAGAGACTTCCTTTGTCGTTAACAAGAGGAGCATCAGCATATTTACCCATTGGAAGAAGTTTCTGAGAGTGGAGGTCATCTGTTGATGACCCTTAGAATGCTAGTGTGTCTGTCGTTGGAGGAGGACCTCTAGCTAATGGGGCCTAGTTTAGAGCCAATGCACCGCCAGTTGGGGTATCACTAGAGTTCTACATGATCAGAATACTAATGTTGGGCTTCAAAGGACTAAGATGAGGGCACCAGATCAGGGTACTGTCAGAGCTGCTCAGTTAGGAGAGTTACCAGAATTAGAGAGACCAGAAGTAGTTGACCGTGTGGTAGATCCACTGAGTGATGAGCCCAGCTGGACAAGTGGCTTGTAGAGTTAAGAAGACCGCGGTGCCAAGCTTCTTTAGAGGCTTCGAGTACTGGTGTTGAGCAGTGGCTGAGGAGAATGACGTCGACGTTGGAATTCTATTAAGGCACTAGAGGAGAATATGTCTCTAGTGCAGAGTTTCTACAAGAGGGTGCTTTCTGTTGGTGGAATTTGAGCCAAGACCGTTAGGAAAATGTTACCTTCGAGGAAGGACGATTGACTATGCTCGTTTCAACAGAACCGGTCGTGTTCCCAATCACAAGGTCATCAGGGTTAGACTCAGCAGGGCCAGTCTATTAGGGGTTCGAGAGAGTGCTTCAATTGTGGAGGCAAGGATCACATTAAGAGCCAGTGTCCGAATCTAGATCGAAACGGTTTCATTTTACAGGAAGCCCAAGCTTATACGATAGTATTGTAGGGTTGGTGTACCCTCTCAGGGACATTCACTAAGGAAGGTGAACAAAGAAGCTCGTCATCCACCATAGCAGACTCAGTAGGCATCAGGCCAGAACAAAGGAAGGGGTACAGAAGCCAATACCCTAAGGACTAACTAGCCTCAAGTGTTTGAGATGAGGAGGGCTAATGTCTTACATACGCTGACAGCTACAAGTACATTTTGGATTCAGTCTAAACATGTCCATATTCTTTTGAAACGGGTGCCACACCCTCTTTCGTGTCCTCTGCCTGTGTGGTTAGACTAGGCTTGACTTGTACTTAAGGGGTATCTTTTTATGGTGGAATTACCTAATGGCAGTAAGATGAGTGGAAGTAGAGAGTACTATAGTGCTCTATCAGAATAAGGGGTAGAGTTGGGTATGCACAATTTATTGTAATGCGGTTGTCCTTGGATGACGATGTGATTTTGGGAATGGATTGGATAAGATGCTTCGGAGTTGTGCTGGGTACACAAAGGGGTACAGTCATAGTGACCACGAGCGACAGGACTGTACCGGTGAGGCAGAAGTTGGAGCCGGAACCAGTGCCTAGTTCTATGAAGGCCGACAAGTTGCTTAGTGAGGGGTGTGTGGGGTATAGAGAGATCGACTCCAGTATTGACCTAGAGCTAGGGAAGAGACCGACCTCAAAGCCTTCGTATCACATGACTCCGATGGGAATGGAAGAGCTGAAGACTCAATTGAAAGAGTTGTTAGAGAAGAGGTACATACGTCTGAACGTCTCACCTTGGGGAGCCCCAATTTTGCTTGTAAAGAAGAAAGATGGACCCCTTCGCTAGTGTATCGATTATCGGGAGTTGAAGCGAGTCACCATCAAGAACAGGTACTACTGCCTCGCATTGACGATTTGTTGGATCAGTTACAAGGGGTTACAACATTTTCGAAGGTGGATCCGAGGTTAGGAAATCATCAGCTAAGAATTCGAGAGGAAGACATTCCAAAGACGGCTTTTCGAACCAGATATGGACGCTATGAGTTTTTGTTAATGTTGTCCAGGTTGACCAGTGCACTCGTAGTGTTCATGGAGATGACGAACCGAGTGTTTATAGATTTCTTGGACAATTTTGTGGTGGTATTCATTGATGATATCCTAATTTTACTCCCGGAATGAAGAGGAGCTAGTAGAGCACCTTAGGTAGGTGTTGAAAGTGCTGGAGCAACGTCGATTGTTTGCTAAGCTATTTAAGTGTGAGTATTGGCTACCGGAAGTCACCTTTTTGGGACATGTGGTGTCCGCTAAGGGAGTTATGGTGGACTTGGTGAAGATCGAGCTTGTAAAGACTTGGGAACCCCAAAGAATGTGAAGGAGGTGCGGAGTTTCCTAGGTTTAGCAGGGTACTATTGGAGGTTCGTGGAAGGTTTCTCCCGTATAGCCCAACCACTTACCAACCTGTTGAAAAAGACCACTCATTTTGAGTAGAATGAATCCTGTTAGAGGAGTTCGATGAGTTGAATAGAAGTTTGACTTTTGACTCCTATACTTGTGCTCCCTCAAGGGAATGAGGACTTTGTGATCTACAGTGATGACTCCAAGGTAGGCCTGAGATGTGTGTTGATGAAGAGGGATAGGGTGACTGCGTATGCCTCGAGATAATTGAAGTCGAATGAGCAGAAGTACCTTACCCATGTTTTGGAGTTGGCAACAGGGTACATGCCTTGAAATTTTGGCATCATTACTTCTATGAGAGTACATGCAAAGTGATGACAGATCATAAGAGTTTCAAGTACATCTTCACTTAGAGAGAATTAAATATGGGACTACGGAGATGGCTCGAGTGGCTAAAGAACTATGTTTTGGAGATCCTTTACCACCCGTGAAAGGTGAATGTAGTCGTTGATGCCTTAGTAGGAAGACGTCGCAGAAACGTATGTTGGCTCTGTTGATCGCTCAACCAGAGTTGCAGAGAGAGCTGATGAGGTACGAAATCGAGGAACAGTTTCAGCGTTATCAGGGTAGACTGAGTATCTTAGAGTGCCAACAAACTTTGCTTGAAGAAGTGAGGCTGAAACAGAAATTGCACCCAATGATTCAAGATCTGAGGCAGAAGTTGAGCCGTGGAGAGGCACCTGATTTTATAGAGAGAGCAGACGGTATCTTGAGTTTGTGTGGCCGAATTTGTGTGCCTTGGGATACAGAGTTGAGACGGAAGATTTTACAAGAGGTCCACGCTACGCTTACTCGATTCACCTCAGAGCGAGTAAGATGTACAAAGACTTTACGACAGTATTAGTAGTGGGATGGCATGAAGCCAGATGTAGCGAGATTGGTGGCTAAGTGTCAGGTTTGACTATAGGAAGATGGAGCACCAAAGGTCGATTGGAATGCTCTAATCACTCCCTATTATAGAGTGGAAGTGAGATGACATTTCTATGGAATTCGTCACTAGGTTGCAATTCAGCAAAGGGCATAACGCCATCTGGGTTGTAGTAGATAGGCCGACAAAGACTGCTCGCTTCTTTCCTATTAGGGAGACTTGGCCAGTAGTGAGCAAGTTGGTGGAGGTGTTCCTGAATCAGAGAGCCAGACTGCATGGTGTGTCCCAGACGATTATTTCACATAGTGATAGGTGTTTCATTTCAAGATTTTGGCAATAGGTGCGCAAGGCACTTGGGGAAAAAAAGGGATTGCACTTCACCACTGCTTACCCCACGCGGTCAGATGGCTCCGTATGAGGCTTTATATGGTCGCAGGTACAGGACCCGTCGGATGTGGTAGGAGGGAGACCACAAATGATAGAGAAAACAATTGAGAAGGTGGCCTTGATTAGGGAGCTTATGCTAGCTGCACAGAGCCGCCAGAAATCTTACGCAGACAAGCGACGTCGACCACTAGAGTTTGAGATAGAGGCACATGTCTGGTTGAGAGTGTCGCCTACTCGTGGTGTGAGAAGATTTGGGGTGAAGGGGAAGTTGAGCCCCGCTACATTGGTCGTTGGAGGTATTGGAGAGTGGGTGAGGTAGCCTATAGACTGGCGCTACCACCCGCCTTAGACGGAGTTCACTCGGTCTTTCATGTGTCGCAACTGAGATAGTATGTTCCGGATCCCAACCACAAGCTCAACTATGAAGTGATGGGGGTTGAGCCTGGTCATACCTTCAGAGAGCATCCGATAGCGATTCTTGACAAGCGTTCTAAGAAGCTGCGGAATAAGGAGATTCCGTTGGTGTTGATTCAGTGGTCTCGACGAGGTGTCGAGGAGGCCACTTGGGAGACCGAGGATAGGATGAGAGAGAAGTACCATGAACCGTACTCGAGTTTACTAGAGGCCTTTGAGAGTAGAGCTTAGAGGATGCTCGAGAGTAGGTACGACGTTTGTATGACTTAATGTTGCTAAGAGTGTGTGTTGTTTGCTTGATTGTGTTTTGACATTGGATGAATTGGTTGTCTTTCTTCTTGGTTATAGTAATCCGGAATGCGTTTGTTTTTCCCATGTTATCTTTGAATTGTTGTCAACAATTTGGGTTCGAGGACGAACCTCTTCAAGTGGGAGAGGTTGTCATAAACCCTTTTTGCGAGTTTCCACTAATCCTGGAAGTTTCGGGACGAAATTTTCCTTAAGGGGGGTAGAATGTAAAACCTGGTTTCCATTGTAAACAAGAATTCAAATCTTTTTATTTGGTTGGGCTGAAAAGCCCATTAGATGTTGGGATCCAAAACCCGAGCCCATTCTTCCTCTCTTACTCTCCCACGCCACTCCTCTCCTTACCCTCATTTTTGCCCTACCTCTCTCCTCGTTCTTTTTCTGGCTGCGCCGCACATCAACTGAGAAAGGTGGGAACGGAACTTGGCATGCCATAGCCATCACAATCGTCCTCACTGTCGTCCTTCGCCTTCCTTGCGCATCGCCGTCCTCGTGCGCCGGTGGTGTTGAGACAGCGAGAAGCTCGAACCGTCGTCGTTCTGTTCCAACCACTCTTGCGACCGCCTTCTTCTTCCCGTCGTGCCTTGGCTCGCCTCCGAGAGCGCCGTCGGAAGCGCTAGCCCAAACAAGAGTTGCGCCGAAGCTCGTCGCCCCTGTTCACCACCGGCGAGGCTGAGCCTTTTCCTGTTCTGCACACAGTCACCGGAATGTCGCCGCGAGTCCTTGTGTCGCTTCCTCACCAACCCTCGATTTCGCCGCTGCGAGTCCCCGCCGATCGATTCCGTCGCAGCTTTCGACATGAGTCTGTCGTTTCTTTCGGGTTTGGCCGTCAAAGCCTGGCAAGGAGTCGAACAAATCGTCGTCACCTTCGCCCTCCTCAAAATCGTTCATCCCCTTTGTAAGTCGAGTGTTGTGTCGACGGGAAGCTCGGATAGGGAGAGCCTCGCTTGAAGCTCCGCACATCCTCTGTTACGCTCTCGACGGGATGTTGCACCGCTGATTGGAGTTGTTCGTCCCGTCGACGAGCAGATCGAGCCCGTGAAGTTGTGACTCGTTGCTGGAATCATACCCTGCCATGAGTGTGGATTGTTCACGGTTCTCAGCTTGGAGTCGTATCTCGCTCGTCGTTGGTCACCCTCTTCACCAAGCACGTTGTGGGCTGTCATTCCGGATCGTCTCGTCTCGTTGTGTTTTTGACGCTGTTGACTTGCCGCCCCTTTTCCTCGGGTGTAGTAACCTTGCTATGCCAGTTCTCGGCCTTGAACCCATCGAACCGCCGGTACAAGAGAAGTGGAGTATAGCTTGTAACGCCAACACCGCCCTCCTCCGTTTCCGTTCTGAGGTCTTTAGTATCGACGAGTTTCTTACTTCTTCGAGGATCGCCTTCCAGGTAAGTCGTTCTCGACTTGCTCGGCTTTATTCTAGTCTTGTTAGATTTCATGCCGTGATTGTGAGATTGGTTTTGGGAGTTAGTCCTGAATGTATGTTTTCCATGTGAAATGTTTTCATACATGATGTGATGCACTTTCCATTTCAAACGTTTTCTCGTAAAAGAAATAGTATCGCTTTCTCTGTGTTGGCAGCGTAACCGGCACGATCATGTGCGACGATTGTCGGTGGCGAAGAGGCGTCTAGCCATGGTCGTGTGTCGGTCGGGCCCCTTTAAAAATAAAAAATTGATTGCTTGTTTTTGGCAAGTGCTCCAGTGGAGGCTTGACCAGGGGTTGGAAGGATGACGTATATGGAAAGTGGGAGGGCCTGCCTCTGCACTCGGGTGCAGGGAGTTAGCGTCGTAGATGGAATGCGGTGGTGGAAGGGAGAATTGCATTTCCCAATAGGATTGTGAATGGTTTTGTTGTGTGCGTGTGTGTGATTACTTAGTTGGTTTTCGACCTTGTGAATTCTTGCTACACTTGATGAATTGCTTGTTTCGTTGTATTTCCCTTTATTTGTTGAATGTCGAAGTGTTGATTATTATTACGAATGATTTACTTTTGTGCTTGTCAGTTTGATTGTGGTATGTCTTCTTGCTTTTCCTTTCACCTATTTTCTATGTTGTGGAAATGTGTGTTGGCCTATTCTGTTTTATTCAATTCACTTGTTAAAGGTCATGTTGTTGGCTAATTGTTGTTTTTCAAACGTCTTACCTTTGCCGCTTGTTATCTAGCTTGCCTAGGATAATAGTTGACCCCTCGGGGACTTATTTTTCAGTTCCAAGTACTCATACAGGTCCCGTGTTGGAGCCTAGGCCAGATGCTGCAGCGGATCGTTGTCGCACGTGTCATTAGGCGTTGGAGTGGTTTGGGTGTTCTGGTTTAGTCTTAGTTACGGTTTTTGGAAGCTTTCTCTTTTTGTCGACTTATGTGGGTTGTTAGGTTGTTTATGGTTTGTTTCAGTTGTTGGGACCTCTTGCATGACATTTTACAGATATGTTTAAATAAATGATAGTTGGATGATTTAAATTCATTTTCTCGTCGTGTCCGAGTTGCAAGGTCCAGATGTTTAGTTGTCAAACTAGTTCTGGTAGTACCCGAGAGGGTCAACTACCGAGTAGCGCCTCGACGTCATGACGGGGTGTTCATTTAGATTGTTTTTTAGTTTTTAAAATAAAGTAAAATCTATTACTAATAACTAAAGCCGAAGCAATTTCTGCCACCATATTGCGCCACATCACCCCTTTATTAAAATAATAATTTTAAATAGTTAATTATGCAAAAAAATTATCTCCAAATAAACATAAAGATAAACTAATTTTTATAAAATTTATACCCAAATAGACATAAGATGAAATAATATTAGTAGATTTGACCAATATAGATAAAAAAGACATTATATTTATTATATTTGTAAAAGATAAATTAAAAAAGATAAAGATAAAATATATCTATCACCACGTTGTATCACATCACGCTATACTAAAATACCTATTTAAAATAGAGATATTAAAAAAATATCAAAAATAACTTTTTATTTTTATTTGTACTAACTTGAACAAAATAGATAGAAAAATATTACAAATTGACGACTACAATCTTATCTTATTATATGTAAAGTAAATATAGATAAGCAATATAAATAGAAAATATTACAAATTGGAGAGTACAATCTTATCTTATTATATGTAAAGTAAATATACATGGAAATAATTCTATCTTATCATTTATGCCAATAGTAATGACTTTTATGTTATTTTTTATTCTTATAAGATAAGAATCATAAGACAATAAAAGTATTATTTTTTATTAATTTTTTCGTAATTATTAATTTTTTAATTTGTCTTATTTATTAACATAAGAATATGAAATTTCTTAATTTAATTTATCATTAGTTCTAATAAAGCTATTTAATTACAAAAATTATAATACAATATTTTTTATTAGAAAAGGTTAAATAATTAGTTTTATCCTAAAAATTTAATATCCCTCAAATAGTAATTTTATATTCGATAAAAAAATTTAGTAATTTTTATTGATGAGTATGTAACCATTTTTCTCAAATTTAATTTTTCAACTTTTTTTAACTTAATAAATTCAATAATGTACATTTTTCGTACTTTTTAAATTTTTTATTTATATTCTTTCATAACATAAGAATATAAAAATTATTAATTCAATTTATCAATTTGAATTATAATATAATAAACATGTGCAAAGATAAATAATAATGAAAAATAAACATGTGCAAGATTATACAAAATAATTTAATGATTAAATAATTAAATGTAATGATTTTTCAATATAAGGAATATTATTAAAAGCCAAAAATTTTGGCAGGTGAGGTTTAATAACAATGGCTCTTGGATTTGGAAAGAGCTAGTTAGGCTGCGTGATAAACTCCTTGATAAACTTCAGCTTAACAGCTCAGAGATTGTGTTCCCTGAGGATATTAAGCAGCTGCTTAAGGGATATGGCAAACTAAACTGCAATGTAGTTTATGATGTGATTAGAAGTAGGCTTAGCTGTCAGAGATGGAATGAAATGATGTGGTGTGGGTCTTATGCAAGAAGATGGAGATTCATCTGCTGGCTAGCTACTATGAAGAGATTGCCCACGGCTGAGAAACTCAAAAGTTGGGGGATTATTCAGGTTAGTACTTGTGTGCTTTGTGGCCTAGATGAGGAGACAGAGGACCACCTTTGGTTTCAATGCAGGTTTGTTAAAAGTGTAGCAGACCGTGTGTTGACTTGGTTGGGCATCAATATTAGAGAGAGATGCCTCATGGACTGGTGGAATTGGTTTTTGCAGACTAAGAGGAGGAAGAACAACATCTTCCAGTCCAAACTGTTAGGAGTTATGAGTATTGTTTATCATACTTGGCTCTGGCGAAATGAGGTTATCTTCCATGCTAATAGGCAAACTGAAGAGATTTGTTCTAAGAGGATTATTGAGGACTGCAAGCTGCGTATGTTAGCTACCTTCAAAATGGATGGAAGAAGAAGAGAGGCTTTTAGAAGGAGGCTATAGATTTGAGCAGCTTTGCTGGTTTTGGGGTGGGCTGTTGGGGTCTAGTTGAGTGTTAAGTTGGAACTCCCTCTCCCTCCTTACTGAATGTTGCAGCTTCTAGCTCAGCATGAGGATGTAAGAAGGGGTTTGACCCATATTCATGCATCGAGTCTATGATATAATTCCCTTCTCTAGGGCAATTGATATTATAGACCTTGCAGGGTGTTCGGTTCCTTCTTAGAGTGTTTGGTTTGTGAACTGCATGCTGTGTGCAATGGTGAGTTTTATCTTTCTTTTGGGTAGGTTGGGTGATTGGGTAGTATGTACTTCTCCCACCCTTGACCTGCCCAAGCTGAGCTTTGAGGGGATCTATTGCAAGGATGCTTTGGGAGGCATGTCCCTACATTGTGGCATCGTGTGGGCTTTGATCTTGCCTTGCTTTGAGGACAAGTCATTGTCGACCTTGCTGGGAGATTGGTGGGAGTTAGGTTCTGATGTATTTGTTTTTTTGGTTCTTTGTTCCTTGATTGTTGGAGGTTGTTTTGTTTCGGTTTCTAATAAAATTTTGACCACTTGCAAAAAAAAAATATAAGGAATATTAGTATCACGGGTCTATAATATTGTTTCTAGGAGCATGGGGATGGTTATGAAATATTGTCACGGAAAAGGAGCAGTGTAGATTTTTTTTATCTTAATAATCTATGTTTATTCTCAAATTTAAACTTAATAATCTAGATTTAACTTGTTTTATTTGATTTTAAAAACAAAATAATTTTTATACATATTACAGACAATAGTCGTGCAGGGCACGACGGGTACAACTACTTATCTATGTAAACATGAGAACCAAGTTGGTTACGTAAAAAAAATATAGAAGAATTCGGTTTAAAAAAAAAGATTTTCCTTTTTTCAACTAAATTAGTAATTGGGTATTTTAATAAGAGTCCGGTTCAGGTGCGAATGGGCGCTAATGTGCGAAATAAGAAAGATTAAGAGCCGTTGGATCAAGAAAAATCAAAGGCGCTGATCATTTCACTTAAAAAGGGGAAAAAAGGCACGGGCGAATTTTTGGCGAATTATTCGCGTATTTTTGAAAAAAACGGAAATAGGACACGCGCCCAGATTGTTCATCGAAAATGTGGATTTGTTCATCGGTATTGTGGATTTGTTCATCAATACTACGGATTTGTTCATCAACACTTTGGCATATTTGTTCATTGGTTTTGACATATTTGTTCATCGGTTTGTGCATATTTGTTCATTAGTAACATCAATTTGTTCATTGGTTTATGCATATTTGTTCATTGATACATACATATTTTTTCATTGTTATATTCATATTTGTTCATTGGTTTTGGCATATTTGTTCATCGGTTTGTGCATATTTGTTCATTGATTTATGCATATTTGTTCATTGCCTTTTCATATAATTGTTCATTGCTAAATGCATGTTTGTTCATTAGTAACCTCTTAGCATACACCATATTATTGCAAAGTCAGATTCTTTATCTATTATTCTTTGTATTCAAGTTTCTAAATCAAACTTATCTTGTTTAGGTACTACATTGAGCACTTCATTTGTATTGACAAGTTAGCCTTAAAGCACTTCATTTGTATTATCCTTTGCATTCAATATAGCCTTAAAAGCACACAATAAATACAAAAAATGCACAAATAGATAGTCCTAAATGTACAAGTTGATGATATTAATAGTCCCAAATGTACAAATTGATGGTATTGACACATAAACATAAGTATATTGCTATTCACAAATAGGATATATCAATGAACAAACAAGGTTATATCAATGAACAAATATGGGTATATCAATGAGCAAATAATGGTTTATCAATGAACAAACAAGGTTATATCAATGAACAAATAGTAGTATATCAATGAACAAATATTGGTATATCGAAACTAATTATATATGCATCAAAAACTATATAATATTGTATTCATACACATAAATAAGGTTAAAAAATAAAATAAAAAATAAAAAAAGTTCAAAATCGATGAACATTGTTATCAAAAACTCGATGCACAAATAGTTAGTATTGATGAACAATTGGTCAATATTGATGAACAAATCGATAGTTTTGAAGAACAAATTGGGCGCGTGTCATAAAAACGTATTTTTCGAAAAATTCGTGAATAATACGGGAAAAATTTGTCTGTGCCGTATTTTATTGAAAAATACGTGAATAATACGGGAAAAATTCGCCCATGCCGTATTTTATTTTTTTAATGAATGTTTAATCAAGGACGTTGATTTTTTGGAAGGAACGAACGAGATTTATTCTCAATTCTCACCTGGGCGCCCATTCGCACGGAACTCTTCCCTTTTTAATAAAGATAAAGAGATTTATGGGATTTTTTAGGAAGTAACTCAAGTAAGATTTATAAAGTTCATGGGTATTTAATGGATAAGAAAAATAATAATAATACTATTAGGCATAATACTTACTTTTATGTAAAGTGTAAGTAATTGGGTTTTATTAAAACTAGTTTTACCCGTCGTACTATGTACGATTACGATTCGATATTTTATAGGCATTATAAATAGGATATTAATAAATAATTAAAAATATAATATGAACTTTAATATAATTAATTTATTGCTCGTATAATGTATATAATTTTTTAATCAAATATTATATTCTTCATATTTTATTACTTTTCATGTATTTTTATTAATTTTAAAAATTATAAATATGTATCAATAATTTATTTATAAAAGAAAATCACTATATATCTATAAATAAATTCGTCAAAAGATCTATGCTAAAAGATGTATATTTATTTTAAAATATTTTATCTTTAATTTTAAATACTTGTATAAGGAAGCTTTCAAAAGATATTCTTATACTAAATAGATATTTGTTTGATGTTAGAGATAAATTTAAAAAGTTGAAAAAAATTTAATAAAAAGATGTTATAATAATAGAAATAAAAACTATTTTTTTTAAATATGAAGTGGGCCTAGAATCGTTTTGGTGGTCCGAAAAGGTATAACTTTACTATATAGTTATAGATTGTGTTTAGAGGTTTTTAAATAAAATTAGGTAATTTGAATATCTAAGCAAAAATATGATTTTTATGGATATTTAAATACAATTATGAAAAGAGTCGTTCATTCTTATAAAAACACGTTACATTCTTTTAGAGTTGTTCATTCTTATAAGTAAACGTTACATTCTTTTAGAATCGTTCATTCTAATAAGATATCATTATATTCTTTTAAAATCGTTCATTCTTATAAGAACTCGTTATATTCTTTTAAAATCGTTCATTGTTATAAGAAAACATTTTACATTTCTTTAGAGTCGTTCGTTTTAATAAGATATCATTATATTCCTTTAGAATAATTCATTCTTATAAGAACTCGTTATATTCATTTAGAATCGTTCATTGTTATAAGAAAATGTTACATTCCTTTAGGGTAGTTCATTCTTATAAGAAAATGTTATATTCTTTTAGAGTCGTTCATTCTTATAATAAATCGTTATATTCCTTTAAAGTCGTTCATTCTTATAAGTAAACTTTATATTTTCCTTTAGAATCGTTCATTCTTATAAGAAAATGTTATATTCTTTTAGAGTCGTTCATTCTTACAAGAAATCGTTATATTCATTTAAAGTCGTTCATTCTTGTAAGTAAACTTTATATTTTCCGTTAGAGTCGTTCATTCTTATAAGAAAACGTTATAATTCTTTTAGAGTCGTTCATTGTTATAAGAAATCGTTATATTCCTTTATAGTCGTTCATTCCTATAAGTAAACTTTATATTTTTCTTTAGAATCGTTCATTCTTATAAGAAAATGTTACATTCCTTTAGAGTCGTTCATTCTTATAAGAAAACGTTACATATATTCCTTTAAAGTCGTTCATTCTTTTCTACCAAAAAAAAAGTTGTTTATTCTTAAAAGAAAACGTTATATTTATTTTGAATCGTTCATTCTTATAAGTAAATGTTATATTTCTTTAGAATCGCTCATTAATTCTTATAATAAAACGTTATATTCTTTTATAATCGTTCATTCTTATAAGAAAACGTTATATTCCTTTAGAATCATTTATCCTTATAAGAAAACGTTACATTCCTTTAAAGTCATTCATTCTTTTAATAAAACGATACATTCCTTTAGAATTGTTCATTCTTATAAGAAAACGTGATATTCCTTTAGAATAGTTCATTCTTATAAGAAAACGTTACATTCCTTTAAAGTCGTTCATTCTTATAAGAAAACATTACATTCCTTTAGAATCGTTTATTCTTATAAGAAAACGTTATATTCCTTTAGAACCATTCATCATTATAAGAAAACCTTACATTGCTTTAGAGTCGTTCATTCTTATAAGAAAACATTACATTCCTTTAAAGTCGTTCATTCTTTTAATGAAACGATACATTCCTTTAGAATCGTTCATTCTTATAAGAAAAACCTGATATTCCTTTATAATCATTCATCCTTATAAGAAAACGTTAATTCCTTTAGAGTCGTTCATTCTTATAAGAAAACCCTAAACCCTAAACCCTAAACCCTAAAGATTAACAAAAGCTAAACCTCTATGATGATCTTCATATGCTAGATGTTGATAAGTACCCGCCAGGGGTTCGGGGGTGGAGCCCCCAACACACTAGGGATCCTAGGGGGCAGAGCCCCCCGGTAGGGGGTTCGGGGCGCAACGCCCCCAAACGGTGGTCTCGCTGTTAGATTAATATCGGTTTATATTATTTGTGTTTAAGAGTTCATAAATTATTATTTGTGTTTAGGAAAGCAATATGTGCCTCATTTTATATTATTTGTATTCAAGAGTTCATAAATTATTATATATATTTTAATTTTATTATTTAAAATTTTAAATTATATCATGAGTTACAAAAAATCTCTCAATCCAAAATGTTGATGCAATTTGTTTTATTAGGAGGGAAAGTAAATTTGGAGGGAAATAAAATATTTGGCGGGTTCAAAATTTTTATTAGGAGGGAAAATGAAAATTGGGTCGGGAAAACGAAAATTGGCCCTAGTGAAAATTAAGCCCATATTCACCTGTATCTTTTCAAAAGCGGCGCTCCTAGATAAATTTAACCCTAGTTTCTCATTCTTTCTACCAACCAAGCTCACTAGCGGTGCTCTTAGATCTGAAATGTTCTCTTTCCTTCACTTTTCATCACTCTCTATGGATTTTCAACTTCTCAAGGAAGAAATCCTCATTCTTGTCTCTCCAAAATTCAAACTCATCATGATTTCTGCTTTAACCCTAGCTCTCTTCTTCCCCTTTCAGATTGAGCACAGAACCCTCGCCTCTTTCAAATGATATTGGTTCCCTTCAATCTACGAATCCCTCGCCCTTTTCAGATTGGGCACAAAACCCTCGCCCCTTTCGACAACCGTGCACCCTACGAATCCTCGCCACTTTCTACAACTATGCACCTTCACGACGTCGCCGCTCCACCAGACTTCGCCACCAACATGGGCTGCCGAGAAATGGATGATATTGGTAGCCACAATCCGGATACCAACATGTTGTTGTTCTCGCCACCAACATGAGTGTTTCATTATCTTTTGTAGACTACGACAAAGAACAGTACTTCAACCTTTGATAAGGAGAAGGAACAAGAACGACCGTCTGCAGAAATACAGGTTACAATTAGTTGGTAAAATTTCAATTTTCAATTGAATCAAAACTTTATTAGATGTGTAAATGAATCTATACATTCACTTAACATACTTGTATTTGGTGTGAGAAGGAGAATTGAAACAAGCGAGAGGATCCAATGGCGCCTCCCTCACCAGATGCCTTCTCAAACACATCCTCCTCATCCTATCACCAGCCTCTCTCTCCTCCCTCTACCGCCGAAATTTTACACCCTGCCCATTTCTTCACAAATGCACTCGCTAGCTATCTCATTTCCTCCTACCGTCGTTGAAATTAAACCCTAGCTAACTCACTCCCTGCAACTCTCTCTGCCTTCTTCGTTTCAGATCTATAGAGGGATCGGCCAAGTTCATGCTTTGGAGAATTACTCGCCCGGATTCTCATTGCAAAGTGCATCTGTGTTGGTTTTTTCATTCTACATAATTTGGAGGAAGTAGAATGCGCTCATCTGAAATCTTTTTTCCCAATCTCTCCATTTACTTTCCTTAATTAGATTCTCTAAATTCATTTTTTAACTTGTATTTTGTTTTAATGGGTTGAACTCAGATTATGTTACGCAGTTGAAAGGCTCTACCAGTATTCTCTACTATTCATTTGGACTCATCTCTTCATTCCAAATCATCCGAGTTCCACCCTTTGAGATTTGAGGTATCAAGTCTAAAATCTTCTTTTAGTCCTTTGTATTTTTTGTACTTTGTTTTATTTATTTATTTTGAATACAGAGCCAGGATACAACAAGCAAGAAGTTCACTCCGTTTGAAGTGTGAATAATATACTGCCTTGGATCCGATCTTGCCAAGGTTGAGGTGGCCTTCTTCCTCCATCACCTCGTTAAAAACATTAGGTGACAACGTATATCCTCTTGAGATTCCGGATGAAGATTGATCGACGAGGGCAATCCCTGGTAGTCCCTTTGCCAAAGTTGTTCAGGTGATCTATATTCTACAATAATTTTTTATATCAATAGAAACAAATTGATTAGAGAAGTGTGTGACGTGGTCAACTTTATGCTTATTCAAAATAGATTCTATTATGTCTCTTGTGATTTTGTTTTTTAAAGGCTAGAGTCAGAATAGCTTCTATTATCAAGTCAATAATACATGAAAGAAAAGAAAGGTATAGCAGTGAAGACGAGAAGAGTTGTGAAAACAAAAGGGACTGATGTTGCATCTCAAGATTCTTCTTCAGATGAAGAAGCTAATTGGTTGGATCTTGGATCGTATATTATGAATGATGAAAGGAATTTTGTAATAGGAACTGATGTTGCATCTTATTTGATGGATAGATAAAGGAGAAAGAGCCTCCTAATGATAATTGGTTGTAAGATAGTTTATTTAACCATCAATTATATTTGCAATTTTCATTTTTGTTTAATATATGTATATGGTTTGGAAATAGATTATTATCCTAATATATATTTGGTATTAAATATATAATGGTGGATTATAATATTATGATTTTTAATATTTTAAATACGTAATAATATAACCATAAATTTTGCCACTAAATGATTTCAAGGCCAATTCTCATTCTAAAGGGCCACAACATTGGCCATTAAATGCATTCTGCCAATTCGTAGCCAAATTTCATGCTAAACGCCACAACTTTACCCACCAAATGTATTCGAGACAAACTTTGATACTAAATGGCCACGACATGTGGATGATGAACACGACTTATTTCTACTGAATTTAGCCAGAAAAATACTTCGACGCTACGTTTCTGGTAAAATAGACTCAAACTTAGCCACGAAGTGTCTCTGGTTATACCATGTATTTAGCAGAACATGATTTTCGTACCCAATATTGTGGTTAGATAGACACGAATCTAAGGTTTGTGGCCAGTTTTCACGGTATGCTATACCCATGACCGTTTTAACCACAAACTTTTCGTCCTGGGAACACTGGTGGCTATCTTTGTGGCGAAGCCTTTTTCTTGGCTAACTTTGTGGCTTATCGCGTGCCAACGCTCTTGGCTATAGATGCGTTTTCCAGCAGTGTCATCAGACCACACCATTCTTTCCTCTCCATCATCGTCACGCACAAGATCGCTCCAAGATTTTGCCGGAGGTGCAAGCCCTGGGACGACAACTTAGGTAGCAGTTTCAGACATATCATCAACCTACATCATCTCACCCGCCAGAACAGGAACTGGCACCGCATGAGGGCCGACCGACGAGTCCCCCGTACGCCCGAAAAAGCAAACCCCTAAAAAAACTAAGAGGTTATAAAAATCGCCAAAAAATGCACGTGGATGGCACGTACATCCCTTCTCTTACTATTTTATCTTATATAACTTGGCTTGTTTTATATAATTTTGCATTTGCAGATAGTTTCGATTAGGGTGTTTAACGGGTCGGGTCGCGGCGGTCGCAGGTCGATGTTTTTAAATAAATATATATATTTTTATAATTTTATTAATATATAAACTTTTTTATATAAAAAATCATTGGATTTACGGGTCGACCCGCAAACCATTGGATTTAGGTAAAGAAATCATTTTTTGACCTGTTTGACTTGATCAAATGGGTCAAGTGGGTCGACGCGCCAGTTGGATCGCGGGTCAAAAGTAAATTTTTTGCAAGTCGCGGGTCGACTCACAACCCGTAAAGTACCTTAGAAGGCTAGCTTTTTGGTCATTTCATTCATATTTGTTAGTATATAAAGAACAAGTTTGGTATTGGGCTATTATTTTGCTGGCTTTGAACAAGCTAGTGAAAGAAATGGCGAGGAATAGGGAAGAGCTAGAGGCGCCATTGATAGGAGATGTAAATGAAAATGGAGAAGATCCAGCCGTTGGTTGTGAGGACGGCGACTCCGCCATCACTCCGCTTCTCATCTTCAGCATATGCATTGCAATTTGCGGTTCCTTCGTCTTTGGCGCTGCTGTATGCTTTACCCTTCTCCTTCTCATCATCTCCTTTTTGTTTTTCTCACCTTTCATATAGTTATATAATTATGATCAATTGCTAATTAAGTTTCCACCTACACGTCCATCAGTCCATTGGCACTTGTTTGCTCTTACAACTTATTCAAATCATGGATATTACTTTAAAAAATCCAGTTCAAGGCATTGTTTTCATAAAAATCCCCCTATTCTTCAGAGCACGCCCATCGGGCGATTTTTTCGGTTTCGTCTTGGATGACTGCTATGCAAATGGGTATCGAACTTCGAAACCGAGAGGTTGGGCTAGTTTTAGCTTAAACAAATTAAATTTGTACCACAATTAAATTAGCTCATTTTAGACTAGTTTTAATTAAAAAATAAATTTATACTAGATTTGATAATTTATTTTTATCCATCCATAAAAACTAATTTTGTATACATTTGAATCATTCTAAAATTAAATTTAATTTTTGGGTAGTTTTAGATAAGAAAATATATATTTATTTAAGATGAAATAGTTAATATGCGATTTTTCATATTTCAGTAATAATTTTGTAAGAGCAACCCCAAGAACTACCCTATATGTATTGGTATTTGTGTTTTTGGAGAATATTAGACTTTTTTTAGTCCAACAAATTCTCTATCCCATTCTTTAAAATAGGGACGGATGGGGAAAATGAAATGCTTTCCCTAAATTTAGGGAATTCCCCAAATACATTTGGGGAATGAATTAAATATGGGTGTTATACATGTAAGCATGCAATTGGTTATATTAAATTTTTTAGTATTTTGAAAACTGTTTTATATATAAATTAATAAACAATAAATGTTAGGTTCTTCAAAATAAAGAAATTGTTGGAGTTGAAGTAATTTTTTATAGAGAAATTGACATTCGGTTCCCCATTTTTAACAAAATTATAGAGAAACTGTTGGGCATGCTCTAAGGTACTTTGTTTCATGTATCATGTATGTTGTTTCTCTCGATATGTTTTTGGAAAAATTGCTTCAAATATCCCAACCTTTTATTATGTTGCTCACTCTATCCCGACCTTTCAAAATTTCACAAAATATCTTATACTTTGGAGATAGTTGCGCACTCTACCCACGAAGTGTCCACACTTTGGGTAAAATTATGAATTAGCCCCTCACCTTTTTGTTCTGTGAAAAAAATGTCCAATCCATAAACAAACAAAAAATTTCATTTATAACATAGCCTAATAGGTTTAATTTTCTCATTTATAAAAAATTAATATAATTACTTTTATTATTTACTAATATAAATCTCACATTTATAACAACCACATAAATCATTAAACCATAACTTTTACTTTACAAAGTAGTTCATCTCTTTTCATTATTTTTTTTAATGTTCGACACAAGTGAAAAGATTTCATAACCTTTTTATAAAACTTTTCCCTTTATAATTAACCACATAAATAATTAATACATTATTTTTATTTTACAAAGTAGCTCATTTTAATACTTTTTTCATTATTATTTTTGAAATAAATTCAGACACAAGAAAAAAATATTCATGACCCTTTTTATTGAAAGTTTAAAAACTTATGTTCTAGCTTGTCCAACTTAGCCAACAAGATAGTGTACAACTTATGTTCTTGCTTGTTTATTTACACATAATGACACAAACTAATTAAATAAAAAATATTAAATTAAACTTAAAATCCAAATTTCCTTTTTAGTAAATGGAAAAATAAAAACTCAATTATTTAAAAAAACAGAAACCCGAACAAGGCATTAAAAGTATTCATAATTAATTTTTTATTTTGGATTATTATGTAATAACTCAAAGTTTTCAAACTTTTATAAAAAATAAGTTTATAAAAATTCTTATTAATTTTTGTCTAAAATTATTTCAAAAATAATAATGGACAAAAAGTATTAAGATGAACTACTTGTAAAGTCAAAGTTGTGGCTATAGATTTATTTGTTTAATTATGAAGTGGACAAATTATACTAGCCAAATAATAAAAGTAATAACATTATATGTATATAAATGAGAAAAGTAAATCTATAAGGTTATGTTATTACTTTGGACCTTACCCAAAATGTTACTAATCTTAGCCAAATAAATTTTTATATTAAGGAAATTGATTAATTTAAATTAATTTCCACTAAAATTGATTTAGAACAAAAAGAGATCTAAAATGATTATTTTTAATGTTTGAATCCTGAGAAGGACAAGATTTATAATTTTTAAAAATTGTTTGTACACGAGTTGGGTATTTTTGTCATAAAATGAAAAGGTGAGGATTCAATCCACAAATTTACCTAAAATGTGGACATCTCGAGGATAGAGTGCGCAACTATCACCAAAGTATAGGATATTTTGTGAAATTTGAATAGGTCGGGGTAAAGTGTGCAACGTTATTGAATGAAAGGTTGGGATATCTATAGCAATTTTTCCTATGTTTTTTCAATTCAAGTAATGAAGTTCGTTTGCCTCGTTTTGTTTTACTAATTTTCCATTAATGGAATATACATTTAATTAATCTTCACTTAATAATAATAAAATAATAATATAGGTTAACACCTTTAAATTTAATTTCCTTAATTGAATATTACTCGGTTCATTTCTCTTGATATGTATTTTTAAAGAATTAAATAACATAAAATTTAATAAAAATAGTAAACAAATATAATTAGTTAATTAGGTAAATAATGATATATAAAATAAAAAATAAAAATATATTTATAATTGCGTATGGAGAGGAATAAATAGTTATTGAGAAGTGAGAAAAGTAAAGCTAGGGCTCACAGACGAAAAGAGATATTGTGAATAAATTGTGAAAGATTATGAAATGTAGTGATGAAAATAAAAACGGAAAATCTTTATGCACAAGAAAAAAACGCCACGCGCACACGGTTTCATACGCTTCATGAAGCGTACGCGTCATGAAGCGTATGACCCAAAGGGTGCCCTCCCACGGGGTCATACCCGGGGGCATGCGCTTCACGAAGCGTGTCGCTGGTTATATATTATACGCTTTTAAGGGCGTTAAGCCATCGTCTTCTTCCTCACAATAGAGAAACCAGAGGCGACCATAGATTGTTCTTCCTCTCGACCCATAGATTGTACTTCCTAATCAATTGTCAATGGTGCGTGTTGTTCGAGGTTGTATCGCTGGTGGTGGTGTTCGTGATTTCATAGAGGAATCCGCCGGCTGCAAAGTGCAGACTGATGATGTGGAGGCCGACGTTGCGAGAAACGACCATTCACCAGGTAATATGCATATTCAAATTATATTGCACTACGAGTAGGTATTCAATTCAACCAAATTGATATTGAAAAATCCGAACCCTAATTAATTGATTTGAGTAAATTTAGGGATTTTGATTGCAATGTATGTTGTAATCGTTGAGTTGAGTCATGTAGGGTATATGAATGAACACGAAATGACTCGAACTACTATTATAGGATTTGGTTTCAGTGATAAGGATTAACTTTTATAGTTCAATAGTGTGCTAAGAGTGGTGCAATGTCACTTTCCCCAGCATAAAATTTAAGTTCCATAGTTCAATAGTGTGATATGGAGGCCTAAGTGGTGTGTTGACAACCTGGGTAGCTGGTTAAATACAACCCACTTGGTATATCAAAGTGGTGGAATGATTGGCTTTGAAGTTTTAGCTGGTTTAATATGGGAGGGCAGCTTGTCCTGGGAGGTTGTAAGGTTAGGATGTTGTAATATCATTGTTGTGAACATGGGTGACCTCTAAAGCCGAGTGAACACTTCTTTCAACCACACAGAACTCTAAGGTGTTGATTCTTCCTCCAATTATTGTTCCACCTTCAACCACACAAAGATGTCTTGAGTTTTCTGTTGTGTAGAGCTTGTGGGCAGCTGTTATACCTGCCAATCCAGTCCCAATTTTCACCAATCTTGAGTTTTCTATTGTCAACACCTTAAGTGGAAAAGAAGTGAGAGTTTGAAAACTTTGATTGGAGATGATGATTATGGAATTCAAGATCAACAACAAAGAGTCATTAATGTCTAATCACACTAGAAGCTGAACATATTATTCCAGTGACATGCATAAGCAAAGTGATATGATGTAAGTAAATTAATATCTACATTACAGAGATAATTTCCATATCAAATTACAAAGCTAGACTGTGTTCTATGCATCTCAATCAGGATTTTCAAGTTTCAAATCCTCAAAGCTTGTTTTCTTAGAAACTCAACAGAGGTGAACACTCACAAAGGAAGAGGCAAGAGTAACCTTAAATTTGTGGTGTGGCCTTGGGCTAGTAAATTATATAGATCTCTTCTTCCAAAAGTAGGATTTGCTTTTAATTTGTACTAATGAATTCATACAAAAATTAAAAGAATATAGAATGATCAACTATACATACCCAAAAGTTCCCATGACCCTTGTGGATATATGCTGACTTCCTTCAGTTGCTTCTTTAGCCAACCCAAAGTCTGACACCATGTAAATGTGACTCAACACTTCCGTTGTGAACAACATCATAAACCAAGCATCGCCTGTGACCCTGGATGCATATCCCAATCAACTTCACTAGATTACGATGATGCAATCGGCTCAGCATCTCCACTTCAGCAATAAATTCACGGTCTCCACCACTTTGATTATCTCTTGTAAGTAACTTTACTGCTACTTCAGTTCCATCTTCCAAACAGCCATGATAGACCCTTCCAAATCCTCCTTCCCCCAAGATTCTCCTTGAACAAAATTTTTCTGTAGCCTTCTCCAATTCTGCAAGTGAAAAGGTTTTCATAGAGGAGAGAGCACTTGCAGGCATAGAGGCAAGTGGGGACATTGATGTTGAGCTTGCAAAACTACTTGAAAAAGTAGATCCAATTCCTGCATTGAATGAGACATAAGCTGTAGGCTGTAGCCTCCGCCAATTCCTGCATTGGATATGATGGGCTAAACTTCTAGAAACTAACCAACAGCCAGATACTACAGCAAGCTCAAAGATGGAAAAGTGTAATACAAACTCTAGGAACCTGAAAAATCCAATAGAATTATAGACGCTCTTCTTAGTGCTTTACTTAGGATCCAGTAAGGCCAAGGGGAAGAAGTTTGAATTATCGATTAGAACTAATCAATTTCGAGCCATCATTGAAAGAGTTATATCAAAATTTCTAATGCCTCATATTTCAGTCATAAATGCAATGCAAATATTTGTTTGCATTAGTTATAACTCTTCATAATTGCAGGGAAATGAATAACATATATTACCAATTTTCTTATTGATAGACGGTGTGAATACAGGGCCAACGACATTTGATGGTTTTCTAACCTCCCTGCATTTGATAATAATATAAACAACAGCAGAACAAGCCAGACATACAACAATGGCAGAGAAACCAAACTTATTACCAAGAGGAACCAAGTTTATATCCACTACTGTTCTTTCCTGATCCTGAGCATCAGCACTAGCACCCACTATTTGTACTTGACTGTGTTTGAGATATGGCAATCAGTCTGTAATGTTCTGGTTCAAATGCAGAAAATTTTGTTAAGCTCAATAGGACTGGAAATATTATAGTAGTACAACAGGAAATGATTTTATCTGTGCCATTAAGGGATCAATTAAATAAGAATTAGATGCGAACAGATACAATCAAAAGCAGTGTATTGATTTTACTAGTTATATGGAGTATATCCGAATGAAGCATGTCAGAGTTTTCTGTTTCCAATATTGAACACTTTTTCAACACTCGAAAGAATGTTTTACTATTGTTTGTTTAGAATTAGAAGAATATAAAGAATGTGGCAGGACAGTTACCTCCAACATAATCACTAAGAAGAGCTTTGGTACCAGAAGCTTCCTATTGTTTCTTAAGTCATCTTTTCTTTTGTTGATCAATTATAGTGCATTTTAAATCTTTTCAGCTTAATTGTGCATTTCAATGATATTTATACATACTGTAAAGCTGAGCTTTAATGGTTTGAAAATTAATGGTGTGGTGTTTACTTTGTTTTATTGGACAGTGGTTGACGTTGTTAGGGGGGGCGAGGCGATCAATGCAGATGTCGGTATGATTGCTGAGACTAGTGCTAGAGTTGGCAATGATGGTACTGTGGGCGGGTGTTCTCCAGCTCATGATGATACGAGCAAGGGCGATGTGAGGGGTGGTTGGGGCGAGGAAACGATGATGGTACGTATTTAGTAATTTAGTATGCAAAGTATGAAAATTGAATTTATGAGGTTTGTTTGCCTGATATGTGTATTTTTTGTTTATGTGCTTGGAAGGAATGAAATTATATGGTCATCTTAAGTTAATACCCATAGTTCATATGATATGATTGCTTTCCACCTACTTAAATGTAATTGGCTCCACGAATGTTAAAAATTGTAAATTTATGTTTTGTTAGCACTTGTTCAATGGAGGGTAATGTGATTTATGTTCTCCTTTAGCATAAACAGTAGTGATTGAAGTTAACTATTTTGCTTTTGTTATAGTAATATAAATTTAGGCATTTAGTTATAGAAGTTATGCGAATATTAGTTAAAATCACACTTATGTATAAAAAGATATATGAATTGAAGGTAAGGCACAAAGTACGAATTTTATAAAGGAGTACGTAAATGAAATAATGAAAATCGTAAACAGGCGTTTCAGGAGTTGAGTCGTGAGTTGCGAACTCCCGACTCGACTACACCTCCTGTGCCGAAGAAGAAGAGGACTAGGAACGCGAAAGCACGAGGTATACTGCAGTCTGCTCGTGCTAAGGCCCCTCCACCGAAAAAGAGGGCCAGGAGATTAGGGGCTGAGACGTTGATATCTGAGCTACAGCGGGACGAGGCAGCGCATGATGGTGCAGATATTCTGATAGAGCAGGACGTTGGTTCGTCTGCTCCGACTGAGACTGCTGAGGAGATTCGGACGGACATCGTTGGGACTGATCAGGAAGAGGATGTTGTTCCGTCTTCCCCGACCCATCATCACACCCCTCGACGAGAGTCCGAGCAGATCGATTCACTTAGTTTAGGGACTCCGATTGACACCGGAGAGGATCTTTCTAGGGACGTTGATATGAGTCCTCCACTTGCCTCGGTCTCACCTTCTCAGACCCCTCCCATCATACGGACTCCACGTTCTGAGCCTCTTGTTCATGCGGATGCTGATGTTCAGCATCCGATTGCCCAGGATCCTCCCATTATCGACCCTCTACTTCATGCGGCTGCCGATGTTCAGCCTCCGATTGCCCAGGATCCTCCCATTATTGACCCTCCACTTCATCCACCTACTATTGTTGAGCCTTCAATTGCCCCGGATCCTCCCGTTGTTGACCCTCCTCCCGCTCCGGTCCCTCTTGTTGCCGACGTACCCATGTGGCAGCCTGGAGGACCACGTTTGTCCGTCCTCCTTCGACACTACCCCATTCATACTGCGGAGTCGATATGGAGGTGGACTCCTCGAGATGCTCCGGCCCCTCCTGCCGCCGTCGAGGCTGCAGCTGTTTCCGCCCCTCCTGTCGCAGTTGATCCTCCTGCACCAGCTGTTGAAGATGTATTGGTGAGCTTATTTACGAATTTTTGTTGAATTTTTCTGTGTATTGACATAAATGACCTAATCTAAATGTATTTCTTAATTTTGACAGTGGAGGAAGTTGTATAAGGCATACTCACGGCCGTTGGATTGGACTGATATTGAGCCCCACAAAGTTGATGAGCCGGGTACGTGGTGGCATATTGCAGGGCGTAGTGGATTGAGGCATATAGGGCTATGGATTATCGAGGATCGGACCACGCCATCATTTCTGCATTTATTGAGCGTTGGTATCCCGAGACCAACAGCTTTCATTTTCCATGGGGTGAGATTTCTATCACGTTGCATGATGTGGAGCGCATTTTAGGCTTGTCGATCGACGGGGAGCGTGTCGGCGAGCAGTTCTCTGAGATGGAGTTTCAGACGCGCGTCATGCAGATGTTCTCGATTGATGTGCGGACGTTTAAGAGATATGATTCCCGTGGCATTCCATCTGAAGACCTCAAGGCACATGTCATTAGGATGATTGCATAGGGGGCAACACCTCATTTTATAGCTGCTGCGTACTTGTTGTGGGTCATTGGTTCAGCACTATTTGTGAACAAGAGCACTAACAATGTCAGCATTGAGTATTTGCATTGTCTCTTAGACCCCGACCGCACGAGTACATTTGCTTGGGGTGCTGCGGTTCTGACATCCATGTACCGCGAGTTGGATGTTGCGTCACGACGTGATAGCAAGGGCATTGCTGGATGTGTTCACCTTCTAAGGGTAAGAAAATTATTTGAGTAGTACTTTTGTATGTCACTTGATTTTTTATTTATGTAAGAAACTAACTATAATTTATGGCATAGACTTGGATATCGGAGTATATGCAGCTTTTTGGCGGGCATCCGATCTTGAGGATAGATCTTTTGGTCAACCCGTACGCGGGTGCCCGATCTAGAGTTGAGACACGCGCTCCTCCGAAGAAGCCAAAGCGGTTGGAGGAGATTCGTAAAGTATTAGACAAGGTTCGCGCTGATGAGGTAAAAAATGTAATGTAACAATTTTTGGAATGAAGTAACCCTAAACCACTTGATAAGATATGTTTTTAACATCTGTATTTTTTTTTCAGATTAAGTGGCAGCCATGGAGAGGCATAGATTTCGAGTCAGAGCGTTACCGGGTTTTGAGGTTTCGAGGCGTGCTTGAGTGTTTTACTATTCGAGAGGCTTACATGCCCGATAGGTGGCTGCGTCAGTACTTCAGAGTCCAGTGCATACCTCTTGATCCGATTGTGCCGTCTACAGAGGTTCGTAGCACGTCTTGGCGCAAGTATGAGGTGGAATTTTTCGACGATCAACTATACTGGAACCAGCGGTACGACCACCTTATTGACCTTGAGCAGCACCCTTTGGCTCGGTATGCTTACCAGGCGAACCTCGCGTACTGGGATTGGTTTAGTGACGTGACACATCCGTATGTAGATCCAAGGTCAGAGCGTCAGGACCGTCCGCGCGAGCCACACACCCACCCATCAGCTGTAGTTGATGCTACCATTGTAAGTGAAAGTTCATAAAAAAAATTCATTCAATGATTAATCGTTTTGATATTTTTAGATTTAGGCTAAAATGTGTCTTAAATTATGCAGCGACAACAACAGCTCGTTGGATATGCTCACGACGCTTTGGCGGCGATGCCTGCTGATCATCCAGCTAGGTTGTACTTGTTGGACATGTTGAGCATATTAGGGGATGATCGTCCGCCAATGCCACCTCCTTTGAGCAGACCGTTTCGGGATTCTAGATATGATCCCGGTTCGGGGAGTGGGTCTGGAGGTGTCGCACGGTGACATCAGTTATTTGCCATTTAGGGATTCTATATCTTGTGCAAACTAACTGTTGAGAATTTGTATTATAAGTAGATGTATTACTTGGGTATTGTAAGAATGCTTTGAATTTGACATTTTCCTTCAGTAAAGTTGGTTTGTAAAGTGGATATGCAAATGAGTTTAGTCTTCTTTTATTCCATTATTTTCTGAAAGGAGTTTAGTGTTTGGAGGCAAGTTTTTTGAGTTTCAAATGCTACAGGTTTTTTGAGTTTCAAATGGTACAGTATTTTTTTTGTATCTGCTTCAATTTGCAATCTCTTCTGTTTTGTAAGTATGCTGTTGTATTTTTTTGTCCATGGAAGATGCCAAAAACAAATGAGCCAATTCTATGAAGCTCTTTATTTGCTTGAAAAGTTTTGTATTTCTGTGCTGATGGGCTGATGCTCATTGAGTTGAGCTGAATAATGTTGGCTCTGGAGTGTTCTTATTACTGAATTCTGCTGCTGTCTTGCTGAATGTTCTGTTGCTGGATTGTGTGAACTGCACTGGCTGGTTTGTGGTGATTCTGTCACTGGTTTGTGATGAGAGAACTTGCGCTTCATGAAGCGTACGCTTCATGAAGCGCAAGGATTATCACACAACGTCACTGGTGTTTTTGCCTTACGCATCATGAAGCGTACGCTTCATGATGCGCAAGGCATGTGAGGAAAAAAAGGGTTGGCTTTCGCTCGTCCCCCGTTTCGAACCGTAGACATACTCCTCAAACGCGTGTACCTGGAACAAGTGTGCCGCATTGTCTATCAATGTATATAGGATATAATTTTATTTTAACCTAACGCAGTTTCGAGGCGGTTTGGTCCGGAATTAAATTCAACCGACCGGTTCACATATTTTTAGGGTTCGAATAACAAAAATAAAACCGGTTCCTAAGAGATTGCACTTTATATAATTTTATGGAGCTATAATAAATGAATTTATGTATATTTTAGGGTGTGAACCCTTATTAATCATATTAAAACTTTAATATAACCGAACCGGCCGCAAAATAAACTGTAAAAAGAAAAATTGTTTCGGTTCTTGAAATTTCATGTTGGACCAGTTATTACCATAATTTATTTTAAGGTTCCGATTTATGGTTATGTTTAGGGTTTAGGGTTTAGGGTTTAGGGTAGTTTTTATAATTTAGGAGCCTTCCAAACAATAACCCGACATCATGTCAAGTACTTTGTTATGTTTCTTGACAAGGATTTAGGGTTTTGTGATATGGTTAATCTTATTGTTATGGTTTAGGGTTTAGGGTTTAGGGTATAAGGTTTATGATTTAGGGTTTAGATGCAAATATGTTATTTGGTTTAATATTCATAATCAATTACCTATAATACTAAAATAAAACGATATTTAGCATTACACTCCTACAATGCGCCAAATATCCATTACTAATACCACCGCTATTTGACATTTCATGTTACAAGGTCGAAGGTTTAGATGTTATGGTTGGTTACAATGACATGGTTTTAAGGTTAGTGTATATGTCATGGATATATTGTATATATGTCATTGTGAATATGTTATGATGGATGATGCTTTTAAGATAGGGTATTAGGGTTTAGGGTTTAAGTTTATGTTTAGGGTTTAGGTTTATGTTTAGGGTTTAGGGTTTACAAAAAAACATATTATAGCTCCAACAACTTCACCCCATGTATTTAACACTTTAACCATACATTATGTTCATTCTATTCATCTAAAACATATATCGTAAACCCCAAACCCTAAACCCTAAACCCTAAACCCTAAACCATAACAATAAGATTCAACAAATCACAAAACCCTAAATCCTTGTCAAGAAACATAACAAAGTACTTGACATGATGTCGGGTTATTGTTTGGAAGGCTCCTAAATTATAAAAACTACCCTAAACCCTAACTAAACCCTAACCTACCCTAAACCCTAAACATAACCATAAATCGGAACCTTAAAATAAATTATGGTAATAACTGGTCCAACATGAAATTTCAAGAACCGGAATAATTTTTCTTTTTACAGTTTATTTTGAGCCCGGTTCGGTTATATTAAATTTTTAATATGATTAATAAGGGTTCACACCCTAAAATATACATAAATTCATTTATTATAGCTCCATAAAATTATATAAAGTGCAATCTCTTAGGAACCGGTTTTATTTTTGTTATTCGAACCCTAAAAATATGTGAACCGGTCGGTTGAATTTAATTCCGGACCAAACCGCCTCGAAACTGCGTTAGGTTAAAATAAGATTATATCCTATATACATCGATAGCCAATGCGGCACACTTGGTCCAGGTACACGCGTTTGAGGAGTATGTCTACGGTTCGAAACGGGGGACGAGCGAAAGCCAACCCTTTTTTTTCCTCACTTGCCTTGCGCATCATGAAGCGTGCGCTTCATGATGCGTAAGGCAAAAACACCAGTGACGTGAGGTGCACAAATCTTGCGCTTCATGAAGCGTACGCTTCATGAAGCGCAAGTTCTCTCATCTAGAAAATCTTCTGCGGGAGGTTGTAGATAACTCTTCATAAGCCATGATCCTATATTTACGGAAATGATCTGCGATTTCCGTAAGTTGCCTTGATTTGGCTTTGTTTTGGCGCACAATTTACCCGCTAAAATCAAACCATGGCCAATCAAATCCACGCTTCTTATAAAAACTTCACCCCACCTCTCTAAAACCAGTTGCCTTCAACGATTCTTCATATCTGCTATATCTCCATCAATGGCATATCCTATTCAAGATGATTTTCGCAAGCACTTGGCGGATGTACAAGAGATCCGTCTCTTCATTCGGGAGCTAATCAACAGCATGGAAGTAGGCTTGAAGAATGTCGGGAAACACCTTGCCCAACTCGGTTACTTCACAACGCTGGAGAGAATTTTCAAGGAGGAGATGGAACTCCAAGAAATTGCTCTCTTCAATGCCGAAGCAAGGGCCAACGGCAACCCTGAGATTGAAGTCCCGTCATACACTGATTTACGCCTAGTGAAGCACGAGGAAGAGGATGATGGTTTCGATCCAAACAATCCAATCATCATAGACTAGATTTTGTCTTAGTACTTTGTTTAGGGTAGTTTTTATGATTTAGTAATATGTTTTAGACTATATAGTTTATGCACTTGTTGGCTTCTAATATGAATTATGTTGCCCTCTGTTTAATGGAAATTTGATTCTCATGGTTTTACCAATTGTGTTACCTTGTCTAAATCTATGCTTTATCCCGTGGGTTTGATCTGATTGCAACTGATGGCTTCTGGAAATTAATTTGGAAAGCACCAACTATTCAGCACATACGTCAATTATCACTATCAATCTTCGATAGGCAACTTCATGGAGTACAAAGTTCTGTTTTCATCTTTGTTGACTGGCTGGAACATGTGGCACAATCTGGAACATGGATTCAAACCCTCCTTTTCTGGCGTCTAAGCCATGTTTCCTGCTGCAACTGTTGGCACTGATGCTGCAGGTTTGGGTCTGTTCTGGCGTCTAAGCCGTGCGCTTTATGATGCTTTTCGCTTCATGAAGCGCAAGTGGAACTACAGAGTTCGACTAGAGTTACACTTGCGCATCATGAAGCGTACGCTTCATGAAGCGCAAGTGTAACTCTATCCGCTATCGCTTTGCCTAGTCTGGGTGCCTTGCGCATCATGCAGCGTACGCTTCATGATGCGCAAGGCATATAAATTGATGTTAGTGTTTTGGTAATAATGAGCTACAAAGACAAGTTTATTTCATCATTTAAGCATTGATACTGTACTTATATGATCCAAGTCAAAGCCATTAACAATTATACAAGCACAAAACCATATTTAGCATAAGAAGCAAACACTAATCCCAAAAATGCATTACAAATAAAACTTATACGGTTCTAACTAATGACATATATCATCAACTTCAAACAGCAACATTTGGTTCGAGATTATGGCTAATCCGCTTCTCGCGCCATTTTAACATTCTTTGTCTAAACGGCTCATCCCACCCCTTGACGCTAGGTTGATGGCTTCTTGTCCAATCTCTCGGCGGAGGAGGAAGTGGGGAGTCGTCGCTCAACCAGACCTGCAAATTAAAAACATAATATATTACCGCGTAAATAATTATAAGCGCACATTTGGAGCATTCATGATAATAATGTATGACTCACAGGTATGAAGTGATCTTTGCTTCCCACGAGCGCTATGGCATATATCTTCGATGGAGGGTACCGGTTCTCCCCTCTCGCCTGCATCGGCAAGCATGTATGCGATCCATCCCACGACAACAAAACAACTGCAACCTGATGTATTGTGGCAAAGATCAAACCGGCTATGGGCATCTCCATCCAATATCTTTGAGCGCAAGGGCTAACCACATAGGGCATAGTATCCAACATGTCATCAATAGGAGATTTGTTCCAAATAGGCTCATATACATCTCTGTTCCTCCTCAATTCGGCTGTCAACTCCAACCGAACTCTGCGGTATTCGCTCTGTAATTGTCCCAACAACACGGCGAGTGATCGATAACCGCAATGCCCATCTGCCATTACATCCTGCACCTGATCAATGTAAGGAAACATGAAGTCGTTAACATTGTCAACTCCAAAGTTGAAATCCAGCCACATCATGCCGCCCCTCTCTTCTTGTGTACTTGTCCCCCTCGCAACTTTTTTCGGGGCCTTGTTGGTTGATCCCTTTGGCCTTCCACGCTTTTTGTCGGGCAATGAAGTTTTTACTTGGCTCTCCTTTTCCTTCTGTTGCTTCTCCTTTTCATATGCCTCCATCCGATGCTCAAGCAAACTATTGTTCCTCTTTGTTGACCACTTAGTGGAACCCTTTGGTCGTCCCCTCTTCATAGCATCTATCTGCTCAATCAAAGACGACTCTTTTCCCAACACATTGTCTACAAACGTCTCTGTGATCGAGTAAACATGGTCATATGTCAATTCACCCCGACGCTTTCTCTCCACCATATCTTCCCATCTGATATCGGTAAGTTTTTTTGCCTCTTTGTCTTCTATGGGCATGCGCTTCGGATCAACTCCCTCCCATACCACCTGATGCCAAAATGGGTGTATGTCACCTGGCGGAATCGGCCGCTTAGTTAGAATGGCTTGGGCAATCCTATGACGGCAAGGAAGACCCATGCACTCCCGTAACCAAAAATTAGCACACTCTTTCTCTAATTTTCCTTCTGCGGCGTCCCTGTTCAGGTCGTAGTACATATTCAACAACTTCATAATGCACAAAGTTGACACTTTGTAAAATAGGCGCATGAATATCGTCCTAACTCGACTAGGGACACTATTCAACTCAGTTGGAATCTTGCTACGTGACATCTCCATATCCCCCCTTATATCATTAACTTGGGACTGAATGTGATTGTGGATCCTTCCGATCACTGTGTTGAAGCCTCCTCGAGAACTGTCAAGTATTTTTTTAAGCACGCTGTGCATTCCCTCCGCCCTGTGTCATACATATTAGTATTATGTACATTAAATATGTGTAAATCACATAATTTGAACAACCAAAAATATGTAAAACATTAAAACGTGTGTACCTGTTTGTTGTTCTCGTTTCGAAGTGGGTACAGTGATCGGTCCATGCTCTTACTATCGACTTCTTGTAAGGCCCGAGCCACGACCTCTCAACATACTTCATCAGCCCTGGCCAATGTTGTTTGACTCTTGTAAGCCTTTCCTCGTATTTTGCCTCCGTTGTCGACATGAATATGCCCCAACATCTATTAGCAAACCTTTTCGCCTTTTCTTGGTCCTCTAGTATACCTACAGCGTATGCTAATATGTTGCCCTTAACATGCACCCAACATAGAAGATGTTTAACTTCCTCTCCAAACACAGCGTCCTTTGCGTTAATGATTGCCCTCTCTCGATCTGTGACAATCACATTTGGCATCGCTCCCACTTCCTGGAACAAACGCTTCAAACGCTTCAACACCCATGTATAACTAGCTGTGTCTTCTCTTGAGAGAAATGCAAAACCGATGTTGAAAGATCGATTAGTGCATGTAAACCCAACCATCTGCAGCAAAGCCATGTCGTACATGTCAATACATGAAATAATTATACAACTTTATAAAAAAAATATTTGCATCAATATACCAACATGAAATAATTATACCAACAGATTGTACCTGTTGGTCTTATATGTGATGTCCATAATTGCGACATACGGAAACAACTTCAGTAGATGCAGCGACGTGGGGTGCACAAAGAAGAGGATATCAATATAATCTGAACCACCTATTCTATTCGGAAATACTCTGTAATCGTTTCTTTGTAGAAAATGCAGTGCATATTGGGTGGTTGTCAGATTTGCACTATCCTCTTTCAAATACCGTGCCCTCAAATTTGAAACTTGCTTCCTTGATGTCACATTTCCGGGGTAAAGATTTCTCAACCGCTTCACTATATGAGCAGGTGGCACATATATATAGCTCAATTCCTTCACAAGCAATTTTTGTGCTTCCGTCATTCGGCCTGAAAATGAATTGCCAAGCAAACTAGTGGGGAGGTCGTGGTTGTGAACTCCGCACACAACCGTTAGTGCCCACTTCCCGGTCGATTTACTTCTAACGCCAAGCAACTCGAATTTGCATTTGCACTTTGTGTAAAGGGTTCGCACATGAGGCGGTGTAACAGTAGGGATGCAATCACCCTTCTTCCCATGTCTATACATACCATGCCTATGACATGCTAGCCTGACCAAATTTTCATTTGACGTTTTTATAGGAAACGCCATATATCTTTCACGCCCAACTTGCCTAGCCCATGCTATCATTTGATCTCGACTATCCCACACCCCATCGTGATGAAAGTCAGCAGAAAATTACCTATTTATAACTTAAAATTACTTTCAATTAAACTGCAAATACACAGTATGTGTTTACCAATAACATAATTTTGACTATTATTTTCCATTTAACTCTACACTATTGAATCACAATAATATTATTTCTAAAGGTATATAATCAGTACAAATGTATAAGATTAATAATTTAATTTTTTTAATTTACAAATACAAATAACGATACCTTCAAAGTTCAGAATATAAAACTATAAACTGCAATTTATATTTCAAATAACTTACCTCGACTATGTCGTTTTCTTCTTCATCAACGTCTATTTCTCCTCCTCCTTCTTCTTCAAAAGATGATGATAACTCTTCATAAGATGATGATGATTCAGCTTCATACGATTCATCTGAAAAAGGCGATTCCGTCGATGAATTTTCTTCATATGATCTATTCGATGCCATTGTATTTTGTGAAAGTTGTGTTTCTTAACTCATAAACTTTTTCATATATATGAATATATATAGGCCTTAAATGTTTGGTATGTAATCTATCTTATGATACAAAGATATAAATTATATATGAAAATAATTTTTTTTCCAAATTTACGTAAACATCTAATTCCATGGCGGCGGTGGCGTGGCGCGTGGGGAATGCCCGGAAACCCTTACGCTTCATGAAGCGTCACTCTTTATAAAGAGTGACGCTTCGTGAAGCACATGATCCAAGGTCCCCGCGAAGGGCACCCTTGGGTCATACGCTTCATGAAGCGTATGATTCCGGTGTGCGCGGGGCGTTTTTTTCCTGTGCATAAGGAATCCCCCAATAAAAATGATTGAAATATTAATATTTAAAGGGTTTATAGACTTACCATTGAGATTGTCCTCAATAATGGCAAACTTACTCGTCAAATGATCATTTAATTCAAACATTTCGAGTCAGAACGGTGATTTTATGTCCTAGGGGTAGACTTGTCGAATGGATCGGACGGGTTGGGTTCAGGTTTGAGTCAATCGGATTCGAGTTTAACCGGGTCTCAGGTCGACGGGTTGTTAAATTCACGGGTTTATATGGACCGGGTTGTTACGGGTTTTAATTTTTTTTAGTAGAAGTAGAGAAATGAAATTTAAAATAGTCAGCAATGGGGGAAAGCCTGACCCCAAACATCATCAAATATTTTTCGAGCTTAAGCATAGATAAATTTGGAAAATTTCGTCTAGTAGACCCGAGTCTTTGGCTTTTTCTGATGATAATCTACAAAAATTTATTTCGGGTGGTACCTCTGAACTGTTGCAAAAGTTTGTGGTACCTTTACTTGTTAATTTCCATTAAATTATTCTTTTTTCATAATAATTATTTATAAATTAAAATTGAATATTAAATTATTAAAATATAAAAAATTAATTAATTATAAATTAAAAGAATTTTTTTACAGTACGTAATATAACGAAAATTGTCAAAGAAGACTATATGCCAAACTTTTATAAGACTGGTGGGACCCTGGAGGCCGGAGGGGACATGATCCTCCGAGTTGAAGAATCAAATTCCACCAAGTTTAGCTCTTCACCAAACAAAAAATTCCACCATGTTAAACTTTTTTTAACAAGTACGTCCATTAATTTTTGTTCAACAACTATGTACGAGAATTTTACGGGCATGATGTGTGCAGTTGGGTTATACATCGCCAATTGAACCCGCAATTATGAACGACCTTGACCTCACAACTGTGGAGGTAATAATTACTCGCACCAACTTTTTTCTAACTAAAAATGAGCACGTACCGCTTCAATCAGAGTAGTGTGTGTTGGTTCGATTAATGTGTGCAGTTTTCAACCTTCGGATCAATCTTAGCTGTCGGAGGCCTATTAGGCTCTCTAGTTAGTGGAAAATTTACTGACCTCATAGGTCGAAGAGGGGTAAGTAATTTAATTTATGTTTAACCTACCTAGTTACCTTCAACAAGTACGTACGTACGTAGTAAAATTAATTATGTACTAATTGGTTGGTCTCGTGACATATTCAGGCAATGGGACTTTCAAACACCATAAACATCCTCGGTTGCATAGCAATATCAATCTCCGAGGTCTAAACTTCTAAATTTGATGTCATTCGATCTAGCTTCGATCGTATACAAAAACTTTACTAGCTAGAAACCTGTCTAAATATGGCTGGTACGTGATGACAGAAAGCATGGTCGCTTGATCTAGGTAGAATTCTCGTGGGAGCCTCAACGGGAATTAGTCTTTATGTGGTAATAATGTCTGTAAACGTCGCATAGTTAATTTGGGCTACTAAGATTAAAGCCACATATCTTGATCTTGTATTTTAATGTAATTTAGGTTCCAATTTATATAGCAGAGATAACACCAAAGAATCTTCGAGGAGGACTAGTATCTTTAACACAGGTAAACTCATTAGTAAGTTGTTTATGTTTATAATGTATAAATGTAACGCTTACATATATAGCATATATGTATGATGAACCTCATTGCATCTGAGAAGTGGAGGGTGGGCAAATTTCAATTATGACAATCTAATATTCTCCCATGATATATGATGTCCGAGATTGTATACACTTGGTCGATATAGTACTGATTCCTTCGACCATATAAGTCTTTCAGTTGATGATATCAAGTGGAGTTTTCATAATGTTTATCGTTGGATCTGTAGTTCCTTGGCGCCTCCTAGTTTTAGTAGGTAAATAAATATCTATAGTTATCTTCTTTTGTTTTCTAAATACAAATATAACAGAATGATATATAACTTCTCAGGCATAATCCCATCTGTGTTGCAACTTTTGGGAATATTCTTGATCCCAGAGTCGCCTAGGTTCTTGGTAAAATGAGTTTGTTGCCTACTTTCATAGCCAAGCCTTGTGTATCAAGTTGAACAATTTTGACGTGGGATATGAATTTGTGTAGGCAACACGGGGTCACAACAAGGCACATGAGATTGTGTTAGGACGTCTTAGGGGAGATAAGATTGATATATCTCAAGAAGCAGCAAGTATTCAAGTACTACTACATCTAATGATCGACATATTATGTTATATATAATCTCGCTCTATTACATTCAAGATCGTCCATTCAAATCACAACTTTGTCAAAACTTTACTAGCTGACATAAATCTCTTGCTATTTTTTAGGAGTTCACCAAATGCCTTGAACAAACTCCAGAAGTTAGCTTTTGGGGTTTGTTTCAGAGACGATACGCGTATTCTTTAGTGGTACGGATCCAACACTATGCTCGTACTCTTTCCCAATTATATGTTGATACTTTGTTCAGGTTATGTTACAAAAGAAGTCTTTATTCAATTTAAAGTCCTAGTTGAGAATTATTTTAATGCAAAAATCAAAATCTTATACTCAGACAATGGTGGTGAATATCTTGATTTAGCCTCCTTTTTAGCCTCCCATGGTGTCTCTCATTACACTACACCCCCATACACCTCAACACAATGGCTATTCCGAGCATAAACACTACAAAAAAAAGCGGATTTAGCGACCATATTTATGGTCGCTAAATGCATTTAGCGACCATATTGTGGTCGCTAAAAATGGTCGCTAAAAGGCCGGTCGCTAACCACTGGGCGACCATATGGTCGCTAAAATTAGCGACCATTGCGACCATATGGTCGCTACAATCAGCGACCATGGTCGCCGTTGGTCGCCACCAATGCAGCGACCAATCTGGCGACCACAGCGACCACCTGGTCGCTAAAAGCACCAAAAAAACGCACGGGGGACGCCTTTCTCTGGTTCAAAGGCGCACGCTCGTGCACAAAGGTGCACGATCATGTTGTAAATTAGCGACCATATGGTCGCTAATTTTTTTTAATTTAAAAAAAAATAATTACGAAATATTATAAATAATTACTAATTAATATAAATAGTTAATATTTAATGATTCATTAATTACTAGAAATTCATTAATTTCCATAAATTTCAATAATTTCCATACATAAATTCATTAATTTACATAAATTCAAATAATTTACATACATAAATTCATTAATTTACATAAATTCAAATAATTTACAATAATATAATAAAACTACGTTAATCTATACGGCTTCGCCGGAGCCGTCGTCGTCGTCGGAGCCGTCGGGACCGGATGGGTTGGACGTTCCCTCACCCCCTTGGGATCGGCGCATCCACTCCTCGAACATCGAGAACTTACTCTTGAGCTCATCCACATCTTGCCTAAGGCTGATGTTTTCCTGCGATAATTCCGCCACACGAGGAGGTGGACGACGTTGCGCCGTCAATCGGTCGCCGTAAAACTCATGGGCGGCGTTGCCAAGGCCGAAGACGGCACCTCCCGGGCCCACCCCCCCCAGCGGTCGTAAGAAAGGCATCACACTGGTCCTGAAAGGACGGCGGGGTGCCCGTTTCCGCCGACCTATGGGTGAGGATCTCCTGGGTCCGAGCCTAATCACGCAAATAATTAAAATAAAACAACAACAACAACAAATCAAAAACAACATCAATCAACAACAAGAACAACAAACAACAACTAAATCATTTACAACATCAACAACAAATCAACAACAACAACAACAACAACAACAAAAATCAACAACAACACCACCATTTAGCGACAACAAGCAACAAGCACAAACAACAACAACAACAAACAACAACAACATCAAACAACAACAACATCAACATGAACAACAAACAACAACAACATCAACATCAACATCATGTTCTTGCATGGAAGAAATATATGGGAAGTTGTGTTGAAGAAATCTGATAGTTTTGTTTGGAGAAGTTTGGTGACGGTGAGGGACCTCATGACTAAAGAGACCAATGTTGAAGAATGTGAGAGATGCATGAAAAGAAAAGATGATAAGTATGATGCAAATGCAGTGTATGACCTCCTCCGAGTCAAAGGGCGAGAAGTTGAGTGGGGTAGATGGATTTGGGGCGGGATGAACACACCCAAATGCTCCTTTTCAGCTTGGCTAGCCATAAGAGGAGGGCATGTTACTATGGAAAAACTTGCTCAATGGGGTGTGAGGAGTGAAACAACTTGCTGTTTATGTGGGGAAGAAGAAGAAACTTCCGATCATTTATGGTTCACATGTGCATATAGCTCCTTTGTCATGCAAAAAACATGTGAATGGGCTCATGTGCAACCAGGTGGAGAGAATATCCATGATTGGCTCAAGATGGCAGAGAGATGGAGGAACAAGAAGACTATTATGTTCCATACATGGGCTGCTTGCTTTGGGGCTATTACTTGTTATATTTGGTACTTTAGGAATGTTAGAAAGTACCAAAATAGGTCTATTGACAAAATTGAATGCTCTAGGATTGTTATTAGCCATGTACGATCTTGTATTCGAGCAAGATGGACCAAAAAGGTGAACCGAGAGGCTAGAGATTGGCTTGTAAAGCTAGGGATGGAAGAAACCATGTAATGACTAGGGTGACCTAGAACTCGTGTACCGATTTCATTATTCTTCTTATCGAATGAATTACCGTTCATTCAAAAAAAACATCAACATCAACATCAACAACAAACAATAACAACATCAACATCAACATCAACAACAACAACAACAAACAACAACATCAACATCAACAACAACAAACAACAACATCAACATCAACAACAACAAACAACAACATCAGCATCAACAACAACAAACAACAACATCAACATCAACAACAACAAACAACAACATCAACAACAACAATATCAACATCAACATCAACAACAACAACAACAAAAACAAACAACAACAACAACTTCTCAATCAAATCAAACAACAACAACAACACCAACACCAACACAACACCAACTCCTTTTCAAATTGAGGAAAATGAGGAAAAATAATCAAAACTTACAGCGATTAAGGACGACCGCTCGTCTATAAAATGCCGATCTGCGCCCTGCGTGTGCATCTCGATGAGAAGCTCGAGAGGCGTGATGGGGGCATTGCAGGTGTTGCTCCTACGAAATTCATTAAGGGTGTTACGAACTATTAAAAAAAATTAACTTAATTTAGTTTTAATCAAATTAAGATAAAATACTTACCAAGCGACGCATGGTGTCGAGGTGGGACCTCGAACCACTATTGTGGTTCGCCGGATTGGTATTCCGGATTGCCTTCTGGCGGGCACACTTGGCTTTGAACTCATCTGTGGCCCAATCCGTCGTCTGCCACTTCTCCCAAGTGGCGGATTGGATGAATTTCGGCTTCTTCCCGGAATTTCGATGCTTCCCGATCAAGTCATCGTATCGCTTCTTTGCTCTCTTCTCCTACAGCAACCGGACGACATTGTGCTTTTCTTCTTCCAGAAAATGCTTTTCTTCTTCCAACCCGAACCTCTACTGACCGCGACATTGTGCTCCTCAGCTCCCACTTCAGTTATCTTCATCAAGCCCATATTGTTTATCTGGTCTAATATCTCGTATCCATCACGAAGTACCGGGGGACCACGACGCTCCCGTCTACCTTTCTTGAAATCATTCTTGTTGTTTCGGAAGCGATGATCAGGTTCTGTAAACCTCCTGTGACAATCGAACCAGCACATTTTGTGTCCATGTGTTAGATAAAATGCATCGGTGTCTTCCATGCAATAAGGACACGCGTATTTCCCAGAAGTGCTCCAGCCTACACACAAACATTCGTTGCTTTGTATCACACATTAATTAAATTTCACAAATCATATATATGCATTATTATTATATATAATAGTTTCAAATTGATAAGCATATGTAAAATTAACAACATACCAGACAACATCGAATATGCGGGGAAGTCACTAATAGTCCATATTACAGTTGCACGCAACACAAAATTCTGCTTCCTCCAAGAATCGTATGTGCACACCCCATTAAGCCACAGATCCTTCAGCTCGGCTACCAACGGCTGCAAGTAGACATCCAACTTCTGCTTCGGGCTCTTCGGTCCAGGTACAATAACCGTAAAAAACATAACCTCTTCTCGCATACACATCGACGGCGGAAGGTTGTAGGGTGTCAAAATCACAACCCAACATGAGTACTGGCGCCCGGACGCCCCGAATGGATTGAAACCGTTCGTGCACAAGCCTAGTCTCACATTTCGTGTTTCTGATGCAAAATCTGGCCACACAGCATTGAAGTGCCTCCATGCCTCTGCATCAGAAGGATGTCTCATCACCCCATCTTGTGCGTGCTCTGCATGCCATCTCATGTGTTCGGCAGTCACCACAGATGCGTACAACCTCTGCAACCGTGGAGTTATTGGCAAGTAAAACATACGAGAATAGGGAATGAGCTTTGTCTTGGCTTGCTTCCATCTAGGATAGTCACATATCTTGCATGCCGCGTATTCTGCATCTGCACCCCAATATATCATGCAAGAGTTTGGACAACAATCAATCATCTCGTAAGGAAGACCGAGACCCTCAACCAGTTTTTTCGTGTCGTAAAACATGGCTGGTAATGTCGTCTCCGGGTGAGAAACGCGTCCGCAAAAATCCGAGATCATGTCATATCCGCGCTCCGTCATCCTCAGCTTAGACTTTAGGCTCAGTAGCTCAGTCGCAGCCTCCAACTGCGTCATATCACATCCAGGCCACAAAGGCCTATTTGAGGCCGACAACATGTCGTACATACGCTGTGCATCGGGATTGGGCGCTTCATTATAATATTGCTCCCCTTGCTCATGCCTTATATCCGCATTCTGCACGGGATCCTCAGCAGTGTAATCACTTCGACCATAATTAAAACCATCATACACCATCTGTTCCATTCGATTATCATTCCCACCATTTAATGGTGGTGCTGGATCGGAACTGCTACAGCCTTCATGCTGTCTAGACTCGGCCAAAAATGCAGCGAACCTTTCATCTGTCTCCCCGTGTGAAACCCAATGGTAATAGTTCGGAACAAAACCTTCCTTAACAAGGTGATAATGCACATCATCCACAGATTTCATTTTCTTATTCTTGCACCTCCGACACGGACACCTTAATTCGGATGGGTTATAGGACGGCATAGATTTGCAGAATTCCAAAAATTGCTCTACGCCAGCTAAAAACTCGTTGTTCAAAAAATCATCTATATTACGCACATACATCCACTCACGCATTTTTTCCTTCCTGCATTTCAAAATAAGAGTACAATTAAATTAATTCAACTGAAATTAGCGACCATATGGACGCTAATTAGCGACCATATGGTCGCTGATATGCATTTGGCGACCATATGGTCGCTAATTAGCGTCCATATGGTCTCCAACTTCAAAACAGTAGAACAGACATTTACAACATAACCAATTGCAATTTGCGGTAAAATTCTGTAATACAATCTCTTATAAATATATAAACGAAAGCTTTCTACCGTCAATATTACCCTAAAACAATATAATGACGGAATGATAAATTGGGAATAAGATTTAAATACATACCTTTAGTGAGGATGTCGGTAAAATTTGACGGAATTTCTTCCTAGAATCAATTCACATTTGTGGTTGATTTTTTCTCTCTTTTGTGAATATTTTGGAAGAGAGCGGAATGAGAGTGAAGTTGTGTTGAAGCGGAATGAGAATGCATTTTTTTAGCGGAATGAGAATGCAATATATGTTGAAATGGCGGGAATTTTACGAATTAATGTTTTTAGCGACCAAGTGGTCGCCAAAAACGCGGGATATTACCCGCCAAAATAGATGTGCCGCGCCAAAACATCTGACCAAGTCAGCGACCATACGGTCGCTAAAGTTGCGACCATATGGTCGCTATTACGTTCACGACCATATGGTCGCTGACGTTTGCGACCATATGGTCGCTCTGATGTGTTATACTAGTTGCGACCATATGGTCGCTAATTTCAGCGACCATATGGTCGCTACATGCTGGCGGGAAATTGGCCCGTGCACTTGTTGCGACCATAAAGGCCTAGCGACCACGTGGTCGCCCATTTTAGCGACCACGTGGTCGCGAATTTGGTTTTATTTTTTCCCCCGTTTTGACGTCCAGATTTGCGACCATATGGTCGCTATTTAGCGACCATATTTCGTGGTCGCTAAAATATGGTCGCTAAAGCTGCAGAATGGTGTAGTGAAACACCGTCACATTGTATAAACCATCCTTACTCTCATGTCACTTTCGAGTCTCCCTAGAACTCTATGGCTGTTTGCCTTCAAAACAACGGTTTATCTCATTAACCGTATGCCCACTCATGTCCTTCAAAATGTCTCTCCCTTCTTCAAACTGTTTCAAACCCATCCAAATTATCAAAAATTAAGATGTTTTGGTTGTTTATGCTTCCCGTGGTTGAAACCCTATACCAACAACAAAATGGATCCCAAGTCTATTCCTTGTGTTTTTGTTGGGTACTCCCTCACCCAAAGTGCCTATTTTTGCTTCGATCCCTAAACATACAAAGTGTACACCTCTCTCCATGTCACTTTTTTAGAACATGAGTACTCCTTTCTTACCAAAAATTCTTCTCCTTGCCCTAATTCTAATTCCATCACTGATGACATAGAAGTGTGGACCAATTTTGCGGTTCCACTCACCCCTTTTCCAAACCCTAATCCACCTCATCCCATTATCCCTTTACTAGCCCCACCACCCCACCCTCTCTCACCTGCCGCTTCCGAACCCTCCACACCAGTCAACCCTAACCCTAATCTCTCATTTCTTCCTCTCCATGACACACCCTCAGCCTCCCTTAATTCTTTTTCCACCCCTTCTACCTCGCCCTCCTCTTATTCTCCTTCTACTTCTGATTCATTGAGTTCTTCTCCCTCCTTGATGAACTCGCAGCCAAACCCTACTCCCGTGCCTCCACCTCCGACTCGAGCAGTCACTCGATCCCAACACAACATATTCAAGCCCATCCAAACACTAAACCTTCTTGCTCAAACCATAATCCACAAAGAACCTCAAAACATCACTCAAGCCCTAAAGGACCTTGATTGGCGTCACGACATGGATCTTGAGTACTCGGCTTTGTGTGCTAATGATACATGGGATCTTGTCCCGGCTGACCCGCGTATGAACTTGTTTCGCTGCAAATGGGTCTTACGAATCAAATATAACTCCGACGGCTCATTGGACAAGTACAAAGCGCGGTTAGTTGCAAAGGGCTTTCACCAGCGCCCAGGTTGTGACTTCACTTAAACGTTTAGTCCTGTTATCAAGCCTTTAACAATTCGAACTGTCCTCTCTGTTGCCGTGTCATCTGGCTGGTCCCTTTGTCAATTGGACGTCAATAACGCCTTCTTGCAAGGAACTCTCCAAGAGGATGTATTTATGCCACATCAGCCGGGATTTTTTGGCAAGACATATCCATCTCATGTTTGTAAACTCAAGAAAGCCATCTATGGGCTCAATCAAGCTCCAAGGGTGTGGTCCAATGAGCTGCCTTCGTTTCTCCTTGAAGCTGGGATCGTAAATTCAGTCTCTGACTCCTCTCTTTTCATCTATCGTCACTTGAAATTAGTTGTTTACTTATTGGTTTACGTGGACGATATTGTACTTACAAGGAATAACTCGGTTGTGCTAGAAGCCATCCTTAGTTCTCTTTCGCAGCGGTTCTCTCTTAAAGATCTTGGCTCTTTAACTTAATTTCTTGGAGTGGAAGTTCCACCACACCCGAAAGGACTCTTCCTGAGTCAACATAAATATGTTCAGGATCTACTTTGCAAGGTCAAGATAGCTGATTCCAACCCAATTTCAACACCTATGTGTTCTTCTCAAAACCTGCAGAGAACATCCGACACTCTTCTTGACTCGCCCACTGAGTATCGTATGATTCTTGGTAGCCTACGATATTTATCTCTTACACGGCAGGACATTGGCTTCACATTGAACAAGCTTTCGCAGTTTGTGCACTCGCCAACCTCATCTCATTAGAGTGCTCTTAAACGACTCTTGCGCTATCTCAAAGGGACATCTCAGCAAGGTATTCTCATTCATGCTCATTCACCATTGTCTCTTCATGGTTTTTCTAACGCCGATTGGGCGAGCAATAAGGATGACTACACTTCCACCACTGGCTACTTAATCTATATGGGTAGTACGCCTATCTTATGGAGCTCCAAAAAGCAGAAAATTATTGCTCGATCGTCAACCGAGGTGGAGTACTTTGCATTGGCTGATGCTTTTGCTGAATTGTTGTGGATAATGTCTCTCTTTTTGAATTAGGTCTACAACTCACTCAACAGCCGATCTTATATTGTGATAACATGGGGGCAAAATACTTGAGCTCCAACCCTATATTTCACTCCATGATGAAGCATGTTGCCATTGCCTTTCATTTTATTAGAGAGCTCGTTCAGCAAGGTCTTCTTCGTATCTCTCATGTGTCGACTAAAGATCAGCTCGTTGATTAGTTGACTAAACCAGTGTTAAGACCTCGTTTTCAATTACTTTCTTCCAAGCTTAGACTTACTCTACCGGTGTCCAGCTTGAGGGGGCATGTTAAGGATAATTAGGATATTTACTTTCTATGTTATCTTTTGTAATATAGGAAGAATATATTATCTAAATATTCTCTCCTATTAGGGTTATTGCCTTGGGGCTTGAGCTACACTATTAGGGTTTACCTTTGTACTCACTATTTATATGGGAGTTTCTCCTACACCATAATACATCAATCATTCTACCTTAATAGGTTGTACTGGTGCTCATGGCATCCTCGGGATTTGCAGGATCTACAGCAGTCACGTACTATGCATCATCCGTTTTTGAAGCAGCAGGTGCACAATCTAAAGGCCCTTTCTATAACTGATCAATTGGATTTCTTATAGAAATAACAAATGATGCATTAGTTTGGTGTTGCAATAGGCAAGACGGCCTCAATTACAATAATATATATATATATATATGTTCCTTGTAGGGATTTCAAGTTCTTTTGAGTCAATTGGAATGGGTTTTGTTCAGGTAAATTGATATTGATTTCTTAAGAGAAGCTGTCAAGGATCCTAGTATTGATCATTCTGAACAAAATCTGTTTATATGTATGTAGATTCCATCAGCTGTTATCGGTGTGTACTTGATAGACAAATGTGGAAGAAGGCCCCTTCTAATGGTTAGATGCATGGAACTGCAATTTCTATTTGGTGATACAACATACACCATATATTAGTGTTGGCAAAATTCTCAAATCCAATTCTACCTTGCGTAGATTTCTGCAGGTGCAATGTGTTTTTGTTGCTTTCTCGTTGCATTTATGTTCTTGTTTAAAGACAGAGTCTACATGCAAAACATTGCCCCCTACGTTATAGTACTCGACTTATGGGTATGTACGCTCAACTTTAGAATTCTTTAATAATGTAATCTTGCATTATAGGGTAGAATCTTTATTGTTATATCTTGTAGATATTCTCTATCCTTATGTATATCCTCTTATCTTGGAGAGCAAGATATATTCTCCCTATATATAATCAACAGTTTTTGTCATTCTATTATTCTTCTTTCTATCTATTCTAATTGTACGTCACAAATATATTTTCTCAGAAAAAACATATTTAGGTTGAACTATATATGTTGGTGTTGCTAATACAATAGTGAATCTTTGGGATCTTCAGGGATATTCTACAGCGTTTCGTTTAGGCATGTCCGGAATACCATATCTAATCATGTCTGAGGTACACATTTTAATCTAAAGTTCAAATTCAATTTAAACTTGTCATAGTAATTATAATTTTACAATTCCAATTAACTCAAGCCCTTTCTCGATTCTATGTCGACATTGATAGATGTTCCCCATTAATGTAAAAGGATCAGCTGGAAGCCTTGCAGTAGTAATAATGGAATTGGCGACATGGATTATCTGTTACACATTCAACTTGATGACGGATTGGAGCTATCCAGGCACATTCTTCATACTCGGATGGGCTAACGCTCTTACGGTGTTGTTCGTTTTAAAGTTGGTGGCAGAGACAAAGGGGAAGTTGTTGGAAGAGATACAAGAGTCCTCTAACCGATTTGTTGCGTTAGAATGAATATTAAAGGTGAAGAAATAAGGAAAAAAGGGGACAACCTATGATTGACTCCTCTATAGGGTTCCACACATTTTTCCAAACATATATTATATAAGCTTGATTACAATAAAAGATTGATGTAGGGTTTTTAGGCACCCTCGTTTTCCATTGAATCATCATCCCTTATCTTAAAAAATGCAAAAGAAAGTACCTGGTACTAAATTTATTAACGTTTTACCATCCTTTTATACTTTTGCTTTTTGTTTTGGTCTATTCAAACGCCTATTTAAGTTTGTAAAGCTAGAAAATTGAAAAAATAATCTTATTACTTTCATTGATTTAGGGAATGTATTTATATACAAGATATTTAGGTTTACTCGGGCTTTAAGATAGCTTAGGCTCCATGTATTCTATAACTAACTAAAAAGATATAACTTCCATACAAGATATTATTCTATCCAAGTATAAATATTCTATCCTAATACCCTTGTAAGCTCATGGAGGAATATGGACATACAACTTAGAACGATGTGATTGAAAACAAGTTTTTCCTACAACTTTAGTGAATATGTCAGCAATTTGATCAAGTGCTTTGAGATGTCGAACAATAAGAGAACCGTCAACAACTTGTTCCCGAACAAAATGATAATCTCTCTTGATATGCTTTGATTGTTGATGGAAGACATGATTGGCAAACATGTATGTGGCATTCAAATTATCACAAAGCAAAATCGGAGAAATTTGTGAAGGAGTGCGTAACTCTTGCAATAATTGTTGAATCCAGATCAATTTTGTGGAGGAAAAGGCAATAGCTCTATATTCAACCTTTGAGCTAGACTTAGCAATGACTTATTGTTTCTTAGATGCCCAACAGATCAAATTTCCTCCATAAAAGATCGCAAAACCATGTTGTGACTGGCAATCATCAAAATCAGACTCCCACCTTGCATTAGAAAAGCAACATGGGGATTAGCTATGGTTGGTCAGATTAGTAATTAGTGATAGTCCTTTTGAGATATCTTAGAATACGTTTGAAAGCCTGCCAATGAGCCTTTGTTGGGGAATGCATAAACTGACAAACTCTGTTAATTTCATAAGAAACCTTAGGGCAAGTAATAGCAACATACTGTAAAGCACCAACCACACTACTATATAAATGTGGATTAGGTGTCAAGTCTATTGGGTTTATGGAGCCTGATTCAGAATTAGGCGAAAGAAGACAAATGCGAGCAGAAAATGCAAAACTGCGACTGTGGCCAAAGGAACTGCGACCGCGACCCAAGAGACAAGATCTTAGGAAGGGCAGGACACGACCGCGTCTTGCCGGGTGTGCTTGCGTCTTGGCTTGTGTCGATGAGAAGACAGAATTCTTGCAGAAAGGAGAACAAGATCTTAGGAAAGATTGTGATTTCTATCTTTAAAGACTTTGTTTCTATCTGTAAGTCTTTTGATCTTTATTTAAACCCACCATTGATTAGGTTAGGTTGATCAGATTAGCGTAGATCAGGAAGATCACGTCTTTGTAACCCTTGAGTCCTCAAATCTAGTGATGAAAGTCTTTAGCTTATTAGTGCCAGTGGCGGAGCCAGAAAAAATCGGAAGAGGGAGCAAGTCAGGTGTAAGAATTGGCAAATAAAACGATATATTACTATTATTGCTATATTATTTATATAATACAAAATTTAAAATACGTGTGAATATATGATAATAGATTAGTAATTAATAATGTATTTATATATAGTAATTAAAATATATATATAAGTGTTTAAATGAATATTAAATTCTTATTTCTACTCCAATAGGAAAAATAAATAATCAAAAATTCACTATTAACTATTTAATAAATAATTTAGTTACAATTAATTAATATTCTTATTTTTTTCTTTGAACATAACAACTAAATATTAATTATTAACAAAATTAATAACCTTTTAAACTTACTAACCAAGCTAAAATAAAATTGTAATCTATATAACTCACTCACATAAACAAAACAAAAACAATACTAACAAGGTAGAGGAGGAAGCCAGAGGGGTGATCACTGCGCCCAGATTTCGTTCACAAAATGAGGGGTATTCTTCCGCAAGATTCGAACACAGTTTGATTAGGCATGGCAATGGGTCAGATTGGGTGTGGGTGGAACACTTCCACCACCCGACCCGCGGTTGTAAACCGTCCATCCGACCCGGTATTTTCACTCGACGGGTTTCACCCGAAACTGACCAACCCAAACCCGTCGGTTTTCGGGTCGGGTCGGTTTTTTTTCGGGTGTTATAAAAAGATGATGAATCTTAAATTTATTTGTTCAACGGGTCACGGGTCGGATTACGGGTCAACCCGTTTAATCCATCTAATAAAAGTTTAAATTTTAAACTAAAATTTAAACCTAATTATAAAGCCTCAAAGCCTATCTCTATGGTTAGGCTTCAAACACATAACCCTCTTCTCCTCTCCTTCCCTTTTTATAAGCTCCTCTTCTCCTCTCCTTTTACTAATTTTTCGATGTGGGACAAAAAACCGGGTGATCGGGCCGGGTGAACGGATCGGGTGACCGGGTCGGGTGAACGGGTCGGGTCGGGTGAGGCCATACCCGAAACCGTACCCGCTCCATCACCCGAAACGCGTTTTCACCCGGATTTGATCAGTTATTTTTCGGATTTTTGGGTCGGTTTTTCGGGTACTCATCTGGTGTGGGTGAAATTGCCAAGCCTAAGTTTGATAAAGTAAGAGGGTGAGCGCGTTGCCACTGCACCTATTGGCACCAAATAGGTTTATATATTTTTTTCCTCAAACTGAACATATTACTTATTATTCAGATTGAGAGAGGAGGGGCGGCCGCCCCCCTTCACCCCTGTTTGTGCCAATGATTAGTCCCTCCCCCAAACATAGTCAGTTTGATGAACTGGGTCAACAAATGTCTTATGTTTTATTTGTCTTTTGTTTCTTTCTTTCTTTTCTGGCGAGTTTGTTCTCCCTTATTGTAGAGGGTTAATTTCCTAACACGATTAGGGGTGTCAATCGGGCGGGTCGGGTCGGGTTTGGGTCGGGTCAATTCAATTTCGGGTAAGTTCGGATTCAGGTCAAATTCGGATGTTTTGAAAATCGGGTCAAATTGGGTTGGATCATTTCGGGTCGGGTGCTCAATTAATTGGGCAAAGTCGGGTTTCGGGTCAATTTCGGTCGGGTCATTCGGTTTTCGGTCCAACTTGATTTCGGATAAGTTCGATTTCGGGTTTAGTTCGGTTTCGGGTTTAGTCGGATTTCGGGTAAGTCGGGTTTCAGGTTACGTTTTTCGGATTTTGGGTGAATCAGTTTTCGACTTTGGCCGAATTTTGGGTTAATATGATTTCGAGTAAGCCGGATTTTGATTCAAACCATATATCGAATGATTATTTTTTGTAGTTTAACTACTCTAGGGTCTAAATATTTATTGTAACATTTAATTTAAACATAATTATAATAAATATTCACTATTATTAATATTTTATAACATGATGTAATTTTCGGATGGTTCCGGGTCGGGTAACTTCAGATTTTCGGATGGTTTCGGGACGGATAACTTCGGATTTTCGGATGACTTCGGGTCGGGTAGAATCGGATATCGGGTTGCATCAGGCTAGTCCATTCGGGTATAATCGGTTTTGGGTTAATCTCGAGTTCGGGTTTTTTCGGATTCGGGTCAAATCAGTTCGGGTTTTTTCGGATTCGGGTCAAATCAGTTCGGGTCAAACATGTCTCGGGTATAAAACTTTTTATTGTTTTCTCGGGTCGGTTCGGAGTCGGGCGGGTCGGGCGGGTTTTTCTGATCGGGTCAAGAAAACAATAAAAAGTAATCAATTTGAAGAGGAATTGAGGACATGGTTTCGGTTGGTTTGGTTGTGGGAAATTTTGGCTTCTTGGAATGAAATTGATATGGGAAGGTCATCTTATCAAATATGACATGCTGAGCAACATAAATTCGATGGAACGTGAAACCATTGGTATCCCCTATGTTGGGAACTATATCCGACTATGACAGAAGGAGAGGACCAAAACTCTAACTTATTGGTTGTATATGGATGAAGACATGGGTAGCAATTAAAGACACCCGAAGGATTTAAGAAAAGAGTAGTTTGGGGATTTTCCATAAAGGCTCTCAAGGGGTGATGAATAGCGTAAAGTAGGAATTAAGGTGTGATTGTGGTGGAAGATATTTGAGTGGATGGCATGTTCCCAAAAAAAAAGTGATTGAGAGTTTGGCATAAGAGAGCAAGGTTAAACCTTTTTCCACTATATTTCTAGACGTCTTTCAACAACACCATTTTGAGACTGTGTTTGAGAATAAGAAACCCGATGGAAAATCCCTTGAGTGATAAGATATGGGGAGACCTATATTCACCACCCAATCAGATTGAAATTGTTTAAATTTAGTGTTGAATTGGGTCTCAACCATTTTATGGAAGAGATAAAAAGAGTGAAGGACTTGTGATTTTTTATGCAAGATGAATATACAAACAAATTTCATACAATCATCTAAGAAAATTGAGAATTATTTATTTCCATTAAATGAGGGAATAGGGATAGGAATATTTTATCTATACGAATATTTTCTAATATAATTTTTTATCTATATGAATAAATATTTTTTAATATAATAATTTTTTATAAAAATATATGATAAATTTTACTATAAACTATATTTTTTTATAAGAATCCATGTTCTACATTTTAACTGCTTCAATAAATTAATTTTTATTTTTAAATAAAAATTATAATAATATCAACCTATACATAAAATATTCAACCTATAGATCGAATTATATAGATATAATTAATCTAACTCGAAGCCTTATGGTAAATTTGTTATTTTCAATCAATATATAGTTTTGTTTATATTTCTCCCCGTAAAATATATAAAAATTTTAAAATTATAGTGACATTACCTGAACACCAGTTCTATAGATGTATTCTTAACAAATTAGAGCTAAACTAGTTGTCCTCGTCGTGCCCTACACGACTATGACTCGATATTTTTTAGATTTACTATAAAAAAGATATTAATAAATAAAAATATAATATAAATAATAATTGTGAATTGGTGATTTATATAAATTGTAAAAAAAAGCATAATTCTAAATTAAAGATTTTGATAGAAAAAATAAAAATAATGGGACATTTAATATGGATTAGCAAATAAAATTGACTTGACATGTATGTATATTATCAAAAAAACATTACCGGGAAATTATAATTGAAAATTACAATTTTAATTGGCTAGATCTGTGTGTAAATTATCAAAAAACCAAAATTGAAAATTCAAAGATATATCCTAATTGAAATTTAAAGATTTGACAATAAAAAGATTCGATCCTATCTAAATCTCATAATGGGAAAAAAATATAGATTAACAAAAAAAATTGACTTGATTTGTACATAGATTGTAAAACCGTAACATATTTTTTGTATATATTTATTAAGATTCATTTTTTTAATACCGCAACTCATATTGGAAAAGTCAAAACAATGATAAGGTTTTTAGAAAATATGTTAATTGTTAAATTTTTTTTCAATTTATTCGTTATGTACATATGGTCATATGGATCAATATCAATTTATTATTAATTTTTTAATTTAAAAATATTATAGGATAAGATGTCGGTCTATATTTATGTGAGTTTTTTTAGATTATATTGGAGAGTTGTTAAGATCATGAAGATATGTTAAAATCTTATCCTATAAAATATATAAAAAAATATTTTTATGTCAATTTCATGGAAATTAATTTTTACGAATTAGTTTTTATTTTGCTACAAAATAGGTTAATTGTTAATTTTGTTGTTCAATATATTCGTTATATACTTACATATATGATCATATCATATATATGGATCATTAACAATCTATTATTAATTTTGTAGTTTAAAAATATTATAGGATAAGATCTCGGTATATATTTATAGGAGTTTTTTTGGTAGATTATATTGGAGAGTTGTTAGGATCATAAAGATATGGTAAAAAATATTTTTATATGTAAATTTCTCGAAATATGTAACTTAATTTTTAAAAAAACATTATTGTAATCCAATATAAAAAAATTAAAAAATTGATTGAGATTTGTAGATTATGTGGCAATATGATGTGTACATAACATATGAGTGACATGAAAATTTTTTGACATGTGAACTATGACATGTAATATTTATAAAGACGTCTAAATTATAAGAAAATAACACGTGTAAAAATTTGAGGTGGCTTAATATAGGATTAACATGTGGCGAAATCCTAGGTGGCGTAATGAGAAGGCTTCAAACCTTATTGCTTATATATATATATATATATATATATATATATATATATATATATATATGTATGTATGTATAGTAGATTGAACCAAATAACCTTGACAAAGAACGCAAAAAGATGTACTAAAGCTAAATTTAAATTTCATTATTTAAAGTTTGAGATTGAAAGATCCAGTTCTATAGATCTATTTTTTTTATGAAATTTTAGATAAAAAGATAAATTTTACCTACTTCAAATATGTTACTGTTTACAAAGTGCTAGACTATTTGGTGTGTAGTGTTTTGCTAATTTGGTATGTATGTACAGAAATTTGGATCAGAGTGCCATCTCCCCAAATCAATGTCGTGTTTATCAAACATATAAAATTTCTACATTGTCTTCTTCTTATTGGAGTACATTACTACAATACAACGACCATACATACATCCGTTCAAAATAAAGTATATTACAATAAGAAATTTCTACATTACGTTACAATACATTGTCAGAGTGCCATCTCCCCAAATCAATGCGAGTGTTTATCAAACATACGAAATTTCTACATTAATACAATACAATTAATACAACCATCATACATACATCCCTTCAAAATAAAGGTCTTGAGTCTTGATCGAGTCTTGACCATGAAAAATATAATGTATTGTATAGCATTAGTACGCCTAGTATATAACAAGGCCTAATTAAACCATGGAGCTCACGTCTTGGGTAGGTGGTACAGGAGGCAGCGGGGGCGAAACCGGGGTGTCGGAGGAGGCAGGCGGCAGGGAGGGCGATGTTTGGGCGGCGCAAAGAGACAAATACATGTCGCAAAGGAAGATGAGAAGGAGGGCCAAGAAAAGGACCAAAACCTTGTAGTAGTTGTGATGATAATGAGAAGATGTAGTAGGAGTCGCGTGGAGAAATCCTTTGGAGAAAGAAGTGCAGATGACCCCGGCAAGGAGGCAACGCAACCAACCAGAACAACTAGGGACAAACATGAGTAGGCCAATCATGGCGCAGCCTTCGCTCACTAGGAAGAGTAAAGCCAAAAGAACCGAGGTGCCGCAGGTGTCGTCGAGTGCTCCTCCTAACCCAGCTTCTACTTGGGGCCTCAGGAGGACCAAGAAAGGCCAGATCATCAGCGCGAACCCAGCAACGCGCATGAAGTTGGTGCTAATATTAATGCTGCGGGTATAGGTAGGCGTCGACGTCGAGGGCTCCGGCTCCGACGACTCTGGCTCGGTGGTTGCATCATCATCATCCTTATCCCACGAGAATCCAAATGCGACAACTCCCAAAGAGACCATAACAAGGTTCACAGAGAGTAGGATCGTTCCCGTGAAGCACTCTGGATTTGCAACCTCCACGATTTGGGTGCACAACATCGCATAGCAAGCCGACCAACACGCCATGGAAGCCGCTAGAACCACATCGCTCGCTCCAATTCTCCTCATTCTCAATGTCGTATGACTAATCAAACCCTAATCCTCCTAATTTTGATTAATCAAACCCTAATCCTCCTAATTAATGTGCGTGTATGGCATTGGTGTGTATACTACCTACTCCGTATATATATAGCCTTTTCTAACCCTAATCCTAATCTTATTTTTGGATATACATTAGATACGGCATACATATATAACATAATCTTATTTTTGGATATTCATTAGATACGGCATATATAATTCGATCTATTAGATACGGCATACATGTCCTTCCTTTTCTTGCTAAATAAAAATCTAAAAATGAAAAGTAATTGATAAGATTTATAATCTTTAAACGCAATCTTTTAATTATATCAACAATATATTTTCCTAACTAACTATGAATTACTCACTAGAATTATTTAAAACGTTTCTTAATATAATTTTCTTTTAAATTGTTCCCTAATTATATACTTCGTATTAATTAACAAATCAAACAACACTATTTTTCTCTTATATAATAATGAATCAAACTACACTATTACTTTTAAACTAGTGTAATTTCCATAAATTTACGGGTAGTTTTAAAAATTATACTATATAATATATTATAATAAATTAAAGAGAAAAAACAAAGATAATGTATATTTTAATAATTATTCTATTATTATAATTATTAATGATATTTAGATAAAATTTAACGTTTTTTTTTGTTTTCTAAGCTTTAAGATAAAACTAAATAAACATGAAAAATATTTTTTCTAAATTAAACCTTCTACATTCACTTTTAAGTATAATAAATAAAAATAAATAAATAAATAAATAAAATGAAAAAAAATGATTGGTTCTTAAAGTGTCATGTAGCACAAATTTTATATGTATTAATTTAGATATAGATAGAAATTTATATCGATAATCTTTTTTGAACAATCCGATAAAAATATTTTAGCATAATCTTAAGATAGCATATGTACTAGTTGTACCCGTCGTACCATGTACGACTACGATTCAGTATTCTAAAGACATTATAAATAGAATATTAATAAATAAAAATATAATAGAAATATATTTTAATGTATATAAAATATTTAATTAATTTAATTTAAGATAGGACCAAACTCATTTTGTGGTTCGATAAAGTAAAGATTAGATAAGATTACGTATTCTATTGTTTATATTTTATTACTTTTCATGTACATAAATTTAGAGATTATCAAATATTTCAATATATTATTAAATATTTTATTATCTATTTTTATTAATTTTAAACATTATAAATATTTATCGTTATTTTTATTGTAAACAAAAATTAATATATATCTATAAATAAAATCATCAAAATATATACGTTAAAAAATTTATATTTGTTTTAAAATAATCAAAATATTTTATCTTTAATTTTAAATACTTATATAAGGAAACTTTCAAAAGATATTGTTATACTAAATAGATATTTGTTTGATGTTATAGATACATTTAAATAGTTCATAAAGAATTTAATAGAAAGAAGTTATAATAATCAAAGTAAAAATTAATTTTTTAGATATGTGGTGGGGCCAGAGTCGTTCTGGTAGCTCGAAAAGGTATAGCTTTAATATATAGTTATAGATTTTATTTAAGATAAATGTTTTACATAAATAGATAAAAAAAAAATAAAGATAAAATAATTTTCTTTAATTTTAAATAAAATTCGAATTTAATTTTTTCATATAAATAGATTGAAATTTAATTGAAAAAATTAATATGTCTATCTTAATATATAATATCTAATCTTCTATAATTTATTTTAATTTTAGATAAAATCTTTTAGATCTATCCTAATTCCCTAATATATAATAGATAACATTTTTATTTTAGATATAATTTTTCCTGAATTAATTTATCCTATTTCTATATTATCCTCAAATAATATCAACATATATAAATTTCCAAAATAAAAATGATCCTATGTGGCGAAATCCTAGGTGGCTTAATGTGGGAACGACACGTAAGAAAATCCAAGGTGGCGCAACGTGGTGGCCTTATTCCTTGCGTCTTTTATATATACTAGTATATATTCCCGTACCTTGTACGGGTTTTTTTAAATAAAATATTAATAATAAAATATTTTCAAACATATTTATTATTCGAGAAAAATAATAAATAAATTTTTTTGTTATGATCTGCGTACAAAGATAAGACAATTATCATATAACTAATCAAGATCTTTTCATGTAAAGTAACAAACGATTGGATTATAATAATAACCAAATTGGCAAGGAGAATGCTAGTAATATACGGTTACAAAAATAATTATTCAATTGAGATATCTTAGTTAAAAAACAATTCTATCTAAAAATAAAATAAATATTCTAGAATTTGTACGATAGCATAAAAAATATACTAATGATTTTCCTATCTATCATATGCAAAAATAAAAGATTGTTTAATAATGAGATTTTCTATCCTATATTCTAAAAACATGGATAAGAATTTATCATATCCAAAAATAAAAAATTATTTTTTAAAAAAAGGGTGGTGTTGTCTAATCTAAAAGTGACATGTGTCGTTTAATAATTTTTTTAACCTCCACTTTAGGTTATAATTATGATATTGATATTGATATTGATTCAAAAAGAATATTAAGGAAAAGTTAACGTGATTTTTTTTTATCAAAAGTCAATTTAGGCAAGTAATTATCTAGATTGAAAGTTCTATTTTTTCTCAAAATTTTATTTAAGATAAATCCTTTACATAAATAGATAAAAAAAATAAAGATAAAATAATTTTCTTTAATTTTAAATAAAATTCGAATTTAATTTTTTTTTCATATAAATAGATAGATATTAATAAAGATAAAATAATTTTCTTTAATTTTAAATATAAATTCGAATTTAATTTTTTTTCCATATAAATAGATAGAAATTTAATTGGAGAAACTAAATTAATATCTATCTTAATATATAATATCTTATGTTCTATAATTTATTTGTTTTAATTTTAGATAAAATTTTAGATCTATATATCCTAATTCCTAATATATAATAGATAACATCTTTATTATAGATAGAATCGCTCATGGATTAATTTATCCTATTTCTATATTATCCTAAAATAATAGCAATATATATATATAAATTTCTAAAATAAAAAATCTTATGTGGCGAAATCCTAGGTGGCTTAACGTGGGAACGACACGTAGGAAAATCCTAGGTGGCGCAATGTGGTGGCCTTATTCCTTGCGTCTTTTATATATATACATAGATACATAGATTAGGGTAGATTGTTCCCTAATTAATTATCGGTTTTTCTAGTGTGTTAGGTTTCTCTAATTAGAGATTAATTTGTTTAAAGGTAAATAATAATTACTAATTTAGGTGGTTTTAAAGAGAGATTATATCCTTCCAAAAGTACTCAAATATTTACCTTAATTATATTATTCACTCCCTCATTCATACGAACTTCTCTCCAAATCAAATACAAGATATTCCTCAAATTTACGATTTTCTACCTTCTCTTCTCATTATTTACAATTTATTCCCACCATTAAACCCATAAATCTATATTGTAAGTTACATAGTCATACTCATATTCTTCTCTTGCTTTAAAAAAATACTGAATATGGATGATGTCCAAGAAAGCAATTCAAAATTCCCTTTTAATTTGAATCTGCCATTTGAAGATGAGATGATAGAAAAAAAGCAATTAATTGTGGATCAATTAGCTTCTCCACCTTTGCAAGGGAATATCCGAACTTCAAGGGGTGATATTGTATAATTACACGTATAATTACATGGTGACAGATGAAGAATAATAATTTTCCTAGTTTAAGATGCTAATAGTGACCAATACATATGATTTAACAATATTTTTCACTTAAACAAAATTAAGTATCTTCTTAAGGAAAAAGAAGAATAAGAGTATGAGTATGTAACTTACAGTATAGATCTATGAGGTTTAATGGTGGGAATAAATTGTAAATAATGAGAAGAGTAGGTAGCTAATCGTAAATTTAAGAAATATCTTTTATTTGATTAGAGAGAAGTTCCCGTAAAAAGGGGAGAGTGATATAATTAAGGTAGAAGATATTTGCTTACTTTTGGAAGGAGATAATCTCTCTTTAAAACCACCTAAATTAGTAATTATTATTTACCTTTAAATAAATTAATCTCTAATTAGAGAAAACTAATGATTGCTAGTGTGTGCACTAGAAAAACCGATTAATTATATCAAAAATATATTTTCATACACTACTTTTAAATTGTTCCGAGCAACACGCATAACAAATCAAACTACACTATTACTCACTAGAATTATTTAAAACGTTTCTTAATTTATATTTGGATGGTTGAGATTTATCCAAATTTACGGATAGAGTTTTTATTAAAACATGGTAACTAAACCCATATAATACCCCAACGATTTCCCGAAAACAAATACTCAACGATTTAACAAACAAACAAACAAACGATCCGTACTATCAACATCAAACCAACTCCATTAACATAACTTAAACAAAAAGGACCTCCCATCACCCCAAGAGAGTCGTCGATTAATGTAGACCATAAAATGGACAGGGCATATATAAGGGCTTCATTCTCTTGGTTTTAAATACTTATTTAATCAATTATACTTCCTTTACATAATACTGTCTCCTATATTAATAGATTATACTAGTTGATGACCAGCAGTAATCCTCTATTCCAAAATCTTATTCCACTTTAGTGTTTCAATTAGCTATATAAATATTAAATTAATGTTAAAAAAAATTTAAAAATTATATTTGTATTTAAAACAACTATATGTATATGCGTTCAAATTTTTAACTTAAAAATCATATTATACAATTTTTAAAAATTAAAAGGGTAATATTTTGTACGAAAATCATTCTCTTAATTAGTAAAAATTTTATAATAAGATTTTTAAGATAAAAATTTGTACACATATGCATATAGATGTTTATAATAGAAATATAAATTTTAAAATTTTTTTAACATTAATTTAATATTTATATAGCTAATTGTAACATGGAAGTGGAACACACTTATGGAATAGAGGATTAGCGTTGGTTGATGACTCGGCCTTGCCGGAAACTCTTTAAATAAAAATTGAAATATATTAATTCAAATATGCTATACGTATCATAATTTATATAATAAAAAATAATATGACAAATAATTAAATTAAATTTTACATATCTGCAAATTATTTTAATTATGATAATAACTTTATTAGCAAAATGTATGCAAATATTAACTTAGGATGAGTAGGGTTTCGGTGTAAATATCTCTTAGGGTGAAAATTAAGAACAAATTGGGACCGTTGGATAAGGAGTGTGGATGGATGAGATTAGATTAGATAAAGTATAATAAAAGGCTTATCTATGGCACACAGAGTGTAATTTTAAAAAAAAATATCATAATGTTTCAAAAATACCCTCTTTTCTCCCATAAATCATTTCTCCTTCCCCTTTCAAATTTGTTCACGCACCACCATGAACGACGACAAACTCGGGGAGAAAGAATTCTTCACTGCTAGCATTGGGAGTTTAGGACGGAACGACGGGATCGGGAGAAAGAAATCAAATTCTTCACCACCGACATATCTTCTCTGCCTCATCAAAGTGTAAAAATTCCTCTCCAAAATTGATTGATTTGAGCGTGTCCTTATCAATTGAATGTTGTTCCCTAATGTCTTCATGTCAATTGTGGTTCTTATTTTGTACAATTAGTGGAATGTTAGTTCATTGTGTTGATTGTGCACACTTTTGGAGATGTTGATTCCTTGATACACTTCATCCTTAATGATATGGGGAACAAACTCAAACCTTCCCATGTTTTGGGGGTTAGGGTTAGGGTAAAGCTTTGGCAATAGAGGAAGAGCTGACGAGTCGAGCCGGCGATAGCGGAAGGAGTGCTCATTATACCACCGGGATCGAGAGGTGTTTAAGCGTCTTGTTAATGTGGTACCTAGTTGTTCTTCAATTGTTGTAAGCCGAAATAAGGAAATGATTTCGGAGATCGAAGTGATGTCTATCAGTTATTTTATCATACTTGTTGTTGTGTCATCGTCTGTTGCAATGGATTAAATTATAGTATCAACCATGAATTTGATCTTATTTTAGATGCCCATATGATCAATGCTTTATTTTGGAAAACTGTTTTGGTGTGATTGGACTTTTCTTGGTGGGTTTTTTGGCGTTACTTACTTATTCTACTGATTTTACTGAACAGAAATGGGTGAGGATGCAAAGACTATCGTTCTAGAGTTAGTGCTGAAGAAGCAAAAGAGGGAGGAGGAATGGGCTTTGGTGAAGAAGCAAGAGCTTGATGGGAAGAAGAAGAAGAATGCTAAAAACAGGAAGCTTATTTGCAGCAGAGCTAAGTAGTATGCACATGAGTATTCAGAGGCGGTATGGTTGTTCTTGGATAACCTCTAGTACTTTAAAGTTGATGATTGAGTTTCTAATATTTAATTTTGCAGGAGAAGGAAACAATCCGCTTGAAAAGAGAAGCCAAGTTGAGGGGAGCTTCTATGTTAAACCAGAGGCTAAACTTCTTTTCATTGTCAAGATTAGAGGGTAAGTGATCTTATGATTTGAACTTGTATACTAGTCCTTGACACTGTTTGGTTGTGATCTTATGATTTGAACTTGTATACTAGTCCTTGACATTGTTTGGTTGTTAATTTTCACTTTTAAAGCCTATTAGCTCAAATGGTAGAGCGATGTGTATGTGCACATAAATGTGGGTTCAAGTCTCACATAGGCTAATTCTATAAATGCTTTATATATTTTGGTTCATTATAACTCTTCTTTCGGTTCATGATTTTGTAAGCTTGGGTTCATAATAGTTCATCTTACAGTTCATGTCTTTTAAGTCATTCTAGTTTTAATTTTGGTTCATGACATTTGTTCTTTTGGTTCATAGTACATTAAAGTTTGGTTCATAATAGTTCATCTTACAATTCATGTCTTTTAAGCCATACATACTAGTTGTAATTTTGGTTCATGACATTAGTTCTTTTGGTTCATAGTACATTAAAGTTTGGTTCATGCGTTTTTAAGTGTACTTGTTATTTCAATTTATACTTGTAGGTTGATTGAATACTAACTATGATTTTAAATTACATTGCTATTACAATAGTTAATTGGAAGCAGTGGAAATCACTACAGGTGCTACACAATGAAAGGGTCCATTTGTAAAACAATGTAAAAGATTGATCCTTGATTGATTATTACATATGGTGCATTTTGTTGAATGTATAGGCTCATTTTACTCAATGGATTAAACGTCTTTTCAATGACATTACATGTGCCAGCATTTCATTATCTCATCTCACTCACAAATAAAATGAATATCTAATGGTTTTTGTTCGATGTTGATCTTTCGGTGAAAATAAATGACATAATTTGTCACGTTAACTTAAATTGTGCATTTTACAAAGATGGGTAAAAACATTTTAGACTTTGAAATATGTTTTACGAGTATTAATTACACGATTCATAGTATTCAACATGCAGGTTCATAGTGTTCAACATGAAGGTTCATAGTGTTCAACACGAAGGTGCATGAATTTTAAATAATTAGTTTATTTAACATAAAATGCATAAAATTTGTAAAGAAGGCATTCGGCTCATTGGGTTAGACGTGAAGTCTAAAACAACCTTAAAAGCAATTACAATGTAGCAAAGTGTTTTTTCAAACACAAAGTAACATAAAAAATATACAACTTAATCCCCAAAACACATAACAACTACTAAAAAGACAATTAGAGAACTGGAACTTCAATGTTTAATCTTGGGAATGAAATACGAACAATCTTATGATAAGTGAAGAATGTAGGCATCACTAGCTTCATCATGATCATCTAATGAAACTCCATCAACATTCTCATCATTATCAAGACCCTTCAATAAAGTTCCATTAATACTAGCATCATTATTCGAATGACACAAGTTAGGGTGACCAGAACTTGATGAACAACCTACAATAAAAAAAAATTAAGCTAATTTATAAGCAACATGGAACACATAATGGACAATAAAAATGTGAAAAAAAACTGTTTTACTTTTGGTTCGCAAATATTGTCATTATGGTTCATAATGTTACAATATAAGGTTCATTGAAAATCACAATGCGGTTCATGTAAAAAACAAAAAGGAAATTCACTAAAGAGTTTACGGTTTATCAACAAAATTCAGCCTATGAATGTGCAACAAACAACTAATAGTCGTAAGTTCATCCAATATTCAAGCAATCAAGAAAGATTTTGGGTTTTTAGGAGAAAAAAAAGATTTAGGCATTTTATCAAACACTTGGTGGACAATCAAACAAGCATACAAAATCAACCTCTATTTCTAATCAAATCCTTCACATTGCAATTCATATAAATCTTTATTTTGCAATCTCTATCAATTCTATAGCTCTTTTCAACAAACTCCATGAACAAAGATGAAAAATCATACAAAAATCCATGAAACCCATGAACATAGATTGAAAACCTAAATCAACGAAAATCATACCTAAATCCATTAATAAAGAGCGAATTGAAGGTGGATTTTGATCAAGAGCACAAGGGAGATCAAGAGCAAATTGTAGATTGAAGAGCATAAGTGAGATCGAAGAGCACACACAAAGTCGATATAGAACGAACGTACGTAGAGTGCAAAATTGGGCTGCAAGTTAAAATTGAATATAAAATACAATAAAATGACAAAAACACCCCTCCATCTTTAAAAAAAGGGGAAGCGCGTGGCACCATCTAGGTCCTTAATCTCAAAAAATCAATGGCTGAGAATTGTTCTCATTTTATAGGATAAGAGCAATTCTCATTTGATCCCCATTCTATTCTTAAAATACTACTTGTAATATTTGTGTAATAATCATAAAAAAGTTGACACTCTTAGCTCGTAGGGTTGACTCGAATTCGCACAAAAAACGCAATAAATTGACTCAATCAACCCGTAAATTTTAACGACATGAACTCGTACTGAACTCGACCCTGAAATCACTGAACTAAACTCAATTAAACTGACCCAATTAACCGGTTTAACATTAAGGGTTCAATAATTTTTATTTATTTATTAAGGGATCCGTAATATAAAAAATAAACATACTTATGAATAGAAATTTAATATTTTATTTCTTAACAACATTTAGGGTCTTAATATATTTTTTTTATCTTTTAACAAGGCTTGAGCTCCAAGCATAAAATTTATATCTATATAATGATATAATTTTAAATAATAAATTTTGTTATGTTGATATATTTTATTTTGAAAAAATATATAATTTTATGTGTAATTTATTCTATATATACCATAAAAACTCTTCATGGTCATTCAATATTAACGTGTTTAGTCTTGGCCTCCTTCGGATCAAAACAACGAATTTTCCTTGATCTAATATTCTTATAGTAATTTTATGCATAATAATTTTTTTATCTTTTAACGAGACTCATGTTTCAAGTATATAATTTTTTTATCTATATGTTGATAAAATATGGGCATAATCTTAAAGATTTTTTTATAAATTACATAATTTTATTATGATATTATATATAAGTGTTTTAAATTTTATATTAATATCATAATATTGTATAATCTTTAGTAAAATTATCTCGTGAATATCACGGGGATTCAACTAGTTTAATTAAATTTAGAAATAACTAAATGAATTGATACATGGATATTTACGCAGCATTTGTAGCAGCCCATACCATAGAGGATCCAAATTGTCCAACAATGGTTGGAAGATCATAGAAAATCATCTTCAATTAGATTCAGGAGTGTGTTTGGAAGAAACTTAAGGGATGGAAAGCTAGTTCTCTCAGAAGGCAGGGAATCTATCTATGCTATGTCTTGCTTTATGTTCGCGGTTTTGTTATGTAGGGAAATTGAACAGTTGATGTGTAACTTTTTTCAAAATTTAAGCTTTCTCAGTTGTTCGGTTTTTATTTGTTCGGACGCTTTTTCTTAGGGAAAATTGCATTCAACCACCCTTTATTTTACACTTGTTGTAATTAACCACCCTTTATATTTTTTTCTACACTTAACCACCCTTATTTGTAAATATGTGCATTTAGCCACCCATTTTGATGAAAAACGTTATTTTCTTCGTTAATTAAAGTAAATATAATCTCGATTGCACCGTGGATCGTCTCAAAGCTCGCCTTGTGGCGAAAGGGTTTCATCAACACTCGGGATGTGATTATCACGAGACTTTTAGTCCGGTTATCAAACTGGTTACCGTCCGTACCATTCTCTCCATTGCCGTTTCTAAAGGATGGACCCTTAATCAGCTTGATGTCAACAACGCGTTCCTACAAGGAACGTTGTATGAAGACGTTTATATGGTCCAACCACCAGGCTTTGTTAGCACCACGCAACCCAACCATGTTTGCAAACTTCACAAAGCCCTTTACGGCTTAAAACAGGCCCCTCGGGCGTAGTATAATGAACTTCGAGCCTACCTCCTTCAACTCGGGTTTGTCACCTCCATTGCTGACGCTTCTCTTTTCATCTACCGGCGTCATGACGTCACCATTTTTCTTCTAGTCTACGTTGATGATGTCATCATCATCGGCGACTCCACTCCTGCTATCACCACCATGATATCCAAATTGTCTACAAAATTCTCGTTAAAAGATCTAGGCTCCTTGTCCTATTTTCTTGGCGTTGAAGTCATTCCTACACCCAAAGGCATGTTTCTCTCTCAAAATAAATACATCCTAGATGTCCTCGAAAATGCTGGAATGTCACAAGCCAAACCCATCTCTACTCCAATTTCGGCTACTGATGTTCTTCGAAAGGACTCGGGTGCCATTCTTCCAAGCCCCACCGATTACCGTACCCTTATTGGTTCCCTTCAATATCTCGGCCTTACAAGGCCGGATGTTGCCTTCACTGTCAATCACCTCTCCCAATACATGCAATCCCCAACAAGTGATCATTGGAGTGCCCTCAAAAGAGTCCTTCGTTATCTTATTGGCACGTTAGATCATGGCATCTTTCTCTCTGCCTCGTCTACGCCAAACATCCATGGTTTTTCTGATTCCGATTGGGCCGGGGACAAAGATGATTACATATCCACAACCGGCTACATTCTATATTATGGTTCCTCTCCCATTTCATGGAGTTCTAGGAAACAAAAGACCATTGATCGCTCCTCTACTGAGGCCGAGTATAAGGCGCTGGCTGACACCTCATCGGAATTACTTTGGGTTCTATCCTTGCTTCAAGAGCTTGGAGTTCACCTAACCATACTGATGGTGCGCAAAATAACCGCTAAATAATCGGGGATGAATTAATAATATAATAATAAAGATGTCGCGTTGTATGCACGTGTATGATGAACGAGCTTTGCCCACAAAAATAAAGTATGTGCGCGTGTGTGATGACTCACCTAAATCTACAAAACTAATGTCAAATAAATGCATTTGATGAATGCAGACTTCACGTGGGTTATGTGCATATAATTAAGCAAGCATGTCAACAATTTGATAAGCATATAATTGGCGTCCCACATCGGCCATTTGAGGGCAAACAAGCAGCTCCCCAATCTTATATATAGAGGAGGGGTGAGTCCAAATAAGAGGTCGAAAACCCTTCTAGCTCGAGAACTATCTCGTTTGCCAAGCTCGACGTATTTGATCTCCGAGTGAGATCGCGCTATAAACGGTATAAAGTCTAAAGGCTTTATTCGTAAAGAGCACAAAAACAATCGGCTGAGGGGTGGGGAGGAGGAATAATCCACGTACGAAAACCGTTCGATTGTACGAATCCCGAGAGTTAGTGTTTATTTAATTCCCGTTTATAGCGCGTGTTATTTCGGGTTTCATCACTGGCGCCGTCTGTGGGAACCTCCTCTCCCTATCCGACCTAACTCTCGGATAATCACGTAAGTGCGTCCTCTCCCCTCTTTAGTTAGCCCTGCTCTTTCGTGCCGCGCCACGGGGTTCGCCCCTGGCGTGCGCTGGCGAGGCCGCCATATACGTACGGCGCCACGGGGTTCGCCCCTGGCGTGCGCTGGCAAGGCCGCCATATTCGTGCGGCGCCACGGGGTTCGCCCCTGGCGTGCGCTGGCGAGGCTGCCATATTCGTGTGGTGCCACGGGGTTCGCCCCTGGCAAGGCCGCCATCTTTGTGTGGCACCACGGGGTTGTCGTTGAACCTCGTTTTACGTGGAACCGCCGAGCTTCCCGCTCGGGGTTGCCGTCGAACCTCATTTTACGCGGGACCGCCGAGCTTCTCGCTCGGGGTTGCCGTCAAACCTCGTTTTACGCGGAACCGCCGAGCTTCCCGCTCGGGGTTGCCGTCGAACCTCGTTTTACGCGGGACCACCGAGCTTCCCGCTCGGGGTTGCCGTCAAACCTCGTTTTACGCGGAACCGCCGAGCTTCCCGCTCGGGGTTGCCGTCAAACCTCGTTTTACGCGGGACCGCCGAGCTTCCCGCTCGGGGTTGCCGTCGAACCTCGTTTTACGCGGAACCGCCGAGCTTCCCGCTCGGGGTTGCCGTCGAACCTCGTTTTACGCGGGACCGCCGAGCTTCCCGCTCGGGGTTGCCGTAAAACCTTGTTTTACGCGGAACCGCCGAGCTTCCCGCTCGGGGTTACCGTCGAACCTCGTTTTATGCGGAACCGCTGAGCTTCCCGCTCGGGGTTGCCGTCGAACCTCATTTTATGCGGGACCGCCGAGCTTTCCGCTTGGGTTGCCGTCGAACGAAAAGTGAGCTAATCCACCCCTCGCTTCCCGCTTGGGGTTGGAGATTCTCGGAAAGTGCGCTAATCCACCCATCGCTTCCCGCTTAGGTTGGAAACTCTCTATGGACGAGGTCCAGATTCTCTATGGACGAGGTCCAAACTCTCTTCGGACAAGGTCCAAAATCTCTTCAGACGAGGTCCAAACTCTCTTCGGACGAGGTCCAGACTCTCTTCGGACGAGGTCCAGACTCTCTTCGGACGAGGTCCAGACTCTCTTCGGACGAGGTTCAGACTCTCTATGGACGAGGTCCAGACTCTCTATGGACGAGGTCCAGACTCTCTATGGACGAGGTCCAGACTCTCTATGGACGAGGTCCAGACTCTCTATGGACGAGGTCCAGACTCTCTAAGGACGAGGTCCAGATTCTCTTCGGACGAGGTCCAGACTCTCTTCGGACGAGGTCCAGACTCTCTTCGGACGAGGTCCACACTCTCTTCGGACGAGGTCCAAACTCTCTTCGGACGAGGTCCAGATTCTCTATGGACGAGGTCCAGATTCTCTACGGATGAGGTCCCAAATCTCGAAAAGCGTGCGCAACCCGAGCAAGGCTCGGGGTTGGCGACAACTCTCTTGGGGACGAGGTCCCAAATCTCGAAAAGCATGCGCAACCCGAGCAAGGCTCGGGTTTGGCGACAACTCTCTTGGGGACGAGGTCCCAAATCTCGAAAAGCGTGCGCAACCCGAGCAAGGCTCGGGGTTGGCGACAACTCTCTTGGGGACGAGGTCCCAAATCTCGAAAAGCGTGCGCAACCCGAGCAAGGCTCGGGTTTGGTGACAACTCTCTTGGGGACGAGGTCCCAAATCTCGAAAAGCGTGCGCAACCGAGCAAGGCTCGGGTTTGGCGACAACTCTCTTGGGGACGAGGTTCCAAATCTCGAAAAGCGTGCGCAACCCGAGCAAGGCTCGGGGTTGGCGACAACTCTCAAAAGGACGAGGTCCTAACTCTCTAAGCGAACGAGGCTTGCTAACTCTCAAAGGACGAGGTCCTAACTCTCTAAGCGAACGAGGTTCGCTAACTTTCTTGGGGGCGAGGTCCCAACTCTCGAAAGGTACGTGCAAACCGAGGGAAGTTCGGGGTTGGCGCCAATTCTCAATTTGAAAGGGTGAGGCCCTAATTTCATTCTGCGAAGTGTGCGTACTCCACCTGCTCTGGTGTTTGGATCTCGATACTCAAACCTGAAAATCGATAGGCATTCGCACCTGTTTGTTGTCTCGTTGTCCTCGTGGAACGAGGACACCGAGCCAAGGGGTTGTGATGGTGTGCAAAATAACCGCTAAATAATCGGGGATGAATTAATAATATAATAATAAAGATGTTGCGTTGTATGCACGTGTATGATGAACGAGCTTTGCCCACAAAAATAAAATATGTGCGCGTGTGTGATGACTCACCTAAATCTACAAAACTAATGTCAAATAAATGCATTTGATGAATGCAGACTTCACGTGGGTTATGTGCATATAATTAAGCAAGCATGTCAACAATTTGATAAGCATATAATTGGCGTCCCACATCGGCCATTTGAGGGCAAACAAGCAGCTCCCCAATCTTATATATAGAGGAGGGGTGAGTCCAAATAAGAGGTCGAAAACCCTTCTGGCTCGAGAACTATCTCGTTTGCCAAGCTCGACGTGTTTGATCTCCGAGTGAGATCGCGCTATAAACGGTATAAAGTCTAAAGGCTTTATTCGTAAAGAGCACAAAAACAATCGGCTGAGGGGTGGGGGGGAGGAATAATCCACGTACGAAAACCGTTCGGTTGTACGAATCCCGAGAGTTAGTGTTTATTTAATTCCCGTTTATAGCGCGTGTTATTTCGGGTTTCATCACATACAACCGGTTCTTTATTGTGATAATCAAGGAGCTCTACATCTAAGTGCCAATCCTGTTTTTCATTCTAGGATGAAACATGTAGCTCTTGCCTTCCATTTCATTCGAGAACAAGTTCAAAGTCACAAACTCAGGGTTGCATGTGTTTCCACCGAAGAACAAGTTGCGGATGTGCTTACAAAACCGCTTTCAAAACCAAGATTCAACTACATTCTTTCCAAGCTCGGCTTAGCAAGAAGACCGTTAATCTTGCAGGGGGATATTAATAATAAAACATAATACTAGTTTATTTGTGTATTAGGAGCCTTTTTATATTATGGATAGAATTTGTCAAATTTATATTCTAAGATTATGGCTCTAATCATGTAACTATTCTAGGATAGTTTTTCCTTGATTGACTCCCTACAATATTCTATGTAAACTCCTATTTAAAGATTTCTTCTTCATCAATAATAATATATCATCTTTTGACAAAATACACTCTCTCTATAGATTTATTTGGCCAAATTTTAATTGAATTCATTATTTCATTGGTCTGGAATACCAAATATGCTCTTAACACACTTTGAAGCCTTAACATTACGTACTTCATTAATTTTTCTTCTAAATTAATCTTTTCTACAGTGTAAAAAAAGTGTGATTTTTTAATTGTGAAATTCTAGTTTTATTATTTGATCATTCTATGGGTAAGTTTTTAACTAGTTTTAATATTGGATGTGAAATTTATACCTTTTATTTTAGCGTGCTTTGATATCATGATACTTTAATTCGATATTGTAGAGTCTAATATAGATCATGCATCTAGAATTTTTGTTGATCTTCTGAAGTATTAACAATGATTGGATTCCAATTAAAGCTTTTTATTTTTAGTTCACATTATGTAAGTCTGTACATTATACTGTTGATTCTCTTAAAGAGGAGCTAAGGTTGGAAATGGCAGCTGGATTGGAGAAGATCAACATGAGTTTTGAGAATAAAGTGACACAATTAGAAGAAAGGATCAATAAAGATTTAGGAGAGAAGATGACAAACATGGAGGATAAATGCTATTGATCAAGTTATACAAAATCAGAATAACTTCTTTACCGCCATTAAGAACATGTTGAAGGGTTCTTCTTAGTCTAGTACTTTGGCAAAGAATTTAACATATTTTGTTTTTGGTATGTTTTAATATTTAGTAAATTGCTACAATTTGGTTGAAATTTACATGAATTTGTGTTGGTCATTTTATATTTGAAGTTAAATATCAATATATTATTTTTATATGAAATCATATAAAAGTTTTAATTGAAAAGAATATATTCATATTCATTAAAACAGCAACACCGTTAGCTACGAACATTGATACAACAATTAAAATAGCAACAATATCAACAACGAACAAAAATATGACCAGTAAAATAGCAACACCATTAGCTACGAACTTAGATACGCCCATTGAAATAGCAACACCGTTAGCTACGGAATTAGATACGATCAATAAAATGGCAACATCATTATCAACAAATATAAATATGACTATTAGAATGACACCACCTTTAACTACGAACATACTATGTATGTAGCAACTAGCTTGGCAACGGATACAACCACGGATGTGTCACAATTGTAGCGTCAAATTTTGCAATGGTAAATGCAACGCATATTGTAACAAGGCTAACAATGACAACTTTATGTGTCGCTAAGACATTGCAACGGATATAGATATGTATGTATCGACCAACATGGCAATGGATACAACCACAACTGTAGATATGTATATTGCTACAACTATGGTTCATTGCTAATGGTGTCGCTAAGACATTGCAACAGATGTAAATACGTATGTAGCAACTAGCTTGGCAACGGATAAAACCACAAATATAGATACATATGTTGCTACGATTGTGGTTCATTGCTAATGGTGTCACTAATGCATCAAGATCATAATATCTAGTTCATTGACATTAGCAACGATGTTGGCAACGTAATATACGTGTGTCGCTAAGTTGGTCGCCATTAGACATTGTTGAATAGCAACACAGTGTTTAGCAACGGAAGCATTAAATCGTCGCTATATCCGTGTGTGGGAGATATTCGTCGCTAGATTCATTGCTAAAGTCGTGGCTATGGTAGTCGCTATTCATGCGTTTTCTAGTAGTATAAACTCTTGCATGTTTTCTTAATGTAATTGCATTTTGAAATTTCTAGTAGTGATTATAACCCATGTTTTTGTTTCTATAAAGTTTGGTTAATAAAACTAAAAGCGAAATATCCCAATCTTTCGCTGCCCACAAGCAATTATTTCCCATCAAACTCACAACCCCAGGCCAACGTGTTGTTCCACACCACCTGACACCCCAACACTGATCACATAACCATTGATCTAAACAATCTCGCCTTGCATAGAGACTAATCGAACCTGATAATCTCTATGTCAACATTGTATTTTTTTTATAGATACTCTAATATTATTAATCATGTTCATATTCTATGGATGCTCAACTCGAAGGTTTTTCTGTACTTTAAAAGTGAATAGAGTTGCAACACTGGGTTTATGTACGTAGATTGAACCGGAAGAATATTTGAACGATTCATAACACACAGAACACAAGTAATTACTTCTAATATGATTCGCGTGCCTTCCACCAAAAAAAATGACTCGTGTGCCTGCCCCGATTACCCAGTACACATAAACACAAGCTAGTTAAGAACTAACTAATTAAGATACTATCGAATATTACCCAGCATACATATTATGGTGTAAGTATATGGTTAAATGTAGTGCGTTGGATTAGGATAAATCAGTGGCTAGTAATTAAGCAACATGATAAGCTAAATGGGGTGTTGTGGAGAATCAAATTTCGGTTGATTTGAAAAAGAAAACTCCCAAAATTTAAGGATAATGAGGAGGTAAAAATCGGTACAATTATTTAAAAAATTCCTAGCAAATCTTTTTACCACGATTGAATATATTATAACCAGCTTTTTAGCATTATTTTTAAAATTCAAACATGATTTTAAAATTAAATAGGCGCTTTTTTAAAATCAAACATAATTTTCATATTCTATTTTGAATATTAATACATGATGTTCGAATAATTATACATAGAACAACAACAACAACAACAACAACAACAACAACAACAACAACAACAACAACAACAACAACAACAACAACAAGAACAATGACCCAGTGTAACTCCCCTTACGGAGAATCTAGGGGTCAGGATGGGGGCACCCCTGGCTAAACACAATGGGGAGCGACCAAAAGACCCGACAGACCACAGACCAAAGGTAGGAAAACAGAGCCACCAGAAGCGAAGCCGAAAACAAAACAGAAAATAAATGAAGCAAAGAGAAGAAAAAGCATAGAGAGCAAAGAAGGCATAGAAAGCATAGAAGCAAGGCAAAGCATAAAAGGAACGAAATGCCGGATCCTCAAGGCCTTGTAAGCCGGTCTGTTCAGGAGATTAGCAGTCCACCACTCGAATCTTCTCTCTCCAGCTATCCATGCATACTGTCAACTCTATCGAAATTCCCAAGTGACTGACATCCTGCCTTATACTATCCTTCCAGCATTTCTTCAGTCGTCCCCTCCCTCTACGTACGTCTCCCAAGGCTAGACTCTCACACCTACGAACTGGCTCCTCCGGGCCCCGCCTCTGAACATGTCCAAACCATCGCAGTCTTGATTCTCGCAGCTTATCCCCTATACTGGCCACCCCCACCCTGTTTTTGATCTCCTCATTTCTGATTTTGTCCAGTAACGTGAGCCCGCTCATCCACCTTAACATCCTCATCTCCGCTACCATCATCCTCTGTTCATGTGCTTTCGCGGTGGGCCAACACTCTGCTCCATAAAGGATGGCAGGTCTGATCACTCTTCTGTAGAACTTTCCTTTTAGCTTAAGTGGCACCTTTTTGTCGCACATGACCCCCGACGCCAATCTCCACTTCTGCCTACCCCTCTGGATACGGTGTGTAATGTCCTCGTCGATGCCTCCATCACTCTGCAGAACTGACCCCAAGTACCTAAAGCTCTCCTTCCTCGTAACTACTTCCCCTCCTAAAAGCACCTCCTCATTACTAGATGCACCTTGGATGAACCTGAACTCAACATATTATGTCTTAGTTCTGCTCAGTCTAAAGCCCTTGGACTCTAGCTTCTCCCTCCAAGTTTCAAGCCTGCTGCTGACCCCTTCTCTAGACTCGTCCACCAACATTATATCATCTGCGAACAACATGCACCACGGGATCTCCCCCTGAATCTCCCTTGTCAGAAAGTCCATCACTATCGTAAAGAGGAAGGGACTCAAGGCGGAGCCCTGATGCAAACCTGCCTCCACCCTTAAAAATTATGTGTCCCCACCTGAGGTGCACACACTGGTCCTCGATCCCTCGTACATGTCCCTGACTACCCTGATAAAAGTGCCAGACACCTCCTTAGCTGCCAAACAATCTCAAAGCAGCTCTCTCGGTACTCTGTCATACGCTTTCCCCAAGTCGATGAAAACCATGTGCAAATTCTTCTTCCTCTTTCTGTACGCCTCTATTAACCTCCTCAACAGGTAAATCGCCTCCATAGAAGACCTCCCGGGCATAAAACCAAACTGATTCTCTAACACTCTGACTACCCTTCTCAACCTCATCTCTATAGCTTTTTCCCATATTTTCATTGTATGACTAAGCAGTTTGATACCCTGTAGTTGTTGCATTGCTGCACATCTCCCTTGTTCTTATATATCGGGATCAATTTACTGAGCCTCCACTCATCTGGCATCTTGGCCGTCCTGAAAATAACATTAAAGAGCGTTGTCAACCACTCTAGGCCTCTCACTCCCAAACATTTCCAAACTTCTACCGGGATTTCATCCGGCCCTACTGCTCTCTTGTTACTCATATGGCGGACCACACCGTTAAGTTCCTCCCTGGTGAAATGCCTATAGAAGCATATTGGGTACTCCTGGGTTTCACGTCCCGTTGAGTCTTGTCGTCTCTCCCCTATCTCACACCCCTCATTCAGAAGCCCACAGAAGTACCTCTCCCACCTTTGTTTGATCTTTGAATCATCCACTAGCACCTGTCCAGCCTCATCTTTGATACATCTCACCCTGTCTATGTCTCTGTTCTGCCTTTCCCTTACTTTTGCCAACCTGTACAAGACACGTTCCCCTCCCTTTTCTTCCAACGCCTTATAAATGTCCTCGAACGCTTTCTCTTTAGCGGCCGCCACAGCTCTCTTCGCTCTTTTCTTTCCTGCCTTGAGCTCAACCCACTTCCTCTCCTTCTCTGGTTCTGTACATCGTAGCCAAGCTTTGTAGGCTAAATGTTTCTCCCTGACCTTCTCCTGAACTTCATCATTCCACCAGGCTACCACCCTTATGTTCCCAGAAATACCTCTCGAATAATTATACATAGAGATTTGAAAAATAGAAGAGGATTGTTTAAATATTTATAATGTTGAATAAGTACTCATTGTACATTGAACAATAACAGAATATTGGAAGTTTCTACTACACAACTACAATTGTTTGTTGAATAAGTATTTTTTTTTTTGAATAACCACTTAATATTGGAAGGGACGACTGCACAATTGTTATTTTTGGTTGAATAAGTATTTTTCTGATTTTGAAAAAGTTAGCTTAATAGCATGAATAATATAATGAGCCTTTAAATGATTAAGAGTTTTGTGAATAATATCATGTATTTATTTGAATAAGTTGGATAAATACATTGAATAATACAAATTAAGAAGTGGTATATCTCGAATACATAATCCAATAAAGAGTACATCTATTTATTCGTATGTACACTAATATGAAAAATAAATCATTGTCTTTGTCTTCAAACATCAACCATTTACAATTCTTCACCATTCTTAAATAACTCCATATAGCAGAACACGCAAATTTGAAAACCAATTATCGCATAACAAGATACGATATTCTTGAATAACTGCAAAACAAAACACACATGTATGAATAAAAATTCACACATATATGAATAATAAAATATGCATATATGAATAACACGCCATCCGTAAGAGGAGTCTTGGATCAGTGCATTAAAGGCGAATTTTTGTGCACAAAAAGTTGGAGCCGTCTGTGGGAAACGAACAATCGATCCACATAATTATGGTGTTGGAATCAATCCTAAAAGAACAAGAAGCGACTTTCGAAGTCCATGGGCAATCGTGCAAAGCGAAATCGAGCGTGATGCCCTCAACGAGCGAAATCGCGACCGTAGAACAGAGAGTCGCGACCACAAACCAAAAGACCGTGACCGCAGACCGAAAAGCTGACTACGGCACCCAGAGCGATCGCGCGATGTCCGATATTTGCTTAGAGGATCGAACCCTAGCGCATACCGATCAAGGTGCCTTGCTTGAAGACGACTTGAATCGTGACCCGACCCCTCTCGCAAACACGGTCGCTCATCGCGCGAGTTGTCAAGGGTCTGAGTCGAGCGACAGAATCAACGATTGTAACACTACATGGTCCGAATCTGATGGATTTGGCCAACTATGGGACTCAATGCGTGTTACTGAATTTGAGAGCAATCGAAGTTTACAAAGTCGTGGGTCATTACATGAACCAAGATGAGCAACCGTAGTCACGGATCGTAACCGCGGTTGGAAGAGGCTAACTACAAAGTGAAAGGGAAATCACCCTATCCACCGCGAAAGCCACACCGTCCCTCAAACAGGAACTTTAGGCGGAAGACACACTCATCAGGAGAACAAACCAGAGCAGTCTCCACAACCTTCACCATCCCGATCTATAAGATTCTATCACATATCAAACATGAAAGCTACTTCCGCTATCCCGCGCGGGATGGTATGGTTTGTTATGGGGGCACATGACCTTATCCACCTCAAGTGCCCCGAGGACGACGTCCGAAGCTAGAAATATTGCGGTACCATAGAGTATGGGGACACATGACTGAGGATTGTAAATCTTTTAAGAAGTTCCTTGAATATTTGGTTCAAGAAGGGTACTTGATACGCTCTGGTTTAATATAGGTTAACTCTTGTATTTTAGGTATGATTTGAGTGTGTTTAGGTTAGTTTTGAGCATAATTGTCATATGAAGACCGAAGACACGATTTGGAGAATTGCAAGAGTTTTGAAGACAAGTGTTGAATTGGAGTTGTTGTTTCGACACCACTTTCTTGTAACGCTTATTTCGGGAGCTACGGTGGTCGGATGAAGCTGAATTTGGTATCATTGGAAAGCTGACTCGAAGAGCTACAATTCATATTTTTACTCTGGGTCGAAATTCCAACTCTAAGGTGGTCAAAACATCTTCTGAAAACACCGCTGGAATTCTATCATGATCAGGTCCGCGATCGCGGAGAGTGTTCACCGTGCCCGCCGAAGTCCACGTCAGCAAAAATCCGAGAGCCGACTTTCCTTTCGTTTATTCTATCTTATATCTATTATTATATCTTTTAGGTTTCGGTTGTTATTTCTACTATTTAAGCTTAGTTTCGTTTTCACTTTAGGGTAAAACACATTCTAGCATACTTTTCAGAGATTATTCCAGTTTTTAGTTTTATTATGGAGAACTAATTTCCCTTGGAGTTCGTTTAATCAAGGAAGCTTTTTTATGTAATTCGTGAGATTCTGGTAACTTTTCTATCCCTTGGTTAATATCAAAACTCTTGTGCTTAATTTTATGACTATCAATTGATTTCTCTTGGTGCGCAACTTGTTGAATTTGATTGATATTCTACTGTTTGGATTAGTTTGATTGTTGTCTGTGCAATCTTATTCATCCTTGAAACAACTCTTTTCTAGGACCGTGGACTGGAATTGAGAAAGAGTGTTTGATTGTTATTTTATGCATGAGACTCGTAGCTTGATTGCATGATTTGATATCCTTCTATCCTTAATACTTTGCATGATTTGAATTAAGCGTTCTTGTTCATATCATAATTTCGCTTGGACCGTGGACAAGCAGAAATCTTTCATAAGGATTGGAATTAACCTAGGAATTAATAGAAAAGTGGATGAATTGATGATCGAATGATTAAAAAAGGTGGAATTGGTTGAATAAACTCTGGTTTTCCTTAATTGATTTGATCCTTAATATTATTTGCTTATTTGCTTGCTTAGACTACCAAAAAACCCTGTCTTGTTTCTTGCTGATTATTCAGAATCCCGATTCTCTTGGGTTCGACCCCTTGCTTGCTTACTATACTAGTTAATAGAATAGGGTTATTTATTTTTGATCTTGGCAACAACGACTTTAGCCGAGTCAGTACTTGCACGAGTGCATTGAGAAAAATGAGCCAAAAGACAAAGGAGAGCATAAAAAGAAGCAAATTGAGGTCATCTAAACAATCTCGACGATGTACAAGAATGAGGAGGCTGAAGCTAGAAGCAATTTCTGAAAATCGTGTCACGAGCTAGAAGTGATGCGAGTTCAACAAATTGAACCATGACCGTTGTTACCACCCTCTCCCACGGTTGACGGTTTGGTCTTTCGGGATAAGGACCTTGCGTCAATCCAAATCCAGCATAACGATCCCTTGGTCCTCACAGTTGAGCTTGAAGGCTTCAAGGTGTGTTGGGCATTAGTGTATCCTGGGAGTTCGGTTGATATCATGTACTATTATTTCTTCAAACTCCTTGGAAAAAAATGAAGACTTGATTCCGGTCAAGATGCAACTCACTAGACTTGGAGGATAATCGACATTCCCGCTTGGAATGTACAAAACCCAGGTCTGCCTAGCAAAGAAAGAGTTGACAGTCAAGTTCATAATCGTCGACGTGCATGCCCCATACAACTTGATCTTGGGTAGGCCATGGATTCATGGGATGGGAGGGGGTACCATCGACCCTTCATCAAATGATCCAGTTTATTGATGAAGAGGCCACAGTTTGTGTGTGGGCAAATCAGCTGGAAGCACGCATGTGCTCTAAGGGAAATCACCCTAAGACGAAGTTTTTGCAAATGATCGAAAACGATTCCTGAAGTAAGGTCCAGGAGTGAAACCAAGATCGCGGGCTCGGCAACCACGACCGCGGGTCTAGTCCAGAGAGCTTTTCTCCTTCTCTGAGGCAAAATCACGACCGTGACCTTAACGTAGAAGGCGACCCTCCTTCTCAAGAGTAGAATCACGACCCACACAAGCACGATCACTGTTACCCGTATTCTCCCGTGCAGGTATCTCGGGATTAGGAAATGCATGTAAATAGGGTACTCTTTTTCCCACGATGTTTTGATGAGACCCTTAGGTTTTTCTTTTTCATTCATTAGTTTTGTCCTTAAGATCATGTCATTCACATTTATTTTCAATAAAAGTCAGTTTTTCGCATTAGTTTGACTCTTGCATAAAAAAAGCGCAATGTTAATTTATCGCATTAACGGACTTCTACATATGCGCGTATATAGAGGAGCAAAGGATCCATGATATTCGCTCATGGATGTACGAATATACGAATATATGAACACATACGCTAGGGGAACTCGTCGACTAATCCGCATGACCACTTCGAATAGATCCTAAAGTACTTGCGTCTTAGTTGCATTTAAACGTAACTAACACCCAAGTGGGGCATTTGTGAGCGGGTAAAATTAATCACCTTATTATTTTCGCTATTATCAGCCAAAAATGTATTTTTATTTATTATGCTTTTAATAAGGTTTTTAATTATGATAAGATATATATATATATTGTTATAAAATTAAATACGGTAATTATTCGTTATAATGGAGGATTCTATCTTAGTCGAAAGATAGAATTTCCATGTGGATTGGGGAACAAGAAATCGTTTGTTTGGCCTTGAGCATTATCGGCCCGTCCTAAGAGATAGAGTTTTTGACATTCTCTGTCCATCTCCTCCATTATAAATACATGTCTTCGCCATATATAATGAGCACACTCATATTGCTCGCTAGCAAGTCTTATTCTTTACCTCGACGTTCGATCGACAAACTGCTCTTTTGACTTAGGCATCGGAGGTGGATTAGGGGGTCTCCGTCCCCTGTGTCCATTGTATTACAGGTTCTATGTTGAAGAGGAGCTTGGAGCAGAAGGTGAAGAAGAGAGTAAAAAGGAGTATTCGATCAGTGCATTAAAGGCGAATTTTTGTACACTAACAAATATAAATGAATACATCCAAACAAATATTCAAACATTTAAATCAAAAACTAATCCAAAATTACCAAATTTGCCTTAAAATTCAAGCCCTAGAAAAATCAATTCAACTTTACTAACTAACGAAGAGCAAACAAGTAAAAGTCAATAACTATTCTATTAATTGAATAAATAAATTGACTTATAACTTCTTAATTAATTGTGTGTTACGGAGTATTAATCTACAGATCTAATAAAAATCACATGTGCAGTGGAGTGCCGAGGATGGGAGCAGTCGGGCAAAAGCGGAGCAATGAAGGCCTGGGTGTGCGGTCGAGCCTAGATCTGGACCCGGTTCCGGAACTGGCGGTTCCGGTTCCTAGAAACCATGGAACAAGAAACGGAATTGGGCATGGGCCGGTTCCGGTTTCCGCCGGTTCCGGAGCCGGTTCCGGAACCGGGAATTTTTTTAAAAAAAACAATTCCGGTTTAAAAAGTCTCAGGCACGCCGTGATCGCGGGATACACCACCGCGATCGCGGGTGACGAACCGCGATCGCGGTTTGGGTGTCGCGATCGCGGTCCCGACTTTTTGAAAAAAACAAAACCTCTGGTTTTTCAACAAACTCGGGACCGCGATCGCGGCACCCAAACCGCGATCGCGGTTCGTCATCCGCGATCGCGGTTCGTCATCCGCGATCGCGGTTCGTCATCCGCGATCGCGGCTTGGAGATTGGATCAAGACGATTAAGGCAATTGTTCTTCAAAAAAAAAGTTGGATAATTAAAGGGATTGGACTTAAAATTAAGTTGCCTACGTATCCTCTCGAGGTTATAGAGGAATCAAAGCCCACGTAGTTCTCTTACCTTTCGATATGAAACCCCGCTTTGCTTACCATCTACGTCGATCCATCCGAAGCGCTTTGGGATTAGGAGTCATCGTCTTGGCCGTCCGAGTCGGAAGTTTCGGATACCTTCGCCTTTTGTTGACGAATTTCCGCCCTCTTCTAATCACATACGCACACTTGGGCTTCCAAGACATTGGGCTTTAAACTCGATCGTTTTGCGTCTAGGACGTGTCCTCCTTCGCTAAATGTTTGCTCTACCGATACGGTCGAGGCGGGAACAACAAGCACTTGAGCCGCGATCTTGACCAAGGTTGGGAAAGTCTTCTTATGGGTCTTCCACCAAGCTAAAATATCAAATTCTCCTTCACCAAACTCAAAGTGGGTTGTTAGATATGTTTCAAACTCCGCATTCGAGCTCAAATGTCTCGGTTTCTTGGTAAGGGTATGCAAAAGATTAGCCCCCCACCTTTTAATAGCACCGAGGGCACTCGAGCTCGAAGAGGAGGATGAATGTGGAGGTAATGGAGAAGAACTAACACTAGATAAATATTCGGTAACCAATTCCTCAATTGATCTTCTAACTTTACTAAGTATATCCCCAACACTAGCAATATCATCATTAACATCCAACTTCAATGCATCATAATAACCATTCAAAAACATTTCTAAACCACTCATCTTAAACCTAGGATCAAACACACAAGAAACAAGATAAATATCGGGGATAACTTTATAATAGTTCAACAATTTCACTTTCATAGCATCAATAGCACCACAAAGTTTGGGGAATTTACGCCCCTCACAAAAACCGCCCGCCACATTCAATGCTTCAAAACAAAACAAATGAGCACAAGGTTTATAAATAAGACTAAAAGTTAATGTTGCATCATGAAATAACGGCATTGTCGGGAAAATATATGGACGCAAAAGAAGTCAAAATTTCTTTGTAAGGCATGCATGCATGAAGTAGTTTAAAAGTGGAGTTCCAACGGTGGCAAACATCTTTTGGAAATGTTCGGGGTGGAACACCTTTTTGATTACAAAACGTCGTCCAATCTTGGGCGGTTCGGGGGCTAGCCCACATACGACTAACAACATATCTAATAGGAGCGATTAAACACGACTAACATTTAAACCATCTTTGACACAATGGTTTAAAATATGGCAAACACATCTTACATGAAAATACTTCGCTCCAAGAATTGGTTGACAATGCGGAATCAATTCTCGGATTGAAGCGGTGTTGTTAAATGCATTGTCAAGCGAGATAGAAAAAACTCGATGAAGTAGTCTATACTCTTCAAAAATAGTACGAATAATGTTACTAATCATTAAAGAGGTATGAGAATAATCAAAAACTCTATAAGCCAAAACACGTTTTTGCACAACAAAATGATCATCAATAAAATGACATGTTAAGCCCATGTATGAATGATTTTGCCAATGATCACTCCAAATTGAAACTTTGATATCATTTTGAGCAAAAAAACTCACCAATGCCATTTTCCGGGTTTTATATGCTTTCATCACATTTTTTGTACCGACTTCCTAGTAGTCGGTTTATAAGCGGGTTGTACATGATTAGTCATCCAATTGTTAAATCCTAACGTTTCGGCAAAACTAAACGATAAGTGATCAACACAAATAGACTCGGAGAAGGCATACATGCTATCATTATGGTTATAAGTAAATAAATGAGGGTTATAATGAGGATTAAGGAAAGAAGAAGTTGCAAACCCGGAGAGTTGGGATTGTCCTCGCATCATGCCTAACTTGTCAGGGTGTGCTCTCTTCACGTGCTTTGACAATGTTCCATAGCCTGATCCCGACACCCATGTGTAATGCTTAGGACAATAGTTACAATGAACTTTAAATTTCTTGCTAGATGCCTCATAAGCTCCCTTTCGAAAATGTTTTGTAAAAATGTCGGATTTAAGGCCCTCACCCTCGGTCGCCTTGGATCCATGATCCACATCCATTCCCTCATTTTCATCGGGAGTGGACGATCCCGGTTGTACCACATTGGGATCCGAGAAGTCCAACAAGTTAATAGGGGGTACAAATTCTACATTTGAACCACTCTCTTGTGAGCCAAAAATTTGATCAATGTTAAGAAATCCTTCCATTTTTTTAAATTGTAACTAAACAAGAAAACGAAGAGCAATGTGTGGTAAAGAAATATGTAATTAAGAAGATAATGAACCTTAAAATTACAAAGCAATAAGACGTAAGAAACGATTGTGTTAATTTTTTGAAAGCACAATTATGAAAACAATTGTAAAAACTAGTAAAGATTGAGCGATTGAGAATTGAGAGAGCTTTGTAAACTTGAGAGATTGAGAGAGAGATATTGGTAGTGTGGGTGGGAATGAGATCATGTAGGGGTATTTATAGAAGAAATTTATCAACTAGCCGTTGGAATTATGAAATAGTCGTTGAAAACTAGCCGTTGGCTTTTAAAGCAAATCCGCGATCGTAGTTTCCCATTCCGCGACCGCGGCTTGAGACCTGCGATCGTGGATTTGATTTTTGGTAAAACCGAACCTTTTTGTTGAAAAAAGCGCGACCGTGGGTCTTAGGCCGCAGTCACGGAATGGGAAACCGCGTTCGCGGCCCTCAGGCCACGGTCGCGGTTTTGGAATTTATTAAAAAAATATAGCCGTTAAAGGTGGAACCGGCGGTCCGGAACCACCGTTCACCGGTTCCGGGGGTGGAGGAACCGGAATCGGAATCTTACCGGAAACCGGACTCGGCGGTTCCAGTTTCGGAAACCGGACCCAGGTCTAGTCGAGCCCCAGAGAAAGGAAAAAAAAAGTAAAATCTTTTTATTATTAATCAATACGATGCCGTTTCATTTATGTTTTAAAACACAGCAAAACGTCGTCGTTTTTTTCTTTAAAAAGTAAATCTTCAACCTCTCGCTCGCTCCTCTGCTTTTTACAGAAGCCGACGCCTAATTACAATTGTTGAGGGGTCACCGGCAGTCTTCAAGCTCAACTCCTCCACTAATATTAGCGGCTCTTCGGCGGGTTCAGGGGTCACCACTCAGTACGCCTCTGCAACTAGTATTCGGGTCTATAAGCTCTATTTTCCTAATTGAAGAATTGTGACAAGAGATTGCAGTTGACCGGGAAGATTTTAGAAGACAGATTTTGGGCTCCGAATGCAAAGGGACAAAGCCGGAGTAATTTCACTCAAACATTTGAAGACCAGCTAAGGGGAGTTAAACAATCTAAAGAGCTCAAGTAACAAAGCGTCGTGTGTGCATACTCTCGTGAGGTCTAATTTGCACCGTACCGGACTACCGGTATCAGTTTCCCGTTCTTTTAAATATTTAACGTGCTTTCTTATGCTATGATCAGTCGCAATCACCGAGAAATCACTCGACAGGCAAGATTAATATCAATTTGAAGTTGCACGCCAACTGTTTGATATTTTGCTTCACAGAGAAATTATCATAATGCGAGCAAAGGGAACGCTTGTGGGAAGCCTTGAATCCCTAGCTAAGGCCTCATTTCGGAATTCAAGTTACATGTTTGTTCAAGTAAAGCATAAAAGTAGTAGTCTTGGTAGAAGACCCAAGAAGAAAATCTACTACCGAGTCCATGAATTGGATAGAGTCATGGATCTTCAGAAGAAACCAGCCATGATCCTGCAACTCAAAAACATTATTCAGTCCAAGAGGGACCAGTCCATTCTTCTGAGGGACCTTGAAAAGGAGGTTGGAATCGTTCAGAAATGGAATTTCATGGCTGTCCTTGAGAAATACCCTTCAATTTTCCGGGCTACTGGTGGTAAGAAGGCACCGATTTCTATTAGCCTTACAGAGAGGGCAAGGAATGTTGCAGAGGAGGAAACTGAAGCCAGGAGTCTTATGGAGCCAATTGTGGCTCAGAACCTGAGGAAGCTTTTGATGTTGACAGTTGATTGCAGAGTTCCTTTGGAAAAGATTGAATTCATTCAACGGGAGATTGGGTTGCCAGATGACTTTCAAAGCTCCCTGATTCCCAAGTACCCAGATTTCTTTTCAATAAGGGATGTTAATGGGAAGGCTTACTTGATATTGGAAAATTGGGATTCTTCACTGGCTGTGACTGCCCGTGAAGAAAAGCTCCCAGGAGAAGCAAATATTCAAGGAAGAAATGTAAAGATGCCTAGAATATCAAAAGATGGGAATTATTGTGGCCCTCATGCATTTCGGATTTGTTATCCATCTGGTTTTAGGCCAAACATGAGTTATCTTGATGAACTTCAGAGATGGCAAAGATTGGAGTTCCCTTCCCCGTACTTGAATGGGAAGAAATTTGAGCCAGCAGATCCGAAGGCTAGGAAAAGAGTGGTGGCTGTTCTCCATGAACTCCTGAGCTTGAGTATAGAGAAGAGGATGACTTCAGCTCAAATGGATGCTTTTCGTCCTGAGTTGCTTCTACCGGCTAGATTATTGCTTTGCTTAATCAAGCATCATGGGATGTTTTATATTACTAATAAAGGGGCAAGGAGTACTGTATTCCTCAAAGAAGCATACAGTGGATCTGATTTGATAGAAAAGTGCCCTCTCTTGAAATTCAATGACAAGTTTGTGGCTCTATGTGGTAGAAGGGAGACAACACATTTGAATTCTAACAATGCTTTTGAGGTTTTAACATAAGTGGAGTGGAAGGTTTTCCAGACGCCTCTTAATGTAGATGTGAGGTGATGATGTTCTATTGCAACATGTTTCGTTCTGCTATATCAAGGGCTCTTTGAATATATAATTTTGAAAATTATGATTCAAGATATAGTTTATTTCTTGACATTTAGATGGTCATGCAGCTGTGAATACCTTTGCTACTTTGTGATAATGTAAAACAAGGCCAGGTTGCCTTTATGTTCTTTGCCTTGTGGCTTTGGAGTTCATTCCATGACAGTACAAGATGACTAGCACGCTTTCATGGCTGCTTCATCTTTTTAGATTTTCTTGCTTTCCTTGAGGATCTACTGTGGATTGTGGCTTACTTATAAGCAAATCAGCTTTTGTTTTCTGTTATATGCATAGAGTTCTAAATGGGCCTTGTTAAAAGGACCGGGTTCCTGAACTTGTCCAAAGAGTTGGGCCTATGTCATCATTCTTATAACACACCTCTTGCTTAACCTGGTATGCTCTCAAGTTCTGTGGAAACTCACTGGGATTTTTTTTCCTGGAATTTGAAGCTTCTTTGCATTTATTTGTAGAGATTTTGATTACAACATAATGGAATTATTTCAACCAAATAAAATATCCATGAAATTATATATCATCAGATCTGTGTCATAACATCTGTTAGTTGGAATTTATTGAGTTGTCTTCCATTTGGCATACTTGATGCACACTCAGTGATGAGAGGCCTTAATACTCTGAACCTGTCATATCTTAGATCTTAGCTCAAGGCATGTATTAAGATGATGCACTGATGTTGATGTTGATTTGATTACAAAAATCTGAGTCTTTTGTCCCTTGGCAAAAAAATAAAATAAAATTTGAGGCCTTTACTAATGCACACATGACTTGTTCCTACCCAATAAACTTTCTGAATGGTACTTTTGCATAATAGTTGATTCCTGATCTTGTAATGGCTTGTCCAACTAATTAAGCTGGCACAGGACCACTTTGCTCGTCCCCTCTCCCTCTCTACTTTAGTCCAAGCTAACTTTCAAAGTTCATCACAGCATCTGTCCTACCTTTGTTTTTCATGCTAGCTGATGACATTGATGGCATTAAAGATTATCGGCCATGGATTGTCGCAAAATCCTTGGTTACCAACGTGGACCACCATAATTGGTGGGTCACGAGAGAAAATGATGAACCGTCATTTACAGTGACATATATCCATATTTTATTAGTACAACTTCCTGTGATATTAGATATATGTATTTAACTATTATTTCAGTCAAGAATGCGCTTCACTTTCTGTTTGTAAGAGTGATGATGATACGATAACCATATCCATCAAGTTCCTTCACATGAACCTTACATTTATCACATGATTGCGCTTGCAGAGCTGCATAATGCAATTCATCATCTTCCTCAGCTGATGTTTACATGGACCACTTGACTTTGTTGGCCCTTCCATTTGGTAAGCCAGAAACCTACCTTTTTATTTCATTCATTTAATAACTTTCATAAACTTCTCTTCTTCTTTTTTTATTCTTATCATGGGATCATGGGGCCAGAATATCAGAACCTCTCTTTTGTACTGCTTTACTTTAGCATCATTGAAATGGTGGCATGTATTTATTCCCCTTTGTATGTATATGGATTTATTTTCATCAATTGGGGACAATTATATCAGAATAGTTGAGGCGACCCGTCTTTTTAATTTAATTTATGAGTGAATCGCCTTCATGTTTGGTTGAAAGTTGGGACAGGTATTGCTGGATGGATAGATAGCACATCATAGTCATTGTAGGTCTAATTTCATCAGAATCTTTTGTCAAAACTTTTTGAGGGAGAAAGAGATCTGGTTTTGATGCTGTACACACGCGACATGATGAGCGGTGTCTTTTTCATAATTAACATCTTGTGTAATACTAATAGATTTGCATGGAATTGGGAGGTCTGCTAGATCTCAAATGGGTACATAAGACTTATCTCTGATGGTGAAACGTGAAACGATTGCCATTACTCCCATGACTTTCTGTCTTGGAAGAGGGTTTTCGAATTGAATACTCTGATCTTGACTCAAATGGTTCTCATGGGATTGTATCTCGTTTTCGTTTTTCAAATTTATGGTTGGCTGGAAAAGTTTTGGATTGGTGCAATTATTTAATCAGAATGATGTTTGTGCATTGGATTTATGCCTCATATTCCTCTCCATGTGTTATCAAGGAACATAACCAGGGACCGCAATCGTAGAATCATTGTGTTATGCTTAGCTAGAAATCAAAATATCTTCCATAATTGTGATGGGAGAATTATTGTACTAAGTTGTCTGATTTTGCCTTTGCAGTAAATAAGATTAGGGATGAATCCTGTGCCATTTGACCTTGCTTGTGGTACAACTTCTAAGGGTATCTAGAAAGCCATGGCCGAAAGGCAAAAGACAATCCTTGAGCATAAAAAAATTCGCATGCTTTTTGTCAAAATTAGGTTTTTCATATTCATATAGCATATAGGTAAGGTAAAATTTTAAAGGCAAGGTAAATTTGGTAATGCATTATGCATGCAAACGGAGTGCAAATAGTAGATGTTGATAATGAAGATTTAAAGTCAACAAAATTTAAATGCTGCCCAGAAACCGAATTTAGAACTGCTCGGGCTTATATTTGATTGATTTGATTATTTGAAATTTGTCCGAGTCTTTTTTCTCAGTATATATATTGCATATTGCGGAGCAGATCGAGTTTGGTCTAATTAATTGTAATTTTATTGTTCGATTTTGTTTATATTATTTCCATGTCAATATCTCTCTATTTTTAATTAATTTTTAATGGATAGGAGCAATAGTTAAGAATCAAACTATGCATAAATATAAACCTACTAGTTATACCCGTCGTGCCATGCACGACTACATGAATTTAATATTTAATTTATTTAATTAATATGATTTTAATTTAATATAAAAAACTTATTTATTAGAAAAAATTATATAAAATTTTACAATTAGTGTCATACTGTCATGTGAAACGGAGCCAAAATTATTAAGGGTGATCTAATATAATTTTGATGACTTAACAATAATTTATTTATGCAAAAATATAAATAAAATTTTTTTGAATTAGAATCATTCAATTTTAAAAATCTTTTACAAAAAATATAAAAAGGTAAAAATAATCTAAATTCTTGTAAAAAAATTTTATCAAATTCAATTCCTTAAAAAAAATTAAAAATATACTTAATAAGAAGCTATGAAAAAATATAAATAAAGAATGAATTTTTTAATGATAAGAAAATTATTTATATTTACATAAATAATTCAAAAAGAAAATTAAGGAAAAGATAACACAATTTTTTTTTTATCAAAAGTCAATTTAGACAAGTAATTATCTAGATTGAAAGTTCTATTTTTATCAAAATTTTATTTAAGATAAATCTTTTACATAAATAGATAAAATAATAAAGATAATTTTTTTTAATTTAAATAAAATTCGAATTTATTTTTTTTCAAATAAATAGATAGAAATTTAATTCGAAAAACTAAATCAATATATCTATCTTAATATATAATATATTAATATCTAATGTTCTATAATTTATTTTAATTTTAGATAATATCTTTTAGATCTATCCTAATTCCTAATATATAGTAGATAACATCTTTATTTTGGATAGAATCTCTCTTGGATTAATTTATCCTATTTCTATATTATCCTAAAATAATAACATATATAAATTTCCAAAATAAAAAATCCTAGGTGGCGAAATCCTAGGTGGCTTAACGTGGAAACGACACGTAGGAAAATCCTAGGTGGCGCAACGTGGTGGACTTATTTCTTGCGTCTTTTATATATACTAGTTGTATCCGTCGTACCATGTACGACTACGGTTCGGTATTTTATAGACATTATAAATAGGATATTAATAAATAAAAATATTATGTAAATTTAATATAAGTAATTTATTTCTCGTAGAATGTACAATTTTTTAATCAATATAAATGATTAAATTTAATGTTGAGAATGAAGATATATTATTAAGATAAAATAATTACATTTATCTTTTACCTTGATGATATTTCATATATATTTAATTAAAAAAGAAGATAAAATATGAATAAATAAATTTATATATTCAAACGTGGAAGAGATAAGAATTAAAAAAGTATTAGTTAACTTAATAAATAACATATAATAATGTATGAAAGCTAAAGATAATTTAATTATATAAAATATTTATATTTTAATTAATTTAATTTAAGATGAGACCAAACTCATTTTGTGGTTTGATAAAGTTAAGATTAGATAAGATTAAATATTATATTATTCATATTTTATTATTTTCTATGTACGTAAATTTTGAGATTATCAAATATTTCAATATATCTATTAAATATTTTATTATCTATTTTTATTAATTTTAACATTATAAATATTTATCATTAATTTTTTATTATAAAAGAAAATCAATATATATCTATAATAATTTCATCAAAAGATATATGCTAAAAGATTGATATTTATTTTAAAATATTTAAAATATTTTATCTTTAATTTTAAATACTTGTATAAGGAAGCTTTCAAAATATATTGTTATACTAAATAGATATTTAATATTTGTTTAATTATAGAGATAAATTTAAATAGTTAAAGAAGAATTTAATAGAAAGAAGATATAATAATAGAAATTGATATTATTTTTATTAAATAAGAGGTGTGGCCAGAATCATTCTGATGGCTAAAAAAGGTACAACTTTAATATATAATTAATATATACATAGATTAAAAATACGTTAATTAAATATTTTCTAATTTGGATTTTTTTGTCGAAATAAACTAGAATTTTGTAACAAAAATTAAAATGGACGTATTTATTTAACCTGAAAACTAGATATTCAATATTGTGCAAATTAAAATATTGCAATTGCAAGCAGATCAGATCGAAGAATCTTCTTAAATTTTTACTCATTACTAGTTTTACTCGTTGTACCATGTACACCATGTACGACTACGGTTCGGTATTTTATAAACATTATAAATAGGATATTAATAAATAAATAAAAATACAATATAAACTTTAATATAAGTAATTTATCGTTCGTAGAATGCATATAATTTTTTAATCAAATATTATATTCTTCCTATTTTATTACTTTTCATGTACGTAAATTTAGAGTTTATCAAATATTTCACTATCTATTAAATATTTTATTATCCATTTTTATTAATTTTAAAAAATTTAACTATTTATTCATTAAATTTTTTATAAAAGAAAATCACTATATTTCTATAAATAAATTCGTCAAAAGATATATGATAAAATACTTATATTTATTTTTAAATATTTAAATATTTTATCTTTAATTTTAAATACTTGTATAAGGAAGCTTTCAAAAAATATTGTTATACTAAATAGATATTTTTTTGATGTTAGAGATAAATTTAAATAGTTAAAAAGAATTTAAAAGAAAGAAGTTATAATAATAGAAGTAAAAATTAATTTTTTAAATATAAGGTGGGGCTAGAATCGTTCGGTGACTCGAAAAGGTACAATTTTAATATATAGTTATAGATATTACCTATTTTTTATTTTTAAAGATTATAAGTTTTATCATTAATTTTATTATTATAAAAGAAAAAAAAATATCTATAAATAATTTCATGAAAAGACATCATGCTAAAAGGTAAAAAATATTTATACTTATTTAAAAATATTTTTAATTTGTTATTTTTAATTTTAAATATTTGTATAAGGAAGTTTTCAAAAGATATTGTTATACTAAATAGATATTTGTTTGATGTTAAAGATAGATTTAAATAGTTAAAGAAGAATATAATAGGGTAAAGTTAAAATATTAGAAATAAAAATTAATTTTATAAATATGAGGTGGGGCCAGAATCGTTCTGGTGTCTCGAAAAGGGACAACGTTAATATATAGTTATAGATTAGCTTCTTTTTTTCCTTCCAAATTATTATATGGGTTGCAAGCTCGCCCCGAAATCCCATTCCGCCATTCTTATGTGGCCCATCTTGTATCCCATCTCCTTTTTAATTTTTGTTTCCTCCACCTCCGCTTCAAAATAAGATAATAATAATGTATGACATATAGAATTATTTTTAATTTTTTTTCACAACAGTCATGTTTCGACGAAGTTACATAGAGGATCTATTTACAAAGGTCCGACTATGTTCGCTCATGCTAGGATTTGAATCGATCTGGTGGAATTTAAAATGAACCCTAATTTGTGTCATTGTGTGGAGTCGATAAGATCTAAAATAGTAATGCTAAGTGTATCTCTGGAGTCTAAATCTCATATCTGCCTCGATTGTTTTGGTTTTGGATTCGAAAACAACTAAAATTATACGTGGGCAAGCGCAAGTTTGTTTACGCATTTTGGTTTTATCATATTCTACGGAGCCTTAAGAAGGGAACTCCTCCAATCTACTAGGCATTTAAAGCCAACATACAAATCATTTACAAAGTAAGCACACATAGACTACAAAAGTTAGGAAACGCAAGCGAAGAACAGAAAGTAGCACAAAGCAGGAAGAACATAGAATGGATTAAGTAATTTCACGTACAAAGAACTCAATCCACCAAGGCCCCAAGTTCCCTCATCTCTTTTCTCCCTTCCCTTTTCTTTTCTTCTTCAGTCTCACAGGAGTCTCGAAGGGCTACAATGGAAGCACCAGAGGAGAACACTTGGAGCTCAAGAACCCTAATTTATCCACAATGGCACAAGAAATGGCAAGACGAACAGCTAAGGTTCTCAGATGCGCTTTTATATCAACCCTAATATCCCAAACAACGTTGTTCGACTTCATTAACTTCTCATCAAGCGAAACATAGCGCATCACTTAATGTCGTTTCATTTAATTTCTTCAACAAACATCAGATTCGAACATGCCCAATAAGCACATTCGCAGGGGTTAGGCCCAATAGCACCATAACTCAATATCCGAGAGCCATACTCGCCAAGATGGTCAAGCGGCTCAAGGATGATCAAATCTTGGTTCAAGAGAGTTGGTTCATCGCATCTTGAGCGCCTAAGTCATGGTTCCTACTTCTACCAGCTAGCCTATGTGTGCAATTACTTTATAATGAAATGTTTGTTACAAGTTACAATCATAGATTTTCAAACATAACAATATCTTAAAAAATGAACCCTAATTTGTACCATCTAGTGTATTAAAAGGCGTTGCCTACGCGCCTAGGCACACCTGGAGCATGTCATCGCCTGCATCATGCAGGGCGAGGCTGCCTGCAAGAGGCGGCTCCTAGGCGACTCAGGTGCCCTAAGGCGGCCAGGCGAGCCAAGGCGCGCCTCAATGCGCCTGATGCTAATTTGTTTGAAAAATAATCTTAACGTAAAAAAAAGGATAGAATCTCAACAAACCAACTGCTTATCTTTTTAATACATATTAATATCTTTTACTTTCCCAATTAGAAACTATTATCTTTTCAAGATATTTTTAAATACAATTATCTATTTTCAAAGATCTCTTTAATATTTCAATTTACTCTATCCTAACAATATAATCAGAAGTTATTTCTTTTTTTTCTTATACACAACTAATCTCCTCTATCTTTTTCAATGGTTCGATTGATTCTCTGGCATTGTTGAACTTGATGATGAAGATTTTGATGATTTGGATGAATGATCCAGCCCTAACTATTCACCTAACTTTGTTTTAGTATTTTATATTGGAAAAGACTTATTTTAGTACTTTGTTTTACTATCTTTAAACTTTGATTTCGTACTAGTTTATTATATTATCTTTAAATTTGGATTTATTACTATAAATTTAATAAAATTTGGTTTTTTCTTTAAAAATATGTTTTTATATCTTACTTAACATTATATTATGTATATTCATTATTTACCGAACATTTGTGTATAAGGCGATCGCCTTTGCATTAGAGGCGCGCCTAGGCGATCTTGAGGGTCCATCGCCTAGGGTGTCGCCTTGCCTTTTTAAACACTAGTACCATCATATGGTGGCTAACTGGCTATAGATAGACCCATTGTATATGTGAAACATTAAACACTACTACATATATATGCCAAACTCAAATTGTGCACTTCGTTTCTAGTACACTACCTCTTTTGTTTTGAAGATATCATAACCAATCTTCTAAATGAAGGAATTGTGTCCTTTAATAAAAGTTGCAATTACCGAACATGGAATAGGACGATTGATAGAGAGATTCAATCCATTTATTTTAGGAGTCGTAGTGTTTTGCTAGAAACCAACTACGATTAATGGGTTAAATAGTTTAATTCATAGCTATTATAAACGGGTCCTATGAGGTCACACACATTGAGTTGACGGGCTGGATCAGCGGGCTGAAAGTCTTTGTCAGACATAGGGTTTTAGTCCAATAACAAAAGAGTTAATTATCAATAAATATATTGGATATTATTGAGAATTAAAGGATATATTTATTTGGGGAAATAAATATATAAGGCCTTTAAAGGGAAGAAGAGATCTAGGGTTTCATAAGTTTTTACGTAAGAAAAAGAGGCTCTCTTCTTCCAACTTTTCTAGTCTTTGGCACTTCGATCTAGCAATCGGAAGCGAAGGAGATCCCGATCCCGTACACGTGTGGACTGATTAGGGAAGTCACAATTGAGGCTTTTTCTCTCGAAGGAAGAACCCTAATCACGCATCAAGAGGTATTCTGCTAACCCTAATTTTGTCTCTAATCAAGAATGCTTTAGATCCATGTTTAGGTGCAAGAAATTGTTTCTGAAATTCCGCTTATACGCATCTAAAAACCCTTCAGTGGTATCAAAGCTTTAAGCATATCTTGATTGGATCAAAGATTTAGGTTTTTGTTCTTGATGCAAATTTTAATTCAAATCAAATTTAGTGTACGTGAAATTAGATTTTCCCCGTTTGAATTGAAATTGTAAATTGTACCTACACGTGATTAATTGAGTTGCATGTTACGGAAAATTTTCCGTACTTATCGGTATACAAATTACGTACACGTGATTAATTAAAATTGAATTTCAATTGTATATTGAAAGTATATACACGTGAATCGTTTGAATTGAATGAGAACACCAGGTTTTAAATTTGTGTGTAGAGGTCTTTAAATTAATTTTTAAATCAATTTATGTGGAGAGGTTATATTTGTATGCTTCAGTGGCTGAAATATATTGAATTTCAAGGCTATCTTTAGTGGAGAGATATGATTGGTTTAATTGCGAGACATGTATGAATTTTTAGCGATCAAAACGAGTAATTAATCAGTACTTGAGTATACATATATAGTTACGTACAGATTTGAAATTGGATTTCAAAGTTAAAATCTTGTTTTAATATATAATTAACGTGTATGTTATCTAGAGTACAGTAAATTTCGGTTGTTCTTAATAAGATAGGATCTTGTTTTGATCTTATGTGTACTAGGTATCATGTGTATAATTGAAAAATTAATTAGTAATTTTATCTTTTATCTCAGTTTATATTTTGGGTTTTGACTAGGTCATGATCCGATATATATTTTCCTAAGGAGTTAGGAAATCCCACTAAAATAAGATAAAATATTTGATATTATATCTTGATTATACAATTTTGTCCAATTATATACACATTGATGATTAATTTTGATTAATATTATATATTAGTTTCTTTTGAATAAAGATTTTCATATTAGTTTTCATGAGATGAATTTTCTAATAGTTACATGCTTGTTTTTTAATATAATTTTAATTCTTGCATGTGAATGTTTCATAATATGATTTTCATGAGATGAATTGTTTAAGTTTTGCAATAAGTTATTTATTATGTTTTTGTCACTAGTAATAAATAACCATTGCATGCTTAAGTTCCCAAATGAATACTGGGGCAATATATTTCCATATCATAACCCATGACGTTTTTTGGTTTTGGTTGGATGGGCTTCGCAAAAGCGAGGGTGTCCTTCTTAAACATTAAACTAGTGAGGGTGGATCTATACGAGGGTTCATAAGCCTTGATATGGTTGTACCCAACAAGAGACCAAAAGGCAAAGTTTTGGATCTTGAGACATGGTAGTGGATCCTACATTGGATGTGGACCATTAACCAAGAATTATAAGGAGTTATAATTAGTAATTGTTACTTACCTTGAACACACAAGACTAAAGGCAGTGCAAAAGTACGTTGAGTCTTGTCTGGCATAGGATCTTGGAATCATTTTATTCACCGGGAACATAAATCGTTTATTTGAATGAAATGTGCATTTACTTGTTTTAAAGCATGTTTAATATTAAGTATTTACATGTCAAACATGGACTTTTGTTTGTTATTTCTTTTTTGTAGAAAGCATGTCTAGCGATAATTTGAAATTCACTCTGCGCTCAATTGTTGAGAAGAACAAGCTCAATGGAGCAAACTTTCTTGATTGAGAACGGAATCTGAGAATAGTTCTCAGGTCCGAAGGACGTGAGAACGTGCTAGCAACCCCGATTCCTGTTCTGACTGATACCTCATCTGATGAGGAAAAAGCAGAAGAGAAGAAAATAAGAGATGAGTCTGTGCCTGTCACATGCCTTATGTTAGCTGTTATGGAACCTTCTCTTCAAAAGAGGTTTGAAAATCAGGATGCTCATTCCATTATAACCAACCTGAAAATGCTGTTTCAGGAACAGGCAAGGATTGAGAGATATGGAACTCACAAGGCTATACTGGATAGCAACCTTGTGAAGGAAAAACCAGTTGGCCCACATGTGTTTGACATGATCGGTCTGTTTGAACGTATGGAGTCATTGGGCGCTAAATATGACCAAGAGTTGGCCACTGATATCGTCCTACACTCTTTACATGATGGTTTTGCTCAATTCAGGATGAACTACCATATGCATGGGATAAAGAAAACCCTGAATGAGCTCCATGGTATGCTTAAAGCAGCTGAACAAAACACTCCCATTGACAACAAGAAGGATGTTCTTGTGGTCAACAATGTGAAAGGGTTCAAGAAGGCAGGCAAGAAGAAGAATCATGTCCAAGGGAAAGGCAAGCAAGTTGCTAAACCCAAGGGAGGTGAAAAGCCAAAGGTGGCTAGTGACCATGATTGCTTCTACTGCAAGGTTAAAGGACACTGGAAGAAGAATTGTCCCAAGTACTTGGAAGACAAGAAGAATGGAACTATGAGTTCAGGTATTAATGATATTGAAATTTTAACAACCAATGCTACTACTTGGGTATTAGATACCGGATGTGGTTCTCACATTATTTCGAATGTGCAGGGACTAAGAAGTAGGAGGCAGTTGGAGAAAGGAGAAATAGACCTGCGCGTTGGAAATGGAACAAGGGTTGCTGCACGTACCGTAGGAGATTTTAGTCTATTTTTACCTTCTGGTTTAGTTTTGGAATTAAGTAATTGTTATTTTGTTCCTACTATTACTAAAAACCTTGTTTCAGTTTCAAGTTTACATTCTGAAGGATTTGAGTTTGATATTAAGAATGGAAGTATGTCTGTTTTTAAGAATGGAATCTTCTATGCTTGTGCTCCAATGGTTAATGGACTTTTTGTATTAGATCTCAAATCAGAATCGTATAACATTAATACTAAAAGGCAAAAATCAAATTGTTTGAGTGAGTCATATCTATGGCATTGTCGTTTAGGTCATATTAGTTTGAATCGCATGAAGAAGCTCCATAAAAATGGAATTCTAAAAGATATGGATTGTGAATCTATTGATTTATGTGAATCATGCTTGATGGGCAAGATGACAAGGTCACCTTTCAAAGGGACAAATGAAAGGGCTAATGAACTTTTGGCCATAATACATACTGATGTATGTGGGCCAATGAGTACAGAAGCTAGAGGTGGCTATAGATATTTCATTACATTTACTGATGACATGAGCAGATATGGGTATATTTATCTTATGTCACATAAATCTGAAGCCTTTGAAAAGTTCAAGGAATTCCAAAATGAAGTAGAGACTCAAACTGACAAAAGAATAAAAGCACTTCGATCCGATCGTGGTGGTGAATACTTAAGCCATGAATTTGATCATCATTTGAAAAGTTGTGGGATTGTAACACAATTGTCTACTTCAGGGACACCACAACTGAATGGTGTGTCTGAAAGAAGAAACATGACCTTGTTGGACATGGTTCGATCTATGATGAGTTTTGCTGACCCTCCGGTATCCTTCTGGGGATATGCACTCACGACTGCTGTATTTACACTAAACAGGACTCCGTCAAGGACTGTAGAAAAGACCCCATATGAGATATGGACTGGAAAAGTTCCAAAGTTGTCTTTTCTGAAAATATGGGGGTGTGAAGCTTATGTAAAGCGTTTACAAACTGATAAGCTTGCACCTAAATTAGACAAATGCTATTTTATAGGATATCCTAAAGGTAGTTTTGGATATTATTTCTACAATCCCACTGCACAAAAGGTGTTTGTTGCAAGGGATAGTGTCTTTTTGGAAAGAGAGTTTATTTCCAAAAAGTCAAGTGGGAGAAATATTCATCTTGAACCGGTTCTTGATGAAAAGCAACAAACACAACAACAGGATGACATAGTTGATGTCAAGGATGAGATGGATTTGTTTGAAGGCCAAGGATCTGATGTTATCCAAGAACATGAACAAATTCCTCAAGAAGCAGATCCACAAATAGTTGTGGAAAATGTTGAAATCCCAGTTGTTGAACCAGTTGAAATCCTACGTAGATCAAACAGGCAAAGGTTTCAGCCAAGACGATATGATGATTTCATCTCGACCGAAAGCCTTGATGTTCTAATGTTAGAACATGGTGAGTCTGCTACCTATAAACAAGCAACGACGGGTCCAGACTCCAAGAAATGGCTTGAGGCCATGAAATCTGAAATGGATTCCATGTTTGAAAATCAAGTCTGGGACTTGACAGATTTGCCAGATGAGGTAAAACCCATTGGATGCAAATGGATTTTCAAACATAAGACTGACAAAAATGGAAATGTATCTGTATACAAAGCAAGATTAGTTGCTAAAGGTTTTAAACAGATTCACGGTATTGACTATGATGAAACGTTTTCACCAGTTGTCATGATTAGATCCATAAGGATAATCCTAGCTATTGCCGCTTATTATGATTATGAGATTTGGCAAATGGATGTTAAAACCGCTTTTCTGAATGGTATTTTGGAAGAGGACGTGTATATGACACAACCAGAGGGTTTTGAGGATCCAGATCATGTTGGGAAGGTGTGTAAGCTTAAGAGATCTATCTATGGGCTTAAGCAAGCATCTAGGAGTTGGAATCTTCGTTTTGATGAAAAGATCAAAGAGTTTGATTTCATCAGGTGTGAAGAAGATCCTTGTGTATACAAGAAGTTTAGTGGGAGTAAAGTGGCTCTCTTAGTCTTGTATGTGGATGACATACTGCTTATTGGGAATGACATTCCGATGCTAGAGTCCGTTAAGGAATGGCTGAAGAAATGTTTCTCAATGAAAGACTTGGGAGAGGCAGAGTACATACTTGGAATAAAAATCTATAGGGATAGATCTAAGAGATTGCTTGGATTATGTCAAGGAACTTATATAGATAAGGTTCTTGACAGATTCAATATGCAGAATTCCAAGAAGGGGTTTTTGCCCATACAACATGGCATAAATCTAAGCAAGAAGCAATGTCCCAGAACACCTGCTGAGCTTGATAAAATGAGTAAGATTCCTTATGCTTCTGCTATAGGATCTATCATGTATGTCATGGTATGTACACGTCCTGATGTTGCATTTGCTTTGAGCATGTGTAGAAGATATCAATCAAATCCAGGAGAGGCACATTGGTGTGCAGCTAAGAACATCCTAAAGTACTTGAGAAGAACCAAGGATGATTTCTTAGTATATGGGGGTGATGACAATTTAGTCGTTAAAGGATATACTGATGCTAGCTTCCAGACTGACCGAGATGGCTTTGAGTCTCAATTGGGATATGTCTTCATCCTTAATGTAGGAGATGTGAGCTGGAAGAGCTCTAAGCAAGATACAATAGCTGATTCTACGACTGAGGCCGAGTATATCGCTGCTAGTGAAGATGCGAAAGAGGCTATTTGGATAAGGAAGTTTCTAGACGAGCTTGGCGTTGTTCCTAGTATTTCTGAGCCTATTGACATCTATTGTGATAACAATGGTTCCATAGCCCAAGCCAAGGAACCAAGTTCAAACTCCAAATCTAGACATGTTATGAGGAAGTATCATCTTATTCGACACATAGTTGTTGGAGGTAACATCAAGATGTGTAAGGTGCATACAGATGACAATATTGCAGATCCTTTGACTAAGCCTATGCCTAGGGCTAAGCATGATAGTCACACTAGGGCTAAGGGACTCAAACACATTGGTGAATGGTTGTGAGATTGCTTTGTATTACATTATTTCTGCTTAGAGTGTTGGACTCTTGTTTATGTTTGACTTTATGATAATATATATTATATTTCATTCTTATTTATACATTATATTAATTAATATTGAATAATATGTCCGAATAATTCATAGTTCGTAAATGGGCTCACCTTAAGTATTTTGGTGAATGAAACCCCATTAAGTGTACTACAGTTATGAATTATTGGACGTCCATAGTTTGAGTCATCAAATAGGACATAGATGATTTCATTTATAGCTATATTGTACATTGACTGATAGCTCAAGGTTTCATGTGCTATAGGGACATAGAAATGTCTAGTCAATTACATAGATATGTATGGATGATACATATCGGACAGACCAACCTTAAGACTCTCCAAAAGGGATTGTAGAGTTTTTAAGGTGAACCATATTTGGTGGATTCCTTAAACATGAGTATGTTATGTTTTCTAGTTGATGATTGGTATGTCTTTGATATTGTTAAACACTCTCCGTAAAAAGGGGTTATAAAAGCAATTATTGGGATTGCCAAAAGTTGAGTGGGAGCCATAGTCATACAAGATTGGAAAAGTCCTCCTTATTCATGTATACATTGATGCATGAAAAGGAATGGTGTCTAGGCCACTTGAAGAGCTAGAACTAGAAAATGCATGGCCATGCTCGAATGGATTAATTGTAATCATTCGTTATTTGATAGTTCAAACTCAGGTATTCAAGAAACATATTTGACGAGAGATATGAATGTCACCATATCATCAAGTAAGACATTAAGAGACAAAGGTATCTTAAAATTGCACACTTTTTTTCAAGGACAAGTGGGAGATTGAAGGAATTGCGTCCTTTAATAAAAGTTGCAATTACCGAACATGGAATAGGACGATTGATAGAGAGATTCAATCCGTTTATTTTAGGAGTCGTAGTGTTTTGCTAGAAACCAACTACGATTAATGGGTTAAATAGTTTAATTCATAGCTATTATAAACGGGTCCTATGGGGTCACACACATTGAGTTGACGGGCTGGATCAGCGGGCTGAAAGTCTTTGTCAGACATAGGGTTTTAGTCCAATAACAAAAGAGTTAATTATCAATAAATATATTGGATATTATTGAGAATTAAAGGATATATTTATTTGGGGAAATAAATATATAAGGCCTTTAAAGGGAAGAAGAGATCTAGGGTTTCATAAGTTTTTACGTAAGAAAAAGAGGCTCTCGTCTTCCAACTTTTCTAGTCTTTGGCACTTCGATCTAGCAATCGGAAGCGAAGGAGATCCCGATCCCGTACTCGTGTGAACTGATTAGAGAAGTCACAATTGAGGCTTTTTCTCTCGAAGGAAGAACCCTAATCACGCATCAAGAGGTATTCTGTTAACCCTAATTTTGTCTCTAATCAAGAATGCTTTAGATCCATGTTTAGGTGCAAGAAATTATTTCTGAAATTCCGCTTATACGCATCTAAAAATCCTTCACTAAATAACACTAGGGGGTCTAGATGGCTGCTTATGCGATCCAGACAGGAGCGTATGCAGGTTGAAAAACTAGACAGGTTGGGCGGGCCTAAGCAGGTTGTTTTAGAACAATGATTATAACTTTCTTTGTATTCTACAGTGGTTCACTACTGTTTGCTTAGTCTATAATATTGATTGACATTATTTAAAACTATCCATGATCATCTCAAAATTAAGATAACGAAAATGAGGCGTATTTATATGAATGAGTGCTGGAGGAATGCACTATATGAGTATATGACATATGTATATATTGTTTATTTTTTTTATAATTAGTTGACATGAATTGTTCAACTTCTACTAGAATGATTGATGAATCTGTATCGGCAAAAAAAAAAAAGAATAGTTGATGATTGATTGGTCGATTATTCAAACTTCTTCGTTTCAACGTTCCCTCCACCAAAGTTAAATTCAATTAGTCCGTCTTACTAGTTGGAAGCATAGTGCATGCACACATTGAATTATAAATAATTAGGACCAACATCTCTTCGATTAAAAGAAATATTAATTTGTTTAGCTGATAAGTTTGGCCAATATATTTTATATATTGTTGGGTGTAATTAATGATATCCTTTAGAAATGGAAAAGACAAGTAAACTGGCCGGATTAATCAATGAATTTGTGGTTTAGTCACATCATAATCCTAATCCTTCATATCGTCTAGTGGTAATTAAGACTACTACAATGACATTTCTCCTAATTAATCTCTTTCTAGCTCATAACTACAGTATAATATATCATCAACTTAGTAAACTACGTACGTGGTATCAACAAATTAAAGTTTGGAAATTCAAACTCCGTGTATATATATTTTAGTGCTCAATAGAATATACCTTGCATGTTTATTCAAGCAACTTTAAAAAAAATCATTGTAACTTAATAATTTAAAACCCCGGTTAAATAATTGAATGATCACTATTGAATGGTCGACCCACTATCCCTACAAAATTTATTATTTTGTCACCAAAAGGGCCATTAATAATGAAAAAAAATGTGTTGTGACAACACAAAGGGTACCGGTTGTGCTCTTCAATATGGTGGGTAATATACCACATGCATGCAATATTGTAATATTGTAATATTGTAATGTATATATTTAAAATATATATTACATTTGGTCCAACTCCTTGAAGAAGACTTTGCAAATGATTTTCCTAATAGAGAAAAAAAGTAGCTAGCTAGCTAGGGTATATGATCCTCCCACCTTCAATATGATTCTTCTAATTAATAGATTATGTTAGATATAATGGCTAGTATAGTGTGTAAATATAATATAAACTTGATTTACTAAAGATACTTTGGAATAGCTAGTTGGCTCCATTTTCACCTCGATGATAGATCTAATTCGATGGGTCATGATATATAATCAATTCAATCTAATAAGCGCATATATAATATAGAGAGATAGCGCTAGAAATCATATCATGTGTGGCCATAAAAAGGGCCCCTCAATATATATATATATATATATATATATATATATATATATATATATATATATATATATATATATATGAATAAAAAGTTGTCCAAAAGTGTCACAATACTTGATAGTTGTCTACATTTAGGCATCCACTCTTTTAAAAGCTAGCCATTAGAATCATTCATGTAGTTTGGTGGAGGTTTGATGGGACCCTTGTGGGTTTCAAATGATTTATCATATGACTTATAGTTAGGAGATCTTAGACAAGATATATCAATACCTAGCATATATGCATATATATTTAATTTTAAGTAATAAGAGCATATAATATAATAGAGAGGAGAGATAGGAGAAAGCAAAGCACAATTATTGTACCCTAAATGGGGAAGTTGGGTCATCAACCATAATTCACCAAAAAAAATATATAAGAAAAGGACACCATCCAATGTGATGGACAAGTCATCTTGTGGGTCTTTGCACATGTAGAGGCTTCTTTCTAACCGTAGCTAGTGGGAGAAGCAATACACATGTAATTAGGAAGATGCCCATTTAATTTGTCGAAAATTATAAATTACTTGTTCATTTGAATGTATATCAATATATATACTGGAGTATATATAAAGTAAAAGAGAGTGGTGGAGTGGGTGATTGATATTCCCACATAAAGTTACATATATTGATCATCTAAGGAAAAACTGTATGAGAGAGCAATGATTTGTTCCTAATTAGGTGAATGTGGTTAGATGCTCCGATCCCCTTTTGCTAATAGGGGCATTGTGGATTCTTGTCCATGGTCCACCATGCTTTTCAAAAAGGCAATGTGGAAAATTACCCTTCCATATTTATCCACTTCATATCAATGGGAGTATGGGACTATGACACATGCAACACCACCATTAGTCGTCTAAATTAAAGCTTAATTGGGTGACAAAACATCATGCATCAATATTCAAATCCCCCTTAAAAAGTGTGAGACTTTTTGACTAAGGATGGATTATAATGACTAATGAGAGTGGTGAATAATAGGAATTGTCACTAGTACTAGTACTCTCAATTGGATCGAGTACTTTCTAATAGGGTAGCTAGCTAGATAAAACTATGGAAATAATTAAGAAACATACATCATGATGATCAATGTTTACATGGGAACACGAGTATATGTAAAGTTAATGATGACACACATAACATAATAATACAGTAGAAAAATAGCTAGGGATCCGGCTACAACTTAGTTACTCGTGAGATGGTGGTGGGTCACCTTGAAAAGTGACATTTGAGGCACAAAAGAACAAAAGCAAGCAACCATTTCAATGCTTAGATGATGGGTTGGACTAGTAGTACAACACCTACAACATCATCAACATAATTAAGAAAGAGAGGTTTTCTTTTCTTTTCTTTTCTTTTCTTTTTAGCTAGCTAGGGTAGTTCTTGTCAAGTTGTCATGATGCCCATCCCTCTTTGCTTGGATTCATATTCTATTATGCCTTTATGTACTGTCTCATTCTTTACTCTACCCCACTTCAAAGTTTTGGAATGTGGGTAGATAATATATCTATCTTCAAAAGTGGACACCTTAAGTCACACATTTTTCTCCATCTTTCAACTCTTGTTGTTCACCTTTATTTTATCCCCCAATTCGAACATCATTACGCGCAATATACCCCCTAAATTAGGGTTCCTAAATGTCAAAGAAACACACCAAAGGAAGAACTCCATCCATGGGTCTTTGCCCACTTTCAAAGGATTCCTAATTAACTTGTGTACGACAATAGCTAGCTTTAATTAGGTGAAAGGTATATTTATGTACTACCTTGTTCAAATGTATTAGTATATTACATGCATGTAGATGAAAACATTGTATAAATGAAACACAATTACACATATAATAATTATTTGGGTCAAATAATGTATTTGTTTGAGCAGACATGTTTATTTGTACTGACCGAATAATTTTTTATTTAATTAAACAAGTAAGATAATTATAAATACAATTTTTTCTACAATGTACCCTAATGATTTTAAAAAATTTAAGGGATTTATTATTTTGCTACATGTATTATTTTTCTATATATAGCATATCAATCTCTTTGTATCTAGCACAAGAGAGTTACAATGACGGGTATAGCCAAACTAAACCAAATAATAGACTATCTAGTCTCTTCTCTTTGTAGCCAAACTAACCCAAATAACGGGCTAGTCCCTTTATAGTCAAACTAACCAAAATAACAGATGGGTAGTGTATGCCTAGTCCAACCCAAACAACTAGAAAATGTGTCTAGGACTGGTCATGTTTTGATATTATGTGAAAGTTCGCAGGTCATAAACCAAAAATTATGCGTATAAAAACCCAACATACACAAGCCTAGTAAAACTTAAAACCAATTAGTAATAAAAAATAATGCGGAGTATAAAAATTTATATAATAGGCTTATTTAATTTCAATCTTCACTTATGTAAAGAGTTTATATTCTCAACAAAAATTAAGAGCATAAAAGATAATTTATAGCTACAAGGTAGAGTCCCCACGAAAGAAGTGAATGGTGATGCCACCCACACACGTCTTTTGATGGGGACATTTGGAGAGATTTGTGCTTGATATCTATGGTAGGTTTTGCTTTCTTTGGCACAATTATGTATTGTTTTTGATTGACATGTGATGATCATTAATTGGTCACTAGCTAGCGAATAAGAACAAATCAATACATGGAATAAAAATAAAGGGAGATTATCAAACACACTACACCATGGTGATGAAGGGTGTTAACTGTTAAGGGATTCCAATGAGCAATAGGAATGAAAACTTTGTGTTTGGGAAAATAAAGGCAATTAGCCATGCTAATTTTAACAAATTAGAACTTAATTTGGCTAGGGAGAGTGGGAGACCCCACTATGAACAATCTCAATTCGTGTGTGTTAGTGAACAAAAATTCACCTTTAATGCACTGATCGAATGCTCATATGACTCGAATCTTCATCTTCCATTCCAAGCTACTTTTCAACCTATAGAACCCGCAAAACAATGGACACAGGGGGCGGGGTCCCCCTAATCCACCTCTAATGTCTAAGTCAAAAGAACAGTTTGTCAATCGAACGTCGAGGTAAAAGAGAAGTCTTGCGAGCGAGTTCAAGCGAGTATTAAATGTGCTTACCATACATGGCAAAAACATGTATTTATAATGGAGGAAAGAAAGAGAGGGACCAATATAATACCTTGTCACTCAAGCAAAAATTATCGTGCTCCCCAATCCACGCGGATATTTTATCTTTCGACTAAGATAAAATTCCCCATCATAACGAATAATTACCGTATTTAATTTTATAGCAAACATATATCTTAATCTTAACCACAATAAAAACCTTATTAAAAGCAAAAGATAGCATAATAAATAGAAATACTTTCGTGACTGATAATAACGAAAATAATAAGGTAATTAATTTTACTCGCTCACATTGCGTTGCTTTTGAAAAGAGTAAACTATTACATTAATTTGTTAATATATATAAAATATAGAAACATTCTTTGATCTTTGAATTAAATTTTAAAAAAAGGATGCTACATGGTTACAATCGAATTAAATCTTGTGACGGTATGTAAGTGGAGAATAGGGACCACCATTAGATTAGATATTGGTCTTGATTGTTTAATTGATAATTAATTTTTTAATTAGCCGCCCTGGTCAAGAAATATTGCTTTCGAGGGCTAATCAACTATCAACCCTCTCTTTTCATAATGTCTAAGATAAGATAAGAAAATATATTAAATTATAAAGGTCTTCGTGTTGTTAGGTTTGTGATTGAGGTTTATTTATTGGTTTCATACAGGGTAACAACACATTGTCATTTTCATATTGTCAATATTTGTTTCAGTCTTTTTTGTCTTTTAAATCACAAGTCATTATTTGAATTTCGAAAAAAAAAACTTACATTGGAGTTGCAAGTCATAACTCAAGAGGCATTAATGGAACATAAAATATAGAAAAAAAAAATCCATATAAAAGAGTTTATTTTAGTACGAGTATTTTCATATCACAAATTTTCTTTTCTTTTTGTTATTCAAACCAAAAAAGAGTTTTTTTTTTTAAATACAAGACAAGTATTAGGTTACTTGAATATTAAAAAACCAAACTAAATCATTATAATAAACGATCTTGATAAAATATAATAACAAATGTTGTAGATTCAGTGAAGCCTAAAATTGAAGAATTAGACATACTAGTTATACACATCGTGTCATGCACGACTACGACTCGCATTAAGTATGATCATATTTATTTTAATATAATCATATATAAAAGATAAAAAATGTATACTCACATACGATAGTTTTTTATTTTTAGAATCAAATAAATTTCGAATTTTTATACTTTTTGTAAATAAATAGAGAGAAAAATTATTTGAAAAAGATAAAATAATATAAATAAAAGTTGAAATTTCTAAAACAAAGTTGGACCGAAGTCAATATGTTGGGCCGATGGCTCAAAAATATACAACTTTAATATGTATTTATAGACAGATTTGTTAACCAAAATTTAATTTTAAAAAATCTTTTATATCATAAATGGATAAAAAGACATGAATAATGTAATATAGATGAACCCGAATTAAATTAATTAATAACGATAAAAAGACATGAATATGAACCCGAATTAAATTAATTATACTCTTATGTTGAATTGCAGGAAAGAAAAATGCGTGAGTGGATCTATGTGTGTAATATAGATGGTTTTTTGAACAACGAGTTTTTAGCTGGCGTAGAGCAATTTCTCGAATTCAGCAAATTTATGCGGACCTATGACCCATCCGAATTAAGGTGTCCGTGTCGGAGGTGCAAGAATAAGAAACTGAAATTTGTAGATGATGTGCATTCTCACCTTGTTAAGGAAGGTTTTGTTCCTAACTATTACCATTGGGTTTCGCACGGGGAGACAGCTGAAATGTTCGCTGCATTGTTGGCCGAGTTTAGATAGCATGAAGGTTGTAGCAGTACTGATCCAACACCAACAGTAAATGGTGGGATTGCTAATCGAATGGAACAGATGGTATATGATAGTTTTAATACCCGAAGTCATTACACTGCTGATGATTTCGTGCAGAATGAGGATATAAGGCATGAGCAAGGGGGGCAATATTATAATGAAGCGCCCAATCCCGATGCACAACGTATGTACGACATGTTGTCGGCCGCAAATAGGTCGTTGTGACCTAGTTGGATGTTGAGACTGGGCTACTTAGCCTAAAATCTAAGCTAAGGATGACGGAGCGCAGATATGACATGATCATGGATTTTTACGGACGCGTTTCTTACCCGGAGACGACATTACCAGCCACGTTTTACGACACGAAAAAACTGGTTGAGGGTCTTGGTCTTCCGTACGAGGCCATTGATTGTTGTCCAAACTTTTTCATGATATATTGGGGTGCAGATGCAGAATACGCGGCATGCAAGATATGTGACTATCCTACATGGAAACAAGGAAAGTCAAAGCTCATTCCCTATTTTCGTATGTTTTACTTGCCAATAACTCCACGGTTGCAGAAGTTGTACGCATCGATGGTGACTACCGAACACATAAGATGGCATGCAGAGCACGTACAAGATGGGGTGATGAGACATCCTTTAGATGCAGAGGCATGGAGGCACTTCAATGCTGTCTGGCCAGATTTTGCATCAGAAACACGAAATGTGAGACTAGGCTTGTGCACGGACGGTTTCAATCCGTTCGGGGCGTCCGGGCGCCAATACTCATGTTGGCATGTGATTTTGACACCCTATAACCTTCCGCCGTCGATGTGTATGTGAGAACAGGTTATGCTTTTGATAGTTATTGTACCTGGACTGAAGAGTTCGAAGCAAACGTTGGATGACTATTTGCAGTTGTTGATAGCCAAGCTGAAGAATTTGTGGCTTAATGGGGTGTACACATACGATTCTTGGAGGAAGCAAAATTTTGTGTTTCGTGTAGCTGTAATATGGACTATTAGTGACTTCCCAGCATATTCGATGTTGTCAGGTATGTTGTATTCGATGTTGGAGGAAGCACAATTTTGTGTTGCGTGCAGCTGTAATATGGACTATTAGTGACTTCTTAGCATATTCGATGTTGTCAGGTATGTTGTTTTACATATGCTAAATGAATTTGAAACTATTATACATAATAATCATGCATATATGATTTGTGAAATTTAATGTGTGATACAAAATATATGTTTGTGTAGGCTAGAGCACTTTTGGAAAATATGTGTGTCCTTATTGCATGGAGGACACCGATGCATTTTATCTAACACATGGACACAAAATGTGTTGGTTCGGTTGTCACAGGAGGTTTACAGTACATGATCATCGCTTCCGAAACAATAAGACTGATTTCAAGAAAGGTCGACGGGAACGTCGTGGTCCCCCGGACCCCCGGTACTCCGTGACGGATACGAGATATTAGACCAGATAAACAATATGGGGTTGATGAAGATAACTGAAGTGGGATCTGAGGAGCACAATGCCGCAGTCAGTACAGGTTCGGGTTGGAAGAAGAAAAGCATTTTCTGGGACCTACCTTATTGGTCTAGTCTGCTGGTAAGACATAATTTAGATCTCATGCACATTGAAAAGAATGTCTTCAATAATGTTTTCTTCACCATTCTTGTTGTTCCGGGGAAGTCGAAAGACAAGTGGTCGGCCAGAAAGGATATAAAGGAATTGTGCAAGCACCACCCAAAGGCTTGCTATGCACTAGATCGTCATGAAAAAAAAGTGCTTCTGGAGTGGTTGAGATTCGTAAAATTCCCGGATGGCTACGTGTCCAACTTGAGCCGCTGCATTGACTTGCACAAGCTTAGACTCTTTAGGATGAAGAGCCATGATTGTCATGTGTTCATGCAAAGGTTGATGCATGTTGCTTTTCGACCATTTCTTGATGACAAAGTTTAGGAGCCCATTGCTCAGCTAAGTGCGTTCTTTAGGGACCTGACGTGTTACAAGCTGAAGCCTGAGGTGGTTATGCAATTGCACAAGGAAATACCAATAATTTTGTGCAAGCTGGAGCGCATCTTTCCCCCCGCGTTATTTGATTCAATGGAGCACTTGCCTATTCATCTTCCACGGGAAGCTTCACTTTGTGGCCCTGTCAATTATATATGGATGTATCCAGAAGAAAGGTACATACAGTTATATGCAGTTGTACAATTTTGGATTTATATAATTAACTTGTATAAGAAATGGTGTTCAATGTATATTGTAGGCTCCTAAAAAGGCTAAAGGGAACAGTTGGCAATAAAGCCCACGTTGAGGGGTCAATTTGTAATACCTATCTCGTTAAGGAGACATCCACATTCTGCTCGTATTATTTTAGCTAACATGTCGCGAGTAATCATATGGATATCTCCCGCAACGTGAGTTGCACACTTCTAGTTGGGGTTGATCCGGGCGATTTGTCTATTTTCACAACATCTGGTCAAACCTTGGGTAGCAGACAAAGTGGTCGTGTCCTCACAGGGTATAAATTCCATGTGATCCAAACTTACATATTCATGAACTGCGTCGAAGTGCTATATTGAGTACGTTTCTATAATCTCAACTAATTAATATTATATATATGTTGATTTGAATAAAGTATGGGTTTAATATATATATATAAGTACATACTTCATTCAATTACTCTTTGGTAGATACTATTTGACAAACTTCGTGCGGTAGTCAAATCCAACAATAACCGATGTTGAAGAGCAAAACATTTTGGAAAGACACTTTCGCCTCTGGTTCTACTCCCATGTAAGGATTTCCTAAATTAATTTCAATTTAATTTCAAATTGTATATATGTTGATTTCAAATTGCACGTTGACAGTCCGACAATTATAGATCCTAACATTGCAACACTTGCTCGTGGACCGTCTAAAAAAGTGAGGACATATCCTGGTTATTTTGTGAATGGTTACCGATTCCACACGAGGGCACACGCATCAACCAGGGCCACTAACAGTAGTGGAGTTTGTGTTCTAGGACAAAGCTTCGGCACCGACGTTGAGGACTTCTATGGTGTGCTAGAGGAAATCATTGAGCTGAATTACATATCTCCAACCGTCAAGCGCCCTATTGTCTTTAATTGTTTGTGGTTTGACACTAGAAGTCATGGAGGAACACGCATTCACCCTCACCTAAAGTTTGTCGATGTTCATAGACATAAAATGTTGAGAACAAAAGATCGTTACATCTTAGCACATTAAGCCACTCAAGTTTATTTCCTCGATTACCCAAAGATGAGGCGTGCAGATGCTGAATGGATAGCGGTCTGTAAAGTGAAGTCACGTGTGTGGCCCAATGAAGGTACGTGCGTAGATCCTCATGCGAGTGGTTCCAGGGGCGTTACCGTTTTTCAACATGATTCTTCCCTTCCACGAGTTATCGACGACACACAAGATAATTATCCACTTGGTCCGCTAAATGACCAAAACGGAGAGATTATGTCGTATAGGAACAAGCAGATACGTCTAGTGAAACGTCTGGGGGGAGTTTGAGACTGAGACGGATACAGATGAGGAAGATATGTAATCAGGATACTATTATTGTATTGTCATTGATTTTTCTGATAACCTTATTATTATTTACTATTCCGATTTACTGTTTTCTATTACTATGTTGATAATACTATTATGATAATAATATTCAGATTCACTATTTTCTATTACTATGCTGATAATACTAATCGGATGACACTATTCTGATGCCACTATTATCATTTACTAGCTAGATTGATGACAAGAGGCATGCGTGCACATCACAAGTGGTAATCCATTTCCAACCATAAAAGGAGACTTCATCTCCAATTCCAACATGCATTAATCTTCCATCCTTATCTCCAACTCCAACATCAAACCCTCACCTAAAGCTTCGATCAATGGCTGAAAGGAGAGCGTGTTCCAGGCGCACGATCGCCTTTGCTCCAGAACTCATCCATTTCTCAATCGTGCATGTGCGTAGGGATAGGGAGAGAAGAACGGAATGGAGCACCAGACCATATCGCCCATTAAGAGTTGCGATCGCTTTTTGGAGGTCATCTGGCGGGGGAGCACCACCGGGATTTTGCCATTTTTTCTTGAACGGCGAAGACATCACAGACCGCATTGAGGCCAACGACCATTTGGTCGCTGGCCTCAATGAAAATTTTATATCGGAATTGAGATTTTTAGCGCGTATTTCAATTTTATTTCGTTTTAGCGACCATATGGTCGCTAAAACAAAATTTAGGGCGCCAATTCTGAAATAATTGGGGGGAAATCTGAAATTTCGGTGCTTAATACAAATTTTGGGTTAGCAACCATATGGTCGCTAAAATGAACGGCGACCATATGGTCGCCAATTAGAGACCAGATGGTCACTACTTTGGAGATAGTGGCCCACTTTAGCATTTATTAAATGTCATGACCATATGGTCGCTAACCTGGAATAAGAAGGGGAAAGCGTTCATTCCCCTCCCTCGATTTCCCGATTCTCTCTCGGCAAACCTCTCTCGCGCCGCCCTTAAACCGCCAGCCTCACGCCACCCTCAATCCTCTCTCGCGCCGCCCTTAGGACGCCCTCACGCTGCCTTCTCGCCGGCTCCCTCTTTTGCTCTCTCAGATCTCCCTAGCTTCGCTTCCCTCCTCTTCCACGCGCCACCTCGCCACCTCCGGCTCTCCTCGCCAGGCCTCCTCCGGCTCTTCTGCGCGCCTCCTCACCACCACTAGGCCTCACGCCGTCCTCCTCATGAGGCATCCTCTGGCTCGCCAGGCCTCCTCTTGGCTCCGTCGCTGTTCTTGGCGATGCCCGCCGCCGTTCTTAGCGGCACCCGCCGCCATCGATTTCACGCATCCTGCAAGCCGCCGCTCGATCCGCACCTCGCCCCCTCCTTTTTCCGGGTATTTCTCGAATTTTTCTCCTCTTTTCAGTTGATATCGGTTTAATTTAGGGATTGAAATTTGATTTGATTGGATAAACTGGTGATTTAAAGTTTAGGGTTTTGATTGAATAAGTTTGGATTGAATTTGAGAAATGTTGAGAAAAATGATTGAGAAATTTAGATTGAATTGGACTAAATTGTTGTTGTTATTGTGATTGTTGTTGTTATGATTGAGAAATTGGGAAAAATGGTTGAGAAATTTGGATTTAATTTGAGAAATTTGGATTGAAGTGGAAGTTGTTTGTTGTTGTTGATTTTGTTCGTGTTGTTGTTGTTGTTCATTTGATTGTTGTTGATTGTTGATTTTGTTGATGTTGCTTTTGGATTTGATTGAATAAATTGTTGTTGTTGTTGATTTGGTTGCTCTTGTTGTTGTTGAATAAATTGTTGTTGTTGTTGATTTGGTTGCTCTTGTAGTTGTTTATGTAATTGTTATTGTGATTGATTTTGCTCTTGTTGTTGTTGATGGTATTGTTATTGTTGTTGTTGTTGTTGTTATTGTTGTTGTTGTTATTGTTTTTTTTTTTAATTGTGTTATTATGGATGGATCACGTTGACATGCACGAGCTCCTCGTCCGAGATACCGGACGAGGAGAACTCGTCCGAGGCGACCCACACGGACACACTACGCTTGTCCGAGGACGACGGGGCACGTCATCCTAGTACAGAGGAGACGGGCACCCAAGCGGAGGAGTCCAGGGCCCCTACACCCGCATCCTCGTCGGGATCGATCCGAGGGCTCGATCCCAATCGCATTTGGGATCTTTCCATTATCGGCGGGTGGTACGTAGAATTCCTCTAAGACATTGTTTTAAATTCTTATCTTACCTTTAAATATGTTATAACGCGTTTTTCGAAATCTCGCAGCTTGCAACCGTCGGGCATGGTGTCGCGGTGGTCAACACAAATCATACAAGGCCAACCCGACGATAAGGCGTCGGAGTTCGACTTTGCCTCCGCCGCATCGAATACTCTTTGGTTTGAGTCTTGGAGGGTAAATTTTATTTAATTCGCATTTACTTTTACAAATTCCGAATTTATTAATTACTATTTTTAATTAATTGTTTTGTCGGATTTAATTAGACGCACTTCCGATGGGAACCCTCCAAGCCGGGTATGGACATCGAGACGGTCCTGTTGCTGTGGGAGAAGATCGCCAAGAAGCGATACGACGACTTGGTCGGGAAGCACCGTCGGGCCAGGACGAAGCCGAATTTCATCCAGTCCGCCACTTGCGAGAACTGGATGGCGACGCATTGGTCCACGGACGCGTTCAAAGCCAAGTTTGCGTTCCAGAAGCAAATCCGGAATGCCAATCCGGTGAACCACAGTAGCAGTTCGAGGTCCCACCTCGAAACCATGCGTCGAATGGTACGTATGTTATTTTAATTTAATTAAATTTAAATTAAGTTAATTATTCTTAATAGTTCATAACACGCTTGATGAATTTCGTAGGAAATACAACAGCGTCGCCGCATTACGCCTCTCGTTTATAAGGCCAAGCCCAGCGTCGTTTGCGTTCTCATTCAAGTATTCAACCGTGTGTGTGACCTCCTTTCTGTTTTTCATTTCTCCTCTCTCTCAGTTTCTCTTCAACTCTACTCTCCATCGACCGTTCTCGTCTTGTTCTTGTAATCTGTGCTTTGAATCTGAACAATACTGAACCGCGAAGAAATCAATTTGAAGAAGACGCTGAAAATTAAGTTAGTATGGTCTCCCGAAATGGCCTCCCAAGCCTACTTCGACACCGTTGGAGCTGTAAGTTCTAGTGCTGATTTTGATTTCTCCTATCGAGACGCACACGCAAGGCCCCGATCGGTATTTTATAGACGAGCGGTCGGCCTTCATCGCTGTAAGTTTTAATTATTTTATGTCTTATTTAATTTCTATGTTATTATTTTTATTTATATTATTTACGCATTTTTTAGGCTCGGACCCAGGAGATCCTCTCCCAGAGGTCCTCGGACTCGGGCACCCCACCGTCCTTTCAGGACGAGTGTGATGCCTTTCTGATGGCCGCTGGAAGGGTGGGACCGGGAGGCGCCCACCCTTACGCAAGCTCCTCGGGTGGGGGAATTAACGCAACAGAAGGTCGCCCTTATGCAAACCGTGGAGGACCTACAAAGTAGGATGCTCGAGGTCGAGGCATTCATACAACGGATGCGAAGTGGAGGCTTCGACCTGCAGATTGGTGGGTCCCGCCAACCCGGTCCCGATGGGAATGACCAAGACGTGGACGGCTCCGGCGAAGCCGGCTAGATTAGGGTTTTTGTAAATATTATTAAATATTGTAAATTATTTAAATTTATGTAAATTTATGTAAATTATGTAAATTAATGAATTAATATGAATTATTTAAATTATTTCGTAATTATTTTAAAAAAAACAAATATATTGGCGACCAAGTGGTCGCTAATCGCAAACATGATCGTGATATCCAAGGCGCACGATCATGTGCTTTGCTCTCAGACAACGGCCAGGGTTGTGCGCTCTTTTATTGATTTTAGCGACCAGTTGGTCGCCATTTAGAGACCAACTGGTCGCTACAGTGCGGCAAAAATGTGACGGTTTGGCCCCTATTAGCGACTAACTGGTCGCTTATAGTGGCGACCACGTGGTCGCCACATGGTCGCCATAGTGTTGGAGACCATGGGTGACTATGGTCACTATGCGGCGACCATATGGTCACTAGATGCAACAACCATATGGTCGCCATGGTCGCTATATACGGCGACCACATGGTCGTCAAGTGGTTAGCGACCTGCCTTTTAGCGACCACGATATATTTAGTGACCAGATTTTGCATTTAGCGACCATAAATATGGTCGCTAAATCTGCGTTTTTTTGTAGTGACAAATATGAAAGTCTAAAAATTAGTAAGCAAGAATGAATATCTAAAATTATGGTAGAAATCTCTTGTGGAATTTTTCAAGTTAACTTTAAAAAATTAATAATCACTAAATTATCTTCTTGAATACTAAGTCTTGAAATATTTAAAAAAACAACAACAATTAAACTCCTTTCAGAAAAGCCAAACATTCTACTTTTAGAATAGACATGGGTGGAATCGATTTTCTATCCAAAGCATAAATATCACCTTTGTCATTTCAAAATATAAAACTAGAAAACGTAGAAGAATTAGTTTGTTTAGAAGCATCAAAATTTAACTTAGCCAAAGGTGGGGAGATTTAATTGACACACCATTCTTTGGTCGTTTTCTCTTGGATTTTTTACGATCATTAGAAGCAATAGTAAAAACCACTAAACATGTTGGGTAAAAGCCAAATCAAAAGGTAAAAAGAATTGAAGTCAAACAAGAAGGATGAAAAGCATAAATTTCAATAAAACTCAAAAATATCGGGCGTCCTTTCTTATTGATGGGGATCGAAACACTCATTTTCACCAACTATCCACAATCACTCGGCGTCGTGCTAATAAGGTGGAACGCTTACAAGACTCAGAGCAGAATTGGATCTGTGATCGGGTGGAAGTGCAAAATCTCGTCCTTAATTTCTTCGCAAAACTTTATAGTGAAGAGAATTCTCAACATGTGGTTGAACCACTACCGTCACCATTAAGTTGCTCCTTCTCGGATTTGTCTCTCAGTTGCCAGGAAGCTCTGTCGTCTCCTTTCCTGGCCTCTAAAGTTTGGTGTGCCATAAAAGTAATCGTCCCTTTCAAAGCATCGGGCCTGGACAGTTTCCTAGTTGTTTTCTACCAAAAAAGATGGAATACGGTGGGCTCGAGGGTGACGGAAACAACGCTGAACTTTCTAAATGCGAAGTTTTTGGAGCCAGGATTCACTGACTCTCTTTTGGTTCCCATACCTAAGGTGGAAAACCCTTGCTATTCATCATAACTTCAGACGATCTCTCTCTTGAATGTCGTGTACTCGTGTTCAAAATCAGCACTAAGATGATCGTCAACAAGCTGAAACCTTATATTGTTGATATAGCGCCGCCCATACAATCAATTTTCATTCCGGAAAGGCAAATTGTTGACAACATTGTGATTGTTCAAGAAATCCTACACTCCATGGAAAGCCGCCAAGCAAAAGTTCATTGGTTGGCTCTGAAGATTGATCTTGCTAAGGCCTACGATCGGGTTCGTTGGGAATTCTTGAACAAAATTCTGATGGAGGCCGGTTTTCTGGAACATTTGTGCAAAGTAATCATGTTGGTGCAACCTACTAAAAAGTCTAGCTTGTTATGGAATGGTGATGTAGTGGGATCCTTTTTACCTTCTAGGGGCATCAGGCAAGGCGATCCTTTGTCCCCGTATCTTTTTTGTTTTGTGTATGGAACGGTTATCCCATATTATTCAATCTGTCGTAACAACGGGTCTTTGGCGGCCGATCACTGTGGGGGGAGTTCAAATTTTCCATCTCTTCTTTGCAAATGATTTTTTGCTTTTTGTTGAGGCGTCCTCCTCTCAAGCGGCCATCATTCTAGCTTGCTTTTGCTCTCAATCTGGGGAAAAGGTCAATTTTGATAAAAGTTCAGCCTTTTTCTCTAGGGCAGTTCTTCAATCGTCGGCAACGAACATTTGTGATCAACTGTGCATTCCTCTCACGTCTGATATGGGGAGGTATTTGGGTGTCCCTACTTTGCATGGACGAGCAACGGAGGAAAATTATCAATACTTGATTGATAATATTGCTTCGAGATTGAGTGGATGGCAAGCCCGGTCGCTCTCGCTGAAGGGCCGAGTAACTTTAGCCAATTCTGTGTTGGCGAGTTTACCTGTTTATGCGATGTAGTCGTCCCTTCTTCCTAGATCAATTTGTGAGTCCATCAACAAGGAAGTCCGTGTTTTCATCTGGGCTCAAACAATGAAACACGGAAGATTCATCTTGTATCCTAGGAAAAAAAATTACCCAACCTCATTCCCATGGAGGGCTAGGAGTTCGTAGTATGCGTGATTCAAACACTGCGCTTCTTGCCAAACTCGGTTAGAGGGCTCTTAACGATCCTTCTAGTCTTTAGAGTCGAGTCATTAGGGGCAAGTATTGTAATCATAGGGCTGACATTGACATGTTCATGCAAAGACCTCAACAATCCCATACTTGGAAAGGAATAGTTCATGGTGGTCAGTTATTGACTAAGGGGGTAAGGGCGTCTATAGGCAATGGTCGCCACATGCTCCTTTGGGTTCATAATTGGCTTAAGGATCGGTTGCTTATGGAGGTTGATGTGAATCTACCTTATGATGAAGATCTTGGTGTGGTTGTGGTTGATTGCTAGGATAACAACTCTTAGAAGTGGGAGATTTTAACGCCACTCCCCCACTAGAAGTATGCGCGCAGTTGGCTTCCATAAGAGTTCTTAATGAACCAAATGTTGAGGATTCTTTGTACTGAGGACCTTCGACTTGGCACTTTCTATACGGGGTCTGCCCGGAAAATGTTACGACCACCAAGTCCGACGTCGCAGTTGAAGGTTTGAACAAAATTATGGCGGTGTCCGCCCAATAGAGAGTGCGATAGTTCCTTTATACAACTTGCCATAATGCTATACTTTGTAATGAAACCCGGGTCAGACGACACTTATCTCCTTCCCCAGACTGCCCCGCTTTTTGTTACCGTAATCGAGCTTACACCTTCTTCGAGATTGTGTCGCAGTTAAAGATATTTGGCATTAGGGTTCTTTCGCCTTTGTGAACACTGAATTTTTCGTTGAGAATTCTATATGTCAATGGATTCTCAATAACATCAGTATTGAAGAAGAGGTGTGCTCTATCTTTGTAAAAATGGTATGGTAGATTTGGAAGACTAGAAATAAACTGGGTATTGAGGGTGAAGATACACTTAATCAAGTCATCCCGATGGTCCAACAAGTGGTGAGGCACTATAAGGACGCCACTTTGGGCCATGCTAGACTTGCAGGTCACCCACCTGCTCCTTCAAGGCTGGGCTCTAATGTGTGGAAGCCTCTGACTGTAGGTGGTGTGAAACTTAACCCTGACGTGATCTCCAAAGGTAACCTCGAGAAAGCCGGTGGAGGAGGTATTTTTAGAGACGATCATGGCGGTTTCCTACATGCCTTCACCTTTCTTTGCGGAATGTGTGGGGCAAGAACTGCTGAATTGTGGGCAATTGATCTACAAGTGGCACTGCAGCTAAGTTACACCACAATTGAAGTTGAATCGAACTCGGCAGAGGTATGCAAGATATTGAGTGGTTCTTTGCCAACGGCGAATGCAGACTTTCACTTTCTCAAGCAATGCCACCGCTTCATCCATGAGAATCCTTGGGAGGTCACTATTCGAAATATTCCCCACACTGTAAATAGTGTGGCTGATTGCCTGGCAAATTTTGCCCTCCTTTCTAATGTTTCCTTTACTGTTTTTTCTAATCCTCCTGCTTGCCTTGTTTTGCCTTTTGGCTCATGATTTATCCCCTTTGGGGAGTGACGCTTAATTTTTGCTCAATAAAGTCTCCTAGGCATAGCCTCCTTTTGATAAAAAAAATTCATCAAATGAAAAACAGTCTTTTTAAAGATCTGGTTGAATTGCAACATTTAATGTATTAAATTATATATTTTATATAATTTAATACAACTTAATATAAGTAAATGTGCGGTTTGAACAGAAGCTAATTTACACAATTATATTGAACACTGATTTTTCTTCTCGGGTATTTTTGTATTGCCTGTGTACACTCAATAGAGGGCTTGTTTCACTTTTCTTCTAAAATTATTTATACCCAAAAACTATTTTTAATATTATTGAAATATGTGCATCTATCTCTATTTTTTACATTTTTCAAGAAATAAAAAAATAACTTTTCACACGACACCACTTTCTACCCACAAAAGAAACAAGTCCAAAGTATATAGTCTATACAATCCTTTTACAATCATGTTATATAAATAATTGATATGGGCTATAGCCAAAACATACTTACTATATAATACCATAAAAAATACTTATGCAAAAATAATGTGTAATAAATAAATAAATGGGTTCAAAATAGGTACACATATTGTGCCGGGCCGGGGCACGCCATTTATGCGTTGCCGGGTCTCACATGTGTCACCTCAACAATAAGACGCACAAAACAACTCACCACCCAAATTTTTAAAAAAAAAAAAAAGAAAATAGGGGAAAAATCAACGTCAAAAATTTGCAATCGTGATTTCATTTTCTGTGCACAAACAAACACACTTTGCTTGCCAAATTAAAATGTGCTGCCAAAAGTCTTCCTTTCAAGAAAGGTCAAATCTGATACGTTGCCTCTTCAACAAAACAAATTAATTGCACCTGCTCTCTATCTTTTTTTTTTCACTAATTATTTCCATCAATTACAGGTATGCAAGTGGGGTCCACTGCTTAACCAGCCCTATGAGATTAGGAAGCTATCATCTCTCTATATATTGCCAACACTTTCCTCCTTGTTTAAAAAAATACTTTATCTAAGTCTAATTATCTTTTTAGCATATTTACACATATGTTAAAACAAGTTCTAGTTTTACTAACTTGCCCCTATTAAATTTATAACACTACTTTTTGTGATGGGCATATGTAATTAAATGAGTGAATTACTTGAGGGTAAAATTGGAATTTTTTGATAAAGTATCTAAAAAGACAAATAGAATTAGACAATCAATAAAGTCTAAAAAGACAATTAGAGTTATACAGAGGGAGTATTGGTTTAGGAGTAAGTAGAGTGATGCCATGTATTAGACATGTTTGATTAATTGAAAGGTTCAAATAATGACGATGGGATAAATTGACAAGAAAGATTCGTTCCAAAATAAACTTCGAACAAATAAGAGAGAAATCGAATAAATGATCAAAAACCAACAAATACATGAGAGGGGTGAGCTAAACACTAATACATGGAGGCTTAATTATATGCTAGACTTATAAGCGCATGTGCGATCCTACCAACCCCAATCTATCTATCTATATGTACTCTTACGAACTTTCTTCATGGTATAAAAGCAGGTTTAGTCTTGGACCCATTTATCTACCTTGGGTTGGGCTTAGCGAGTTACTACCCGCCCATTATCTACCTTACTTAACCTACTTGTTACGAGGGAGACAAGCCCATAGGGTTCCATCCCAAAACCATTTGGTGATAGGAGGGAGTGGTCCATGACCTTATATACTAGCTTGTTTTCCCTCCCAACTTCCCATGTGGGATTTACAATTGAACCCCAACAATCTCGCCCTCACTTGTGAATCCCTCACAAGCCCGAACGGCGGACCCTCCCGGTCCTGAAGCCCCATCGGCTCTGATACCACTTGTTACGGGGGAGACAAGCCTAATTGCAAGCCTAGTATACAAGTCCATAGGGTTCCATCCCAAAACCAATTGGTGATAGGAGGAGTGCTCCATGACCGACCTTATATACTAGCTTGTTTTCACTCCTAACTTCCCATGTGGGATTCACAATTGAACCCCAACACTACCAATGTCTAAGTGATAGTTGGTCATCCCAATTACATTTGAGGAGACGTGTTGAGAATAAATCATATTTTAATAGAATACCGTATATTTATACAGTTTTAAAATAGGGCGAAATTAATTCAAATATTACAACCTTTGAGGGGGTGTGTAAACGGTGACACAACCTTTGGGGGTGTGAATTCAATATCACGACCTTAGTTAAAATAGTCAAAACGCTATCATAAGCCCATCGCCGGTGCACAAATCGTATGAGTTGGATATCGGAAAAATGACTTGGCATGTCTAGGTGGCAAAAAATGTAACGTGAGGGGGCATAGTATCATTTTATATTGTTGATTACATTTTTCTCTTTTCTTTGTACTCATTATTCTTTATTATATTTATCCATTTTGTTTTTTAACATGATAAATTTAAAATTTTGAGAACTATTTCTACTATTTTTATGCCTCATTCCCATATATATTTTTTTCTAAATTTTCAACTTAAGTTATGATCCGGGCAAAAAAAAAAACCAGCACCTACTCATAAAACGAGTAATTAAGATATATAACATGGGTAAAAATGAGTGAATATAATAAATAATAATGAGTGCTCAAAATTTGGAATGAGGCATAAAAATAGTAGAAATAGTGCTTAAAATAGTAGAAAGAGTAGGTACTCAAAAATATTGGAATGAGGAATAAAAATAGTAGAATGAGGCACTCATCATTATTATTTATTATATTTACTCAGGTTATATATCTTAATTACTCGTTTTATGATTAGGTGTTGGTTTTTTTTTGCTCGGATCATAACTTAAGTTGAAAATTTAGAAAAAAAAATATTGGAATGAGGCATAAAAATAGTAGAAAGAGTGCTCAAAATTTTATATTTATCATGTTGAAAAAACAAAATGGATAAATATAATAAATAATAATGAGTACAAAGAAAAGAGAAAAATGTAATCAATAATATAAAATGATCATATGTCCCTCACGTTACATTTTATGCCACCTAGACATGCCAAGTCATTTTTCCGATATCCAATTCATACGATTTGTGCACCGGCGATGGGCTTATGATAGCGTTTTGACTATTTTAACTAAGGTCGTGATATTAAATTCACACCCTGAAAGGTTGTGTCACCGTTTACACACCCCCTCAAAGGTTGTAATATTTGAATTAATTTCGCCATAAAAAAAGTGCTATATATGATATTGCAATAAAAAAAAAGAAAGGGAAAATAATAGAGGTGGGAAACTACTAGGAAACAAGGAGAGAGGATGGGTTAATATGTTGGTATTATGGCCTGACAAGCACTAGCCAGACATGCAGCTAATTTTGCTGACGGTCCACGCCCCCACCTTATATCAATATTCGTACATTGGACCACTCATTTCACTACCCTACCTATATTACTATATATACACCTCAACATTTTTTAAATCATAACCAAATCTTTTTTTTTAATACCATGATTATGAGGTTTAATGACTGATTTATTATATAGGCCGTATCTCGCACTAACCTCTGGCGCACGGCACATGAATAATAATAAAAGCTAATCTACTCATTCAGACCAATCTTCCTGGTGTGGATTATTAGATGCTAAAGCACATAATCAATTACTATTATTCATTATATATATTTTTTTTTGGTCAGAATTATTCATTTTATATATCAGCATACATAATAAATTATACGGAGTAATAATGATGGTCCACCACGTACATAATAATAATAATAATAAGAATAAATGGAATTGATACACATATAAACTTATAAAAATAGTGGAGTAAAAAAGAAAGGCGAAGCGCAATCACACGAACCTGGTACAAGGTGGGGCCCAGGGGGGAGGGAGGAGATCGCCCCCACCCTGTAGAAAGCGACATGTGGGGGGCCCAATCCCCACACTCTCCCTCCAACGTGACGTGACTCAGACGTTCCTCGCTCCCCTATCCAAAACGACTTTCCACCCTATTCAAACCCTGTCGTTTTCCTTCACCTAAAACACACCTCCCTCCCTTCCATTTTTTATTTTTCTACTGTATCACCTTTCTTTTTTTTAATTTTTAATTTATTTATATAATAAGAAAAAGATTTTTATACGTATAATGTCATGTCCCAGTGACATCGACAACACCGCCGTGACAAAGAGGCATGATATTTGTGATCACAACTAATATATTTTCGGGAAAAAATTAGTCATGAAAGTAGCTGGTTAGAAGAAAAACGGAAATTAAATAAAAAAAAGTACTAGTAGTGGCGTATTAAAAATGGCAAATGAAGTGAAATTTTGTCTTTAGTGCTACATAATCCCAATAAAGTTGCAATGATAATCACGTTTTGGATTGTTTACTTATTAATGGGAAACATAATTATACATAATCCCAAGCGAACGTTGGGGTCAGTCCATGTAGACAGTAGGCCGGTGGTGGACCTGGTGGTGGTTGTGGTGGCCGGTGTGGTCTTGTCATCCCTCCCCGTCGGCCACAAATAAAAAAGACAATGAATATAAATAAATAAAGTAAAGCGGGAAAATAAACAGCGACAAATGCGCGCGGCCAACTGCAAATTTGCTCGTACTCCTAAGAAAAATAAATATTTAAATATACTTTATTTAAGCCAAATCAAATCAGTTACGTTGACCTCACGTTCCCACGTCGCACGTGATCTCAACGCTCCCCAAATTGGCCGTTTCTTTTTCACCTTTTTTTTCCCGGCCTGCTCGCTTTAATAACCGCTCCGTATTTACTTTTATTTTATTTTATCTTTCCCCTGAACATCTTTTTTTTCTTAATTACTTTTCCGAATGCGCCAAAAGAAATTACAAAATCCTAGTGCTAACCTGCACGGGGTAACTGATCCGCCCCCACCGGCAACGGATGGGGGATGGGGCCCACCTCACACTGTACGTCCTTTTCCCGTACTTGGCCAGAAGACGCTAACGTGCGCCACTGGCTAATGACCATGTACTGGCTAGTCATCGTCACCCTAGGGAAGAGCGCCAAAAATTTATTATGTGAGTTTTTGTAATTTTCAAAACACCGGGCCCCGCACTCGGCCACTCCGTCCCTCCACCGTCAAGGATTGCTCCTTCCTTTCATCATGTGGCCTGGCCACTTTTCACCACCTCAACCACCAATTATGATGGCGATAACTGATGGATTCCCATATCTTGTTAAAATGCTCCATTATTTGATACAATGCGCTTTACATATCTTTTCCATAACTTTTTTTTTTCCATTTACCGACACTTACTATTCTGATGCAAGACACTGTGTTTGTCATTGATCTTTAAAAAAAAATCACAACAGCCTTATCTTTTTCTTTTTATCGTTCTGTTCAGAACAATATGCCCGGTATAACATAACAAAACTAAGAAAGGAACTTCACAGATTGATACGAGTAGAGATAAATAAAAGAATTTATACGATAAAGATTAAAAACAACAATCACGTAGAACTGTATTTTTTTTACTCCTCTGTTTCTTTGAATAAGCTAATCTCTCTACAGATTAAAAGAAAAATAAAAGTAAAAAATATATTCAGGAGAGATCAACGTGAACAGTAGCATCACTGGTGCAATTACAGACGGGGCAGGTGACAACGGCGGAGCCACACGCCGTGCAGAGGCAGAGGTGCCTACACGGCAGCAATAGAACGCTGCTCTCCCTTGTTCCACACCTCCTGCACATCCTCTTCCTCCTTTCCTCCGCCACCGCCACCGCCGTCGACTCCTTCTTCTCACCGCCTGCGCTCGACGTTCCGGCGACCTTCCTCCACTTGAGAACCCGTCCGCCGTCCACCTCGTCACCGTCGTCTTCACATCCGTGGCCGCTGCTCCCGCAGCACGACTCGGCGTCGTCCATCGGCGCTTCGGCTGTTCCAGTGCCGGCGCAGAAACGGAAATCCTTGGCGTTCGCCTGCGAAAGGACTTGTTCGAGATTTGACCGTAAGGCGTTCGCCGTTGCCTCGTTCGTCTGAGCAAGGTCTCGCCAGATCTGGTTCTCTAGATAGAGTTGCCGAACGCGCTCTTCTAACGCCCAGTTTAATTTTCCGATTTTCTCGATCTGCTCTTCCTTGTCTCTCAGTTTCCTCCCAATCGCTCCTTGGATCGCTTGGATTATTCTACTCGACTGCTCTCTTCTTCTATCTTCCATTTCTCGTCGTATCTTCTCCATCTGGATTCAGAAATATTATCAAGATTTATCAGCATATGATAGAGAACGAAGTGGAAACAGAGTCAAACGGATTGTTCGCGGAATCATGTAAACAGGGAGAGAAAAAAACTTACATGTAAAGAGATTAACCGATCGACTTCCAATTGCTGCTGCGTCATCTCTAACGTCAAATCCTCACCAAGAAACGAGAAATTGCCACCGGCGGTAACGCCACCGTACCGGCCTGATACTTTATCTGATGAAACTGAAATTAACGGACTGTTATCACCATAGCTGTTGTTGTTGTTGTTCACAACTGCCGTGGTAGCCAAGAACGAATCTCTAGGACGCTTTCTCGGCAACGGAAGAGCGCTGTTATTGAAGGTGAGTCCGCTTTCGTCCTTCAATGGAGGATTACTGTACTGCTGGTAATTCATCGACTTCGCCACCTGTTGCAGAACCGCGTCGTTAATCTGGTAGTTACAGAACGGGAGGAGCGAGTCTCCGGACGCCGGCGAAACTCCGCCACCGCCGATGATAGGCGCAAGATTGTTGAACAGATTCGTTGCGTTTTGCGTGGAATTCATACTATCTCTCTCTATCTCTTTTTCACAAACAGCCGGAGAAAATCTTGCTCATGACCAGCGGACAAACTATCCTTTGAACGAGCGAGAGAGAATACTTGGAAACGGAGATTCTGGAATGGGAAGCCAAATGGTATGGGCTTGGTCCTTTATAAAGCCCCGGATTCCGAATTTCGCATTTTTTTTTGAAGTAATTAAATACTGGCCAATTGCCACGTCTTTTTGCTCTAAATCACGTTGCCGCGTGTGCCAACAAAAATTAAAAGTAAAAAGTAAAAAATACAGTAAAACCGAAAGAGTAAAAGAAAGGAGTGGTGGGTGGTAAAAAAGGAAGGAGTGAAAAATGGAGAGTGGGGCCCGGAGGCGGTTTTAGGGCCTGAAAAGCACGTGCGGAGGAGGAGGAGGACTTGGCACTCACAACTCACAAGTCACACCCGCTATAATAATTATTCTTGGTTTAAGAAAGGAAAGATATATCATACCAGGGAATGGGTGGGTCCCTCGTGTTTATTTGCTTGGAGATCATGAAAAATTTGGGCATGTTGTGACCAGTGGTGGGACCCGGATAAGAGAGAAAGCTGAGTGGCAGAAAGCAATCCACGTGGATTTATTTTTAAAGAGAAAAATAATACAGTAATTATAAAAGAAATTTGAGAAAGATAGGAAAGATAGTAATGTGTGATAAACACATCAAAGAGAAGTAAATTATGTGTGCCGTAGATTGAGATATTAAGCTCCGATGTTCTGGTTATGCTTCAATTGTTTGAGGTAATTAAAATTTGACATGTACTTCGTGATTGAAACAAAGTCGTTGATTTGATTGCTGATGTACGTTATTTGTATAGTATCCGTCAAATTTAGACGCATTTAAAATTACAAGTCATCATTCATAAGATTTCATAGGTTGATTTTGTATCAAATTAATTCTTTTCTACTAAAAAAAAATGTATGATTCAGCAGAGCAGTAGTACAGTCTTACATAAAGAGTGGGATGTAAGTTGATGAAGGGTGAATTCAATATGAGTTTTTATTATTATTATTGGATTATTTTTTTATAGATTATATCGGTAGTGATGGTTAAAAAATTAAATAAAGTCATAAGTCATGTAATGTAAGCATATATGGAAATGGCCTAACATGGAAGTTGTCAAATTGCAGAATTGCCAGCTCTTTAGACATGATTTATTTCACCAAATTAATGAACGATTAAGCAAAAAATAAAAGTGAAAGAAATAGATTGCATAGATTTGGAGAAGCTTAATTAAGAACAAACAATGCAGCTTAATTATTAAGGAAGTACGTGACCAAATGGAATAATTTATCATGTAAGTGCAACCACTGTCAAAGCCACATGGGTGAGCTGCAGGCTAGTTAGCCTTGAATTTGAATCAATCCCTCCTCCCTGATGGCCTGATCGATACACAATTAATCAGTTTCAATCATAACAAGTTGTAATTAAATTAAAGCAGGGAAATTAATACAGTACTGTACATATTATGGATTGATTGGTGAAAACAAAATTAAACATATATAGGGAGGATTGATTATAGAGTAGGGAAGGAAGGGGAAAAAAAAAAGGAAAGTAGAGAAATAAATAATGGGGGGATGAAAAAAGGGGCAACAAGGGAAGAGTGACAGAGAAGCAGAGGGGAGACCGTACAGACAACACACCTGCAAAGATGGCAGAAAGAGAGGGGCATCAGAAATCAGAGAAATCAGAGGCATGGCATCGCATTTTTAGACCATCTCTCTTTTCTTTTCTTTCTTTTTTTGTTTCCCCAATATTGATTTCTCCCTTGGACCATTTCACAATATTTTTACACTATTTCACTGATTTTCAACCCCAAAAAAGAAACAGTATTTCACTCATCTTTTTATGTGTTTTTTACCTCCTTATTTTTCAAAATGTATGCTTTTTACATTATGAAATTTTTCAAAAAGAAAATAATGCGATTTTTTTGGCTTAGAAAATAATGTGATATTATTAATAAGCTATGCATGGTGATTAGGAACATCGACAATGCAAAAGCAAACGAAAATTTAACAGCAAAACGGCAACATCAAGTCAATGAGAAACAACGTAATCGATATGTAAAGCATTAAAAACTTGCAGATGGAGTATTAGATTTGCAAGAGTTTTTTAGAAAGTGTGTCAAAACTACTTTAAATTGATCAATTTCAAGGAATCATTATAAAATTCACGGTCGATAATACATCCAAACCAGTTCTTCCTTATTAATAATGAATCACTTTTTTCTGTTGGGTTGAGTTAGTCGACACAAATCGATTTATTTAGTTTGTCTTTTTTACCGCCTAGATTACAGAACTTTGCTTGGTTTATACTAAAAAATTAGGAGCTACTTTTTTTTGGCTACAAATTGAGTTACTTTATCATTGGATGCTCCAAGTATATATAATTTGAGTATATTTTAACTTGGTTGTAATTAAGTTTGTCCATCTTATTTTGCATGTAAAATAGAGTAGAGGTTTGATATGAATTAAGAATGAAAATCCTTGAAGAATCTCCCCCTTTAACGTATACCTGTAAGCAAATAATTTTTTCTTTCCTGTTGCAGAGATGATGTACAGAATGTGGATTTCTATATACAGAGATTATAATTGACTGCAAACTGATCCCCATTATTAATGCAAACTTGCATTTGCATTGGGTACATAAAATAATTGAGCCCTGGGTGGAGGAGTACTCTATACAATGCCGTAGACCATATGCTTCCTTCAAACCTAGCCATGTAATGCAGTGTACCGATTACCTATTTAGCTTGCTGAGAATATTTATTGTATGCCATGTAATGCAATGCTCTGTAGACCAATATATCTAACCCAACTCTCCTCATAATTGTCTCTTTGTACATGTGATCGATCTGGTGAAATGGACCAGTCAAACTTTTACCCTCAACCATCCATACATGTTCGTAATCAAGCAATAGGGAGAATCAAATTTAGGTGACAATTATTTTGAAGTTGGAGATAACAACTTACTCAAGAGAAAGAGGATTTTTTTTTTTTTTGGCTAAATAAGCCTATTGAGAAACAAACTAATAGAAGTCATTATTCTTAGGAATGGAGGCTTTCCTCTTTAGAGTTCTGAGATCGATGATGATCTTGAGCCTTTTGAACACTGATAATAATAGTTGTTTGTGAGAGTTTAAGATGATCGTTTCCAAAATTCTTTGTTCTCTTATAAGATTACCGTTTCATCTACATCTTCCTAGAAATCAACAATAATGTAGTTGATCACATTATAGAGACCAACTACAACATCCTCAACTTAGATTTTACACCTTTCTCAAATCTTAGAAATCTCATTTGTAGCATTATTGGTTTGGATTGGGATTTCCCGAGTATCGGTGAGGAGAGGAGGAGTCTTGAGGCATCGGTCACTTTGGAGTTTGGAGGAGATTTGGAAAGCTGTGAAAATTATGGGTGCCTTTTAAGTCCCCGAGTATAGATGGTTGTCAATTGGGTTTCAATTAGAGGTGATGGGATATTATGGGTGAGTCCATGGTTGCTTTTGTTCGTGATTTTTTTTTTCCATGTCGGCATCCCTTCAAGAAAGGGTTAATGACATGTTGAGCATTTTATTGGCAAAGGTTGCAAAACTAGAACGAATTAGTTTCAACCAAAAAAAAACTAGAACGAATTAATCAGTTTCGTCCTACTATTCTTTGCAACGTCTTATATAAGATTGTTACTAAGGTACTGGCTAATAGATTGCAGCTTGTTATGTCCGAAATCATAGTTGCAACGCAAGACAGTTTTCTTTCCAGATGCCTTATTATAGATAATATTGTTACTCCCTCCGTTCAGTAAATTATGATGTTTTAGAAGGTTTCTCTTGTTAAAAAAATATCTTCTAAGTATTTATGCACGTATATGCCCCTTAAGGGACTGTAGAGTACCGTCTCTCCTTAAAAAAAATTACGTCAAAGGAATGAATATGTACAGTTTTTTAACCTCATAAGTCATAACTCAACAATAAATCATTACTTAATATATTCTAATATGATGTAAGTGCTAAAATGACAAATCTTTTATAAACAAAGGTCACATAATAATCCGCATCAATTCAATATTTAAATAATCAACTTATAATAAATATTATACGTTACTTTCATTGCATGATATCATAGGTTTAATTAATTCTCTTACCCTATTATACAATTAAAGGGTTGAAAGCTCTTCAACCGGCCTAATAATACGTGTAGTATAACTTGCACTATATGAAACTTGTGAGTTGTGATGATGTGCACATGCTAACTTTAAATGTACTAGCTTTTCTCCCAACTCTAAAGCTTCATACAAATTAAACTAGTGATTAATATTGAATTTGAATTTTACGTATATATAGAAAGATAATGATGCAACAACGTACACATTACCCCGGCAATCAATATTCAATAAACCAATTAAACAACATGGCATATGCTTTCAACCAAACTTGATCTGAAATCTGAATTAATTAATATTGAAGGTGTTGTCATTTAAAACCTTCTTCTAGCTAGCTAGCTCCTTTTTGTAAAGATGGAGAATAAATTAGGAAAAGCTGCCACTTTAACTTAATCCAGCATTCTTTCTTTTTTCACCTCTTTCTTAAATGGGTTCGATTCCTCCTTTTCAGGATTCTCTTTGAGGTGGTTGCTATTTGGTATGCCAAAGATTTATACTTACGTGAGGACCAGATCTTGTATACCTAATTATATGATTTTATTATTATAAAGTTGTTTTCTCATCTGCAGAATTTTAACTCTTTCACGTACATATAGTATTCATTTCTTTGTAGAAAAAACAAACACACTGAGCATTAACAACGATGCTTCACCTTATTAAAATGGTGGGTTCTGCAGACTGTAACATTAATGTTATTGATGGTGAAACGTACATATACATTATTTCACTTTTGTTACACTCTATACAGCCAGTACAATTTGTTTTATCCATTTTACTCGATATAGCTATTTATGTTTGGTGAATATTGGATTTTTTTTTACTATAAAATAAAAAAATTTAATGTACCGGCGGTAAATTCAGAGGTCAAAGAATTAGATAGTTTTCTACCAAAGAAAAAGAACTAGATGACAGGATAAACTAATATAAAAAACAAATTATAAGAGATTATTATGTTGCTAATTATTAGCCAGTTGAGAGCCAAGAGATGGATATGTTGATAATTCAGCTCTACGAGATGAAAATGCTAGCGCTTCATAATGGAATTCAAGAAGTAAGGAAAATAGGGATTAGGAAATTTGAAATTGAGGGTGACAATTTTTACAGCCATTAATCTAGTCAAAGATATCGATAAGTCATAAGTGTCCTTGGAAAATAGACATGTCGGTGGCGGATATGTTGGTTTCTCTTCAAGGTTTCAACATTGTTTGTCTATTTTATGTTGTTAGAAAATGCAATGTTGTGTCTGATAAAATCGCTAAACTGGGACACAAAATCCCTGACTATCATCTACACAGTCATATAGAACTCCAAGTTCTGATACGTAATAATGCTCTAGGATGTCTCCCATAAAAAGCCTTCTAATTCTTACCTTGTATAAAAAAAATTACAAAATGGTATGAAAATTAAAATTGCATAAAAGCATACGAGCATCACGAGAAGAGAAAAGAATAGTCAATCATGAATTATTTGTATCTATTCACTTTTATTTTTTATATTTTTAGAATTATTCACTTATCTAGGTTGATCGAATATTTTTTTATAGTGTGCTTAAGTAGCATTACACATATATACAGTTGATATGGCCCTCTAGACAATTGGCAATGCGAACATTGTAATGGCTTCTTATTAACTTTTTCTTCTTTACTTTTGTTCAGAAATAATACTGTAAAAAGGTTTTTGACCGTTGAGTATGGAGAAATGAAGGCCCACTTTTTATACCGGCAGCTTGTGGTGGACCCAGCCCTCCTTTACTAAGGATTCTATTTCTATACTATTACCATCACATTATGCATTTATGCAATCACATTTATATACACACTGTATATTGTTTTAATTCGATCTAGTCAATACTATTTTTCTTTAAGAAAGGTTAGGATCTTTAATTATTGTCCCTAGCCACCAAATTGTTACTTCGTTCAAAATTAATTTTCATTCTGCCATGTTTGAAACTTTTTTTTTGGAGATTAAGAAATATGCAATTATACTTTTACCTATTACTTCACAATTTTACTTTACTAAAAAAATTACCTACTAAAATCTACTAATATATATTGAATGAACAAAAGCTACAATAACAAGTATTGTTAACCGGAGGTATTGTAAGAATGTAGTATACCATTCTTTGCTATTTTTTGATTTCCCCACCCAGTTCGATCTGTTAGAGCCGCTCTAATCTGAATTGGGTACCGGAGAGGCTCTTAATGGAAGCGAACCTCCTAATTTAGTTTTTCATACATGCTTGCACCCATCCCTTTACCATCGTATTCAATTGATCATATCATCCTCGTGTCATGCTTTAATTATTCTATTATTCGTGACGTAAACATTTTCTTATCTTTAGGTTTGAGTACGTTATGAAACCTAATTAAACCATCTCTATTCTCTACCAAAAAAGTCTTCCACTTCAATTTCTCCGGTTTGTGTGGAGGTTGATGATATTCATAAGGAGTACATTATTAATTCATGTCAGAGTTTGCTCGTGAAACGTATTACTTGCAAGAAAAGTCAGCATAATTATTAGCATGCAATTGTATTTGTATTAGAAATTTGTCTGCCAGACGGAACTTTCTTACCTAATAACAAAACAACAAATTTATGTATCCAGAATAAGAATTCATCGATCGTGCTATGATGACTGGTGAGGAATCTAAACTTCTAGAGCTGGTTTGACAAGGATTTTTCGATTGTAATTATTAGTAAAAAAAGCTATATAGACATTTCATTAACTTTGTCTAGCTTGGTTTGCAATTTTATGTTGGTAGGTTTGAAAATATATATATCTATTAAACGTTTCAAAACTTTAAGGTTTAGTCAAACGTTGCTCTCTAATACAATGTTCATTGACGTGCCAATTCCAAATATTAACCCCACGAGCTAGTTTCATCAAATATATAAAGTAAAGCTTATAATAGTTAGAATGACAAATAATTAATTTTCTACGTCTGTCATGTTTTAGGGAAGTTAATTATGTTATTAACTTTCTTGACTTGTCATAGGATGTAATCTGTTGATGCTAACTATTGATTTCTACTAGCTTATATCTTTCTAAGTTAATAAAAATTCGCAAGAATATAGATCATCTCGCTTTACCAGAAAACCATATATGTCAAGCCTCACTAACTAATTAGTTGATGTGTGATATGTCCGTAAACATTAAGTTGCGAATTCGATCGAAATAATGCTTGTTAAGGGCGGTATATATCAAGTTTTCTCGTTATAATGAATGGTCTAAATACCTAGCTCCCAAGAAGAAAACCATATATATAAGACCAACACGTCGTGATTTCATGTGAAATTAACTTCGATCTGAAATGGTGGTCTCAACTATGAAAGCTAGTCGCTTGTGGAAAAAGAAAAGGAAAAGGATAAATAAAAAAGAAGAAGAATTCTGTCAAAGGTGCAATATTCACATCACTTTTGCCCGAAGAAGTGAAATTAAAATGTCAACAAAGGCGAACAAAAGAAAAAACAAGAAAGAAAAAAAGTCATGGACCCGAATTCGTGAATTGAAACCAAAAAAAAGAGAGGTTCTTTAATTCAAAGTGGAGCTTGACCCGAATCCAGTTCAATGTGGACCCGCCCACCCATTATGCTTCAAGCCAAAAATTCTCAATAGCTTTTTCCAAATTAAAAAAAAAAAATTTATGGGCAAAATTTGTTTCACACCTTAGAATAGACTTGTAAGTTAACTTTGGATCTTCTTTTGTGGGTGGGATTTTCCCTCTTTAGCTACATTGGAAATTGATTGGGTACCCACTAAATACTAATGACACCATTTTTTCCGTATCATGATAAGAAATCAATCGTATGTATTATGTAAATATAATTTTTAAATTATATTTACATATAGTTGTTTTAAATACAAATATAATTTGAACACATATACATATAGTTGTTTTAAATACAAATATAATTTTTAAATTTTTGTTAACATTAATTTAGTATTTATATAGCTAATTGGAACACTAAAGTGGAACAAGATTTTGGAACAGAGGATTATTGCTGAGTTTACATTAGTGTATGCAAGTTTCCGATGGTAATAAAACTTTCTATTATGATATCGTTATCAAATGGATTGTTGTTTGGTTTACGAAATATCAATATTGTTTTGATATCTCTCAAAAACAGGTATATTAAAAATATCACTCATCAATATTCATTCATATCTAATACATTGATATTGCTCACATTTATATTGTTACCGATAGTGCTACCCAGTAGGCCTGCATCCAATATCTCATAACTTTGGTATCGATATCAAATGAGTGTCACAACTAATAATGCATAAGGATGACTAACCTCATTTGATGAGAAACAATTGAGTGGGCTCAAATTGATTTTTAGTGCCTGCTCTGTTGTCTCGAACAGTAAACGAGGTTGTTTTTAGAATTAGGCCCAACTACAAGTACAAGCTATTTACGTCCAAAGAAGCCCGTTAGTTATATTATATACACTACAACCTAGTCCAGCTAGATAAATGGGCTCTACAGCCCATCAAATCAATTAAATGTAATGTAGCATTCTTGATGTGCATACAAAGAATTCACTATATGCAAAGGGAATTAACTTCGCAGATCGAAACTGGAACTGAAGAAATACAAGAGGAGTAAGTTCTGTGGAGTGCCACGAGAAGAGTAGAGAAGACGTCAAATGGGAAAAATAAAAATAAACAAGACGAGGTTATGGGGAACAACTATGGACACCTTAGATTTGAACTCACTCTAGGAGCCTTCAAGTGTTGATCACACATCCACGAATTTTACCAAACCATCACCGTCGAACCAGTTACAAAGTTTTTAATGAAATCTTTTTGAGCACCAGTTACAATTATTTTTTTGAAAAAAGTGGGCATTTTTAATGAAATTTGTTAAATTTTGTAACTGCTACTCAAAGATATTTATAAGTTCAGTCTTTATGCGCCTCGAGATCGGTGGTCGATAGTGATGGTTTGGTAAAAATCGTGGATGTGTGATCGAAACTTGAAGGCTCCTAGAGCGAGTCCAAATCTTAGGTGTCCACAATTGTTGTTCCCTAAGACTTTGTCTTGTGCATTTTTTCCCATTTGGCGTCTTCTTTGCTCTTCTCGTGGCCCTCTGCACAACCTGCTCCTCTTGTCCGATGTCTCCTTTTCTTTTAACTTTTCCTTTCTGCCTGAACTTTATGACATATTGTCGAACGATTTCGATTGCGACTAATGAATTTAGAGGGTGTTTTTATCACACACAAGAAATTGTCCTTTTATATTTTATCACACATATTTCATACCAAAATACTCCCACACGGATACAAAATTAGAGTGCAATGTACTGAAGGAAGCCTTATATGTGTGTCTATAGACGCATTAATAATATGCCCAAGGTTCACCCCGTAGTAGTTTCAAAAAAATCGTTTCTAATTTATTAAATGAAGATTTTAGGCTTTTAGCTCACCCTAAATGTGACTTTGTGTGCCAAGTGCCTACCAATCTACCTAATGACGAATTTGCTCTATTATGAAGCACGCGTTTTTCACCCTAAATGTGAGATGAGAACATCACTTTGCTTTGTCATCTAGATAAAAATAAATTAGGGCTTTCGAATATCACTTTGCTTTGTTTAATTTAAGCTTATGTTATTTAGGGCTAAAATGTTTACTCTTTTACAATGAGATAAAAAAAAACATAACATATACTGGTTGAATTTTGATTGCTTCTGTTATTTAGGGCTAAAATGTTTACTCGTTTACAATGAGATAAAAAAAAAACAGAACATATATTGGTTGAATTTTGATTGCTTCTATTATTTAGGGCTGAAATGTTTGCTTCTTTACAATCTGTTAGGATGGATCGCTAAGGAGATGAAGACTCCAATTCTGAAAACCATGATGAAACTGATGGCACTCTTGCTATTGAACGTACTCAATGCAGTTCAAAAGGGAAACGACTAAAATCAAAAGTGTGGAGTGAAATGGAAAGAAAAGAGTTAGGTGATGAAAATGTCAAGGCTATTTGCAAACATGGTAAGAACACTTTCAGCAGCAAGCACAACAATGGCACAACTCATTTGAAGAGGCACCTAGAAAAATGTCCTGTGAAAATATACCGTAATGCAAAGAGCTACTGCATAACAGGTTTTGGGCTTCCTCCTGCTTCTATAGTATGATCATCTAACCCTTCAAATTCTATAAATATGAATGTGCATGTTCCTAGTTTAGATGCAATTGTGATGCCATAGTTGTTATGTTTGTATCAACTACACAATCATTCAGTCTTATAGAGGCACCGAGGTTCAAATATTTCATGGGTGTGGTTACACCACTTTTTAATCAAATCAGTAGGGTAACAATTCAAAAAGATACATTGAATCAATACAATGCCAAAAGACTTTTAATTGCTACAGAATTGAAAAATGCTCCTAGTCGTATTTGTTTCACATCAGATAATTGGAGAAGTGAGCACACTACTGATGAATTCATGTGTATCACAACCCACTGGATTGATAAAAAAAATGGAAACTACAAAAGAGAATAGTTAAATTCGTTATCTTGTAGTCTCAACTTGATGGTTCTTCTCTTGCTAATGAGGTTTTGTTATGCTAGGGTGAATGGAAAATTAGTGACAAAGTGTTCAACTTCACTCTTGATAATGCATCATACAACAACACAATGATTTTATCTCCTAAAGGTCATTTAATTAGGAAACACTCACTAGTGTTGCATGGAGATTTTTTTCACATGCGTTGTTCATGTCATATTATTAATTTGGTGGTGTGTGCTTGGTTGAAAGCCATAGATGGTGTTGTTGTTAAAACAAAAAGTTCTACAAAGTTGCTGCAACAAGTTATGGTCTGAACACTAGTATGAAGCTTCGTTTAGAAACACCTAATAGGTAGAATTCTACTTATACTATGCTTGATTTGTATTTATATTTTCGAGATTCCCTAGAAAATTTTGTTGCTAAGGATGTTGATTTGAAAATTCATCGGCTTACAGAAGAGGAATGGGAAAAGGTTGTCCAGTTGGAAAAGTTTCTCAAAGTGTTTTATGATGTAACTAATGAGTTTTCTGCCTCTAAGACACCTACATCTAATTTGTATTTTCATGGAGTGCCGAGTGTGGAAAATTCATAAGTTGCTAACAAAGCATGTAGGTCGTCCTTCTATTTTGTCTAACATGGTGAATGAAATGCATCTGAAATTTGAAAAATATTGGGATGAATATGGTTTGCTTCTTTCTTGTGATGTTGTTTTGGATCCTCAAATAAAGTTAGTTAGAGTTGGGTATTTGTATGAGAAATTGTTTGGGAAAGTATATGCTAATGAGATGGTCAAGAAGATTAAGGATACTTTGCTTGAACTGTTGGAAGAGTAAAAAACAGTATATGTTGATTTAGGGCATGGGGCTGTCAATCATTATGTGGGAAGTAGCTCAAACCTATTCAATTTGTTGATTCTGATAGTGACTCTAATAGGGAGAGCTTTGATCAGTTTATGAGTAAGAAAATGAAGACAGATTTTAATTTAGAGCTGGATCTTTATTTGAATGAAAAACCTATTGCAGCTCAAGAGGGTTTGGACATATTGCAACACTGGAAGCATGATTCTTCTCGGTTTTTGTACTTTCAGCTTTGGCTCGTGATTTGCTAAGTGTTCCTATCTCAACAGTTCCTTCGGAATCGACTTTCAATTTAGGGAAAAAAAATTATTACTTCATTTAGAAGCTCTCTTTCATCCTCAACAGTTTAAGTGCTTGCATGCTATAAAGATTGGTTACGTGCAAACGGACTTGAACCGGGTTAGTAATTTAGTATGTAACCAATATTCTCTTTCTATCTTTTATTTTTTTCAATTAATCTAATAGTGTTATGTCATTCATAAATTTCAAGGGTCTGTAAGTATCTTCAAAATTGGTGATGCACCTCGAATTTTGGATGAAGAAGATTAGAGATGGTGTTTTGAGCATGAAGAGCATTACAAGGATTGCTTGTTTATTATTTTTATTTTTTTTGGTCAATAGTAAAATATTATTAGAAAATGGGGAGAAGATACAAGAGCATATATCAACCAAGGATATATGGTAAAATACATCAAAACTCCGAGAACCTAAAACACCTCCGATTACCCAGTTGTTGCCTTGTCCAAATATATCCTCATGCACAACGCTGATATAAAGCAAGGCAATCAAGCTTATATGTAGGTCTCCCTTTCCCTTGTCTCATAGTATCTTTATAAAGCTACAAAGACACTCAACAGAAGGGAAAGAAAGGGGGTGTTGTACAACAAATCTACCTAGAAAAACCCCACCCAAAGTACAAACATCACCCAACAAGAAAATAGACATGAATTAAAGTCTAAGCCTTGACCTCAGAGCTTGCCCTCTTCTTCTTGTGAGTTTGAGTTTGACAATGAATCTCATTTTGCAGTCTCTCATAATGCTTTGAGCACATACTTTTGTATTGGGATAAACTTGCTTAAACACCATTTTCATTCCTCAATCCAAGTGTAATAGATGATCTCAAGGAAAGCTGTAAGTTTAGTTTGAAAGATATTATTCATGTATGAAGGAGAACTAGCAAACCATTGCCACCATTCTTCAATTTGAAATCTGATTGAAATGCTAACCCATTTCAAGACCAAATCAGCAATATCTTGTATAACAGTGCATCTGAACCATAGATGATCTTCATTCTCTTCTTCTTGGCCACACAAAGGACACATAGGATTCTGAATAATCCCCCAACTGTGCAGCTTACTAGCAGTGGGAAGTTTTTTTAGTGAAGCCAACCAAGCAATAAAAGCCCATCTCCTGGACTGGATCCCTTTCCAGGTCAAGGCACACTAGAACTTGGAGGGCAAATGCATCCTAAAAACATCATAAATGACCAAGCAGTCCATCTTAGTGTCTTTCCTAGTAATGACTTGCACATTATTTTTTGATATCAATGTTCTGCATTTGGAAAACCTCTTTCAGTTCATCTCTCACCTTCAACGCAGATTTCCAAACCCAAGAATCAGAACTGGACATTTGTCTCTCCCAAAAGCTGCTTCTTTTCAACAGATTCTTATCAGCCCAATCAGTCCATAAATTCCTTTTATTAGTTATGATATCATGCCCAAGTTTGAAGATAAGAGTCTTATTCCAAGACAACAACTCTTTAAAATTCAACCCTCCTTCATCAAAGGGCTTACAGACTTTTGACCAAGCAACAAGACTCCTTTTTTTCTCCACCAAACCTGTCCAAAGGAAGGACCTGCATAAACTTTCAACTCTCTTAATCACTGCAGAGGGTAAAATCAGTGCTTGCATCCAGAAAGATAATACCCCTTCAATCATAGAGTTTATGACTTGTACTCTTCTAGCATAGGAGAGCTTACTCAAACCCCTTCTTTGAATCAAAGTGACAATTTTGTTGATAAGAGGGAAGTACTTGCCAATTTTTAGCTTCTTTGTATGCAAAGGCAGACCCAAATATCTAATAGGAAAGCTTCCCATGTTTACCCCCAGTATGGAGCTGCATTCTTCTTTCATGGCTGCATTAACTCCACCAAAGAAGACTAGGCATGGCAATTTCACTCGCCCCCGATGGATACCCGCTAAAACCGACCCGAAAAATGAGCAAAAAACCGATGAAATTCGGGTGAAAAACGGGTTTGGGGTGTTCGGGTGATGGGTCGGGTTCGGTTGCGGGTGATCATGTCACCCGACCCGACCCGCTCACCCGACCCGTGCACCCGACCCGCCCATCCGACCTTTTATTATGTATATTAAATTAAAATTTATTTTATTATTTAACCTAGAGTATATATAGTAATGTTTAACCCTAGAAATCATTTTCCCTATCGAGCGCCGCTGCTAGCCTCTTCATAGTCCTTTCGCCTCAGTGCCTCACGCCACTTAGAGAAGACGAGAGGGAGAGAGTTGCAAGACTGTGATCCCAAATCTCAACCCGAATTGGAAGCCCTCGTGCATCCTTTCCAGTACGGAGTGCCTATGCTCGCCGGAGCTCACCCGTTGCTCACCCACTGCTCGGAGTTTGTCATGCCTGCTTGAAGTTCACTGTGCCTGCTCTACGCATTTCTTTCTTCTTCTTCTTCTGTGTCAAGTATCTATTTTGAATCTTCTCTATCTCAAGATGAGTCTATTGCTTTTGGAATCTAGAATAATTTAATATAGCTCTCTGTTCATATTGATATGGTATCTTCTTGCCTTGTTTGTAAATTGTAATTTTGAGTGAATGATTCATCGACATGGTATTTTCTTTTGTGTATATTTTAATTCAAGTTGTACTGATTTGTAACTTAAATTAAAGTTGTACATTGTAGATTTTAATTTCAAGATTAACATTGCATATATGATTTGTGTACAAAAGGAAATTGAGATTCAAGTTGTATAAACTAATAGAAAATTACAACACCCAAAAAAACCCCGACCGACCCGAAAACCGACGGATTTCGGGTGGTTCGGGTTCAGGTGGAACCTATCCGATTTTTTTTCGGGTTGGGTGAGCGGTTTATGCCCGTCGGGTCGGGTGGTGGAAGTAGTCCACCCGCACCCGACCCGACCCATTGCCATGCCTAAAGAAGACTTTGCTTTTCTTAGGATTAGCATTCAAGTGTGATTCTATCCTAAAATCTCAAAGGCATTGCCTTATAATCCGGAGAGTACTCTTTTTGGGTTTGCAAAATAATAACAGATCATCAGAGAAAGTAATGTTTGTAAGCTCAATCTGTTTGCATTTAGGATGATAGTTGAACCCTTTTTTCTTGCTAGCTTTTGAGAGTTTTCTTGAGAACATCTCCATAACTAGGACAAATAAGAAGGGAGATAAAGGATCTCCCTGTCTTAAGCCCCTCTTCCCTGGGAAAAAACCTTTGGCTTCACCATTAACAATGATTGAGAACCAAGAGGTAGATACACACTGCATGATCCATTGCACCAGTTGCTTAGGGAACTGAAAATATTCCATGGCCTTACATAAGTAGTCTCATCTCACATAGTCATAAGCCTTTTGTAGGTCTACTTGTATCATGCATCTCGGAGAAACTCCCTTTCTCTCATAACCTTTTGTCAACTCTTGTGCAACTGCAATATTATGTGTAATAGCTTTCCCAGGTACAAATGCACCTTGATTTCTTGAAACTATACAATCAAGGATAGACCTGATTTTCTACACTAGGACTTTGGAAATGATTTTAAGCAGAGTATTACAGCAAGAGATGGGCCTAAAATCTTTGATGGAGAAGGGATTTTCAATCTTAGGTATGATGCTCACGAAAGTGGTATTGAACTGTCTAAGCAATCTTCCTGAGGAAAAGAATTCCTTTACAGCTTTCTCAATATCATTTTTTACTATATTCCAGCTTTCCTTAAAAAAGAAGCTACCAAAACCATCAGGTCCAGGAGCTTTATTGTTCCCTATATCCCATAGAGCATTTTTTATCTCATCATCAGAGGGCTGCTGACACAATATGGGCCAAGTTTCAGTATCAATCTTAGCCCCAACATACCCATCAAAACAAATATCAACATAAGAAGGTTCAACCTCAAATAAACTGATGTAGAAGTTCACAATTTCTTCATCAACCTTCTCTCTTGTGTCAATGAGATTCCCATTAGCATCTTTAAGGGCAAAAATAGAACACCCAACTTTTATAGCTTTAATGCCATTATAAAACATAGTTGAAGTTTCCTCACCAAGTTTCAGCCAGTCCATTTTTGCTTTTTGAGCAAGAAAACTCTCAAGTTGCTCCATTCTCAACTTCAATTCTTCTTTAGCATCATTAACAGCTTTCTGTTTTTCCATATTAAAGAAATCACTCTGAAGGTTAATATTAGCCACTTTTAGAGCCTCAACACTATTTTCTACCATAGTTTTCTAGACCTTTGAATCTCTCTTTTTGCCACTTTTTGAAAGCTTCTTTCATTTTCTTAAACTTCTCTGCCACCACAAATTGAGCAGTTCCTCCCAACTAGATATCCCAAGTATCTTTAACTAACTCAATATAGTCCTGTTCCAAGGCCCAATAATTCCTATATCTGAAAGGAATTTTCTTAGGAACTATATTAGGATTAATATTCAGAATGCCAGGTGAATGATCTGAGAGTTCTGAATCAGCAAAAAAAAAAATGGCTTGAGGAAAGCATCTATTCCATTCCTCATTACTCATAACTCTGTCTAGTTTGCAAGCAATTCTGGTTGTCCCCATCTGTTTATTTTCCCAAGTGTATTTAATCCCAGAAAATTGCAAATCACTAATGTTCAAAGCAGCACTATGATGTAACAGTTCATCAATATAAGTCTCATCACCTCTCCTAAAAGATAACTTCTCAGTAGAATCAAGAATGCAATTAAAGTCTCCCATAAGAATCCAAGGAAAATCTGAATTTGGTTTACAAGTTTGCAACAAATTCCAAGCATTAAGTCTTCCAGTCTCATCATTAGCCAAGTAAAGAAAGGTTGCAAGAAAAGACCCATGTCCATCTTTGCAAGTAATCTTTGTATGTATGAACTTGGGTACACAAAAGGATATCCAGATCAATCAAATTATTCTGCCAGGAAAGCCAAATCCTCCCTTTGTTAACACTAGTACTATTAGTAACACAAAACCAGTTTCTAAGTAAACTTGGTGCTAAAGCCGTCTCCTTAAACTGTGCAATCTTAGTCTCAATAATAGCCATAACAGAAAGTTTATTATTATTAGCAAAAGTATTTATCATTCTGATTTTTGAGGATGTATTGCATCCTCTAGTATTCCGGAAACCAAGTTTGACCTCTGTCATGTAGCTCCACTGGACAGGTAACTACAACCTGGTTCTAATGGTCGAAACTTGTTTTTCACAGCCATAGAGGGTACTCTCTTCTTCATAGGCACCCTTTGTCTAAGAGAATAATGGGGAGAAACATTAGTTCTTTTGTTTCTTCCTAAGACATCAATCCACTTTTCCTGAACTCCGGCACTTTTTGTATTGGAATCATTCTCCTTTCTCTCTTTACTAAGATCATTCTTCTCATCATTTCTCCTCTCAGTGTGCATGACCTTTCCCTCGGCATTCTTTTGTCCATCTAAATCAGCCAGTACAGTACCTTTCCCTTTATCATTCACTCCCTTACCAGATTCTATCTGCATAACTGATATTTCAGGGTTCTCGGCATTCTTCTCTAAAGGATGAGGCCCCAACACAGATATTTCTTTAACCTTCCAAACGAGCTTGTGTCTATCACCTCTATCATCATACCTCTTCTCATGTTCAGCATTCAGATTCCTGCATTTGTTCCTATTGTGCCCAAACACACAACATCTCTTACAAAACCATGGGAGCCATTCAAAGATAACTTGCTGCTTATATTGCTTGCCATTCGGCCCTTCCAGTAAAACCTCTTTCCTGTCAGCCTCTTTCACATTAATCTTGATCAGAATTCGTGCATAAGAAAGCCTTCTCCTGGAAGCAGTAACAACATCCATACACACCAGGATACCTATAATGCTCCCTATCACACTCAGCATATGTTGCGAAAGGAATATTGGATCAAGATTTGGCAATATCACCCAGGCAAAAACAGATTCAAAACTAGCCCAATTCATTTCCATTCCCGTTTCCCAGACCTTCAGCATAAGTGGTTTCTTCCCATCAATTAGCCAGGGACCCTGCTCAATTACCCAATCTCTATCTTGAATAGATGAGAATTTGAAGATCCAGATCCCATTATCTTTCATCGACACCAAGGGACAAGCAACCGACCAGTTCTCTTTGGCAAAGTTCAGTAGAGTTTCACTCGTGACATTTCTCCCTATAATTCCTCCTATAAGCACAACTTTCCATTCATCCAATTCAGAAGCAGTTTCATCAGCAGAGAACTTATATACTTCCTTATTAACATTAGCAATGGCTTCCAATTTCCCTAATCCCCCAAAATCGGTCAAAATGGCCAGATTCAGTTTAGGTCTAGACGGAATCGAATCATGACTATGACCTTCCTGTTCAATCGCTTCTTTCTCTATATCAGCCTCCACACAATCTACTGATTTCAACATCGAATTTCTAGTTTTAGAAGGATTACCTAGACCTCGATTAGATTTGTTCATCGTTGTTTTCGGTAGCGTTAGAACAGTTTCCTGCAATGATCCAATCAACGGAATTCCACCACAATCCTGATTGCTATCCTTCAATTTGTCTCCTTTCAACGCTCCACTCGATTGAGATTTCCCTGACGACGCCATCGACGATATCGTGCAAGGGAAGCTTATGTTGTTTTGAATTTGTGTGAGGGTCAGATCACTCAATTGTTGCTTAAAAACACTTGTATTTGGACTTGCTTCTGTTTCTGTATTGTGGTGATTGCTTAAGGATACGTAGACTTAATGCATGTTTTGCAAAACATGTTCTTAATTTGGGTTTAAATGATGAGGATATGTAGACTCTTGAATGATGTTTTGAATTTTTTAACATAATATGTAGACTTAATGACGTTTTGAATTTTTTTTTTACAGGTATTGAATATCTTATATTATGCACCGGGCTAGCCCGGTGGTAAGCCCGGCTCGAAATCTGGGCGGGTATGGGCAAGGTAAGTGGCCCAAATGACCGGGCCAGGCCGAGCAAAATTTCAGATTTGGTCCGGCCCAAGCCCGGAAAGTTTCAGGTCTAGTGGAATGCTGAGGTTCACAATTTCTGTGGTTCACAATTTTTCAGTGATTGTGATTTGTCATCATTCTTGAACTAATAAACACGTGTACTACATAGGATTTTCATCCATACAGGTAGTCAACACAGGGGATTGAATCTGTTTGAAAAACATTGATACGGAACTTTTACATTAAAGAAAATACTGCAATATTTGAGGGGAAGATCAATTCATCGCATTAAGCAATTTTAAATCAACGAAGAACACATTGAACTGAAAACTTTGACAGTGTCATTGCGTTAAAAAGGGATAAAAATTTCCACATTTTCAATGGAGAGAAATTGCAGAGCCAATCTTTTGTTCTTGAGACCCAATTTGAAGGACACCTTCCGCAATACCTATAGATTAAACTAGTAAAACAATTACCCGATTACATTAGACAAGGAAATGAGACTACAAACTTGTCCTTTAATTACTAATTGATCTGGGTACTCGGTTTAGTCATTTAGTTACTGATCTGCATTTCTACCAAAAAAAAAAAAAGTTACTGATCTGCATCTGGGTTTTCTGTCAATGATACAACATAGCTAATCCATATGTGACTACAATTGAGCCCATATGGATTAGTTACTTGAATCATCAACGAATGAAACCCAGATCCACATCAGTAATTGATTCCCCTGTTAGTTCCTTCCTACGAAAAAACATAGTACCCAAATCAACTAGTAATTAAAATGTCCGTCTATTTCACATTGTCCAATTTTGTAGTCTCGTTTCCTTGTCTAATGTAAGTAGGTAAATGTTGTGCTAGTTAGACTAATAAGGAAGGTATCATTAATCCTTCAAATTGTATTGCCTCAAGGACAAAAGATGAGTTCTACAATTCTCTCCATTGAAGCTGTGCTACTTTTTATCTTTTTTATGGCAATGAAAGTTTTCAGCTCAAGGTGTTCTCCAATTCACAATCAAATTCTGGAAATAATCAGCCTTTTGTTGGGGGATCTCGGCCTAAATTCTAACAGTTGTCTTGGAATCTGTTCTAATTGAATCAGGTAAGGACATATTTGGATGAAAACGCAAACAGAACGCATAGAAGGATGATAAATAATGCCAATATAATCAATCCAGCTCCACAGAACGTCTAAGAAATTCATTGAGAATGCATACTTGAATGAATGTCTAAAGGAAATGAGCTAGAGTTAATCTTCTTCTACTACAGAGTGCTCAAACAGAATTTATTGTATCCACATTGTTCGAATAAATAGTTTTGGGGGAGACCAACCAAAGACTAGCCACAACAGCTAATGCAATGTTCATCAAACCTTTCCTTCACTAAATGGTCATTTCTGAAACCAATCAGTAAATTTGATCAGATATTTAGTAACCCTAAGCAAACTGCATAGTCAATTTCTAATCAATTCCTGTCATAAAATCGATTGAGCCAGATGTATGCAGAAAATATGTTCCATTAAAAGTCATATTGATCAATCAATCAGAGAAGAAGAACCAAAATCGACAAACACAAATTGAATAAATTGAAGAACGAAAACCTGCACTGCTTAGAGTATACGTTCCACCGAGATGGCAAAATTTTGGATTAATGCAGCAAAATGTTCAAACATCCAATCAAAAAACACAAGCAGATCTCGACCTCTAGAACCTGAGCTTAGAAAAGAACCACCTGTTCTTACCAGTCTTGAACCTCTCTTCGAACTTGGCCTTGGTTTCCTTGGCGGCGGTGACCTTCTTGTCCCTGGACTGAAGAGCGTCGACGGAGACGACGTCCTTGAGGTCGACGTCGAGAGTGTAGCGAGTGGGCATGATGTGGTTGTAGTTGACGAGCTTGACGAAGCACTTGACGCGAGACTTCTTCGCCTGCTTCTTCTGAGAGTCCTTGCGGATCACCTTCTTCGGGTACTTGGAGATTCCGGCGACCAGGCAATGGCCGTAGTGGCGGTCCTTGACGCCGTCGTCGAAGGAGCGCACAATCACGGCCTTACGCCCGGCGTACCTTCCCTGAAGGAGGACCACCGCCTTACCTGGCTTCAAGAATTTCACCATTTCTGCTTGCTCCGCCGCGCTGCCTTCTCTGAAAATGGGGGTGGGTTTTCTCGCAGATAAGGGCTAGGGTTTAGGCTTTCATTTTTATATCGGCCCTCGCGGATACAAATTTACCGAGAGCACTGATTACTGTTTATGGAAATACAGTATATTACATTATTTATTCAAAAAAAAGCAAATATATTTCATTATGTTAAAAATATTACAATTTGGTCAAATATTGAAAAAATATTACTTATAATATAATATATAATAAATTAATTATAATATATACATTTTTTTGGTACGAAAAAATACACATGCATATTCATTTTTCACAAATTCTATTAACGTGTTAGGATCTTGACCGACAGGAATTATTTTTGGCCAATGTTGTTAATGTTTGGATTCATTTTCTGTTGTAAATGTTTAAAGTAATAATATTCATAAGGAGGTCCCGAAATAAATTTTTAAACTGTAATGGGGTCGCCCGGTTCAATCAGTCAAACACCGCTGGTTTGCTTTACGTCTGGACCGGGTACTTCGTGGCCCCATTTTGGGGCAGACCCTTCCAATATCAGTTTCTCCATACATGCCGCCAATAGGATTGTGATTCGAACTTCAAATCTCTTGGACAACACTTAATAAGTCTAGCACCACTTTACCATGAGTATTGGTGAAACATGTCTCATATGACGAATACTGTAAAAATTTAAAACTTGGTATGTCCCGTACAAAATTATAAATCAGGTGAACAGAGAAAGCTATCTAAACACTTCATTATATTTTTGTGAAAGATCAAACCGATATTTTTATTTTTAAGCATGAGGTCAATGAAGACTATCTTATTAATCATCCAATAGCATTTACACTTCTTTAGGTCTTGCCCAAAACATGATCTACCATTATAGCAGTGCTAAATATCTTCTGGTTCTACAGTAAAGCAGATCTTAAACAGCTCTTCTCTATCAAGATCCATATCAAATTATCGATGTATATATTTCTGAATGAATCATCACTTTCACAGTCAATAGATTTGGTTCAGATATAGATAAACCACAATCACTATTCAGATACCAACACAGTTCAAATGATGAAGGATGACAAATTAACAGGATACATTATCAGCAAATAAAATACACCATTTTAAGGATCCTGTTTCAGCAGAAGCCCCATTTGAGGACTCTAAGACTCGATTACACAGCATGATGCAAGAATTCAAATTCTTTTGTAAGCGAAACTCCATTACATTTAAAAACCTACAAAGCTCAGACCCCAGGACAACAAAACAGATTTATTTCGGTGGGTCTGCGCTAGTAGAAGCCTCATCACACCGTCTTCTCTTGGGCTCCTTCTCACCCAACTGTAGAGACACACAAATATCCTCATCAGGACTGTTCCTCAGAGCATAAAGGTTTTCAGATACTCTTGTGTCTTGCTGTTCTCCTTGGTGCTGAGGTGACTCTCTGATGAAGCTAGGGATGAACTGGTGTTCAATGCCTGGACTCGCCTTGGGTACTTTTTCCAAGTCAAACTCGGCTTCCATTGCAGGTGAGTTCATGTCCGGGCCAGTTGGAACAGGCCCGTTTTCTAAGGGGATGTGCTGGATTTGTAGGCCTAGAGGCTCAAATACCTTGTTTTGAGGAGACGAGTCCCCGACTGTGGAGTTCACCACTGTTGCTGACACGGCCATTTGTTCTTGGACAGCAGCTACATTTGTGTCACCCAACATTCAGAAAAGCAGACGCGTAATTGCAGCACAAAAACGGGGAAAAAAACAAGATTGAGAAAAGTGAAATAACAAGGCTCTGTTTGGCAATTTTATAATGATATTTCTAGTTATAATGTGGATTTGTTTGGCAATTTTATAATAAAATTTGTGAGGTGTTTCTGAGACTCTGGGTTAAAAAGGACACTAACTGTAGATAATACTTGCTATGCCAAACATACTTTTGAAAATAAGTATTTATAACTAAAAATATGATTATAATGTGTAGTGCCAAACAAGCCCTGAAGTCAAAACAATTTCCGGGTTCCACAGGTTAACCTATAAAATAAGATGAATGATAGAATTAAAAAAAATTCACTATTGTTGTTGAGACGGCCCTTTGTTCTTGACTGACAATTTGACTATCTTTGAACACAGAATAAGGCAAGGACCCCCAGTGAGGCTAAACTAAATTGGTTCAAAAAATTATTATAAATTAATATAACAATAATTTCCACATAAGAATGCAATGTAAGAAAATAAACACATGTAGATAAAAGAAACAAATAAACTTGTTTTAGCATTTGGATAGTATTTAAGGAAAGACTAACCTTTGAGGCCATCAGTAGTTATGATAAGATCAAGTTCAAGGAGATTAAGAAGACGACCAAGATCAACTCCACTGGTCCAATTCTCTGGACCCTGGCCAACTGTTAGCTTAAGCCGTCCACGATTTGCTGTTCCACCCCATATAATTCCAATGGGCTTCGGTTTCTCATCATTTTCACCCAATAACATTATCAGACTTCCACTGTCTCCTTCCAGATCAAAGGTCTGATGATTTTCACCCACAACCAAGAGATCTGTCAAAAAGCATATCCCTTTCTCATCATTGTACTCAAGGGCATATGCCAAGACTACTCCAGTTGTCAAGCCAGAACTTCTTCCAACTTTCATTACACGCTTCCCAATTAAGCTACAGATGGGCGATTGCAAGTCTATATGTTTCACATCTCCTATTTCCCCTACACCTTTCACAGAAGTGGTTATGGTGGATAAGTCGAAATCATCAGCAAAAGGGATGAATGCTCCATCAGCTCTGACAAATGTCTCTGCACAAGAATCGGATCTTGATTAATGGATTTGAAGATGTTTCCAAATTCAGTCTATAAGAACTTATGGATTTTTTTTACCTGGGTTTATTCCAGCAAAAATTCCATACCAAAGGTCGTCTGTAATAAAAGATGTAGCTCTTTCCACTGCACCAAGATATACCCCTGGTCCAAGTGTTGGTGGAAGAGGGTGAAACATCTTTTGGCTAGGATAATCTAGGTCAACGGCAACATGCCGATTAGTGAGGAAGCCAACTTGTCTATTCCCTGTTTGGCTCCTTACTATGGCACCCAATGTTCCATATGTTTCCTGACTTGCCACCTACAGCGAACACTTGACAAGTTACACAGTGATACAATACAATCATATCAAATGTAGAGGCACTTTCAAATATCCAGAATGTGCCAATGTCGCAATGATTTGATATTATCATTTGAGGATATAATAACAAAACATTATTCCCAGACAATGATATGTATGCATACATGACAGAAACCAAAGTTATAAATGAAACTAAGATCACAACAGATATAAAGCTAGCATAATCTAGTGAGTGGAAGAGATGACCTAAGGCCATGTGCATCCATAAGCCAGCTTTGGAATTCAGAATAATTTTTATTTTCCACAGATAAAAACATCTTTATTTGACAATTTTCCAAGCCTATCAATATGGGTGCCTATATTTTATTGATTGAGAAAAATATTTCTATAAGAAAAAATATGAAATCTGTATATTTTCTGAGGAAAAAAAAACACAAGGAGCAAAAAAAGTGGCGAGCCTTGCATGTGTTACAAGGAAAAGAACAAGGGGCCTTGAACTTAGCTCGTCTTTGGAAATCAAGAATTTTAACATTCTGAATAATGCATGCTGATCATAGTGGGACAAATTATGTGTTGTTCATGGCCTAAGGATGTCTAAATTGTTCTCTAAGTTTACAAGTTATTTCAAAAAGAACAACACAAAATAAATGGCAAAATAAGAGCCTGTTCACATGTAGAGTTAAAAACTTTTGTAAGCTAGGAAGAATCTTGGCATACCTGCGAACCTGAACCTATGCATGGATCACTCCCACGAAGATCATCAACAATTTCAGTGTACAATTGCTCCTTGGGTGCGGGTTCAGGAGCACCAAAGTAAGAGAATTCCACCACATCCACATCACACCACACACCTCCTGGACCCTGTGAGTTACAAACTTGCAATTCATCACTTCACTACAAATTCACAAGATCTTCAATTTCAAACATTTCAAACCCATTTGTTTTTAGTCCTTAACAAAAGTAGAAGTCAAGATAGACCAAAAAGCTCAACCTGTAAGCTAATATGCTAGAAATTGAGTTGAACCCATCATCAATTCTCACCTCTAGGAAAGTTGGAAGACATTGGATATTGCTAAGCCATTGCTTGTGAACCTTCCTAGAGACAAAAACAAGTATAGCCGGAATGTCAGTCAAAACCCCTTCTCTAATTCTGAACCCAATAGCAGTGCCAAGACTATAGCAGCGTAAGATCTTGCTATGAAATGCCCTTATTGTCATAAGCTCGAGCAAAGTAGTTGCTTGCTGACCCTTTGGTAACTGACCAACAGTTGTAGGTAACACTCCTTTCTGAAGGTTTGCAAAGTAATTAGCTCTTTCTTCAGCAGCATCACTCAGCCTTCTAGGCCATGAGAAGTAAGCAGCAGCAGCATTGCTCTCAGAGTGTTGTCCAGCTGAAGCGAATGGTTGAAGTGCCGGTGGGCTCAAAGAAGGCATGTTACAGTGGTTGCAACCGTTCCTCTCAAGGTCTAGGGTCGACTCATCTGATGGGGTGGAGCCAGATGAACGTACTCGGTTCAATCTCCCCCTATCCATTTTATTCGGTTTAGTTCAATGACTTCAATCTGCAATGCAAATTGCTTTTTTTCCTTAGGTTACCAGTTAATGTGGAGTAATTTCAGATTCATACAAGTCCAATTTGATTCTATTATGCTTAATATTGATATGCAAAAAAGAATAGAAACACCCACCACAATCCAACACTCCCAGCTTTTCAATCAATGCCAAGAAAAATTGCAGAAAGAAATTCTAGCACAGCACCAAAAACACACATTAAAATAGTTGTCAAGTAACTTAGAAGCGAAGTTTCTATAGCTAAATACTGTCACAAGCAGGATTATTAGAAATTAGATTTTAGAAATCTTTCGACTATTCTTCCATCCGAACTATACACACTCAATTTCAGAAGAGTAGTAATGAAATCACCAAGCAAGCAAATGAATCCTTCGAATATACAACTTAGAAAAATCCTTTCTTCTTAATCTAAGATTAAATAATCCAATTTGTCCAAACAAGCTCTCCTAAAGACCAGGCAAAGAAAGAAGAGAATCAAAATGGTCAACGCGGACCAGACCATAGCTGAAGTATGAAGAAGAATGTCAGATAAAGCAACGCCCACATAAGAGAATTTCCAAAGAAACCCAAATAGAGAAAAACGAAACCCTAAAGCGACAAAAGATGACCAACCGATTTAGTGGGTCAAGCAGAAGAATCAGAAAGAAACGACCTTTATTCATCAAACCTTCATTTTCATGCACAAAAGCTTCACAAGCAAAGACACAGTGGAAAGAAAGAACACACTTACTGAGCAAAACACAGCAACACATAAGATAGAGCAAGAGCAAGTATGCACCGATTTGATGCCCTAAAAATAGAACTGCTCAACCAAAATCGTCTGATTTTAGAATTGGATTGCAAAGAGCAGCATGAATGTTTTGAAGCTGCTGAGCTTTGCTTCGAGCTGAGGATGGGTTTGTGGGGTTTTGTGAGTGAGGGGGGATAAAACAGAGGAGAATTGTCAAGAGGAGTGGGGAAATCAATAAAATTTTAGGCTACAGAGGTCTACTGATTGGTAAAGTTGAAGGGATATTCTCCCCAGATAGAGCGGGCAATTACACCTGCGCTCCATTATTAATCTTTGTGAATTTGGCCATTGTAATTTGTTAAACACACTACCCGGACACGCAATTAAAATAGCATAGGAAAAAAACATTCTAAAGTATCAAATGCCATTTTAAATTTTTAATAACTTGCAAGAAAATATAAAGTTTTGCTCAAACATTACTTACCAATACATAAACAACCATCAATCTTATGATACTATTTTTAAATTTTAGTTGTTTGACTAAATATTTAGAAATTTAATAGTTTGCTTATTTATAGATGATGACTTACATTATTTGCGCTTGTAGTATGAGTAATAATAGTTATCTTTGGTGGAAGCTAAGATCAACTTGAGCTTAATGATTTTTCTTCTACGCAAGAATTTAACATCTACCCACTTCTTTATAGCATGGGGACTTCTTATCTAAGGTTCTTTAGTAGAAATTGATTCTCTGGTCTTAACATACTTACCGTGAGGCTAATTTATAGTTAATTTGTTGACTGATTTTGGGTCCTCGTTTTCTTTACGTGTTCATATTTCCTTTTATCCTTCTATATATTGTTGTTCGATGATTCACAAGAAGTAGCATTCCAACAAGCCATTACGTAATTTCCTTTTTGTTATTTTTAAAATTGAAAATAAAGATGAAAAAAAGAGACTTCAAGTAAGTTTTACTTAAAATTATTGTGAATGGTAAAACTCTTTTTTCATGAATTAAAATAGAGGATTACAACTCATTTAAATAAACACCTAAACAATCTAAAGTCTAACAAACTCACTAAGCCACTTTTAAAAATAAATTAGCCCATTAAACAAGAAGTGTCACCCCTTAATTCAAACTTAGGTATTTGCATTTGGCATGATGCATATTCTTCATATTTGAAGCATTATTTTTTTCCGTATAGATGTGTCGTTTTGTCTAACTTCTTTTGGAGAAACCTCTCTTACTAAAACAAAATTTCTCCATGCATAATTTACACCATTTATGGGTGTGGTTGGTTTTAAACTTTCAATTGACAATTTTTTTTGCACATGTCCAATTGTCTTATAATTAAAACATTGCGGCTTTCCCTTATACTAACAATCAACTTTGTTGTGACCAATTCTTTTGCAATTGTCACCTTGAGAAGCTGGTGGCTGTCAAGGAGCTAAATTGGCAGCCTTTTAGTCTTAGACTAAAGCTATAAAATCTAACTTCAGAAAAATATTATTACTTGATGTATGTCGAAAGATAGTATGATTCGATGCGTCCATGAAACATAAAAATAATTCAATCAACCCCTTAATTCCACATTTGTCCAGCACCAATTTGGCATAATAAACAAAAGTTGAGCAAGTAGCAGAGGTTAAGTGTGACAAAAGAGAACAGTTCTCCCAAACAGACCAAGAGTGGGGGCATTACAAAATCGCATGCCAAACGAGCTCCACAACACTTGAGCAACAATCACAGAAAGCATCGAGTACAATATATCATGTGAAGAGTGTATGATCCAGATAAAGCCCGCTAAGCAAAAACCAAAAGTTTGGGGGGGGGGGGGGGGGGGGGGGGGCTTTCAAATTCCAAAGACATTTCCAAAAGCCTTCTTCTAAACCTGTAAATGAGATTATGGGAGACCATCCAATTACACCAAACCAATACCCAAATTTCATAGTATACAATCCATCAAATGTATAAGACTAGAACACATCAGTACACACACTATAGATTAAAGTTATGTTAGAAATCAACTTTGTATCACCATTCACCGACAATGAACAAAATAGAAATTAGTTGTTGATTCCAAGTATGAGAGTCACGATTAATGAGATCTGACACACGAAGATCATTGCCAACGTTCAAAGTTTCCTTAATTTCTTATCCAATTTCTTCGAAAATATATTATATTTTTCTACACTTAACCACCCCTTATTTGTAATTATGTGCATTTTTTTTTAAATGAGCTACTAGCTCATTACAAGGCAAACATTAGGTTGCCCCTAAATCACAAGGCCAACCTAAATCATCATTGCGGATGATCTTGAAAAAATGAAAAGCTAAAGGTTGAAGACGAAACAATAGTCTTAACCTTTCTAACGAAACCTCTTGAGAGCACAAATCTTGGCACGAGGAAGCAATGGCAAGACGAAGATGAGGAATACTGACATGCCTTCTAGCTAAGAAGTCAGCGGCCGAATTAGCCTCCTAAAACAATGGAAAAAAACCACCTCATGAAAACCCAACACCAAATTTCAGATATCTTGGATAATTGAGTATATCTCCCATGGCACTTTCCAAGTGTTTTTTAAAGAATTTATAAGAACCAAATTATCTCCTTCAATGATTAATTTAGTAATAGTTAAAGTTTTTGCGAATTTCAAAGCTTCGAGAAGCACGAGCGCCTCTGCGTTTAAGAGTGTCATTGATTGTAAAGAGATTCTATTGTTGGTGATTTGTGTCAAGTCATCAAATCCCTATAAGAGCATGTTGAGGTTAATGAGTCATATTGGTTATGTTGATTGTAGTATTGACATATATGACTCTCATGAGGGTTTAATTGTTGTCATAAGATCCAAAGGTTAGTCGCACACCACCACCGAGACAAGGAACCTCGTTTTGCACCATTGCAAGGGCGCGCCTTGAGGATGGCGACGCTCGGTGCAATGGCGCGGTACAAGCGCGGAGCTTGGCTTGGACCTCGGTTTTGAGGTTCAAGGCTCGGCTTAGGTTGAGGCGCGCCTATGAGTGAACTTGAGGTTCAACTCATGGCTGCAAGGGCGCGCCTAGGGTGGTGCGATGGCACGGTGTGGCTAGTGACGCGGTTGCAAGGCTGCGGTGGAGCTCTCGGCGCGCCTAGGGCACTTGTCCAAGGCGTCGAGCACTTGTTGTGAGGCTAAGGTATGGTTTTGAGCTTTGTAATTGAGTCTTATAACTTTGTGCATATTCTAATGTGAATTAGGAAGCTTCTCTAAGCTTGGTAGATGCTTTAAGCAAGAACCAAAGCTAGAGTTTAGCTTGGCACATGGTTAAATATGCTAGAAAGAAGTTTACAAGCTTCATACTAGCTTAGAGTGAACTCTAGGAGCTTAGACAAGCTCAAGACTCATTGTACATGCTTTATAAGAAGCTCATGAAAGCTCAATGTAGCTCACACTAGCTCAACGAGCTAGAAATTCAGCTCAACCTAGCTCACACTAGCTCAAGCCAGCTCAACTAGCTATATGCTAGCTCATGGAGCTAAGGGGTAGTGACACTACCTAGGTGACCTAGCTAGGTACCTAGCTATGCTAGCTAGGTGGTGGGCTAGGTGGGCCAGCCCATGGGGCGCGCCTATGGGCTGATGGGCCGCATGCACATGCGCATGGCATGGGCCTAGTGCCTTGCCATTTGGGCCGATTGGTATGGGCTTTTGGATTGGATTTTGGGCTTTCATCTTGGGCCATTATAGGCTGGATTTAAAGATGATTTTGGAGTCCAAGGGGGCTGCATCTAGACACCCTAATGATGACTAGGAAAGAGAGAAGGGAAGTTATAACAAACTCCCTAAAATCACTCTCATCCACTCATTTGTGTAACCGTTTTGTAACCGCCATTGAGGGTGGTTATTGGACAGAATTGGGACGCCTATATAAGGGCAAAATGTCGGCCATTTGATGGCAAGAGAGAGACATGAAAATCAGTCCATTGTCCTACACAAAATCGGTGAGGAAAACACAAGTAGTCGAGTTAGATTAGGCGGTGTTTTGAGTGGAATTTCACGAGTGTTTCAAGCACGAACGTGGGCATCATGGATGGATCTTCAAGTATGAAGAAAGAACCTCAAGAGACGTTGGATGGGCAGAATGTTCAAGTGAAGAACGAATCCCAAACGTCGATGGAAGATGACTTCGTTCAAGTGAAGATCGAAGAAGAATCAAGTGACTCGAATAAGGTACGCTTGTTCTCAATGGTTGTGTCTTGCCAACACTTCCATTGGATCGTTTTGTTACGTTTTATCCCACAGCGGTATTGCACAACCCTTGGCATGGAATAGGGGCAATATACGTTGAAGGAAAGATCGGTCTAACCTTTCGACTCGTAGCGTTATCCAAGTCGACTAACAAAAATATAAAGGGGTCGATGGTGATTGCCTTCATGGCCTACACCCTCGAGACTACCCTTCAATGGGTCTACTCGTCATGCCTTGATTATTCAATGGATCTACAAGGATCGACTTCCCTTCAACAAGACAAAGCAAACATATTAAAATGATTGCATGCAAACCCTAAAAACCAACATCTATCACAACCAAGAATAGAGCTTGCATGGTTTCTAAGAATAAAACTTGCAATCGCAGAAGAATTTTTCTGTTTAGAGGCATCAAAATTAAGCTTTACCCATAAAGGAGGCGGTTTAATCCAAGAGACACCATTTTTCCTTTTAGGCCTGTTAACACACTTTTTACTAGATTTTGAATTTGCCGATTCCCATTGAAGAAACTGAGGAAAAGCCAAGTCACACGGCAAGCGATTTGGGATGATCCTAGAAGGGTTAAAAATAAGTGAATTTCTATGACTCCAGATGAGCCACCATAATAAACAGAGAATTTCCTTATTTTTATTTAGATTTAGGGTTGAAATTAAGTTGTCATTAAAACTCCCCAAGGTAGAGAACTCGAAAGAACAACGTAATTTGTTTTCTAGTTCTGCAATCATTTTCTTTGTAAACGCACAATGAAAAAATAGATGATTTAAGTTTTCATTTTCAATATCACAAAGAGAACAACAATTAGGAACACAATTATAAAAGCGAGTTAATCTATAAGTAGTTGGAAGGCAATCTAAACAAGCTTTTTCATATAAAGTTTTGTATTTTAGGAGGCACTTTCATTTTTCAAATCCAAGAGAAGCCTACCAAATCAATATTCCGGTTTTCAGTTATTAAGGCCAAAGCCGACTGGACCGAGAAACATCCATTAGAAGAAGGCAACCAGATCACACGATAGTTAAACTCTGAAATCGGAATCCTAATCAAAATAATTGAATCTATCACCTCCAAAGACAATAAATTTGATAGTGCATGAATATCCCAAGTTTTTGATGGAGTAATATAATTAGCAACTTTTAAAGAAGGATTTTGGTTATCAAAATAGCAAAGGAGATTTGAATCTCCAATCCATCTGTCCGACCAAAAATTTATAGATTGCTAGATTTCTTTTGGAATTGAAATAAATCCCCAGTTCCTAAGTATTTGTCTTTGATTATTTGCACCTAAGTATTGTTTGGTTCCATTAAAATCTTCCAAAGAAGCTTCATTTGGAGAGAAATATTCATATTTTGAGCCATTCGAAGGCCTACACCCCCATTTTCTTTTAAAGTGCAAATTTTTTCCCAGCAACAAAGAGGATGATGATTAGGAGTAAATTCATTCCAAAAGAAAGACTTATTAATCTTGTCAATTTCATCCAATACTCCTTTAGGAAGCAGGAAACTTTGCATTAAATAACTGACTTGTCCTAACAAATTGGACTGAATTAAACCCGTCCTACTGGCTTGTGAAATCGAATTTGCTTTCCATTTTGATAATTGAGATTTCAATTTTGTTGTTGTTTTTTAGAACATCGCATTTTGAACTCTACCTTTGAGGATAGCAATGCCCAAATACTTTTCCATAGAAGAAGTAACACGAATATTGAGAATACTTGCTAGAGAGCTAGTAGTCTGTCTGGTAATATTTGCAAAAGTTTGGAAATAACTTTTATGGTAATTAGTAGAAAGACCCGAAACGTGAGAGAAATAAGTTAAGAAATCGTTAATAAAATTCATATTACCCTAAGAGGCATTTGCAAATATTATAGTATCATTTGTAAAACTTAAGAAAAAGGGATACAAGTCCCATTTTTAACTAGCTAAATACCTACATGAGGATTTGGTTGTAAGGATTCATTATGTAGCGATCTCGCAAGATATTCCATTGCAATGACAAAAATAAAAGGAGACAAAGGATCTCCCTGTCGACTAAAATAAAAGGCAAACTGGAATTTTCTATAATTTGAGACAAAGAATTCCAAAAGCAATTTTTAAATTCTTCCCGAGATGGGGCATAAATAAAGGTAATAAAAAAAAGCAAGGTTATTTTTTACATATTTTAGAATGATAACATTAGTTAGTTTTAGCAATAATTCACATGAGTTTGTAAACGCATTTTGACAAATAAGTAACCAAAGGCCACACATTGTACCTATACTTGGACAACAAATACTATCTTCAAAGCCACATTTTCTTAGCATACCTAAAGAAGATTCTAGTTCAGTCTTAGTTTCAGCTAGACAACGAAAGTTCAATTTATTTAATTTTCTAATAAATCCAATTTCTTGGAAGAAATTGGATCTACGCACACCTCTTACATTCCAATAAGCGATACTCATAAAAAGCCTTGTAAAATATTAAAGTCATATAACCTGTCATACCAACCTTTAAACATTTTCCTTTGAACACAACAAAGGCAAACTACAAACAAGAACTAAAACGGTTTAAAAAAATCCATAAGGAAAATATGTAAAGATAGATTAGAGTTTACGAAAGTTCTACAAATCTTAGAAGTAAAACAACAACAATTCAAATTACAAACAAAAGAGACCAAACTTAAGCTGTAAGAACTTGTTTGGCACACACAATTAAGCTTAACAAAAAAGCACTGCCACTGACTCCTTGAGAGCGAAGGAGAATACACTTCAACAAGCAAGCAAACCCTGAACCTGAGAACTACAGTAACAAGAGCATAGTAAAGATAAATGCAGTAAGGGGAACACTTTAGGTAGTAGGAAACCATTATATTAAACATATAACAACTGAAAACATAGAGGATAGCTATTTTACAGAGTTTACCCGGATTACAAACCTTCCAAAAACTAACAGAAACCCAAGGAATAAGTTGAAAGAAAAACATACAGAAGAAGTATTCTTGAATTAAAATAATTTTGTTAAACTTGCAAAAAAGATCAAGCATTCCCGAAGGACCATGAGAAGAGATTATTACCTTGAGATAAATCCAAGTAGGCCTCAAAACTTTCAGAACAATTTTAACCTTATCTTTAGAATTTAAATGTTCATCATGAAGTTTCCCTGCATTCCAACCCCATTGAACTTTCAATACCTCAACTGTGTCTACCAACTCAAAAAAGGGCAAACAAAGGAGCTTTTGAAATGAACAACGAGGCAGGAGAATACAAAATGCCATATTTGTTGATCCAAAAAGTTTCAAAACCTTTAAATAACAAGAACAGATAGGAACAAGTTCATCATCAAAATTTGCATAGATCTAATAATTATAGGAAGATAGTAGCTCAACCTTGCATATACCAAGAAGGCATAAAAGACAAGGGAGCCAATGTACAAGCCCATAAAAAAATTTGATCAGTTTGAGAAGAAGACAGGGGTCATCATTGAAATTCTGTAATAACTGTGGTTTTAAGGATATTTTTGAATTTTTCTCGGATATCCTTTTAACCTCTTTGTCCGTTTATAACGCTTAATCCGATATTTTGTTGGAGATTAAATCCTAGAAAATTCTTGGTGATATCCTAAAATCACAAAGAAATGATTTTATGGATCGGTGTGAATTCTAGGATTTTTCAGTGGAAAAAGAATGTTTATTGGATAAGCCGTTTTTTTAATTATGTACTATAAATGATTTAAAATACGAAACGGAAGCCTTAAAAATTGAAGGTAGCGTGATAAAATCATGAAAATTGGTTTTATTGGTCTACATAATTTACGAGACGTTTTGTGTTTAGTAAGTTTTTCCACCCGAGGTACATAATTTTACCGCTTTAACGCGAATCCCGTTCCGAGACGGGTTTTGGGTTTTAAAATCATATCTTCTCTGTCTTAATAAGGAAGGAAACAGAGAGATAGAATTAGGCTCAAACTTTTGGATAAAAGCAGCGGAATGAGAGAGCTAAACAAGACGGAACGATGGATTGGGAGAAAGACTTCTTCACCGCCGGCGCTAATCTTCTCAACCCCGTCCACCACTCTCTCCTCCGCCTTCTCTTCTTCCTCTTTGTATCTTTTGAACACTGCTGCTGCAAATAAAAACCAGAACCGGTGAGAGAATCAGGGAGAACGACGGATTCGAGAAGAAAGAATTCAAAGTCGTCACCGCCGGCTATCTTCTCTACCCCGCCGCGCGACGTCGCCGACGATCACAGCCCCTCCGACCACCACCCACCACGAGGGCTGCCACCGGGCAACACCCAGCCACCCTTGGGCTCGAGGATCGAGCCACTATTGATCCAAACGAGCCATGGTCTCAAGTGAAGGTATTTACGATCGAAATTAATTAGCAGGTTGGTTGCGGAGCCACTGTAAGGAACTTTTGGTTCCGCTTTGCTAATTAAATTTATGGTTTTTATAATCTTGACGTTGATACGGTCTCACGGGTTCAAACCGCTCGAGAAACGGACGTTAGGATCTTCAGTTATAGCGAATACAAGTTTTGACACCGATTGGCAGGTAAAGGACTTCGGATAATTGCTCAGGATTCGTTGTTAATCAGTTTGATCCGAGATTTGGTCACCTTTAAGAATTGTTACTATTGAACACTTTTTGTTTAGAAAGTTGTTTCAAAAGTGAAGCGGATAATTAGTTATAATTTTGCCAAGATGGCTCCTTAAAGCATGATAACTAAGGATTTATTATAAATCGATATTCGGAAATCAAGTCGTTTATCGATTAGGAGATTATAGAATTTGATTATACAGCTAAGAAGTGTTTCCGTGAGCTCGTTGTTGAGAAATCCTTTTGTTATAATTGACAGAAGGGTGATAAAGATTACTGTTGAATTGTTAAGGACGTTGAGCACGCCTTCTAAGGCAAGTGGACGATTCTCTCTTGAGTTATGGTTATTAATGAGGAATTGAATTCCATTTGATCCTCATGTTGGGAATAATTTGTATGTTGAATAAAGTTTGATAGGTTGTTATTTTGTTAGAAATAACGACCATGTCGTTATTTCAGTTTTTACGCTAGAACTGAATTTAGGACCGTTGTATGATTAGATGTCTCATGCTGAGACATTGTTGTGAAGTAAGATGGTAGAGATGGGAGTTTAGACTCCAAGACATCTCTTTAGTGGTCCTGTGCTGAAACACTGTTGCAAAATAGGTAGTCCAAGGGTAGGAGCCGAGTCTCCAATGACCTCTTTATAACAAAGTCTGTATTGGGGGGCGTAGCTTGCTAGCGTATCCCAATATTGGAGTCATGACTCATGTCTCGCTTCATGTTGAAGGAGGACAATGGTGCACTCTAGCTAAGTGCAAAAAGGAACTGATGTGGGTCAAGTGGTCACGGATGAAATAGGCCCTCTCACCCTGACGACATCAGTTACAAGAAATTGATCGGCAGCAGTTTGGGTCGATTTAAAACTATTAAAGTGAATATGAAATGTTAAAATCATGAAGTGAAGAGAGTGCGATAGGCACGATAATGTATCCGAATGGTTAGTTCTTTTGATAACCATTCTTGCTTCTAATTAAGAATGATTCAGGAGGAAGCTTATAGTAAGCATCCTCCTGAATTTTTGGGACAAGCTCCTTTACCACTTACCTTGCCTAGCAAGAAGCTTTTGTCTTCTATTGTGCAGACACAGGTAGTTGAGTTGAAGAAACATCCAGAGCGCATAGGGCAACCCCCTCCGCCACCCTTGCAACCTCCGTCACGGCCACCACCATTCCCTGACCCAAATTAGTTGTTGGTTTGTAAGTTTTTCTCTTTCTCTTTACTTTTATTTTACATTGGGGACAATGTAAGATTTAAGCATGGGGGAAGGGGATTACTTGTTTTACATTCACGTAGTTGCATTAGATTAGGAATGTTAACTTTATGTTTTGCATTGATTAAAATTCTTGAAAAAATGAAAAAAAAAATCAGAAAATTCATAAAAATACAAAAATATTGCATTTAGGTTCATATTTCCCCATTGTTTGATTCTTCTTGTTTCTCTAAGTTGAGTATGAATTCTAACCCACGATTTGCATGATTTGCTGAAGTTGATATGATATGAGCATGATAATTGATTAATTACCTTGATTATACGACTGAGCATGTATTTAGCTTGGGTATTTGATTCATTCTGAAGTTCTAGACAAAAATTAGCCTTGTGAGATATTTTTGGCCTTTCATGATTATATTTGTTCTCTACATTCTTGAGTGTATCACCATGATTATCTAGCTCTAGAACTTGCGTTATGACTCTTTTTCAAGGCTGCTTTATATGATTAAATGCATGACATTAAAATGATTGAGGCAATGTTTCTTTATAAGCCTATTATTTCCCTTCCTACCTTACGAGATCCATGTTCTTGATACCCTATTTCTTTTGAGCTTTAAGCTTATTTTTGATAACTCCACAAAATTTTCCTAGCTAAATAAGCTTGACCCATCCGGGATTTAAGACTTTAGGTTGTGTTTTTGTTTTGTGTGAGTTATGTATAAGTATGGGGGAGTTGGAAGAAAAGGTGGAAAAAGAGGAAATATAACTCTTGGTTGCAAAGTGAAAAAAATGATGAAGATGAAAAGTTTGTGCAAAGCAAACGAAAAAGTTCAGTTTAATTGTTAGTAATCTTCATAAAGCAAAGAAAGAGTTGAAGAAGAGGCAAAGAAAAAAAAAGTGAAGAAAGAAACAAAGTGTATAAAAATGTGTATGGAGTTGAGAAAGAAAAGTTTGGGAGAAGTAAGAAAAGAAAGTGTGTTGAAGGTTGGGTTTAGGATTAGTTCTTTATCCCGGATTTAGCACCACATGCCAAATATGATCCCTTCCAAATTTCTCTTTACCTTGGCCCCATTACAACCCTTAAAAAGACCTCTTGATTTTTGTTATGTGTTTAATTCCCAGCGGTGGAGATTTAGAACTCTGATGCAAGCTTATGGTAGTCTAGTTTTCATGGTTGATCTTGAGCGAAACACCTACCCTTAAACACTTGAGAGTTTGAGTGCAAACACAATTTACCTTGGTGAGGTCTAGAATGAATGGATGGGCTTTACTTTTTGCTTATTATAATGCATGCTAGGAAGTCTTGGTCGGGTTTTTGATTATATGTGAAATGCTTGTTTGACTTGAGATGGATGTATGATTGCATTTCTGTGGTGTGTTTTTGGATTTATGACTTGCTTGAGGACAAGCAAGGTTTAAGCATGGGGGAATTTGATAGCTTGCATATAGGTAGTGCTTAGGATGCATATTTCCGTTTCGTTTGCTATGTTTTTAGGTAGTTTTAGTTAGTTTCTTTAGTGTCTTAGAGTGTCTAGGAGTTTTGGGTTTTTGCACTTGTTCTATGTTGTTTTACAGGTCTTAAAGTGAACAAGTGTGAAAGGAATAGAAACCGGGGAAAGAGCGCTTGAATTCGGGCCATCCGTTGGAGTTGCTGGTTCGACACCTCTGTCTTGTAAGGGTTCGTTTGGGAGCTATAGTGGTCTTATGAAGTTGAATTTGGTATCATTGGAAAGCTAATCCAAAGAGCTACAATTCATGTTTTTACTCCGAGTCCAAATTTCAACTCGAAGGAGGTCAAAACAGCCCCCGAAGTGTGACCTGATTTCTGAATCGAGGTGCTGGCGGCACCCGCCGCCAACCCAGCGGCGCCTGCCGCGGAGACCTTTACTTGCCACGTGTTTTGTTTCTATTGGTCCTTTTCTATCATTATTATTCCGAGATATTATATTTTTGGGATATAGTTTTAGACCTAGTTTGATATATTAGGTTTTAGAGAGTTGCATCTCTCATTCATACACTATTATCATATTTTCCTTTCAGAGTTTTTAGCCTTTCATGGAGAACTAAGCCCTTTTGCTTAGTCAGACAATTGAAGCATCGTTTTGATTAAAGTTGTGAGATTTCTAATTCCTTATCTATTGCTTGGGTTTAATCTTATCTCTTGCTTGAATGTTTATGATTTATTTCAACAGTTTCTAGTCTGATCAACTAGGGTTTGTTGTTATTGGATCTATTGCTAGATCTAGAGTGTTACTGGTTGAGCATCTCTAGTTCATAGTAGCAACTGCATCGTACTAGTATCTGGTTGTGCTAGTTTTATGCAGAAGAGATTTGATTTACATTCTAGGGTAAAAGCTGATTGTTTTATGCTAGAATTGTATCCTATTATATTCTTATCCTTTATTGCTGCTATTAAACTGAATCATTGATGGCTTCATGGTTGTTTAATTAGTTAGAACTAATAGTATCTGGTTGTGCTGTTAGTTAGAATTGAAAAGGAATTGGAAAATCCATTGCATGTGATATTGAGGTGAAATCAATGATCAACTTGTCATTCGATTGTGGATATTTGTTTGCCTAAGCTATCTTCCCAATTATTGTTATTCATAATCTTTTATTGCTTTGTTAGTTTTTCATTCTTAGATTTAGTTTAGTTCATAAACCCCCTTTTACTCTAATTGTTATAAAATTCACATAAAAGATAAAATCTGTCTCCCTGTGGATTCGACCCGGACTTCCTAAAAACTACGGTTCTTAGTTAGTTTGGATTCTTTTGCATAACCGTGATTTGCACGACCATTTCACGCCTATCAGTGTCTAATCGGATTTGGATGCCAATATGTTTAGTTACAACCATAAGAACCAAGTTAGTTCTCCACTTGCTTAGTCTTTCATTAGACTAACCCATCCATCTTCTTTTCTTTTGTATGGTCGGCTGGTGTCCACCGTTGGTATACGACACATCAGGTTCTTCTTGGAAGTTGATTCAAGAGGCGGATTCAGAGGTTTGAAGCTCCAGAAGTTGAAGAAAGGTTTCCAATGGCTATACGTGAGTGAAGTTCTTGGTTAAGTTGCTGCAAAGCGAAGTGAGAAAGAAGTTAAGAACTTACGGATAACTTTTTAAAGACTTTGTTCAAATAGAAGGTTGTTCTATTTATTTATTCTTTCTAAGTTAAGGTTTTGTATAAGACCTTTTACTTGTTTTTCCGCTGTAATATTTTACTTATTTTTGTTAGGTTTTAAATGGTTTCTTTTACCTTGTTCTAGTATGTTCTGTCAGATTAAAGCCTTGGGTAACTCTGGTTTAGTCCTAATCGGGGTTACTGGCAGTAATACTTCCAAGGTAAGTAAGGGGCTGTTACAAATTCAATTTTAGGAAATGAGGCATCTCAAACCAACAACAAGGTTGGAGTCGCCACTCATCCCTTAATTCATCCCAGATTTGTAAGGAGCAAGTTTCAGTATAAAGTTTCATGCCTATCCCGATCAAAAGAATGGCCAATAGGTCAACCTAATATGTGTAACCGAAGCCCCACATACTTAGGAACTTTTGAACCATACCAATATACAAGATAAGAAGTTTGGAGAAAAAGGACAGAAATACAATACTTGAGAAGCTTAGAAAGATATCACCTGGAAGCTTTGAACAACTCTCTCTTAACAAAAGAGAACAAGCAAATATATAAAGTATCAAACACTGCCGAAATAATTGGTTGAAGATGAATTGATTTAATGATAAAATCTGCAATAAACTCACACAAAAGAGATGTGTAAGTCTACAAGAGCAACCGAGTATGACAATTTTTAAAGAACTTAGAAGGAATACATGTATTAATTTAAAATACTTCAGATCTCTTGTGAATTGGGAGATAAGGGTTCAACAAAATTTCAGCAGGATAATGTTCATTCTCTGAAAGCAACAATTTAGACAAGTTCTCAATCTTGGGAGACAAAGAGGTCACACAAGAGAGGAGTCCAAACCGAAGCAAGCAAAGAAAAGTTTGGAACAAAAGAAAAATAAAAACAAAGAGAAAAGAAGAAGAATGCACATAACATGTAGTTGCCGAGATCCAAAAGCAAGAAGAAGGGCAAGAATAAATCTTTCCCTTCAACAGAAGCCTAAGAACCGCACACTTCTTGGGAATAGATCTCTTAAATAAAGAGAAATCCATAGCAAAAAACCCCATACGCCAGAACCGGAGAACAGGAGAAGCACACATCTTACCCAACGATCTCTAAAAAAAAGAGAGATCCATAGAAGAGAGCCTCAAGAGAGAGAGAGAGAGAGAGAGAGAGAGAGATCCAGAGAACCACACATATGCAAGCAAAATAAACAGATCTTGATACTTGGGAGGCAACCCAATTCAACCATAGATCCAAGCAACCACAAAGGCAATTTGCAATCAAGACGAGAGATCAACAAAGATTCAAGAACAAAGGGTAAAAGAGCTGCGTTCCAGCAAACATTCGAACGAGATCTAGAACCCAGATCCCACAGAGAACACCGCCAAAGAACAACATCAACAGGTTGAATCCAAGGTTCAAGATTGTAGATTATTGTCAAGACAACAATAATCCACAAAAGGGGAAAATAAATTAAAAAGAAAGGGATGAATTTACAGAGATGAACATGGCCGGAGAAAAGAGGGCAAAATTGAAAAATAGACTGCAACCCTAGGAGAGGGAGAAGAGAGCATAGCGGCGGCCGAGAGTTTTTACTTACGTAATTATGTGCATTTAACCACCCATTTTAAGGAAAAACGTCATTTTCTCTGTTAAGTAAAGTAAATTACGTTTTTTCCTTTCTTTTTAAATTTTATTTCCAATAAATAAATAAAGAAAAAATCATAATTGACACTTTTAAGTTCTAATATGCCAATTTTTGCAACTCTGACCTAATTTCCTCCATAATAATTCCTTCCCTCCATCCAATGGCGAAGAAGAACATGGCTTTGTCGATGCAAAGACCATGGGTTTTGGATCTGATTTTAACGACTTTGAGCGTCCCTTGGAGTCGATCGTGTCTAAGTTGATGGACGACGACTTGAGACTCAAAAGGTTGAGATGTAGGTCGAAATCCAATGATAATGACATTCCAAGCTCAATTTATTTCTAAATTCTTTTATTTATTGTAAATAAAATTAAAAAAGAAGGGCAAAAGCGTAATTTACTTTACTTAGAGAAGAAATAACGTTTTTCATCAAAATGGGTGGTTAAATGCACATATTTATAAATAAGGGGTGGTTAAGTGTAAAAAAATAAAATAAAGGGTGGTTAAATGCAATTTTTCCCTAAAATAAATATATGTTAATAATTTACTAATCTATCTAATCTAATCTATCTATCTAACAACATAAAAAGTTATCCTTAAGAACACAATAAATGTGAAAACTAATTTTTACATTTGAGAGCTGATTGCTAAATGGGCATAATTTTAAAATCATATTTGGGTGCTAAATGGGCCTCGTACTAAATAGAGCTTAGTGATAGAAAGATATATATTAATCTCTAATCATGTGTTTTAACCTAAAAAACCATGTGTTTTAACAAAAAAACGGTTATTGACATTTTGTTTTAAATGCAAACATATATACATATATATTAATCACTTTGGCTAGGATTATATTAATCTCTGATATCTATTAATCTCTGAGCAAAGAGTTCATTGTTTCCGATAATAATGTATAACACCCAATACTATTGTTCACCTAGGTAATACCAAAATAAAACCAAAAACTAACAAAATTATACACATCCACATCAATAAAAAAACACGTCCTTAAAATAAATAGGCTTCATTATCACCTTTTCATAATATTTCAAAATCATAACTATTAAACATAAATTTTGACCCCCTGCAAGTCTGAACGTATGAGTTTAGCCACCTAGTTTAATAAAAAAAATATAAACAGTGAATTAATTCAGGTTTATTACCAATATATATATATATATATATATAGAATAAGGATCATGAGAAACTCAGTTTTGTAGAGAAACCGTGGACGGAACCTGATCCGTTGGATCAGTTTAATTTGATGGTGAGGATTTATTAAAAAAAGGTGTAAAATAAATGTGATGGGTGTGATGCATTGGATTATATCAAATTGGAGAAAATCTCGTTAGAATAATTGAAAAATCTTTCTCCTCTCTCTCTCCATATTTGATTATCTGATTTATTGTCAATCTAAAACTTCCTCTCTTCAATTTTATATACGACGGTGAGACTGCAATCGATGAAACAGAACACGACAATTGAAGGAAAGAGAAAGTTCGAATCCGTCGGAACAGTTCGTGGGTCAGTCGGCCTCCGGCTTCCACCTCTGCCACTGGTGAAGGCCCTAACCGTACAAGTTTACCCGTCCGGAATTATGGAGTCGAAATCTTTGGCTCCCCACTTTACTTCGTCTGTGGGATCTCCGTCCACTTTCGTTCATCTCTCCCAACGGAATCTTACTCAACACCACATGACACTTTTCTATCTCGCTGCTTGTGTGGTATCTCTTTCACCCTTTACTAGAGATTATAGTAGATAATACTATTGTCAATAATAACTAATACGTTGATTCAATGCAAAGTTTTAAAACTTCCTTTCTTCAACCCAGATTCTAACAGCGGCAGTAAATCCGAACAATAATCACACTTGTTTGGATACCGAGAGCCCGATTTCAATGTTAACCACGAATCTAGAGTCTTATGGAGTGGAATTGAAAAGCGGGCACTCCATCAATGCGCAGATTGATTACAATAATGATCAGACGAGGCTTATGGTGTTTGTAAGTAAATCCGATTTGAAATCGGAGACCCCCGTTTCTTAGCCTAGTAACTCCTCTACGTAAGCTTCAGTGAATGAATATATGAAATTTGTTTATGTGTTTTTTTTGTTGAATATACAATTCGGAATAGATTAATTTGTGAATTAAAGAAATGCATATTAAACGATTAAATATGCATATTGAGTATATTTTATTGAATAAGCAATTTGATATTCTGAATATGTATTCTTAACAATCGAATATGAGATTGAAATTCACGGACTACCAGATATTTGAATTTGTGTATATGCATATATTGTTTGAATTTGTAGGCATTTTACTCTGAATGTTTATGTGTTTTTTGTTGAATATACAATTCTGAATGGATTGATTTGTAAATGAAAGAATATGCATATTAAAAGATTAAATCTGCATATTGAGTATATTTTTTCGAATATGCAATTTGATATTCTGAATATGCACTCTTAACAATCAAATACGAGGTTGTCATGCATATATTGTTTGAATTCGTAGGCATTGTACTTTGAATATTTATGTGTTTTTTTGGTGAATATGCAATTCTGAATAGATTGATTTGTAAATGAAAGAATATGCATATTAAACGATTGAATATGCATATTGAGTATATTTTATTGAATATGCAATTTAATTTTCTGAATATGCAATTTGATATTTTGAATATGCATTCTTAATAATCGAATATGAGGTTGAAATTCATGGATTACTATATATTTGAATATGTGAATGTTAAACAAGCAAATTTGAATTTATAGTTAATGTATTTTGAATGTTTATGTATTATATGTTGAATATGCAGTCTTGAAAGTCGGCAAATATCGAGATGGTTGAAGAACATAAAGAAGCCTAAGGAGAATGAAAGAAGGATGATAAAGACCAAATGCGTCATTTTACTCTGAATGTTCATATGTTGTTTGTTGAATTCATAGACATGAATTGTGAATCAAGTATTGTATTCTAATTTTTAGCCATTTATGGTATTAGAGTGTGAACATGTAATTACCCTTTTTTATATCATATTCAATATATTACAATTACTTATTCAATGTTCACTATACTTATATTCGATACACAATTTTACTTAATACACATTCAACAAAGTGGACTAGATATTCAAAAATGACAAATACAAAAAAACGTTTGAATAATATTCAAAAAATGTTAGAACATATTCAAACATACACATGAAAAATTCGGATATTTATGCACTCGAATATTGAAGTTGTACAATCGAATTTACAATGAGTGACGATGAACTTGTGCAAGATTTTGTCTGATTTTTTCGTAAAATCTGTTTCAATATTCAAATTTAAAAAAAAACATCCCCTTAAATTTACCCTAGAATCTAGGAACTTCCATAAAAAAAACGCCCCAAAGCTAATATCCTAAAATTACGCACGTTAGTTTTTTTATTTATTTTGTTAACACAAAATTTCCTTTTACAAGATATCATATATTTCCATGCCCATATTTGTTATCATGCTCCTATAATCAGATTCGTTGATTTTGCCTAATCCTACGAACCTAATTCCGTCCATGGTTTCTCTATAATACTTGTTTCTCTGGATCCCTCTCCTATATATATATATATATATTAGAGGGGGGGAGGTTCCGGTAGAAAGGTTTTTAGGGTAGAAAGTGTGGGTTAATGTTGTACGTTGGATTACAAAGGATGAGCGGTCAGATTTGGTATTCCATATTAGTTGAGATAGGCTGAATATTACTAGATAGGATATCCTTAAACCGAAACTACTTGCACGTTCCATAAAAGTAGCCCAAAATAGATTTTAAATTAAATTAAAAGGAAGGAATTTAAATAAAATTGAAACCAAATCACAATCCGATCAGAAAATCACGTAAGAGATAACCGTATTCTCGGCACTCAATTGATCTTTACAATTCTCTCATATTCTTTTCAATAAATCAACACTAAGTAATAAGCATTTATTATTAAAATTCTCATCGATGTGCGTTTATTGCTCATGTTCTCGTACTTCAAATTGATGAATCATTGTGTGGATATTATACCTGTCTCAACCTTGGGAATTATTATTCGAAAGAATAATTTATTAATCAAAATGAAAACGTAGTTCATTGAAAAGCGATATGAATATTTGTATTACATGAATATTGTATTTTCTATCATTGAATATCTTTCGTGTTAGAAGGAATATCATAACTTATATAAAGGAATATAATATATATGAATGTTGTTATGTACAACAAATATCAACATATAAACTGATGAATATCGTTGTTTATTCCAGAGAATATTACGTAAAAAGATATACATCAATGGACCTCATATATCATAATTGAATATCATTGTTGGTGTTAATGAATATTGACACATTAGTAAATGAATATTGACCCATTTTTGGTGAATATCAACATAGTTGGAACCCTTCTTCTCTTCTTCCTCATTTTCTGGTAAAATATGTCTTCGAGCATCTAAATCTGAGCTTCTCAATTTTAAACCAAAACTCTGAGGAATGTTAGTATCTTCTCCTACCAGTACCAAGGCTAAAGAATGTGATTTCTCTTCTTCAACAATCTTCTCGGTATAAGCTGTTTAAATGTATAAAACAATGAATATCAACTTTGACAAAAAGGAATATCAATGTGATAGATAATGAATATCAATGACTACTTGCTACTTGTTCACAATATTCACATCATCCTTTTCTATGCGTGAATATAATCACATTATTCAGTGAATATGGTGGCATCATATATCGAATATATATATATATTATAACGTGCAAAAAACGCATTCACATCATCCTTTTCTAAGCATGAGAAGTTTCTTCAATGGAGATCGACATAAACCCTAAAAAAACCCATGAAACACTAAAATTGAAATTGAACGAATTGGAACCTGAATCAATTAACCTACCTTGCAAAATTCGATAGAGAAAATTAACAAATCGAATCCAGAAACAACAATGGTGACCAGAGGCGTCGAAACCCTAAGAACAAGAACAATTCTTTGATTTCTATTCAATACAGTATAAATCACAACCTAATAAGATAAAAACAAACGATTTTACAATAAAGAAGGAAGAACGATATGCTTTTTCAATTGAAATCGACATACCTGGATGGATAACGAGAATCGTCTCTGTTTCTTGAGAGAACACCGAGAACTAGAGAGAGTGATAGGAAAGAGAAAATGATATCTCTTTTTTACTAAAACGGTATAAAAATAAAAAAAGAAATCAGGCAGGAAATCTTAATACCCTGATACACGCCCATACACTTTCTATCATGCATCTTTTTATGTTAAATCTGGAACGTTAAACAATGCTCATCTAATGGTCCATAATAACACTCACTTTTTACTCTAAAATCCTTTCTACCAGAACTTAATACTATATATATACATGTAATTTTGACCAAAAACAAAGATAATTACATATAATTTCCCTTTGTTTTTATTATTAAGTTTGACAACCATAAATCACATAATTAACATTCATCATCACATAATGCCAGTCTTTAGTATGATTAAAAAAAGAGAGGCTGCAAAGTGCAAACATCACAATTCACCATTTTTTAATCAATTGAAAGTCTCTTTCCATTCTACCGTCCAAATCTGCTGCTTCGCCTAGCCTAGGGTTCTCTCTCTATCTCTTCCTTCCTCTGCTCCTACCTTCCGACTCCGAATCCTCCTTCCTTGGTAGGAAAAAACCCCTTTCGCATCAGGCGGGGGACCCCTCAGATTTCGTCCTTCAATCCACAAATTTGCTCCGCCAAAAACCCTAACGATTTTTAGCTTGTCGGGGGGGTTTTTGGATGCTTTTGACGTATTATCCGGCTAGGATTTTCTCAGACTTCGCGTTCTCCTGTTAGCTTCGTGGCATTCGTGCTATAATTATTAGGTCCTGGGAAATTTCCCTCTTCTGGTAATCTGTTGATGAAGGTTTTGGATTCGTAGTTGTTTGTTTCGTCCCTGGCTTGGGTTGAGGTCTTTGTTTTGATTTGCTAGATTTCGTATAGATTATGGATGGGTTTGCAGGTGGAAGTGCTCAGGGTGGGAATTCTAAAGGTTTGTTTCCTTTTTTTGATTCATTGATACCTATTCGCGCTGTACTTATTATTTCCTTTCCTTCTTAATGCTTATTTCCTGGATCTGAATGTCGCTTATACCTGCTAATTTTGCTGTCTTTTGAATTTGATATATGCAAAATACTCTCCCGAGCTTGTTCAGTCTGGCGCTTTTAATGTCATAGATGTATTTGATCTTCTTTTCTAGCATTATTGGGGTTTCACTTTTGGTTTGAAGTTTCAAAATGATACTGCTTTTAGCCTTTGACTTTCTGGTTAGGTTGTTTGTGGATATCAAAACTGACTTGGAATTTGGAGCCTCATACTCTCATCTAGTTGTTGAAGTTGTACTGCTCATAACTCAAAAATGATAAAAAATAGGAATTAGCTCAAGGCTCTCAGAGTAAAGGTGTCCTAGTGATAATTGGTTTGCCACCTCCTAATTGGTTTTCCGGTTGACGGTTGGTGTAGTCTGCTTGATATATCTTTGTTATCATCCAGACGGACATGCCATATAAATTACAATCTTGGAATTCAATACAATTCCTAAGTTACGTGGTCAAGTAAATCTGGTGAAGACGCCTGTTCTACGTTCAATTACATTTGTTTTCTTAATGCAGATGGTGCTTTGTTTGATGCAACACAATATGCATTCTTTGGAGGTGATACTGTAGAAGAAGTTGAGTTAGGGGGATTGGATGATGAAGAGGAGTTGCCTCCTGTTGGATTTGATGATAATCATTATGAAGTGAATGGAGAAGAGGTTTGCAATATTTGCTAGAAGTTTCATGCTATGTACTGTCTATTATTGATGTATAGCATGGAAGTAATGCTTGTTTGACTAATGTTAAAAATTGAAGCTTCTTCATGATTTTGTTCTTTGCTTTCGTTGATTTTACAGTGTGAGGGCAACTTTTCTTTTCTTTTTGACATTTTCAAGGATTATTTATTGCTAAATAATTGGTCCAAGTATAGAATATGTAATTATAGGTGCTCAAGCTGATCTGTTGTCTTATCTTCATTTTTGTTGCTTCCTTTGACTCTGAATACTTTCATATATCGTTTTAAGCAAAAGAAAGTCTTAGGATGTTGCTGAATATGCTTATTGAATTTTGCATCTCTGCTTTCGTGCCCAATTCCCGGTTAGATCACAGCCTTAGGTTGATATTTAGTTGATTTTCTATGTGGTGCATGTGCATTTGTAAGTATAATGAAAATAAATGTCAATAAGTAGGATCTGTATTGGGATATTACCTAGGCTTATTTTGTTTGATTAATAATATTCCTTACATTTTACATTTTTCTTTTCCAATTTATTTTCTTCGCAAAGGGTTTTACTTGAAGAACTTCTTTATGAGAGAATTTGAATCTGATTTAGTTGGGTATGCTATGTTCGGTATTGGACATTCTACTTTGAATATTGATAAATTGCCGTCACGTTTACATCCTTGTGCATTAATTCTGCAGGATGCTGATTTGGGACCTCTGAATGAGATTGATGATATTGCTAATTCCTTTTCAAAGGTGAACTTTCTAAATAAACTGAAATTTCCCATTGTCCTTTTTGTAACTTGCTGTGCATGTTGATGGTAAAAAGTCTGTCCTGTGAGATAAATTAATTCTTTTGGGATCTTATCTACAGCAAGGCAATTTATTTAAAAATCTAGAATCTCAAAAGTATTTCAACTCATGGTCCTTTACATCTCGCGATTATAGTGCAGTTTTTTGGTATTGTTTTTCTAAAGTTTGGATGTCAAATCATTAAAGCTCTCTAAGAATCTCTAAACAAATTAGTTACCAAAAATGGATGTATATCATTCCCCAAGGCAGCATAATATGCACAATATATCTTTGGGAAAAGAAAAGATAAAGCTGAAGTAATCTTGATATTGCTCGAGTCTCAACTAGAAGTTCTGTGGAGTGGAATAGGTATATGAAATTGCATGATCTTGTAAAGTTATTTGTGAACTAAAATGTGTTATAGATACAAGTCAATTTTAAAATTCATCATCGATTGTGCTGAGAATTGTAGCGAAGCATAATCTCACTTTTGAAGCATCTCAGTTTTGGATTATGGCTGTAATGCTGTATCAAAGTTTGCTTGAATGATTTGGTGCATTTTCCTTTTCGATTGCATGGTATTTTGTTTGTATCTAGTTTACAAATTGTGTCTTGGTTTAGCATTTGGACTATTTTATTCTTTATTTACAACCTAATTTGTTTTCCTTGCATATTAAGGCGAACTAGAAGTATTATTAAACTTTTTGTCATGCATAACACACTGCCTTTGAGATGGATTTAGTCCCTATATCAATTTTGGTGCATTCTAACTAAATTCAGTTATTATTGTCACATAGCTGAATTTCAGTTTTTCTTTGGTCTATTGGGTGTACCTTCTTTCCTTGGGCAGGGGTACCCCCATCTTGACCCCCCCCCCCCCCCCCCCCCAGATTCTGCTGTAGCGGAACCTCACTGGGTCAATGTTGTTGTTGTTGTCATCATGCATAACTTAGATTTTATTTGTTTTTCTCAAAACTGACATAAGTTGGAGTGAAGATGGTGTTCCGAAGAAGAATCTAAATACTATTTTTAATCAATTAGATAACAACTTCAACAGTGTTTTACTCTCACTTTTATCTTATCACGTGCTCCCAAACATTGACCTCAGCATGATGCTTCTTGAGTTCATGATGCATTGTGTTCAGAGATTGCTCAACTTTGCTCAACCTCAGTTCATATTTCATACTCCTTTGGTACATTTGTAATGTTGAGGACCGGCTTATATGCTATCTTTTCTCATGGTGCATTGTGCTCAGCGATGATGTGTTGTTTTTATGATATTGTTCATCTTGGTGGTTTATTCTAATATATGTACTTTCGCAGTTAAACAGGGTAGCTAGTGGACCACCAACAGCCCCAAGATTATTTGATGATAGGGTATCCACAGAAAGTGAGTAACAGCCAGCTAGTGTGTTTTTTGTATTATATATCTGTTAAACCCTTCATTTATTGTACCACTCTTTTTCTACATGATACTTGGATTTATTTGGAGCATGACTTAATTTCCTAAAACATTGGAGGTGGAATGTTTTTCTGGCTTGAATGGGGATGAAATATCACTTTATTGCTCACTTGGTTATTAATGGGTGTACCCTATTGTCGCTTCTCAGGTTCAACTGGTGCTGAATGGGCAAATGAAGCAGATTACACTACACGGTATGATCAGTATGGACAACTTAGTTCAAATTCATTGTACAGAACATCGTCTTATCCCGAGCCCCGTCCTCTGCTCCAGCAACACCATATTTCTACTCCAATTCCAGTCCCCAAATCTTCCTTCCCATCATATCCTCCAAATGGAGGAATACCACAACAGGGATCTCCAAACAACCATTTCCAGCATCCAAATATCCCATACATTGCTGGGCAGCCACAAATATCTTCCTCACAAAACATTCTACCCTTTTCTCAGTTTCCACCTGGATTGCCACATAATTCACGTTTTGGTGGAAATTTATCTCAGTCTCCTCCTCCTGGTCAATGGGTAAATCAAGCGAACATGTATGACCGTCCTAATTCTTTCAACATGTTGCATCAGCAACAGCTTCAACAAAATGGATTGAGGCCTCACATAATTAATCATCATCAACAGCAGCAGCAACAACACCCTCGTTTATCTCATCAAATTCATCCCAATTTCAGCCACTTGCCAGGGATGCGCCCGCAGATGTATGGTCCAGGTCCCCATTTGTCTGCATCTCCGCCTATAATGAACACGTTTGAGGGTAATCTAGGGCTTCCTGATTTGATGGAGCATAGACCGAATTCTTCACAGAGAAATAGACAGAATTTTGATTATGGTAACAGGAGATTTGAAGGCGGTTGGCCACAGTATAGATCCAAACACATGACAGCAGGTGAGATTGAAAATATTATCAGAATGCAATTAGCTGCAACACACAGCAATGATCCTTATGTTGATGACTATTATCATCAAGCCTGCCTTGCCAAGAAATCTGCTGGGGCTAGAGCAAAACACCATTTCTGCCCTAATTTCTTGAGGGAATTACCCCCACATGCTCGTGCTAGTGATGAGCCTCACGCTTTCCTCCAAGTTGAGGCTTTGGGACGGATGCCGTTCTCTTCTGTTAGGAGGCCTAAGCCACTTCTTGAAATGGAGCCCGCTAATTCCTCTGGTGGCGGTGGTGAACAGAAGACTGTTGTGAAATCACTTGAGCAAGAGCCGTTGCTTGCAGCAAGAGTTGCTATTGAGGACGGTATTTGTCTCCTCCTTGATGTTGATGATATAGACCGCTTCTTACAATTCAACCAACTCTCAGATGGCGGTTCTCAACTCAAAGAAAGGCGAAAAACCCTTTTGGAAGAATTAACAGCCTCATTTCACCTAACTGACCCGCTAAGCAAAGATGGATGTACTCCCAAGGACGATTTTGTCTTCCTAAGAATAATCTCCCTTCCCAAAGGTAAAAAGCTCCTTTTGAGGTACCTTGTGAAACTTAGGCGTGGAGACGAGCTCCTTCGGATTGTTTGCATGGCTATTTTCCGTCATTTAAGATTCTTGTTCGGGGGCGTTTTCTCTGATCCAGCTGTAGCTGAGACTACATCTAAAATTGCAGCAACCGTTTCCTCTCACGTTAGCGAAATGGATCTTGGTACATTGAGTGCTTGTCTTGCAGCAGTAGTTTGCTCCTCGGAGCAGCCTCCTCTAAGGCCAGTCGGAAGTTCACCTGGAGACGGAGCTTCAATAATTTTAAATAGTGTGCTTGACCGAGCAACGGATTTGCTTAAAGACCCCCAAACGGCGTCTTCTCCCAATAGGCCATTTTGGCAGGCTTCCTTTAACGAGTTTTTCGGTCTTCTGATAAAGTATTGTTTCAGCAAGTATGATAGTATTATGCAGCCATTGCTTCTGCAGGCTTCTTTGAACCCAGTTGCTATTGAATCAGAAGCAGCTAGAGCTATCAAGAAAGAGATGCCGGTTGAGCTTTTACGGGCAAGTCTTCCTCATATTAACGAGCACCAACGAAAGCTTTTAATGGAATTTAGCCAGAGGTCTGTTGTGGGTGCTACTAGTCGTGGTTAAGGTTATTGTTAGTTACAGCGGTTAAACTCTCAAGAGATCTTTTCTGTAATATCCAAAGTCTGTGTTGAATTATATTTTCTGGTGTAAAATACTGGGAAGGGAAAGTTTTGAAGTAATCAGCATGAAGAAGAATAGTTAGCTGGGTAATTTTTTTGGTGCATAAGGATGCTGTGAGAGATGAATTTTGCTTTTAAATTAAATTGTGGTAGTTGATGCCCTGGAATTAATTGGGAAATTGTTTGCGTGTCATGACACACCCATTAAAATATTATTATTTGAAGAGAGAGAAAAAAAGGTGTTTTTAATGCTTTAGCTTTTTATGTTTATTAAATCAGATTTGGACTTTCCATACTTATAGGTTCGGATATCTTATTAGATAGGTTTGAAATATTTATTTAATGAGCTATTTAAATGGGTTTTATAAATGAGCATTTTTTAGATTTAATAATACATATTTTATAAACTAACCAAAATTTATTTTCTGATCCATTAATATGTCTTAAATTTATTATAGGAATTTTTTTTAATGCCCGTGAGATTTCGACTTTTTCTTTTGGTGCCCAAAAAAATTTCTTATTCCTTTTGGTACCCTCTTAATTTTTAAATGTACTTTTTGTATCCTAAACACACCCAAAACCAAACTTCCATCTATTTTACTAAAACTTTCCCTTGATTTTTTTACCCCTCTTTATTTTTCAATCAGATCCACTCTAGAACTCACACACATAAAGGTGGGCGACAAGGGCGACACACTTGTGGTTTACGATGACGCAACAACCTGTCGGTGAGGTCGAGGTCGAGAACCCGACGCCGGTGAGGTCAAAATCCGAGTCCGGCGAGGAGTATAACGACCTGCCGGTTATTCTTATAGTGAATAAAAAATTATTTTCCTTATTAATATTCATTTTAAAATACCAATTTATTTATAATCTTACTACGATGCTTAAAAAATCATAAAATTATTAAAATGCCCATTCATTCATAATCTTATTTTTAAAAGATAAAAATCCATTCACTTCGACAAAATACATCAACAAACACCCGAATTTGTACATTTTTATCAATCAATCCACCTGAACTTGTACACCGATCGAAAATTTGACGAGTTGAGTGGTTTGGATTTGCTGGCATAACATTGAATATTTATTTATTTATTTTCCTATTTTATTCTATCTTTCCTTTTTTTTCCCTTCCTTTTTATTATTTTATGGTCTTTTTTTGTGAATCTGGCCTTATCGGGAAAAAGACTTCGACTTCTTCACCGCCGGTAACACAGAGGAACCAGAATTCGACTTCTACATTGTCGGCATAACAAGGAACCAGAACCAGAGGACGGAACGATGAAGTCGGAGAAGAATTATTCCTTCTTGCAAGAACCAAATCTGGTATCGTCCACCAATTTCGGCGACTTCGATTTCGGCATCTCGAAGAACCGCTACGGCAAGGCAGAGAAGATATGTCGTCAGTGAAGAATTTCGTCCACCCAGATCTGAGACCACCAGATCTCGAAGAACTGCCCACCTAGATCTAAGACCACCAGATCTCCGACATCTTCGACCGAGTCCGTCGTTTCAGAGGCGAAGAAGATATGTCGTCGGTGAAGAATTCTGAACTCCCGAGTCCGTCGTTCCTTCCTTTCAGATCTAGAATTTTAGACTTTGACGAGGCAAAGAAGATATCTCGCCGGTGAAGAATCCAAATTCTTTCTCCCCGAGGAAATAGGTTTGAGCCCGCCTATAATTCAGCCCGAAATTTCGTTTTCCCTCTAAAAAAATATTCCCTCCTATAAGTCCGCCAATAATTTAGCCCAAATTTTATTTTCCCTCTTAAAGTAATATTCTCTCTTATTAAGCTCGTCAATAATTTTTGCACACATTTTACCGATTTTTTTAAAAAGTTGAATAATTTATAAATAAGTAGGATTATAATAAGTTATAAAATTATATTCACATATTTTTAGTGTAATTCTTAATGTCATTTAAAATTCTCGATGATGAAATTAGCAAATATTTTTTTGAAAAACATATTTACAAACAAATTTATGAACCCTTAAAACACAAATAATATAACTGAGGCCAATATTGCCAAAACAATAAAACTAGGAAAAGATGAGTTACCAGTCATATTTATCAAAATTATAGGTCCAAGGGAATATAACGTTTTCTTATAAAAATGAACGGTTCTAAAGGAATATAACGATTTATTGTTAGAATGAACGGTTTTAAGGGAATAGAACGATTTATTGTTAAAATGAACAATTCTAAAGGAATATAACGTTTTCTTATAAGAATGAACGATTCTAAAGGAATATAACTATTTCTTATAAGAATGAACGATTATAAAGGAATGTAACATTTTCTTATAAAAATGAACGATTCTAAAGGAATATAACGTTTTCTTGTTAGAATGAACGATTCTAAAAGAATATAACGTTTTCTTATAAGAATGAACGATTCCAAAGGAATATAAGTATTTCTTATGAGAATGAACTATTCTAAAGGTATAACGATTTCTTATAACAATGAACGATTCTAAAGGAATATAACGTTTTCTTGTTAGAATAAACGATTCTAAATGAATATTGTCAACTAAACCCTAAACCCTAAACCCTAAACCCTAAACCCCAACCCTAAACCCTAAACCCCAACCCTAAACCCTAAACCCTAAACCCTAAAGGAATATAACTATTTCTTATAAGAATGAACGATTCTAAAGAAATATAACGTTTTCTTATAAGAATGAACGATTCCAAAGGAATATAAGTATTCCTTATGAGAATGAACTATTCTAAAGGTATAACGATTTCTTATAACAATGAACGATTCTAAAGAAATATAACGTTTTCTTGTTAGAATAAACGATTCTAAATGAATATTGTCAACTAAACCCTAAACCCTAACCCTAAACCCTAAACCCTAAACCCTAAACCCTAAACCCTAAAGGAATATAACTATTTCTTATAAGAATGAACGATTCTAAAGAAATGTAACGTTTTCTTATAAGAATGAACGATTCCAAAGGTATATAAGTATTTCCTTATGAGAATGAATTATTCTAAAGGTATATAACGATTTCTTATAACAATGAACGATTCTAAAGGAATATAATGTTTCTTGTTAGATGAACGATTCTAAATGAATATAACGTTTTATTATAAGAATGAAGTATTCTAAATGAATATAACGATTTCATATAAGAATGAACGGTTCTAACCGAATGTAACGTTTTCTTATAAGAATGAACGATTCTAAAAGAATATAACGTTTTCTTATAAGAATGAACGATTCTAAATAAATATAACATTTTCTTATAAGAACGGTTCTAAAGGAATATAATGTTTTCTTATAAGAATGAACGGTTTTAAAGGAATACAACGATTTATTGTTAGAATGAACGATTCTAAATGAATATAACGATTTCTTATAAGGATGAACGATTCTAATGGAATATAACGTTTTCTTATAAGAATGAACGATTCTAAAGAAATATACCGAATTCTTATAAGAATGAACGATTCTAATGGAATATAATGTTTTCTTATAAGAATGAACGATTATAAAGGAATATAACGATTTCATATAAATGAATATAACATTTTCTTATAATAATGAACGGTTCTAAATAAATATAACGTTTTCTTATAAGAATGAATGGTTCTAAAAGAATATAACGTTTTATTATAAGAATGAATGATTCTAAATGAATATAGCGATTTCATATAAGAATGAACGAGGGCACGTGCACTAAAACTTTTAATATATTGTTTTTTAAAAATATTATTCACTATATTAATTTTAAAATTATTATTTTTGGATAGGTAATTTTTTAAATATGCCACGAGGGCACGTGCACTAAAACTTTTTATATGTAAAATATCTTCTAATTTAGTTGTAAAAAATTTCAATGTAATAAAATATAATTAAGTGATTGGTGTATATTGTATATACTTACACATATGCAATATTTTAACGATTTGGTGTATCTTATGTAGGAAATAATTCATCAATATTATTCTACACAATGATTTCTTTATTGCCCAAAATAATTCCCTTATTCCTTCCCATATTAAAATTGTTATGATAAAATATAATTTCCTAATTATGTAACAAGTGGAATAAAGTAGTAAATTATAATAAATCAATCTGGATCGTTGGTTTACATTACGATCTAATGGACCAAAACTGTAATCCATGTCAAATAAGAATGAACCAATCAAATTAAGGAACCCAATCCACAACTTCTTTCCTCTCATCCGTCCATTCCAATAAAGAGAGAAACGAGTTTCATCTTCCTAAGTAGTCCTGAGCAAATTTCAAAATACATAGAGATTTGCCAAGTAGAAGTGATGATCTAGCTTCTTTTTTTTCTTCATCAACCTTCTTTGTTAATTTCAATCAATCTTCTTCCCATTTTAGCCCAAATTAACTTGATTAAAGTTATTGCATAAGAGAGGAATGGGAGTAGATAGATTTGGGTCGATTGTTCAAAGTGGAAATCAACAAAGATTGAACACCTTTTTTTTGGTCGAATTGAACACCTCTTTAGTCCAAATTCATTGTCTTTGTAATCTAATTTGAACACTAATTATATTAACAAAACCGATTGGAAACTCGACTGTTCATGCGAAACAAGGAACGAGAGCGGATTTGGGTCGATTGTGGTTAGGTGGGCATGATGTGGGTGTGGATCTGGATCGATTGTGGATAGGTGGGCACGTGTGGGAGTGGATCTGGGGTTGACCGGGGTGAAGTGACATGAGTATGTGAGGTGAATGAGGATGATGGTCATGAAGAATTGAAGATAGCCGATGGTTGATGGGAAGAGGAAGAATGGAAGCTGAAATGTCTCTTTTTTGGAAGGGCTGGAGGTTGAAGATGATGGCGAATTAATTATATTTTTTTAATTCTAATTTTGGCCAACTGAGTGACGGAAAGTCATGTTTTTTGCAAGATAGGGTAAGGATGGAACTAAATTAAAAATATAAGGGTACCAAAAGGAAAACAAAATTTTTAGGACACCAAAAGAAAAAGTCTAAATTTGAGGGGTACCAAAAGTAATTTCCCTAAATCGAAATAGCAATTGGGAGAGTTGGAAAAAAATTAATTCTAAAAAATGGGCTTGGATTATGATGTAAAATTGATCCATTAATACAACCCATTAAATTGTATATACAAAGCTGAAATGTAAGTCTATCCGAACCTATAGGCTTGGATACAAATCAGAATTAAAAAAATTAAACTTAATTAATTGAATTAAATGTAGGCCCACACTTATCTAATTTTATTATTATTTTAATGGTGTGTCAAACCCTCCTCTTAATTGACAGCAGAGGAATAATATAACCCATCATTTTGGGGGCAAAATTCATGCTGTTAACTTGTGTTGTATTTGTATATCTTGGGAATTTTTTTTTTCCGATGATGGTAAGAATTGTAGCCCTGGCTTAATGTACATAACGTAACATGTTGAAGATTTGGCAAATTCTGAACGAGCCTTGTTAACTGCTGATGTTACACGTGTATTTCAACTATTATGTTAATATTTAAGTAGGTACATCATAATTTCATCTGGAAAAAAACAGAGAAAATAATGGCATTAAACATTTGCTACAGAATGTTTATAATTACAAGATGATGAAAGCTGCGTTTCAGTTGGTTTCTTGTCTATGTCTTGGTTTTCATATTCGTTTTCATTGGGAGTGAACCTTCGGTAATACAAGTACAAAGCGAGTTGGACCGCACCTGATAATGCTCCAATCCCATTTGGTATCTGCAATCAAATATCACGATAATTAATATATTTTAAACATTTATGATATCTTCGTGCAATACATATTATTTTATTTATATAGGGAAAAAATCTTACAATGATAAAATAATCGATAGGGATTAAAGCGTAGATTGTCCATATTATCCCATTGGCAAGATTGCCCAACGACAGATAGAATGGCATGTACCTCACACTCTTCGTCTTTATGACTTTTCCCTGCACAAATTAAGCACCTGATTTAATTCCATATAATTTATAAATAATCATAAAGATAAAAATGGTTTAACTAAATAATAAACTTAAGGGGTTACCATGATTGTGAGGGGGGAGATGTACATAAGTAAACCAAAAATAACGCTAAGAACCCCCACAACTTTAGACCTCTTATCCGTTGTCTTAAACAAGGTTAGAGTACACGTTGCCACAACGCTCAAGAACGCCACTTCTACCGCTATCCACATTATCACTTTAATCTGAAAATTTAATTAATTGCAACCAGCCAGTAAATCAATTGATTAACAGTAATAAATTAAATTACTTTAAATTAAGTTTAAAAGAGTAAATAATTACTACTTACTCGGCCTTTGCGATCAGCATAGAAGAGGAAAATTGAGATATACACGAGCTCGATAGCGAGGCCAATGGCGTTGGTTGTTACAACGAGAGTGCTATTAGGATGAACAAAAGGCAAGCCGTAGAAAACCCACAAACTGCAATTCATTATAGTTGCTAAGTATGGATCTGGCTTGAATTCCTCCACTGATTTCTTCTTGTGTATCTTTATAAACGTTGGCCTGCGTATCAATTTTGTCTGGGTAAGTAAATTAAATTATATTAAAAAATACTAATTAATGGGTTTATGAGTATTGTAAGGAAAATAAAATATAATTTGACTTACAAGGGAGATGCAAATAAGAAGAAAGAGATTACATTTCCTGCATAAAAAAAAATTCACGAATAAGATTAAGTGATTAAATATGTTTGTGGAGCCAAAGCTAGCTTATATCGGGTCGGGTCGGGTCGATGGGTCGAGTACTCACCGATAATGCCGACGACATTTCGAATGATGCTTAGGGTTTTGTGGTCGAGCATGGCTCAAGGAGCTAGAGGTTTGTGATGGAGAGGAAGACAACGAGAGGGACAAAAAATTTGGATGTGTAAGAGAAGAAAATGATCAAAACGTTGAGGATATTATAGCTAGGAAGCTTTGCAAGGGCGAATATATATAAAAAAATTAACAAGGTTACACTTTGAAGTTTTTTTTTGACCTTTATGAAGTGGTGGCCCACTTAAAATTTAATTTATATATAAATATTAATTAATTAATTAATGAGTATGACTATCGTACTATTATGGAAACAAAGACTTATAACCGGTGATCTTCAATTAATTAATCATGTGTTCATATATATCATATAATTATTTTTAAAATCTTAGTATATTGCTATTACTTGATGTTGTACTGATGTCTATATTCGTATAAAGCTTACAATAAATAATTAAATGCAGGGTATATATGTTATATATAATTATCATCCAACATGCAATAATTCACACGTCTGTTGTGTTTAAATGCATGAAATATACGTGTGCATACAAGATCAAGAATTGGGGAGATATGGTTGGCCGGTGCGTGGATGAAAATATCGAAGCTTAATTCTCACACGGAAACTAATTCAAAATAGCTATATATATATATACAAATTAAACTATGTGCATGCATTCGGAAAATATAGGCACTAACAAAAAAAATAACATGTGTTGAAATATATGTGATAAGAGTAAGAACGCAAGTGACGTCTCAACCAAAGGGAAAGAAGTAGCGTGTCATACTCTAACCAAACCTGATACTTTACCCGATTCTTTCAGAGGATTGTTTGTTAGCAATGATCTTCATGACCTATGATTGTCGTTACAATACTTTATGTTATTTTCATAAATTATATAGTGTATGATTGTTGTTACTAGCTAGTGACGAAAATCCCTCTTCGTTGCTTTAAATAAAGTGTCCTAATTAATTGACCAATTTGAGAGAGAGAAAAAAAAACATGATGGTGGTATATTAATTTAATTTTTTGAGTTTTAAGAGCGTTTAAATTTGTAGAAATCGATGGATAAAAATAGTACAAATATGCAAACGCATGTATTTTTTTTTTCCCTTGATAATAATGGTAATTCAAATCATACTTTATCATGATCAAGAGTATCAATCGCGTTGAATGAAAACATACAGTTTTAGATGGACGTAGACTAAATCGACGGAAAATACGTAAGCTAAAAGAGCAAATTTACGAGTAATCCTAATGTCAATTTCTTCACAATGATTAATTAAGTAAGAAGAAAATTGTATATTTGTTTCCTTTTGATGCTAGAGATCGAAAGAGACTAGAGAATGTGGTAGAAGATAGAAAGGGAGGACACGTGGACGATGGATGGAAGTTAAATTGGGAAAAGCCAAGCTAAAAGCAGAAGATCTCCTTTCCATTTAACCACATGCGAGTGTGACCATGATTTTATGGGCTTTTGGGTTCCTCTTCAGCCACACAACTAAAGCTATGTTTGTTAAGTCACCAAAAAAACTAGTTGGAGTTGCAAAATTAGCTGAAGTTGTAAAACTAACTGTAAAAGTAATTGAAGTTTTAAAAATATATATAAACACTGTTTGGTAATGTTCAACTAGTTTATTGTAATAATTAATAATTTTATTTTATTATAGAGTCATTCTTATTTAGGAAATATTTATTTTTTAAATTCGAAAAACTACTAAAAACTAGTGTAAAAGCTTTAAAAAGTAGCTTTGTCAAAAAACTAGTTTTACAACTAGTTGCTAGTTTTTATGTGTCAAACAAACAACATTTATACGAGTTTTTGCAACTAGTTGAAAAACTCCAACTAATTTTTGGTACCTAACAAACACACCCTAAATAAAAACCTTACAAAATAAATGAAAAATAAAAATACTAACCTTATTATCATGATACTATATGCAAAAGCAATCACATCAAAAATGTTACCATCCAAATTCCATCTATGGTTTAACGTAAGAAGACATTTCACTGCTCCCAAGTCCCATTCGTCAAAGAGTTGTTTCTATCAAATATACATATATGGTTGATTCGGACCATTTACACAACCGGTCTCACCTCACTATCAAATCATATACATACATGTTTAGTTTCTTGTTCGATCACAATCGTACCCCTAAACGATAATAGGTTAATCAAATATATTTTTTGCTATTAATTTGTTTTTTTTGAAAGACATTGTTCATAAAAATCGAATTAAAAACTTTTGATATTATTTTTGAAGGTTTTCTTGTTTAACTAGATATACGAAAAATATAAAATTAACACACATGTAATTTGGAATTCGCAAAAGTATTGAAAAGCAATCGTTACTCGCCGTTTTATGGAGCGATTAATCCAATAAATCACCCGTAGGCAAATTCTTCTTCATTATCATTATTGTGTGGTCGATATCTACACATTCTACAACTATAAAATATACACAAGCTAAGCCTACTCGGTTTACTAACTTATGTATAATAATAGATCGATAGGTAGCTTATTGCGGGTTTAAATTGAGTTTGACCAAATATATAAAGGAGTTGGTAGAATCAGTGATACATTTCATTGATAGAGGAAACGATTAAATACAGTTACAAGAGAAGAATAATAGGAAAGAAATAAACTACCCAAGATAATAGCCTATTATCCTAATTATCCTTACATGCACACACGTAGGCATAGGATTTAATAAGGGAAAGAATATTAATCACAGCCAATCAATTACATATGGAGAATCAATTAGAGATTAGCTTGATTTGTGATTGACACGCCCCTGCAAGTTGGACGGCATGGATGAGAGTCCCAACTTGGAAGCCAGCAATTGAAATCTTGAGCGCAGGAGAGGCTTGGTAAGAATGTCTGCCAGCTGATCACCGGTGGAGACATATGCAACTCGAAGACTTCCTTGTTGAACCAGCTGTCGAACAAAGTGAAAAGCGAGCGCAATGTGTTTCATCTTGGAGTGGAATACAGGATTGGCGCTTAAGCTCTTGGCACCCATATTATCACAATATATGACAGGCTGACGATATAATTTGTGACCAAGTTCACCAAGGAGAGAAAGTACCCAAAGGAGTTCAGCACAAGAGTCTGCGAGAGCACGATACTCTGCTTCAGTTGAGGATCGAGCCACCGTTTTTTGCTTGCGAGAGCTCCAGGAGATGGGCGTACTACCAAGGTATATGAGATACCCTGAAGTTGAGGTGTAGTCATCTTTGTTTCCCGCCCAATCGGCGTCAGTGAAGCCATGGAGGGAGAGATCGCCTTGTTTGTGAATGATTATACCAAGATGAGAAGAGCCTTTTATATACCTCAGTAGACGCTTAAGGGCACTCCAATGAGCTGTTGTTGGGGAATGCATGAATTGTGAGAGTTTGTTGACTGTGAAACCGATATCCGGTCTTGTGAGAGAGAGATATTGAAGAGATCCAAGTGCCATTCGATACTCGGTTTGTGTTTCCAGTAGTACACCAGTGGTTTTTGTCAATGTGGAGGAGGCACACATGGGTGTGGATATGGACTTTGATTCAGCCATATTGACTTTGAGAAGAAGATCATGGATGTATTTTTGCTGGTTTAGGAAGAGACCTTTCGGGTGGGGTGTTGCTTCAACTCCAAGGAAATAAGAGAGGGTACCTAGATCCTTGAGAGAGAAGCGGGTCGCCAATCTGCGGATCATATCTTCAAGAGGTGTTGAATTGCTTCCTGTAATAATTATATCATCTACATAGACTAGTAGATAGATGACATAATTGTGTTGTCGAAGAATGAATAAAGATGAATCGGCCACCGAGTTTTTGAACCCGACTTGAAGAAGAAAGTTGCGGAGTTCATGATACCAAGCCCTCGGAGCTTGCTTAAGTCCATAGATAGCCTTCTTTAGTTTGCAGATGTGATCCGGATATTCTTTGTTGATGAAGCCAGGGGGCTGATCCATGAAAACATCATCATGTAGTGTGCCTTGGAGAAAGGCGTTATTCACATCAAGTTGACGAAGTGGCCAATCGGATGCAACTGCAATGGATAGAACCGTTCGGATTGTAACCGGCTTGACAACGGGACTGAAGGTCTCCGTAAAGTCACAACCCGGACGTTGATGGAACCCTTTAGCCACGAGCCGGGCTTTGTACTTTGCTAAGGAGCCATCCGGGTTTGTCTTCACCCGAAAGACCCACTTACACCCCACGATATTCACCCCTGGTTGTCTTGGAACAAGATCCCACGTTTCATTTTGACACAAGGCGTGATATTCCTCTGCCATTGCTTCTCGCCAATCTTGGTCCTTTAGAGCTTGAGTTATATTTTGTGGAGTTTTAGGGAGGGTGGTATGAACATGTAGGTTTAGTTTGGTGATGGGTTTGAAGATGTTGTTTTTGGATCTTGTAATTATTTGGGACGGTGGAGAGGGCTCGGAAGGGGTCGTGGAATTAGATGTGGAATGTTGAGCCGATGTTGGTGATGGAGAATTGGAGGCAGATGGAATAGAATTAGAGGAGGAATTAGGGCTAGTTATGTTAGGAAGGTTTTCTTTTGAAATTGGTAATTGAAAATCAGAGATTTGACTTTGATTATTTTGAGGTGCGGAAGTTGGTGGGATAGGAGATTGGGCTTGAATGTCTTGGGCTGGCATAGGAAGAGAGAAAGAAGTCCATTCCGTTTCATTTGTAGCAACAGATTTGGAATATGGTGAATTTTGTGTTTGAAAAGGATAAACATGCTCAACAAATGATACATGTCTTGAGGTATATATTTTATATGTTTTTGGATCAAGACAATAATAGGCACTTTGAGTCAATGAGTAACCTACGAACACACAAGGTATGGATTTTGGGTCCATTTTATTGGAATTGTAAGGTCTTAACCATGGAAAACATAAACAACCAAAACATTTTAATTTTTGATAATTGGGTGGAGTTTGAAAGAGTTTTAGAAAAGGTGAAGAAGTTTGAAGAGTAGGAGTTGGCATTCTATTAATTAAATAGACTGCGGTTTTGAAGGCATAAGGCCATAAATCTTTTGGTAGACTAGAATGGGACATTAGAGTTAGGCCGGTTTCAACGATGTGACGATGACGGCGTTCCGAGTACCCATTATGTTGTGGGGTGTGGGGTGGAGTAGTATAATGAGAGACACCGGACGAGGCAAGAAATGAGGCAAGAGCCATATATTCCCCGCCGTTGTCAGAGTAAAGAATCTTTATTTTGGATTGAAAGTAATTCTCAACTAGGGCTTTAAATTTGATGAATGTTTCTTTTGTGTCCGATTTTTGTCTAAGTGGAAAAAGCCATATGTATTTGGTGAAATGGTCAACAAATATTATATAATATTTAAAACCATCATAGGATATTATAGGAGATGTCCATACATCAGAAAAGATAACTTCCAATGGTGAGGAGGATGAAATTGTTGACTCATAAAAAGGTAAACGATGACTTTTATTGATAGAACATGAGGTACAAAAATCAGACTGATTTTTAGACTTGCCTAGATGAAAATTACTTTGCATAAATTTTAAAATAGATGAAGATGGATGACCCAGCTTGTGATGCCATGAAGCTGCGTCATTTATTTGAGCCGTGAGGGCTTGTGGTTGGATTGACGAGGGCCAGGAGTAAACGCCATCAACACAAGGACCTTTAAGAAGAAGGGTTCCCGTTTGTAAATCCTTCACAAGAAAACAAGTGGGTAAGAATTCAACAGAGAGATTATTTTGAGATGTAAATTGAGAAACGGAAATTATGTTTTTGGAAATTTGAGGAACATGAAGAGTATTATCAAAAACAAAAGTATGGTTGTTTATTTTGAAATCAAATTTTCCAATGTGTGAAATTTTAAGACCTTTACCATTTCCAACAATGATTTCATCTGGACCTTCATAAGGGTAATGTTGGTTTAGATTTTGGAGATCATGGGTTACATGTTGGTTTGCACCACTATCAACAAGCCACTGTTGGCTAGAGTTAGTGGCAGTATGGGCTTGTGGTGGAGTTCGAGTGGAATTTTGTTGAGAATTGTAGTTTGGGGACCGAGTTTGATAAGGAGGTCGGAGATGTGGAGCGGTTTGGCGAAAATCGGGGCAGTAAGCAACAACATGTCCAGACTCTTTACACCACTGACATTTGCCCAAGAAGGGACGTGGACCAAGGAGAGATTGTGTTTGGTTTGAATTAGGAGGGGGCTGTTGGTGATTGGAGTTTTGTGAATTCCATGGGCGGTGGGACTGAGATGATGAGGACCAAGAAGGCGTTGGCGCTGGTGAGCGATTGCCTTGATGCTTCAAACGAGATTTGCTTTGTACTGTCATGGCTGAAGCCGGAGTAGTTGAATCTGAGGTGTTAATTTTGAGCTCTAATTCCTTGGTGATTAACTTCTCATGAAGTTCCTCAAAGCGGATTGTGTCATCACGAGCTTTGACACCATCGATAATAGATTGAAACGATGAGTCAAGGCCGTTGAGGACATATGTGATGACATCTTCAGGATCTTGTTTCTTTCCTAGAGATGCAAGAAGATCAGTGCTTGCCTTGACTTGTTGCATGAACTCAGTTACAGTTTGGGTTCCTTTCTTCATTGTGTTGAGTTTGTGCTTGAGTTGATTAATATGCCCTCGAGATGGTTTGGCATACGTCTCCTCAAGTATCTTCCAAGCGGCTTGGGTCGTTTCAGCTTGAGTGACCAAGGGCGCTACATTTGTGGCCAAGGTTCCTACAAGCGCCCCAAACAAGAGTTGATCTTGACGCATCCACGTAGAGTACGCAGGATTGGGCGTCAAAGCATTTGCATTTGAGAGATTTTTGGGAGGTGCGGGATGGGTTCCGTCAAGGAACTTGAACAACCCATAACCAATGAGAATGGATTTGATTTGGGTTTTCCATGTGATGTAATTGGTAGGAGTAAGTTTGATAGCATTTTGAAAGTTAACCATGGTGAATGGTTTGGAGGGTTCAATGTCATTTGGAATTTGAGAGTTGTTGGACGCCATTTTCAAAGAACAGGTTGGGAAGAAAAAAATTGAGATTGGATCAAGCTCTGATTACCATAAAGGAGTTGGTAGAATCAATGATACATTTCATTGATAGAGGAAACGATTAAATACAGTTACAAGAGAAGAATAATAGGAAAGAAATAAACTACCCAAGATAATAGCCTATTATCCTAATTATCCTTACATGCACACACGTAGGCATAGGATTTAATAAGGGAAAGAATATTAATCACAGCCAATCAATTACATATGGAGAATCAATTAGAGATTAGCTTGATTTGTGATTGACAATATATTGTACCGATCACGCACACCGATATAAATCATCTATACATCATATAATATTTGTTATAGATTGTCATTGTCAAACATTAGTAGTAGTATAGGGTCCAACGTATTGCTCGGTTTAATTTGATATGTGATATGTCTATAGATATTTTGCACTGTGAAATGTCCAGATTAACAGTCTAGATGCTTTCATTTCTACACATCACAGTATCACACATGCATTAACTAATTGTCGGCCTAATGCAATTTAATTTGCTTCATGTATGCTTGCCTATATCTACAGCATCCATCCTGGCCTGATCGATCAGCATTATATGTTGAATTGGACGAATCGAACACAATGACGTTATTCGATGATCAAGATGAGGTGTGTGGGAGCCAAGGTATCAACATATTTGTAAGTCGTAAACGAATTACTATAGCAAATAATTAATAGTAAAAAAAATTTAATAATCAAGTAAATAAAGCTAAGGAAGGAAATCGAGTTAGACTTCTCTATCCCATCGATCAAAACCACGATCTGTGTCTCATGATATCGATATCTATGGGACCACCACTTGGCAGAAATCTAACAGCCACCTTCATCCCTCACCTTTGTGGTAGTTTCCGACAACGAATACAAAAGAAAGAAGAGGACTTTGAGTACGTAATTAGGGAATGTCGTTCAAGCATCTAGTCAGGTAGTTAAGCCTTTAAAAATAATATCTAAAATTAAGGTCTCTAGTTCAATTCTCATGGGTTATTTCCTTCAGTAAAAATGTAATTAAGGGATGGACAATCCATATACGGGCTCTACTTGGAGAAAAAAATGACTAGAATCAGCCTAATTAGCCGAGAAATTAAAGATTGTAAGTGCTTTAATGGAGGATTGTTTTGAGGCTAATTTCTCTTGTAATTGGGGGTCCAATTCAGTCCCAATGTATAAGCAAGAGGTGCCCTGGGAGCAAGAAGTCCGTATCCATTGATTTCCATTAGGATTAGCCACAATCGTACTCTCAGTCCCAAATCTTTTCAAATTTGGGATTGAGCGAGAAAGGAAATTGGGCTTTGGGTCATTCAGGGAGAATTACAAAAACGGCCTATTACTTTGAAAATTAACGGATTTTTGGACAAAAGTTCCAAGGTGGTGGTACGTGGTTCCTTGGTAATGAAATGATTATGGGGTGGTTCGTTGCTAATGAAATGATTGATTGATTGTGATTGGTGGTTCTATGAAATGTTGTATTGAACGAGTGACTACACGTGTTTGTTATTTTTAATTTAGAGTTTACTCGATCTCTTTATGATCGATGAGACTACACGTGCATGTACAAGAAGAGATTAACTAGCTAGCTCTAAGCCTCTAAGTCTCCAACGACGTGTTTGTTACATTAAGTTAGTTAGTTAACGCGCGCTGACTTTTTTTTTTTAGTTGACTAAAGTGATATATAGAAGAGCTATGTTAGTAGCTGCTTGTACAAATAGGCCGGTTAGTACGTATAGCTATATATAGTTTATACGTCGGCAGGTTGTATTGGCACAATCGTGAATTTACTAGAGAGAATGTCCAAACCAGGTGTTCTTTCGGTTGACTTTAGTTGCTAGTGAGGTTGGGGCTCGGAGCCCCCGCTGTTGTGTTATAGGTACAGATATTTCTAAACTCTTGCACCATCTTTAATGTATTGACAAACTTTGAAGATACTAGATGTAATTGTCATAAATTAAACCCTAAATGATGGGGCCAATAAAAGTGATATGATAGAGTTGAAATTGATCACTTAATACAAGGACCATTACTTTATTTGTTTATTCATTTTGTGTTCAGACCCAAGGCCACGACACCTTGCCTTTTGTTCAGGTTGGGGAGATATCTAAAGTTAGGGGAGGTGCCTAAACTAACAACTAAGATTTTTCTAATTCAATTATAGACTGTCCAGAACTTTTATAGCTAATCCAAAAAATATAGGATTATGTTGAGAGTTATTCAATGTCTGAAATCAAAAATTATAATTATCTATTATATAAGCTTACAAGTTACTCCATCTAGAGCTAAATTATAATGATCTATTATATAAGTTTACAAGTTACTCCATTTAGAGGTGGGTTCGGTTTCTTAGAACCCAGAACCGAACTGGAAAAAACGGGCGGTTTCGGAACCGGAACCGGGGGTCGACCGGTTTCAGTCCCGGTTCCACTTTTATTGGAACTGGCGGTTCCCTCCCTTCTAAAAAATAAAAAATATCGATGCAAATGCAAAACCATGATCGCGGTTTCCAAATCGCGATCGCAATTTTGCATTTTCAACATTTATTTTTATTTATTTTTTTAAGGTTTGGAACCGGAATAGCCTCGAAATCGGAAAAAATTGGAACCGAGGAACCCGAGGGTTCCCGGTTCCGGCATCGGTCACAAGGTCCAGAGTAACCGGAACCGAACCCACCTCTAACTCGTCCATTGCCATATGGTTTTGGGTTGGAACCTCATTGAGCTTGTACATGATAGGTCCGATTCTAAAATGTGGCGGTTCGCGAGTCTTGAGGGATTTGTTCGAACTTGTCGGTCTTTGAGCATATTCAAGTAGTCTGCCCAATAAAGAAGCAAATTATCCAAATATGACGGTTCGCCCTTGAGAGATTTATGTCTAAGTGTCAATTGGCCCAAGCAGCTGCACTTGAGGGGGCGTGTTGAGAGTTATCTCACATCTGAAATTGGGACTACAATTACCTACCTATTATATAAGCTCATGAGTTACTCCACCCATTGTTATATGGTTTTGGGTTGGAACAACGGAGAAAAGGATCGAATCCGGGATTTCCCAACGTACACCCCATGTGCCTCTTACGGTCTTACCACGAAGCCACCCCATATTAGGCCTTGTTTTTGCTTTTTTTGTTAGAACAAAGTTGATCGGACGGGTCATAACATAAGCAAGACGAGCATTGGAATGGCCCTAGCTAATGTACTAATGTGTGCCAGTGTATGACATAACATATTATGATTCTCTTTCAATGCTGCTAAACACGCATTGAAAACAAATGATTGGGGGGATTCATAATACCCAGATTGAGGCTTGCACAACTTGTGGACCAAGCCCAAATTTGGGCCCATAATATCTCATTGCTAAATCAGATTGGTCCAAGCCCAAGTTAGAATGAGGTAGTTTTTTTTTGGGCAGGAAGAATAAGGTAATTTTGAAACAATAGATAGATAGATAGATAGATAGAAAACATCTAAAGTGCTCATAGATCGTAACTCTTCCAAAATAATAATGCTAGCTTCATATAATCCTATATCTAATTTTAGTTGAATAAATCGGTTATACAACTTTCTCTTGGCTTTATCACCCGGTTAATCGAACCAGAGATGCTCTAATGTGGATCAGGACTAATGCTTAAAAAAAACCTAGCGCTTTCTCCTACTAGACCAATGTTTGATTAGTATAGAACTATTTAATCTAGCATGTTGCCTTTATATTTATTGTTAAACTGCACATATATTTTTTTTTTTTTAATGGGTTAGGCCTCGCTCAATTCGGATATACTTCCTTTTTTTGCATAGTGTGTCATGAATATATAACACGGCAATCATGGACCTCATATATACTTGATTGAATTCGGAACAAATATTTATGAGGCATCATAACGCACAATTATTTAGCAAGTGACGATGGCTAACATTTTAGGAATTGAATGAGGAGGGACAAATCACAAATGTAAGCGGCCAGACGTCACCGTCTCATTTGCGTGGGGGTTTTTGGAGAGGGGCCCCTTATCAAATCAAACACGAATGATTGAAAAGTTTGGTAACCTTCACACATCAACGAACACACATATATACACATAGTCATGCATACCAATAGGGCTGTCAAAACTTGACCCGACCCGAATAACCCGCCCGACTCCGAACCCGACCCGATCCGAGAAAACAATAAAAAGTTTTATACCCGAAATATGTTTGACCCGAACTGATTTGACCCGAAGCCGAAAAAACCCGAACACGAGATTAACCCAAAACCGATTATACCCGAATGGACTAGCCTGATGCAACCCGATATCCGATGCTATCCGACCCGAGGTCATCCGAAAATCCGAAGTTACCCGGCCCGAAACCATCCGAAAATCCGAAGTTACCCGACCCGAAACCATCCGAAAATTATATTATGTTTTAAAATATTAATAATAGTAAATATTTATTATAATTATGTTTAAATTAAATGTTACATTAAATATTTAGGCCCTAAAGTAGTCAAACTACACAAAATAATCATTCGATATATGGTCTGAATCAAATTCCGGCTTACTCGCAATCAGATTAACCCGAAATTCGGCCAAAGTAGAAATCCGATTCACCCAATATCCGAAAAACCCGAAACCGAACTCACCCGAAATCCGACTAAACCCGAAACAGAACTAAACCCGAAACCAAACTTATCCGAAATCAAGTTGGACCGAAAACCGAATGACCCGACCGAAATTGACCCGAAACCCGACTTTGGCCGATTAATTGAGCACCCGACCCGAAATGATCCAACCCAATTTGACCCGAACCCGAACTTACCCGAAACTAAATTGACCCGACCCAAACCCGACCCGACCCGCCCGATTGACACCCCTACATACCAATGCAAGTTTTCTAGAAACATACAAGTGTGGAGTATACAGTATAATGCCAATATGCACTCGCCACCTTAGTTAGCTGCTTGCCTGCTTACAAATATTTCCTCCATCTATCTGAATAATATCCATACTTTGTCCCACTTATATATACACTTATAGAGTTCTACTTCTGCACCAGACTTTTTAGAATTATTGTATTTTTTATTTATATTTTATTAAACTAATTTAGGCAAGGATATTTTTAAAAAATCTATAAGTAATTAAGTACATATCTTATCTGAAAAAAATATCATTTTTAATTATTAAATGTTAATAGAGTCAAGAATAGTTTTTTTTTAAAATATACATATCTTATCTAAAAAAACTATCCTATTAAAAAATAAAACTAATATATTGATTTTTTTTGTTTCATATATAAATAAAACTAATTAAAAATAGTCTAGTTACATTTTAACAAATCAGATTGATTTTAAAAAATGAATCATGTGGTTTAATATGGGGCTATTTATATTGTATTTTAACTTTTGCTTTAGTATATAGTAATGCTGGTTTGTTCACATAATTTAATGCAATTATATATATATATATATTAAATGTGACAATTTAAATAGAACTCTAAATGAATGCCACACAAACTTGATCCCTACAAATGGATTTATATGGTTCTGTCTTTTATACTCCATTCTAATTTATACTGTTTATAATACACTAGTTGAATTATATCCTGTAAGGATTTTTTTTTTAATTTTAAACCTGGAATTATGTACATGGATGGTATATATATAAAAAAAAAAACTCAATTCAAAACACTTTCGATTTTTCTTACATTTTTTGTATTTTTTTTGTAAAAAAATGAATTTAAAAAATCTAATAGCATAAAATCACTAATATAAGGGGGTCCATTGAAAATTTGATTATCAGTCAACTCTCTTAATATATATGGAGATTGGGGATCAAATGAGAACATTTCTTAGGATAAGAAATAAGAACAATTATGGGCCTTTGATTGTGTGAGATCAATGGTCCAGATATGCTAATCAAACAAGCACGCGCGTCATTAATTTTTAAGATTTGGGGGGTATTTTCGTCATTTGATCCCCATTCTACATTCAATCTCAGCATACGTCGATCGTCGTCATTAAATTCTCCGTTCAATTGATCAGGAGAGAAGGCGATCAGGAGAGAATGCGATCGTCGTCACTAGAACTCCTCCGTTCAATTGATCAGCGTCATTAAATTCAATTGATCGACATCTAGAACTCTCGGAAGACTCTTCTTTCGGGATCTGTTCGACTGGATTTGAAAGCTGCTCTCGCTGATAATCTGCTGGTGCTAGGGATTTGAAAGCTCATAGGAAATTACGTCAATAAACCCTATCAAACCCCCTTTGATCGTCTCCTTCTCTTATTGATGGATTTAGGTGCGTTTTTCGTGGATTTCGGTGAATAGAGCCTTATGTATGAGATGTCGATTTAATAGATATTGCACAATAAGGATTTTTGCAATTTGAAGGATTTGATTGAAAATATAGTTTGATTTCTTATGTTTATTTGATTGTCCACCAAGTGTTTGATCAAATGCCTAAACCGTTTTTCAATGAACTAGTCAGGAAGTCGTGAACCGAACTGTCATTTGCAATGAACTTTAATGTCTATTGTTATGAACCGCATTGTCTATTGTTATGAACCAAAAGAACACTGTTATTTTGCACCTTTTTACTAGATCTCTTCTTTATCTCCCTTTTTTTATTGTAGGTTGTTCATCAAGCTCCGACCAACCTAGTTTGTCTAACTCAGATAAAGATCATAGTATTGATGGGGTTCAATTGACGGGTCTTGATAATGATGTTAGTGTTGATGGGGTTCCATTGGATGATGCCGATGAAGCGAGTGATGCCTACATTCTTCAAATATCACAGGATTGTTCTTATTACATTCCCAATTGTCCAGACGAGTGTAAACCACACGAAGGTCAATATTTTATCACATTGGATGAAGGCATCTCCTTTTACAGTCAATATGCTTCTATATGTGGTTTTGTTGTTCGACATGGCGGTTCTCGTATAGACTCAACTGATAATACTATAATTCACAAGTATTTATACTGTAACCGTCATGGGTTCAAAGATGGGAAACACAACACGGGCAAACGTAAAAGACCGTCAACTCGAGTTGGTTGTGAAGTGCAAATTAAGTTCAAATTTGTCGGCATGCTCGGTTATGTGGTCCAGATTTTTGTTGAGCGTCATAGTCACACGCTTGTAACTAGCAATTACAAACAATTTCTAAAGTCCAACAGAAAGCTTGATATTGGCCATAAGAACTTCATGTTGAGTTGTGAGAAATCTAATATCGGTCCAACGATGAGTCATAAGTTGTACAACCACCTTGTTGGAGGATAAGCGAATGTGGGTGCTTCAGTTGTTGATTTTAAGAACTACAAACGAGATTTGATGGCTCACATTGAGGGTTCCGATTCTCAAATGGTTATTAATAGATTCTTGAAAAAAAAGGAGGTGTGTAGTGCATTTTATTATGCATACGATGTTGATTCTTCTAATCGTTTGACAAGGCTATTCTGGGCCGATCCCATTTCTCGCAAGAATTTCTCATATTTTGGTGAGGTGGTGTCTTTTGATTCTACATACAGGACCAACAGGTAATTTTTTTTGATATCTTAGATTCCATGAACCTTTGACTTATCATTTTTTGCTCTATGAACTTCTTTGTTAAAATTTGTGAACTTCTGTGTTTAAATGCATGAACTGTTATCTTAGTATCTATGAACCATCAACTTTAAACTTGGTACACTAGTATTGTATTTCATATTTTTTCTTATATTTTTATAATTATGTTTGCTCAATTCACAGGTATTGTATGGTATTTGCTCCCTTTACTGGCCTTGATCATCATAAAAAATGTGTTACATTTGGTGCTGGACTTTTGCTCAAGGAAGATATAGAATCTTTTGTTTGGTTGTTTGAACATTTTAAGAAAGCAATGGGGCACGATCCAAGAATTCTTGTGACTGATCAGGATGCCGCCATGAAAGTTGCTATTCAGAGAGTGTTTCCTCAGACCCGCCACCGGCTTTGCATGTGGCACATTATGACAAAAATGCCTAGAAAGATAAAGACTGAATCTGGTGATGTGGATGAGTTTAGGCAACAACTCAACATTATAGTGTGGAGTCATAAGATTGTACCAGCTGAGTTTGAGTCTAGGTGGTTGGAGTTGGTTAGTCGTATCTCCTCGAAGAATAGACGATGGTTTGATGACATGTTTGCCATTCGTCATTTCTGGATTCCAGCTTATTTCAGAGACGAAATGTTTGGTGGATTAGTTAGGACTACTTCCATTTCAGAGGTTCAGAACAGCTTTTTCGGCCATTTTACCGACCGATATTTTAGGCTTTGTGAGTTGGTGATGCACTTTGAGACTGCCATGGAATCCCAAAGACACACTCAGGCCAAGTTAAACCATGATTCTACTCATATGGTTCCAGATCTGAAGACACCTCTACAGTTAGAGCGTCATGCAGCTGATGTTTACACAATTTCTATTTTTTACGAGGTCCAGAAGGAGATCTTTTCTGCATGCTTCTCATGTTGCATTGACACAATAGCTCTAGAAAATGGAAGTAAATTTTTTGGTATAAAGGAGGATGGCCAGAGTGTAGTTCAAGTTGTTTATGATTTGCTGAACGATGAGGTTATTTGTGGGTGCCGAATGTTTCAGAGGATCGGTTTACCTTGCCGTCATATGTTCGTGGTTTTCAAGAACCTTGGTATGGAATCGATTCCGACAAAATTCGTCCTTTCACGTTGGACAAAAGCTGCAACTATTAGCCCGATTTTTACAATTGATGGTGCTATTGTAGAACAATGTGTTGCCATTGAGGAAACACAAGCCTTAACGAGTTCAGTGATATCAGACTTTTATAGTTGCTTAGGCATATTAGAAGACCATCCTCAACTAATGCATGAGTTTTCTTCTGTTATCAAGGAGCAAAAAGAGAAACTCGTGTCTGGTAGTAGTTCTTCATATAGTGACAAATCAGTTAATGCTAGGAGTGTGGAGTCATTAGCTGGCATTAGTATACCCAGTGAGATTCATGTACACCAACCTGAACAAGCTAAGAACAAGGGTTCTGGTTCTGGCAAGCGCATATTGGGTGCTAGGGAGAGTGCAATGTCTTCAAGTAAAGCTGGGAAAAGGCGTTGTGGAAAATGCGGGAAAACGGATGGTCATAATATCCGTACTTGTGTTGGGAAGTGATTTGCTTTATGTGGTCCAAGATTAAACATTTGAAGTTGAAGTTCTCTATTTGTCCTTTTTAGTATTTTTTATGTGGTTTTTGGGATTAAGTTGTTTGTTTTATGGTACTTTGTGTTTTTAGAAATTACTTTTCTACATTGTAATTGCTTTTAAAGTTGTCTTAGACTTTGAAATTTGCCTTTTGATGCTTCTTTTATGTTTTAAGTTTTGTTTTAACACTATGAACCTTCGCGTTCATACAATGAACCTTCCTGTTCAACATTATGAACCTTCGCGTTGAATACAATGAACCTTCCTGTTAAACACATTGAACCTTCGCGTTGCATACAATGAACCTTCCTGTTAATGAATAAAAATGCTCAACATATAAATTCATTGCAAAAAAATTGAGCAAAATGAGCTTATGCATTTAACAAAATGCACCATATGCAACAAGCATTCAAGGACCAATCTCAAAATGGCCCTTTTCCATTGCCTAGCATTGTAGTCATTTCTACTACTTTCAAGTTAGCTATTCACCAATCATTTACCTAGAGATTGTTTTTCAAATATCCCAAAAGACAAGTTTCAATACTTAGTAATATACTAATTGTGCACTCCCAAAAAAAACTATCTCACTACATCTTACTTCTTCTCCTCATTACTCTTATCCTTGTTGTACTTTTTTTATATCTTCCATTAAAAACTCCTTCAATTCATTGATCTCTGAAGTGATGATTGCATGCATGTACTTTGTTTTGAGTCTCTTAATGCTGTTCGTTGCAGTTGTGGCCCTGACTTCAGTCTCCCATTCTTCAGTTGATGATCCCATATACATCTCCATGTGTCTCATGGCAACAACTCCAGAGTCTACTTTTTCACCAAGTTTCTCCCAAGGACTTTGAACTTTTGTTATCTTTGTTTGCTCTTCCTTGATCTTTTTAACCTTCGCATGCAAAGAGTTTACTCCAAGAAAAGTTTTTACCATTTCCCGCTGAAAGTACAAAAAAAAACACACAATCAATATGAACCTTTAAAGCATTACAAGTATGTGAAGGTTTATGAACCTTCAATTCAATACTTAACATAGAGCTTACCAGCTTGTTTGGAATCTCTCCGTAATGTTCTTGGAACACTTTTTCAGAACTCACACTATCTAGTATTTCAATTGACGGCTTCTTCAAATTAAAGCTCATGACATAATAGTGGTCTTCAGAAGAATGGATCGGGATAATAATCTACAATTTTCGCTTTTTAACATTAGTGTAAGCTATGCAAAAAACTGGGCATTCAGAATGCATGAACCTTAGCACACAATAGCATGAACCTTAGCACACATACTTACCAGTTCAATGTCTTTGACTTTTCGTCCCTTTACCACATTCACAGCTTCAGTTAAGTTTTTTTGAAAATCAGCCTTGTTTTTCTCACCCTCCTACAAGATAAGTAAGCATTAAATATGACAAGTAATCTAGAGTAAGTACAAAAATACATTACAAGATATTGTTTTATCATACCTGTCGGAGCACCTTAGAAAACAGTCTTTCAGGTTTCGGTGTGCTTTTCCTTGCTTCTAGGGAGTTGAGGTGCATAGCCCATGCATCAAGGAGTTCACAAAGTAGATCGTTGTCAAAAGACATGAAGTGCGTCCTGTTAAGATGCAAGTCGTTCCACTCAAACATCCTCTCCAAGTGACTAGCATACAAATTAATTTCGGTTATACATTTGACCATGATGCAACACAAAACAAAAGTTAAGATATTTAATATGAAACATCTTAAAACTTACACTGGGTTTACAGGTCTTTTCATAACATATGTCCAGATTGCCTTCTGTTCTTCATTTGGTTTTTCTTGGATTTGGATGATTCTTTTATAGTATGGGCTTCTTGTGCTGTCACCAAACCTTGTGATTCTTTTGCCACGACCCACCTCATCCATTTGGTTGTTTGATGGTTCTACTATTTTTAACCCCTTCTTTCCAATTTTCTTTGAATGAACAGGATTAAACAAATATTGCATTAATTAGTATGAACCTTAATATTGTGTTACTTGAACTGTAAAGGCCTACATTATGAACCAACATTCAAGTTTTGGACCCTAACCTTTCTTTTTTGGGGTTGGTTATCCATGTCATGTTGCTCTTCAGCTGGACCTTTTCCTTTGTCCTGTAGCATTATTGAAATTGAAAACACAATTATTATTTTTAAAACACAAACACATGAAGAACAATAAGACAATCTAAATATAAGTGTTAGATGTTGACCTCCTTATTTGTAGTTGCATTTGGTTGCTCCATTTGAATTTCATTATGACCACCTTCATTTGGTTGCTCATTGCCATGTTCCACATCCTCCATGTTGACTTCTTGGGTAGTAATGAGTTTGAAGGATGGTGGTGTGAGATCAAAACTAACCTTCTTCCCAACACTTCCCACTAATTCATCCACTTTATCTCCCACCTTGCCACCATCCACTTCACTAGCTACTATAACATTCTCTGCACCTACCAGTACTTGTCCCTCATCGATGTCTCCACCATTTTCTTGATTATAATTCTGAAAAGGATCATCAACTATCTTTCGAGCTTTTTCAACCTTCAATGTGGCTTCATCGACTGCTTTCAAACACTTGAGTAACTCCAGATCTGACCAAAATGAATGTTGAGAGCTTTCCCATGCTTGCATAAAGTCACTTTGGGTTGGGCTCTCTTCTTTGGATGTGCTGATCCAAGCTTTTGCATTGTTCAACATGGTTTGAAGTGTGTTATCCTCTTTGAATCGTATTGGGATCAATTCAATAGCTTCAGCCACTTCTATAATTGCATGAGCTAATTTCATTTGTCTCTCGGCGATCATTTGAATACACTCCTGCATTAAAATCATTAAAGATATAAAAAAATTTGCATGAACCAAACTTAAATGTACAATGAACCATACTGTTTAGTATCATGAACCAAAGCCTTAAATTGCATGAACCGACCAAAAACCCTAAATATCTATGAACTTTATTATACAATAGAATGAACCGTATTGTACAATAACATGAACCTTATTAAGCAATAGCATGAACCTAAGCTTTTAAATGTACAGAAGCATGCATTTTTTCTAATGCTTTTTCATACCTGCAGTGTATCTGGTATTTTGCTCTCTTGTCTTCTTTCTTGCTCTTTTCTACACTCCATGTTCTCTTGAGAAGGCCCTTCCCCTTGATTGACCGGGTCATTTTTTCTTCCAATAACACGACCAAGACCAAATCCTCCAACTTTAATCGCTTCTTCATCTTGTCGAGCTATTAATCTCTCCCTGCCCCAGTTCAAGAAAATAGGCAAGTTCCTTGCATTTTCCTTGCCTAGTATGATGACATTATCAACATAGCAGAGCTAAAAAAAATAGACAAAAAAATTAAGTCAAGTATATATAGAAAATAAAAACTCTATATTATAATCAATGTAGAAAATTTACTCACTAGTAAGAAGAGGATTGGCCCTTTGAAGAACCCATTCTTATTTTCTTTCCAGTCCCTTTTTGTTGCAATCAAGCTCTTGAAGACAAAATCACACAAATTCATTTTTGGTATATCATCAACGTTCTCCACTATGAATTCCCTCACAACCGTTCCTTTTTGATTACTTTCAATGAGCGAGGTCACGAATAATGAAATGAAGTGGCGCTTGAACCAAGTTTCATCATTTTCACCTTCTTCCCATTTCTCTAACTTTGGTGCAATGTGAGAAGACCTTACATCATTAATTCCTTCAAACTGCGCACTCCAACTTGCCCATATTTCTGGGGCTTCCTTTTTTGCTTTTCTTTCAATAGGTATAGGGCCTTTTGGAATCCCAAACACCCTATGTACATCATCTGCAGTGATGTAGAATCCTTTTGCACCTTTTAACTTCAATCTGCATTCTACTTCATCAAAATTATCTAAAATCCAATAAGCAAGATAATGAGGAATCTCACTTTTGGTCAAGTTCAGCAACGCCCCAAACCCCATTTCTCTAATCATTTCTTTCTTCTTTTCGCTTTTCTTGATCTTATCCATTGCCTCAACAAAAGCTTTCCCAGTGTTTCTTGTCTTCAAGGAAGGGTAATGGTTGCCCAAGTTTCCCTTTTTAACCAACTTATCTTCTTTTGCTCCTCTACTAGTACATCCTTTATGTTTTTCTCTTTTCAAAGGTGCACCATCATTCTTCACACTCCCCTTTCCTTCTTTCTTGTCCACCTTCTTCTTGTCAATCTTGATAGCTTGAACTTGCTTTACCCTCCCCTTTCCTTCTTTCTTATCAACCTTCTTCTTTGATGTAGAAGCCTTTGCTAACATAAGCTTTGTCTGTACAATACGAAGTGGGGTCTCAAAATCATCAGATTCCTCACTGATTGTCTTCTCATAATCTACATCATCAGAATCTTTATCACCAGAATCTGTAGCATCAGAATCTTCATCCGCTTCATCTTCACTTGCACATCCTTCAAACTCCAAGCTACCGGTTAGTGGAGTTGAAAGCTTTAATGTTTTCTTTCCTCGCGGACTTTGACGTGTAGAGCTAACTTGTGTCTTTCTTTTCAAGCTTTTTGAAGTTTCCGCTGTCATATGCATAAAACAGAATATAACACAAATGAGAGCATGAACTGTAATATGAAACTTCAAAATAAAACACACATTAGAAGTATTTGTGTACTAAATAAAATGAACCTTATTGGCAAAAATGATGAACCTAATAGCATAAGAAAATGAACCATAAACTAATAAGCACATCCAGCTTTAATGAGTGAGCCTTTTTGGCCTATATTTGAGCATGAGACATGGCAATACTGAAAAATGAACCATATTGTTTGCAATCATGAACCACGATCACATGTTTTATGAACCACACATCAAGCTTAATGATAAATACTATGAACTTGCAAAAAAACTACTTTATTAACCTTTGTCTTGAGTGAATTTGCTTCGAATTTCTCTCTGATGCACTTCTTCTTCATTTTGTTTTCCTGTAACTGAACAAACACAATAATATCAACATCAAGTGCTCTTTTAACCATATAACATTGTGCAAGTCTAATAATACCTTATTATTCAATAGCATGAACTTATTATACTATTGCATGAACTATATTATACAATAGCATGAACCTTATTATTCATAGCATGAACCAGAATTTTTCACTTCCTTCAAACAATCCATACGCAAAGTCTAATTTTAGCAGCTCTGGCCACAATGTCAAAAAAGCTATCACAAGGCAACAATTTCAACGAGTTCCAATAAAAAACCGGAAGTTCATTCAACCATAAACGAAGTAGCGGAAAGCAAAATTCAGCCTATAAAAACCCTCACATAGAGTAGCAACCATAAACAACTTAAAATAAGTTCATTCAACATAAATCCAGTTCAAGTGGAATGAAAATCAAGTTCAATCAGCACATTTCATTCACTTGCACAGAAAATGAAGACCGATCACCAGAGGAAACGAAATAACAATCCAGCAAATATGGTGCTCATAGAGGAGTCGTTGGATCTTTCCACACCAAAACCTTCTCAAAGTTACTAAATAAGGCTACAATCCAGCAAAACATTTACGTTTTGACGGTGAAACCAGAACTGATCAAAGATTCACCGTGACTTCACTAAACAAATCAAAGTTCATTCAGTGCATAAATTTTGGATATACACAATAGGAATCAGAATCAAGTTCATTCAGTACATAAATCAAGTTCATTCAATTGCTAGATTGTTAAAACCCTAACCGGAGGAGGAGCTCGTTGGAGCGGCGGGGGCGATGTCTTCCGATCTCACAGGAGGCATGCTCGTTGGATGCTCGGCCGGACGAGAGAAAGGAAACTGGAACGAAATCGCCGCACGCGGAGCAAGGATGAACGATCGAAGGACGAACGAAATGTTCTCACACAATCAAAGGACGAACGAAGTCGCCCAAATCGCCGCAGGGAGGAGAAGTTGTCGGTTCAACTTTCACGAGATGAACAAATCGTCTCTTGAACCTTGTGGGTGAGGGCAATTTCGTCTTCCACCATTAAAATTAGAAAATTTACACAATTTGCCACCGCCTATATATTTTTCTGATTTAATCTACGCCCTTGATTTATACAATCGGATGGCTATTAATTGTTCTCGTTTCTCACCCTAAGTATTATTATCACCCGAGCTGCTCTCTATATATGGATATATATGGATATATATGTATCAACTAACAACTTAAAATTGTATATTTTTCTTGTTTAGTTAATAGGTATTGATTTGTAAGAGAGGGAAAATTCCATCCCGGCAGTATATCTAGAACTAAGCTTTAATTTTTAAACTCATACTAGCTTGAAAATTTTATAATTAACTCAAATTTATTTGTCCTAGCTATCTAGTTGATATTGTTTGATCGATTAGGTTAAAAATGTGTGAATTCAATAGAGAGTAGATATGGAGCTAGAAATGAAATTATAGTGGGGGAAAGGAAAACCGTACCCCACCGAGAAAGGAGAAAGGCAACGCAACATATTATCATATAGAGAGATGAATAGATGATGGTGAAGTCTTGTTTGATTTAATTAGTGAAGACGACTCGATCTCTTTGTTTTTGCACTGTCCCCCACACTCCACCCTCTCTATTTCATTTTTCATTTGATATTGACTGCCTTCATCACCATCACTATCCCTCTAATTAATTTGCATGAATGATTTGTGATTTTTGGTCTTGTCTCTCGCTCATGATTTTATAGAAACTTGTTCATCTTTGCAAGTGGATAGATCATATCTATTACGGTATTAGATAATGTTATGGTTCCATTGTGAATTTTATATTAAATATTTTAAATATTAAGTCTACTATATAATAAGGTCGTTAATTACTTCTCTAACCCAAAATTATTTTATAGACATTATAATAAGAGAAGTAATAACAACTGGTATTGGAGTCGATGTTTCAGCTTAGGGATTGTAAGGGTCCATCGATTGGGCTTGTGAGGGATTAATTCACAAGTGAGGAGGAGATAGTTGGGGTTTAATTATGAATCTCACATCAAAGTAGAAAACACAAATCTGGTATATAATTTCGTAGATTACTTATCTTATTGTCAATTGATTTTGGGATATAATTTTATTAGATTTAAATGTTGGATACGTCTTCTTGTAATATATATATATATATATATATAAAATATGGTTTTTTAACCATGCCCCAAGGACATATGTTAAGCATACTAATGAAGGAAAATAAAACCCTAGTAGAAAATTAGTGAACCCTTAAGAAGTGTAAGGTTATCCTATGTGTCATAATCACTTACTTAGATTAGTTATTTTTGTTTCATTATTAGGATTTAGTTTCTAAAAATTCCAAATTTATGTCTTTAAAATCTATGCTTAATTAAGAAAACCGTATACATCTTTCCAAGTTTTCCAATACTTGGGAAAAAGTACGTGGAATAATTTTAATTATTTTTTCCAACTTGTGCTTAGTTAAGAATTGTTTTAAAAAAAAGAATTAAAATCCTATATTAAAATTTTACAATCCTATAAAAAAATAAATAATATCTAAATAATATCATTTAACAAGTTTTTATTATTTCAAAATTCTTAACCTATGTCTTTGAGATATAGATTAGAAAAAGGAAAATTCCTTTTGGTGCCCTTGAGGTTTCGACTTTTCCTTTTGGTGCCCAAAAAAATTTCGTATTCCTTTTGGTACCCTCTGATTTTAAAAATGTCCTTTCCGTAACCTAAACACACCCAAAATCAAGATTCCATCCATTTCCCTATACTTTCCGTTAAGAATAAAAAAAAGCTCTAATATTTTTTACCCTCTTATTCACCCACACTCTCTGTACTCTCTCTCGATCAAATGAATTCACATACACAGATACACTTATCTCCAAACATAATTACTAATTTTAAAGAAAGATAATTACAAATGAATATATCTCCAGTACTAAGATACAAAATCAAAGTTTACAGCTTCAAGCATTATGTGAGAAGAGCCCATTCTACCAATTGGTCAAGTCGGAGCTGAGAAATGGAAAGCGTGGGACATTGGCTAATTGATCTAGAAGAAGCATTTTCACATCTTGGCGGGTTTTAATGGTCTTCTGGTTGAACCAGTTTATATCTAGGTTTATTAAATAAATAATTGTAAAACTGGATCTTTGCTTAGACCGGAACTATATATTCTACCAGTTTCTTGTTTTGCAATTCGTGATCAAACAGTACACCGAGAGTGTGTGCCTTTGGCATGATTCTGTGTATGAATCGTTGTTCCTTCATCGATTGATCTTAATCAAGTTGTTTTGCTTGTGCTGAATTAATTGTGCTTGCTGCGTTAATTTGTTGAATCACAAATTCTCACATGGTATCAAAGCTTTGAGAATTTGTGACGATTTTTCTGCGATCAATTTTTGGGGAATTTGTTTTGCAGCTTTGATTCGAGCCTGATTTTGCTCTTTGAAGTAGCGATTGACTTTTGCAGACGAGATGGCGAAGGAACTAACTGAGAAGGACGCCGCGATTGTGTTGAATATGGTGGATCCGTTGCTTTTGACGAACTCCGATTTCCCTGGGATGACGCTCACGACAAATCCGTTTGATGGGAAGAATTTCTTGGCCTAGAGTCGACAGGTGGAGAGGGCTCTCATGGCTAAGATGAAGTTAGGTTTCATCGATGGGAGTGAAGCACCGCCGGCTGCTGGATCTGCGAACTACGAGCGGTGGAAACGTTGCGATTTGATGGTCGCTTGTTGGGTTTTGAACTCGATGACAACAGATATGTCAGCCGGCTTCATTTACACCAGATCTGCTAGAGCCTTGTGGCTAGATATATGTGAGAGGTACAGACAAAGCAGTGGACCGATGATCTTTCAGCTGAAACAAGAGCTCTCGCAAATCACGCAAGGTAACTCTTCGGTCACTCATTACTATTGTAGACTCAAACGTTGCTGGGATAAGATACGGGATCTTATTGGTATTCCAGCTTGTACTTGTGGTGTTGCTGATATATGTAAATGCAACCTTGCTGCGAGAGTTTTGGATCAAGATAATCAAGATAAAGTAATGGAATTCTTGATGAAGCTGAATGGTGAGTATGATGCTGTTAAGAGCCAACTGGTTGCCATGGATCCTTTATTAAACATCAACAAAGTGTATCAAATGGTGGTGAGTGTGGAAACTCAGAAGCAAGTCTCTGGAGGTGTGGTTATTGAGAGTTCAGCTTTTATGGCTGGACAGAACGGGACCAACAGGGACTATGATGGGAATAACTTAGAGGGACATAGGAGTGGCGATCACAGTGGAGAAAAGAGGGATTAAAAGAAGGCTAAGGGGTATGATAAGAGGGTTTGCTACCATTGCAGGGAAGAAGGTCACATTCGAGACAATTGTTTTGAAATTATATGTTATCCTGACTGGTACAAAGGGAAAAGAGTGAGAAAGGGTACCGGGATGGCTGCAAACGTTGAATCAGAAATTCAGGCCAACAATGAAACTCCACTGGAATATGCAAATGCTGATCAAAAACGTGGCAATGACATTCAGCTGGTTCAAGTTGTTACAAGTCTCTCAAGTGCTTGCCAAGACATAATGAGGGCTATCAAAATCGAGAAGGCTATGTCTGCAGAAGCAAGGGGAGGAAAAGCTGTTCAAGAAGGAAGGAGAGGCTCATCATCAAGTTCTGGCACGAAAGGAGGAAGCTCAAACTTCCATTTTGCAGGTATATCAGTTTCAGTTCTTAATGCAATACAAAACACTAGTGATGATTGGATAGTGGATAGTGGGGCTTCAGACCATATGACATCATTCTTTGAGTTGTTAATTAACCCAAGGGATGTAAAATGTCTAGTACATATTGTGTTGCCTGATGGGAGTTTGAAATCTGTTCACACAATTGGTGATGTGAAGTTGAACCAGAAATTGACATTGAAAGATGTACTTTATGTTCCAGATTTCAGATATAACTTACTGTCAGTGAGCAAGCTTGTGTCACAAGGGGATTTAGATGCATATTTTCACAAGAGTTGTTGCATATTGCAGGACCATTTGAGTAGAAGTTGTGTGGCACGAGGAGAGGGATCTGGTGGATTGTTCAGAATCAAGGCAGAGAATGGAAGAGAAGTTGCATCGGTTTCTAGTTCAAATAAATGTAATAGAGATTTTGCAAAGTCTTTTGGTTGTGCAACCAAAGATGAAACAGATTTGACTCTTTTGCACAAGAGGCTAGGACATATGTCATTTTCTAAGATGTTGCATTTGTCTTCTTATGAAATTACTTCTCAAGACAATTTTGTTTGTGACGCTTGTTCATTAGCAAAATTTCACAAGTTAAGTTCTCCTCCTAGCTTGACTTTTTCTGATAATCTGTTTGACTTAGTGCACATTGATTTATGGGGCCCTTACAGGGTTGGGGCTTTGAATGGGGAATGTTATTTCCTGACTGTGGTAGATGATCACAACAAAGGGACTTGGACTTATTTGTTGCACAGGAAACAACAAGTGTTGGAGATCATAGATGCTTTTATCAGATATGTGCAGACTCAGTTTGGGGTGACAGTGAAGGCAATCAGAACAGACAATGGAAGTGAGTTTGTGAATTGGGAATGTGAGAAATTACTGAGAAACTTTGGTATTGTGCATCAAAGGTCCATGGTGTACAGACCAGAGCAGAATGGTGTCGTGGAGAGGAAGCACATGCATCTTCTTGACACTGCCAGAGCTTTAAGGATACAAGCCGGTTTGCCTCAAATGTTTTGGGGGGAATGTGTGCTTGCAGCTACATATATGATCAACAAAATGCCCTCCTCTGTGCTGAAATGGAAGACACCTTATGAGGTGTTGTTTTCAAAGGAACCATATTATAGTAACATGAAGGTCTTTGGGTGCCTATGTTATGCTTATGTAGCTCCTAAACCTAGTGACAAGCTAGAACCTAGGGGAAGGAGATGCATTTTCATAGGATATCCGCCAAATGCTAAAGGATACAAATTGTATCATTAGGAGAGCAAAGGGGTGTTTTTTAGCAAGGATGTAGTTTTCCATGAAGATATCTTCCCTTACTTGGCTGAATCAAATGGGAAGAAAGTTATTATGCAAGGTGGGAGTACAAAGATGCCTACACCTGTGCAATTTGAAGAAGATGAGTTGATAGATGTGAGCAATCCTTTGCTGCAGAATGCTGATGAAGCTGTTATGAACGCAGAACCTGGTGATGTAAATTTTCCAGCAGAAGCCGTGAATGCAGATTCAACAGGAAATGTCAGATCACCTATCATACCTAATCTAAATGTAAGAAGATCAGAGAGGACCAGGCAAGCTCCTATTTGGCATAATGATTATGTTGTCAACAATGCTCAAACTGATTATTTTGCTGCATTAGCAAACGTCATGAGGATAAAGGAGCCACAACATTATAGAGAAGCTCAGGGAGATTTGCAATGGCAAACAACAATGAGGGATGAACTGGAGGCTTTGGAGAAGAATGGAACTTGGGTTCTAACAGAGTTGCCACCAGGAAAAGAAGTAATTAAATCAAAGTGGGTCTATAGAATAAAATACAAGCCTGATGGAGACATAGAAAGATACAAAGCAAGATTGGTGGTGAAAGGCTTTAGTCAGAAGCTTGGGAAGGACTACAAGCATACTTTTTCACCAGTTGCCAAAGTGCCAACAATAAGAATGCTCATTGCTCTTGCAACAACAAAAGGTTGGAATTTACATCAGTTGGATGTTAACAATGCCTTTTTACATGGGCATTTGGATGAAGAGATCTACATGGAGGTGCCAGAAGGATATAATCAGCATAGACTTGGAGAAGTATGCAAACTGGTGAGGTCTCTTCATGGATTGAAACAAGCATCTAGACAATGGAATGTGGAGCTTACTACATTCCTTGTTGGATTAGGTTACAAGCAATCTCACTCAGATATTCACTCTTCACTAAGGAAAGGGGTGAATCATTCACTGCTATGCTTGTTTATGTGGATGACATATTGATGTCAGGGAATGATAATGATGAAATTCAGTTTGTGAAGGAGGCTTTACATGACAAGTTTACCATTAAAGACCTAGGATTTGCTAGGTACTTCTTGGGTATGGAACTTTTTCGAGATGGAAATGGGGTCATTATTAGTCAACAGAAATACATTAGAGACATTCTTGTTGACTGCCGCATGGAAAACAACAAACCAGTAAAGATGCCTTTGCCTACAGGGTTGAAACTCAGCCAAGATGAAGGTGAGTTACTTGCTGATCCAGAGAGATACAGGAGAATTGTTGGCAAACTGTTGTATTTGTCGTTGACACGGCCAGATATTTCATACTCAGTGCAGCACCTAAGCCAGTTTGTATCCAAGCCAAGGTTGACACATTGGAAAGCAGTAACTCATGTATTGAAGTATTTAAATGGTACGCCACGGTTAGGCCTGTATTATCCGGTGCAAACAAATCTGAAACTGACAGGCTTCTAAGACGCAGATTGGGGTTCAGGCCTTACTACTCGCAGATCATTGTCAGGGTACTGCGTTTTCTTAGGGCACTCTTTGGTGTCTTGGAAAACAAAGAAGCAGAGCACGGTGTTGGCGGCGACCGCCGCCAACCCAGCGGCTCCCGTCGCCCCTGACAGCCGCGGAGATCTTTACTGCGCCACATGTTTTGTTTCTATTGGTCCTTTTCTAATCAGTATTATTCCGAGATATTATATTTTTGGATAGATTTCTTTAGACGTAGTTGTATTATATTAGGGTTTGGAGAGTTGCATCTCTCAGAGACTATTATCATATTTTTCTTTCAGAGTTTTTAGTTTTTCTATGGAGAACTAAGCCCTTTTGCTTAGTCAGACAGTTTGAAGCATCGTTTGACTTTCAGTTGTGAGATTTCTACTCTTTATCTATTGCATGGAATTATTTTACTCTCTTGTTTGAATTGTTTATGTGATTGATTTCAACAATTTCTAGGGTTGTTGTTATTGAATCTCAATTGCTAGATCTAGAGAAATTACTGGTTGAGTTTCTCTATTTCATAGTAGCAAACTGCATTGTACTAGTATCTGGTTGTGCTAGTCTGTTGCAGAAGAGAGTTAAATTGCATTCTAATATAAAAGTTGGTTGTTTTATGCTAGAATTGTATCCTAATTATATTCCTATTCTTCATGCTGCTTTTGAATTGAATCTTGATAGTTTCAGGGTTATTCAATTAGTTAGGATTGATAGTATCTGGTTGTGCTATTAATTATCTTTGAAAAGGAATTGGAATTCCATATGCATGCGATATTGAGTGAATCTATGATCAACTTGTCATACGAATGCGGATCTCTGTTTGACTAAGTGTGGAGTCATGAGTTTGAGCCTGAATCATCTTCTCCCATGTGGAGTCATGAGTTTGAGCCTTCTGTGGTTTTGGAAGAAGAGTATTTTGTTGACCATGATGACTTCTTTGCAGATGAACTAGACAACAATGAGGGAGAAAATCAAGATGATACATCTGTTGAGGCTCCCGCCATCATGTTGTGCCCTATGCTAGGCCTTGAAATTCCATGTTTCAGTTTCCCCACCTTCTCACATCCAGAGTTTATGGAGTTGCAAGATGAAGAACCAAGTCTAGAACATAAGGTGGAAGATGAAAAATATATGGAGTTCATCTTTGAAGAAAGTGGTAATGGTGACAAGTACTTTGACTCATACTGTAAGTATTTCTCAAGCCACCACTTGTGCTGGATTTATTTGAGCAAATGCCAGTTCATGCGAACTGGGCACACATGTTTGATAAGTTAAAACGGTCTTTGAAAGTTATATTATGCATCTTTAATTTATCATGGTGTTACTTATGTTTTTCTGAGATGTGTGCACAAGGGTTTGACAGGTTACTAAGGGCATTAACAATGTCTAATCTTTTCAATTTATGCTAAACGTCGAGCCACGACGTTAAATAAGGCGCTTGTCGGGAGGCAACCCGGCCTAGGTACTTCCTTTTTTTTCTTTTTCTAGCTTAGTTGTTTTTGTTTCGGTTTTTCCTTTGTTTCTGTGTTGGACTAACCTGCAGGTAGGCAAAAAAGGAGCGCAACGAAACTGGCGGCGCCAGCCACCAACACAGCGGCGCTCGCCGCCAATTAATTTCAAAGGTCCCCGGCTACGAAGTGGCCAGCGGCGCCCGCCGCCAGTCTGCCGCCAGCCCGCCGCCCCCTCTAATGTCGATTTCTGCCCTTCTAATGTTGCTCACCACCATTCCCTTACCCAAATTAGTAGTTATAAACAAATATGAATCGATAAGCATTTGATTGAGTACGTTTCATTTTTTTGGAAAGAGTACGTTTCATGAATAAGCCAAAAGAAAAAGTGTATATATAGGACTATAGCCAATTAATCATACTCGAAATTGTGACCTCTCCATTTTTTGGTGAAGAGTGACCTCTCCATTAAATGCATTCTAAACCAATCTATTTTTCACTGTGGGACGTATTGTAAATTATTTTTTTTTAGAAGGAGAGGCGGTACTCTCCGACTTCTCAAGGCAGCACGTATTGTTAATTATTAATATTATGTATTTATGTTAAGAAATGATCACTTGAAAAAAGTCGCTTCTATTTGAAGCACACAAAAATCTCATATGTTTTCGTAAAAAAATGTACGTCTTAGCCTTCGGACATCTAGTCAAATGGTAAGAATCTTAGGTAGTACCATGAGGTCTCCGTTTCGACTCCCATTAGAAATGTCCAAGACAAAAAAAAAACAAAAAAATGTACCATGTACGTCTTAAAATTAACCTTTACATAAAAGGGGTAAAAAAGGCATGTGCTGATGTGCGTCTTATTCCTAAATTATTTGTGTATTTTTCATAAAAAATCGTTTAAGAAAACATGCATAATTCGTGCATCGGTTTTTCCTAGAATGTGCATAAAAACAATTCATGTTTATTGGCTTTTATACACTGTCTTTGAGATGGATTTAGTCCCTATATCAATTTTAGTGCATTCTAACTAAATTCAGTCATTATTATCACATAGCTGAATTTCAATTTTTCTTAGGTCTATCGGGCGTATCCCCTTCCCTTGGGTAGGGGCACCCCCATCTTGACCTCTCAGATTTCATTGTAGCGGAACCCCACTGGGTCAATGTTGTTGTTGTTATTATGTGCATGGATAAGGTTTGCACCTATAATTAGCTGATTGTTGATACACATATCATTAGTTTCGATGCATGTGCATAAATAAGGTGTACTTTCTAGTTGTTTTGATGCACATACGAATATAAGGCATACTTTTTTATGGTTATGTTGATGGACATACAATTGTTTTTTATGCACAAACATATATCTATACACATATTTTTGATGCACATACATTCGATTATTGATGCACATTGTTAGAAAATGGTCAGTTGAAGATTTTGATGGTTCCAAACTTGAAGGAAGTTTACGACATATATGGATTCTTTTTTGAAGTCATAGACATGTGAATTGAGATGGAATGAAAGGTTTGTTAGAATGTTAGTTCGAGATTTTGATAGGTTCCAAACATGAGTGAAGTGACTAATATTAAACATCTGCGAAATATTCCTGATTTCGTCGGAATGAAAGGTAAAATGGAAAAGAAGATCTTGAAAACGCATGGAAGATTGCGTAAGATTTCATATATATTTGTCTAGAAGATGATAAAATCTACATAATATAAGAAAGGACATGGATCTTGATTAAGCCCAAGAAGTTTGCTTTTTATAATATGTATTTTATCCTTAAGAAGATTTGTAAGGATAAGATTTATATCATCTTTCTTAATCAAAAAAGAAAGTAATATATCACTAAACCATAGAGTGCTAGCCTATATAATTCATGGTTATTAGGATAGAAAAGGTGGGCCGATATTGCATATTTAGAGAGAGAAACATGAGTCTACAATACATTTTCTTAAGAGAAATTTTAGTGTTCGAAAGAAGGCTAGAAGATAAAGTATTAGTTAGGCTTTGTGTGTGAGAGTAGAGGTTAATCATAGAAAAAACGAGTGTCGTTCTAACAAGGAGGTGTAGGAGTCGACTCCGGGTTATTCTTGTAAACATACTCAAAAGATCTATAAATTAAAGCAAGCTATGACTTTTAAACCGACTAAGCTAGAACTTGGAAGGAGGTGGTTTTCTCTTAGTTAACTAAGTTAGTTGGCTAGGTGTTTCATAATAAAAATAATATATGAGTCAAGTAAGTCTTTCCTATTAATTTTATTTCCGCTATATGACGTCACTAAAGTCTATGACTTATACGTACTAACGATCCTACACACATTAAACCAGTTATGGTGCACATCCAAATAAGATGCATTTTTAGCCGTTTCGATGCACACATGATTCGTTTTGATACACATATATAAGACAATTAGTCTTAGCTTGATGCACATTGTCCAGTTTTGATGCACAAACACTTTTCCATGCACATAATTTTGATGCACAAACAACCATAGATTATGCAAAAAAAAATCGATTTTAATGCACATCCCAGATCAACACGTGTTTCTCATGCCCGTTTAAAATACGTAAATAATTTACCAAAAACTCGCGAGTGTCGTATTTTTTCTTTTTTTAATTAAACAATTCACGCTCTTGATTTTTTTTTTTTCCATCCAACGACTCTTATTCATTCTCATTTCTCATATAAGCGTTTGTTCACACCAGATTCATTCCCTTTATATTAATGGTATATTTAATTATTTATAGTAATGAAAATATTTATTGTTAATATCTACTACGTATTAATAGTTATTAATTGATTACATTTATTGAAATTTGTTGTTGTTATTAATTAATGGATTAATACTAATTTTTTACACCGTATTGAACATTAATGTATGTATATATATTGAGAAAACAGTAATCTTTACAATTAGTAAAATTTTCTCTTTTAGTTAAATAAATACACCATATTTATGTATTGATATATGTTCACTGATATCAAAATATAATAAACTAGTGTGTATTCCCGTACCTTGTACGGGTTTTATAAATAATAAATAAAAAATTAATATATGTAAAGATATTTAAAAAGTTTAATATATTTATTGTTTTATTTAACATATAAATATAAACAATTAAAAATAATCAATTAAGATATCTTAGTTAAAAACGATTCTATCTTAAAAAATAAAATATGTATTCTAAAATTTGTATGATAGCATAAAAAAATATCCTAATAATCTTCCTATCTATAATATCCAAAAATAAAAGATTGTTTAATAATAAGATTTTCTATCCTATATTTTAAAAACATGGATAAGAATTTATCATATCCAAAAATAAAAGATTATTTAAAAAAAAAGAGTGATGTGGTCTAATCTAAAAGTGACATGTGTCGTTTAATAATTTTTTTAACCTCCGCTTTAGGTTATAGTTATGATATGTAAAAATTTATTTGAAAGACAGTAACACATATTTACAAATTTATTATTTATCTCTTTTCAAAAACTTGAGTTTTTTTTTAGAAAAAAATAGACATTATGTATAATATAGAAAGCATATGGGGATATAATATCATTAACCTTAAAAAAAGACACAATATCACTGTTGGTTATTCATAGTTTCATATGTACGAGAATCACATTAATTAAAATTATAAAAAATAAACCTAAAGAATTGATGGTAGATTGAGCAAATAAAATTAAAATAATACTTGAACTACCAACTACAAAATTTAGTTGGAAAAGAAATTTATGAATCTTAAATTGGTATATAGTGTGCACCAATTAATTGATCAAATAGTTTATATATGTATGATTTTAACATTTTATTTTATTTTTTTATATGATTAGTTATGGTATTTCATAATGTAATTCAATAAACTCTAATTTAGTACACTTAATCATATATATGTTATAATTAATTTCCAAAAACCTAAACATTTTAAAAAAACAAATATAAAATATAACCTTACGTCGAAGGGACGAGGTTAATAATCTATCTAGTGCAAATAATAGTTCGGTGGGAGAGATATTTATGGGTGAGTCAGATATATAGAAATTATTCTAAAATTTTCGTTTAGATTTTATTTAAGGTTTTTTAAGCTTTGAAAGGTCTCAGCCTGTGCGTCTGTTTGAACCAGTCTCGATAACTGTTTTACTGTTTAGGTTGCATAGACACTAAGTGGAGAGTGGCCCTCTCCGTCTAGAGTTTTTTAGAATGTTGTATACAGGAAAGTGTGGGAATGTGGGATGACTGGATAAGTTGTTGGCTAACATCATCATATGTATAGATGAAAGAGTTACAAAAGTGAGGGTCAATGTTGCACATGGTCTCAGGAAATTGGAATGAATTACCCTGATAAAAGTATCTAACGCATGCATCATGCTTCAAACAAAAAGTAACTAATGCACGACTCAACTATTCTTCATACGAAACTAAGATTAGTAGGGTAATACTGTAAAGATAATGATTTACAGAGTTTGTTATATTTTTAAGCAGTGGTTCCTCGAGGTGTTTAAACACTTGCAAATGGTGACAATAATGTTGCATGCATGTGCGTAATCCATGCATGTGACATTTCTTATATCACGGAAGATTCTTGTATTGTACGCCTAAAACACTTTGATCTCTTGAGTAAATTGTTAACATAAATTAATACAAGATACATATTTTAGTTACGTTTGACTCGTTTAATTTAATTCAATTTAAATACTTAATACATTAACAAAAGGATCCTTAATTTTTATTTTTAATTTGAATTTTTTCGAAGGAATAATAAGAAAATACTTTCAACAGTGCTTTGAGAAGTAGACACTCGTATCATCACAGAAGGAAGATTAGGGAAAAAAAAAAGTAAAGGAAAAAAAGAGAAAAAAGAAAAAGGAAGGAAAAGGTAACTTTGAAATGGCATCCTTGTCAGTTACAAGACACTCTTAAATCTCAATCACAAATTCACAATGCTCATCTACAACACATTTTTCATTTATCATTTACAGAGAAAAGCACAGAAAACAAATCTCTGCTGGGAGAGGGAGAGGGGGACTGAGACAGGGGAAGAAAGCCACCCAAGTGGAGAAGATAATTCCACGTTATCTTCATTTGCCAGCATTTATTAAATAGTTTCCTAATCAAAAGACACTTGTTTGGAGCCAAAATCAAAACCAAACGCAAACTTTGCCCAAACAACCCAAATTATCTTCCTTCCACCACCTAAAACCTCTTCCTTTTTCAGTTTTTCTCTTTCAATCTGAAGATCCAACTCCAAATTTCCTTCCTATATTATTTCTCAGAAGACCCGACCCACTTTCCGTGTGAGTTCTGTGTGCCCCCATTAATAGCCCTAATAAATTCCTTTGTTCTCTTTCAATTTAAAAACGGAAACCCATTTGTCTTCTGCATGAGTCTGTAACTTTCTGTTCATTTTCATTTTTATATTCCGTTGTTTCATGTGGGAAGCTCTTGGATTCAACTTCTCTGGGTCATCCTATTTCCCCCCTTTTTCATCAACACTTGACACATAATAAATTCCTTTTGTTCAACCTGATGGATCTGGAGGGCGCCATTCCCAACCATGGCAACAACCCAATCAAGGTAAAATTAAATCCGTTTCTTCTGTAGGGCCCATTTTATCTAGAACACGGCCCTTTTCATATGTTGTTTCTGGCTCATCAATTTTCCATTTTTGACAGAGAGAGTCATGGAAAACAGTGCTTACTCTAGCCTACCAGAGTTTGGGCGTTGTTTATGGAGATTTGGGCACTTCGCCTCTCTATGTCTACCGAAGCACTTTCGCTGAAGACATTCACCATTCAGAGTCCAATGAAGAGATTTATGGGGTTTTGTCCTTTGTTTTCTGGACACTCACTTTAGTCCCACTTCTTAAGTATGTGTTCATTGTGCTTAGAGCTGACGATAATGGCGAAGGAGGCACTTTTGCGTTATATTCCCTCCTTTGCCGCCATGCCCGGGTCAGCTCTTTGCCCAATTGCCAAGTTGCTGATGAGGAGCTATCTGAGTACAAGAAGGATGAGTTTGTTTCTGACCAGAAAAAGGTCAAATCAAGGCTCAAATCTACTTTGGAGAAGCACAAGATGCTGCATAAAGTCCTGCTGATTTTGGCTCTGATTGGGGCTTGTATGGTGATTGGCGATGGAGTTCTATCCCCTGCTATTTCTGGTAATGAATCTTTAGGGTAACTGGTTTTTGGGTGTTTTTGAATTTGGATGGATTTGATTGATTCTGGGTTTGTTGTTGGTTCAACTGTAGTTTTTTCTGCTGTATCTGGTCTGGAGCTTTCTACATCCAAAGAGCATCATCATTGTAAGTTCCTCCAATCTGTTTACCACTTAACTCAAAAAATATAATAATATAAAATCTCTGGTGCATTATTCAATATATTCTCAAAAGAAAAAGATGTATTGTGCTTGTTTGTCTACTTGTTCTTGCGAGTATTTATTCTTATCAAGCAAGATCTCTCTAGATATTTGAACTGTAGACCTGTTTCTGTTGAGAATATGGGAATTGTTCTTTGGCCCTCATTTTTTTAATAGTTAAAAAAAGGTTATATAGGATATGTTCTTTCTTCCTAATCCAACAGTACTGTCTTCTATTTGTTGAACTACCACTTTTTTTTTTTTTGCACACTTTTGAGTTTTGATCCCTAATGGCTTTTGTCTGAGATTGTTTCTGTATAATTTCCAACTGGGCAATCTTAATTTTTTTTTACTGGGCACTGGTCAATGTCATGTAATTCTAAAATTTAGGACAAATCAGTTTGATGGTTTGAGATAAGAGGTTTATGTTAAACAAAATTCCAGTTGTAAAATCCTGACATGATGCTTTGTGAGTGTGACTCGTGCTCTGCTCGAAATGTCTCGAAGTATATCTTTTTTGAGAATCTCAATCTTCAGCATATATTATAGGTGTAAATGGAGCTGGAATCCAGTCTATATCATGAACAAAATTCTGTCTCCCCCATCTCAGTGTTAATATTTTTCCAGTTTTCCCTTCTAGCAATGAATTTTTTAGGTTCTGAACAAGCATAGTTATAATATTGCAATTGTTGCATGCACTCTAGTGGGTCCATTTTGTGTTATATATTCAGCACAATGTTTTTGGCTTCTATGGTATTCAGAGAGTTGCTGTATCTGGAAGGTCAAGCTCTAAATCAAAGATCATATTAGATAAAGGTTTAATAATGCTGAACACTTGGCATTGGCCACTGAAGATCTCTTGGATAATGGAGACCCTTTTCGTAAAGTGTTAGGTCATGAAAACTTGTTTAACTTGCATACTTTATCAACATATAATATTTATATCATAACCTTGGGGGGGCCAAGTCTAGGTATGCTTGTCTTATATTAAATATAGTTTAGTACAAGAAATGAAACTCAACCTGGTAATGTTTAGACTGGTCAAACAAGGATTTGATATTCGTGGTGGTAGTTGGATTCTTCCATGGGACAAAAATAATTTTATTACGTTTTGCTTTTAGCTACACTCTTCTGGCCTTTCTGAGGAAGGCATTATATCTTCATCTCTAGAAGGTGAGATGCTATTAATTTGAATTTCATTGCTCCAAGAAAACAAGTCTGCAAAATTCATTTACAAAGAATAATGTTTAAACAGATGCTATCTTGAAGTGGGTGTCATGTTTCCCATCTCTAAAAGTGATAACGTACATCATTTTGCCTTAAGAATATGAACAAAATATTTTCATTAGTTACTTCTGAAAAGATCTTTATATTGTGGTTTACTTCTTTGTCATTGCAAACTCACTCCTTCGGTATTTTTCAATCAGCTGTATATTTAGGTTTGTGTATGTGAACCATGGACTACTGCCTTTGAGATGGATTTAGTCCCTATATCAATTTGGTGCATTCTAACTAAATTCAGTTATTATTGTCACATAGCTGAATTTCAGTTTTTCTTGGGTCTATCCGGGCGTACCCCCTTTCCCTTGGGCAGGGGTACCCCTATCTTGACCCCCCAGATTCCGCTGTAGCGGAGCCTCACTGGGTCAATGATGATGATGTATGTGAACCATGGACTACTGGACTGATATAGTTTTCTACTAATCTGATACTTGATATGCAAATCTTAAACTCAACTTAGCTTTCAAATATAAAGAACATGTCCAATTTCATATCAAATTTAGTTCATCCAGCATCATAATTCATCTTTCAAACTTTTACTAAACTGCAGATATAGAAGTCCCGGTTGCCTGTGCAATACTGGTGTTCTTATTTGCCTTGCAACATTTTGGCACTCACCGAGTAGGCTTCCTCTTTGCACCGGTTGTTGTCACATGGCTTCTCTGCATAAGCTCAATTGGTGTGTATAACATCTTTAAGTGGAACCCTAAAGTTTACCAAGCACTCTCTCCTTATTACATGTACAAGTTCTTGAAAAAAACACAAAGGGGTGGCTGGATGTCTTTAGGTGGCATCTTGCTCTGCATTACAGGTACTAAAGAGTCCACTTCTCACACAAACTATCAATCTTGTATAAATGTATCTGATATATCAGGTTCTACTTTTCTTCAGGTTCTGAAGCTATGTTTGCTGATCTTGGACACTTCTCACAGCTATCAATTAAGGTATACACATTACCCTTCAAGAAGATAATTCTTTTTGCCTGTTTATTTCTAACAGAAGTTCTTCTTCTCCTACAGATTGCATTCTCCTTCTTTGTTTATCCATCCTTGATCTTGGCATACATGGGTCAAGCCGCTTATTTGTCAAGACACCACGCAATTGATAATGACTTCAGGATCGGATTCTATGTCTCTGTACCCGGTTGGTAAATCTTTATTCGCCTTATAATTATTATTATTCATTTTTCTTAAACATACACACGAGAGGCTAAAGAAACCGACATTTTCTGTAACAGAGCATATAAGGTGGCCTGTTTTGGGTATAGCCATACTTGCAGCAGTTGTGGGAAGCCAAGCTGTGATCACAGGCACTTTCTCCATCATCAAGCAATGCTCTGCCTTGGGTTGCTTTCCTAGGGTGACCATAATTCACACTTCCTCTAAAGTGCATGGTCAGATTTACATCCCTGCCATTAATTGGACTTTAATGCTGCTTTGCTTGGCAGTTACTATTGGCTTCAGAGACACTAAACACATGGGAAATGCTGCAGGTATTTTCCTTCCCCCAAGATTCCTAAATCTTGCCAAAAGAGTCATCTTATGATAATTAGGATGTGTTTGTTGGATACGTAAAACTAGCTTAAAAACTCCAACTAGTCTTCTCAAACCCCGTAAACACTGTTTGTTAGACGCAAAAAATAGGTCATTGAATACTAGTTTTTTGAAGAAACTGTTATTTCAATCTGTTTTAGGAGTTTTTGGTAGTTCCTTAGGGAAAAAAAAGATATTTATACACATATTTCTTTTTAATATTACCTAATTCAGTCATCTCCTTAGAGATTAAAACAGTTTATATTCCACTAAGACTAGTTTAATATTCCAAAAACAGTTTATATTTTTTTGTTTCAACTTTAACTAGTTTTTCCAACAAACACAACCTCAGAGATTAAAAATTGCTTTTTCTATCCTCAATGTTGATCACTAATTCAATGTTTGTATGATCAAACACAGGCTTAGCTGTAATAACAGGCATGCTGGTGACAACCTGCCTTACATCACTAGTCATTATACTATGCTGGCAAAAGAGCATCTTCCTTGCAATTTCCTTCATATTCTTCTTCGGATCGATTGAAGCACTCTACTTCTCAGCCTCCCTAATCAAGTTCTTAGAAGGAGCATGGGTCCCAATTGTCCTTTCCCTTGTCTTCCTTGTAATAATGTACATTTGGCACTATGGAACTGTCAAAAAGTACGAGTTTGACGTTGACAACAAAGTCCCTATAAACTGGCTACTTGATCTTAGCCCCAGCCTGGGCATTGTTCGAGTTAATGGCATTGGTCTCATACAAACCGAGCTTGTCTCAGGAATTCCCGCCATTTTCTCCCATTTTGTAACCAACTTACCGGCCTTCCATCAAATCCTAGTCTTTCTATGCATCAAGTCTGTCCCGGTCCCACATGTTCGGTCTGATGAACGGTTCCTAGTGGGCCGGGTTGGGCCCAAAGGATATCGAATGTATAGATGCATTGCTCGGTATGGATACCGTGATCATCCAAAAGACGAGATTGAGTTTGAGAAAGATCTTGTTTGCAGCATTGCTGAGTTTATAAGATCAGAGAAGGCAGAGTTGAAGGCCGAAAATATGGAGGAAACCGAAGATGAGGAGAATATGAAAGTTGTAGGGTCATTTTCAGGGAGTCTCGATGGAATAAGGTTTTTCGAGGATGAGATGGACACAGAAGAGATATTGATGGGGAGTTCATCGTCTTTGGAGATGAAAGAGACAAAGCCGAGGAAGAGAGTGAGGTTCGTGGTGCCCGAGACTCCAAGAATTGATCATGGTGCACAAGAGGAGTTGCAGGAGCTAATGGAGGCAAGAGAGGCTGGAATGGCATTTATATTGGGCCATTCTTATGTGAAGGCTAAAAGTGGTTCGAGTTTGATCAAGAAGATTGTGATCAATCTAGGATACGATTTCTTAAGGAGGAACTCGCGTGGGCCCACTTATGCGCTTAGTCTTCCTCATGCTTCCATGTTGGAGGTAGGGATGGTGTATTATGTTTGAAATGTTGTGTTTTTTTGTTGTATGTTTTCCCTTCTTGATACATGAGGAAGTCCATGTATATTGGGGAGTCAGGAGCTGAAGGTTTGAGATGTATATGTTGTTTTGCAGATAAATGAGAATGTTTTGTTCACCTTATTTCAGAGTTCGTTTTTCAGTAGGATTTAGATAACATGTGCATATAAAGAAAAGACAAACAATGATATGGATGGATACTCTAGGAAAGTGGTCAAAAAGCAAGTTTCTTCTTCATTCTTTGTGTTCCTTGTATACCAGTATCACTGTATCAGAGTTGTCAGTTTGCAATTTTCTTGTCAGAGTGATACTCAATGCAAAAAGTTTACAATGGGAAAGAGTTCATGTGCATAGTTATGATTCATACCGCATCTGTTGATATAATGAGAAATAGGCATCCCAAGCAAATCCTTCTCTCCTGCCTTGCTAGTAAGAATATGAAGGGAAAAAAAAAAGAAGAAAAAGAAGGAAGAATCAATTTCTTGCTTCTCTCTCAGTCAGCAGCAAATTTCTTTTTGCCTTTATTCTGTTTTCTTGGACGGAGTTCCCTTCTTTTCTCTTCTTAACTGAACTTTTTAGACTATAAATGTTGCATCATGTACAACGTGAAACATATCTCCTGCTTTGCATTGGCATCAAACCCATCTTCCCTTGTCAGATAGTGTAAGCTAACAATGAGAGTGAGATCCAAATGGCCAACTTTCCTTCTCATATCATTTGTTTTCCTGAGTGTGATCTCATCAGCTTCAGCTTCTCCTCCAGTTAGTAAGTCCATATTAATATACAAATGAAGAGGGGATAAAAAAACTGTTTCAAAACCCAATTAGAATCCTCACATATTTATAATCACAACAATTCATTCCTTGGTTTTTTTTTTGGGGTATGTGCAGAAATTGCAGCTGGAGTGGTCTCTAATGTGGCATCTGCTCTCTTCAAATGGTTATGGTCACTCAACACACCAACACCCAAAACCACCACAGGTTTGTTTCTTCTTTTCTCTCATTTTTAAGCTTAAAATCCTCTGTTTCAATGACACATATTAATTTCTAAAGAAAAAAGATTATTTGATTGCTAGAGTTATGTTTAATGGCTCATCTCTATCTTTGATACTTCAGCTATTTCTGGACGTTCCATGATCAAATTTGAAGGCGGGTATTCGGTTGAGACAGTTTTCGATGGAAGCAAGATCGGGATTGACCCTTATTCTGTTGAGGTTTCTCCAACTGGGGAGCTCATTATCCTGGACTCTGTTAATAGCAATGTCCACAAGGTTTCTTCCCCATTATCTCGATGTAAGCCATTTTTTTACCTTGGTAGTCTTAAAGTTCTGGTGAACCATGGTTTATTGGGGAGCAGCGACGTTACATCGTTTACGTTTTTTCTTTATTATAAGGTTAAAACTTAAAAGCTTAAACTAATGTGTAATGTTTACACTAACCCTACCTTACATATATATTGTGGTTCATAGTCTGCAATTTGGCTTCTGTCAATGAAGGTATCTGGAAGTTCCTTGTCCAAGGGTTAAGCTTGGTACTTTCTTTTTCCAATCATTTAAAGAAAGATTCTCAATAGAATCTTGCAACTGTTTTTATTTAAAAAATAAAGTTCAGAAGAAGAAAGAACAAAAGGGAAAAGCTGTAGGAGGAGATTGGCTATTGCTTTAGTTTAGTAGAAGACTCCACTTTTTAAAAAGTACACTATTATGTCTGCCTATTATGGGTTTCCTCTCTTTGCAATTAATTCCATCATTTTATTTTATCTTCTTTTTTTTTTCTATGCATTTATGTACTTGTGTTTTCCCCCCTTCTCTCCAAGTTACTTTTGTACTGAGAAACTTGCAGAATCTGGTAATTCTAAGTGATAATTTTTTCTCAATTTTGCGCTCTTGTCATATGATCTCATCTTCAGATAGCAGACCAAAGCTTCTTGCTGGATCACTGGAAGGCTACACCGGGCATATTGATGGCAAACTAAGAGAAGCGAAAATGCATCATCCGAAAGGTGCGGCTGTGGATGATAGAGGAAATATATACATTGCAGATACAAAGAACATGGCTGTCAGGAAAATCAGTGATTCAGGTAAATTCAGCTTGTCACATCTTTAAAATCCTATTAAAAAATCATAATCAATCAAAGACAACAAACAGTTTTCTTGTCATGTCAATGTCCAGGTGTTGTTACAACTATAGCAGGAGGAAGGATGATCCGAGGAGGGCATGTAGACGGTCCAAGCGAAGATGCAAAGTTTTCAGATGATTTTGATGTGGTTTATGTAAGAAGCAGCTGCTCACTTTTGGTTGTAGACAGAGGAAATCAAATGATTCGCGAGATCCAGCTCCAATATGAGGATTGTAATGCATCTGAACAGCCACAATCACATGAACTTGAAGACAACTTCCCTCTAGGTATAATAGCTCTTACTTTCCTACTAAACCTACAACTTTGAGTAATTCATGAAGAAATGTGGATTTGATATGCTGTATATTGACAGGCATTGTTGTTCTTGTGGCTGTGGTTTTCTTTGGCTACATGTTGGCATTGCTACACCAAAGAGTTCGCGCCTTGTTCTCCTCTTCATCACAAACCGTAAATTCTTTCTTCCTATAATCCCATCAATCACACAAGCTTCTCCTTTCAAAGCTAGCTTCATAAAGTCTTACCCTATATTTTTTCGGTTGCAGGATCCGAGAAAGCACATGAACAACAACATGGTACACAACCCATACCAAATCCATCATAAGCCAGTGATCCCGCCACTAATACCAAACGAAGAAGAGTTCGACAAAGGAGAAGAAGGCTTCTTCACTTCATTCGGAAGACTAATCTTCAATACAATCTCTACTTGTTTCGAGCTCCTTGGAGGACTCTTTTCCATGTTTGGCAACAAGAAACAACAAAGACAGCAGCAGCAACAACAACAACAACAGCAGCAGCAGCAGCAACTCAGAACAATACCGCCTCATCTTTACCATCATCAACCAATTACACAACACATCAACCAAGACCGACCCAGATTGCCAATCCAAGACAGCTACATAATCCAAGAAGAAGATGAGCCACCGGCAATGGAATCTAGGTCTCCAAGAAAAGATGCTCAATTGGACAGATTCTATCCGAATAGACAAGGCCAAGGATTCCATGGAAGAGTAGTGGAAGGAGAGTTCCACCCGAATCAGCACCACCATAGACAACAAGAGGCGAATAGAGGCGAGCTGAATCAGCAGCAAATTCAGTCCGCTGCTAGACAAAGGCAATATGGAGCAATTCCTGCTAAGAGTTGTTGTGAGAGAGGAGGTGAGGCAAATGAGATACTTTTCGGGGCGGTTCAAGAACAGGATGGAAGGCGGGAAACTGTGGTCATAAAGGCGGTTGATTATAGCGAGGCGGGTTATAATCATCCTAACATTAGGCCAAGAGTTAACTACATGGGCTACTCATCGTCGTACAACTACTGAACATACACTGTTTGGTGCTTTCTTCTTGAATGAGTGGTTCTAAGTTTGTGTTGTTTGGTGTGTTTTGTATGCAACTCTTGTGTAGCTTGATATTTTTAATTAAGTGACTTTAGAAGTATGTTTATTCAAAATCATACCACTTTTTCTAACTCCATATTAAGTTTATCCTGGCGCAAAATTCACTACTCCTCTTATTATACAGTAACAAACTTCATTTAATTATTTGTCAAATTCTATCATATCGAAACCACTATATTGAAGTGAATCAAAGGATAAGCTGAAATGAGAATAGACGTGATTGCAGATCATTAAAATGTAGGTAATTATACAGAGATAGGGGCTGGTAAACTTTACTATTTGACTGAGTACAAGCCCCAATTACACCAATCAAATAGGTCCGATTTGTGGTGCAAACTTACAAATCAATTATGGATCGGATCATCGGATCGCTATAGTTTCAGGTCATTGTTGAAATTTTTGACAAGAATGAAAAAGATTAAAACTTCGATCATGTTCAAATTTGTGGCAAAGTTTTCTCTTAATAATTGCCTAGGTAGGACTTAACCCAAACCAGCCCGAAAATTACAGTTACATAAAATTCGGGTGGATGTATTTGCGGGTGGGCCAATGATCAAATGAACCAGAACCTGAAAGTTGCCAGCTATGATCCAGCCGAGAAGAAGATAACAGAAATTAACAATGGGCGACTGCCACGTTAAGGAATCAAAATCATTAGGTATCACAACTGTCAACCAACCTTCAATTTCCCCGGTCACCCCTCCCACTTCTTCCACCTCCTTTTAAAATCCAATCCCACAGAGAACCACACAGAAACAGATACTGCATTGATCTCATCAATCCCTAATTAATTTCATCCGCGATGTCGTCGGGATCGGAGCAGTCGTCGGGAGAGCACGCGAGCGATGACATCAATCGGACGATGATGATGATGATGGATCCGGAGTACTCTCACAGCGGCTGCTGTTTCTTCGGACAGGGCTTCAGCTGCTGGGAGAGGATGCGCGGGGGTTCCGGCGCCGTCGACGACGACGGATGGGCGGCGCGCGGCTGGAAGAAGATGAGGGAGTGGTCGGAGCTCGTGGCCGGCCCCCGATGGAAGACGTTTATTAGGAGGTTTGGGAGGAGAGGAGGTAACGGCGCGGGGGGGCAGGCCGGGCAGGGGAAGTTCGGGTACGACTCGTGTAGCTACGCTCTCAACTTCGACGACGGGCAGAACGGGCAGTTTGAAGAGGATTTGGGGCCCAGGGACTTCTCTTCGCGGTTCGCCGCGAAGCTGGTGTCGGCGAAATCGTCCATGGATTTGGGGCGCGACGGGCCCTCGTTCACGTGATCGGCGCGTGGCTAGCTTGTTGACTGAGCGGGCGTAGTAGTGAGAGAGAACGTGCGCCGGTTGTGTGGGTTAAGCAGGCATTATTATTTTTTTGAGAGCTAGTGAAATGGAGGCAACCACCACCAACGTCCAAAGGGCGTTGACTTTCTTTAGACGTTAACATTGTTTAGTTTCATATTTGTTTTGAGTAATTCTTTATGGTTATCCAGATAGATTTGCTATTTTTTGTTGGGATGACAGAGTAGAGTGTTACATATGTTTATGAAGAGAAGAGTACATTGTTTACATATGTTTATGAAGAAAACAGTGAGATTATATTATACATGCACACATTGTTTGAATGAAATTTTATTTTATTTCATTTTTTTGATATACAAGGATAATTTTTTTTGTCAAAGTTCAAAGGGCTAATATAACTAGGGTCCACACGTCTATTTAGGCGGCAATTTTTTACAAAATGTAGGATACATTTTCTTTCTATCATAGTTTTTATTTTTTACTAATACTTATTTTAACTACATGGTGTAGTTGGTAATCAACTTTTAAGAGTATAGTTGGTTAAATATCAATCTTTGAAGTATAATAATACAATTAGATTTGAATTCTATTTTAAAATTTAATTTAATCTCTTTAGAGTTCACCCAATGACTATTTAGTGGAATAGTAACTCCCACAGGCCACAGCATCTTGGTTAGTTTCTAGTTTTTGTAAGAATGAGGTAAAAGTGATCCAAATACACGCCAAAAATAACATATTTTAGGGGGGAAATGATAAACAATGGAAGAGTTGGGTCTTTTTTGACAATGGAAGCCCAAATTAGGTACTTTTGTGTAATTATGCGATTTGAAAGGTGACGTCTGGGGTTTACCTGATACAGGTTAGGGGGACCATTCAAGAGTTGAGTATGAATGACATTTGGTAGTATGTGCATCCCTTACCCACTCTAAATCTCATAGTTTGGTCAGAAAATCTATCTGAGCTGTGCACTCTCATGGTGGGGTTGCCCTATTTTTGGGTTTGTCAACTATTCCCCACTCTCCAGAACCCCCATTCAATTTTCTACATAATTGAATTGAATGATGTTACCAGTTTGTACATATGTGAGCCAAGCTACGTATTTTTTCTACTATAATTTGTGTTACTTTGAGATTTATTGTTTTCGGTTATTTCTGGTATAGCTCAGTTATAAAACTAATTTCGGGTTATTGATAGAAAGTGCTCGATCGCCAACACAATGATACTTCTGGTATAGGTTGTGCATAACTATTTGGACAAGCAACATGGCTAACAAAGGGTCCTTGTGGTCTTTTAGACGGGGGAATACAGGATGCAAATAGTGTCACCTTAGCTTTTATTTCATTTTCATGGATCCCACCACCAAACAAAAGCTAAGGTGATCATTTAAAAGGAAGGAAAGCCAGTGGGAAATCCCTCAAAGACATTCTAGAAAAGCAGAAGATCCACCACCATCTCAAGACTTAATTACCCCCCATCTTCCATTGTCTGCCCTTACACGGAACATGTCTTATGACTCCATGTCACACATCACAAGTGCAAACAATCAAGCACATGGAAACGGGCAACTTGGGCAACCTAGACTAGTGTCAAATTCAAACATGGGTCATTTCAGCAAGTCACCTCCAATTTAATTTTACCTCTGTAAGTCAAAAGGAATTCCCTACATTCTGGTTGCTTATCCAATCAAGTTCATTGAGGCTTGACTTCGAAGAGTTAGGCATAACCCATGTTCTAATATCGTGTTTTCTACTCAAACTGTCATTCATAAATCATAATGTGTTTTGCGATTACAGGTTTCTATTTCTTCAAGTATACTTGTTCAATGAGAATTCACTTGATTTAATCAGATTTTTACCACATAACAGGAGGAATTCATAACTCAAAACAACCAATTTACTATAACATGAATTCCAATGACGCTGTATTTCATTCTGAGGAACATCAAAGACAAGCACTATGTACCCTATATCAGCATTAAACACATAAGTTCAGTTTACAAAAGATCAATGGATCAATCATCTCATCAAACACTAAAGATCAAGCAAGACCAATAGCAAATACCTCTCACGCGTTCGAACTCCCCTGAATCCATGGAAACTCCGTAGTCCCGAGAGAAGAAAGATCAATCCGAGCATCTCCCGATGAGCTCGGTAAACCGCCCTTCTTCTGCCAGAGCCATATTTTGGACACAGAGTAACTATCACCTCTGGACACACTACTAATCTTCTTCCCCTCAAATTCAAAATCCCTAGAACTAACTCCGTTGCTCTGTCCGCCATCTCTCACCAACATCCTTACTTCTAGTGTTTTGATCAGGGCACAATGCAACCCTCAAATTAGTCTTCCCAACAACATACTGATAAGACCCCATTGAATAACACCTCCTCGCATCCAAATTACTATTACTCGCCTCATCAACAACACTAGGCCGATTAGGCTCCACTTCACAATCCAATTTCCTGAACTTTCCAAGCCTAATTTCAGCCATTTTCTGATGAACAGAAGAAAGCCCATTTTCCCCAAACTCATCCTCCTCGTCATATTCAAAAATAGGGTTTTCCAATTGAGTCCCGTTGGCGAAAAGCGCCGCCCTACAAAGGGGGCAAGTTGAATTAGACAGCAACCAGGTATCAATACAGCTTATATGGAAAGCGTGGCTACAAGTTGGGAGAAGCCGGAGCTTGTCCTTGTCGGAGAACTCGCAGAGGCAAACGGCGCAATCGAAGGGCTCCTTGGGGCCCACGATCTCCTCGTAGAAGAACACCGGGAGGGCGTCAATGAAGGCCTGATCCAGGCCGGAATCGTGGAGATTGAAGAGCTGCTGGAGCTGCCTCTGGAGCGTGTCGGAGGAGGAAATCTCCGGGAAGTCGTCGCCGGAGGAGGAATTGGGGTGCTTTGTGAGGAACCTTACCAGGAGGTGGAGGAGGCCGGAGATGAAGAAGAGGACGGAGAGTATCACGATTATGAACAGCACCGCCGGGCTGATTTTGGCGCCGGGTGGAGGCGGCGGTGACGGCGGAGATGTGAGGGAAAGAGGAGGTGGGTAATTGTAGTTGGGAAGCCCGTCTTTTCGGGCGATTTGGCCGGGCGAATTCATATTGTATCCGAAGATCAAATCGAAAACACCATACTCGTGCATAAGAGCAGCATTAATGGGGGGGGGGGAGGGGGGAAGTATCCAGCTAAGAAGAAACAGCAACAATTTCGGAGGCTGATTTCTATATTACTGATATTACTATGATGCTTGAGGAGAAGCCTATGAAGGGGAAATTTCGGGTTGAGAGTTGAGAGGGATAGAAAAAAGGGAACCTTTGGTGGCTGTGGTGGTGGTGAATGGTGATATTGGCAACACTAGAGATGGCGACAGCGGTTCTCTGTTCTCGTGTGTATTTGTTTTATTTTTAATACTTCCAAGTTCTTAGAGTAGGAGGAGATGTGAGATGTGAAGGCCAAGGAAAAAGAAAATGACAACAGAGAAAGCGGGGGCGAGCGTGAGGGATAATGAATGGCTCCTACTCTCCAGAACATCGCGTTACTACGCACATTATTACATTCCCAAAATTATAGGAGTACATTTGTTTAAAAAACAATTATATGTATCTAATACGGAGTATTATAGGAAAGTTCATAAAAACACTCCTAAATTGCTCAAAAAATAAAAAAGACTCCTAAAATTTAGTTGTTTTTTTATCCATTTAGTTGTTGATATTTAACAAACGGTTTTTCTAACCTATGTTCTAAGGACATAGGATAAGAATACCGAATGTGAAAACCAAACCCTACAAAGGAAAGTATAAACCCTTAGGAATAAGGAGTAATTTTTGTTAAAAAATCAAAATACACATGAAAATTTTCAAATAAAGGTTCTTAACATAAAGTTAGAAAAATCGTTTAATAAAATATGAAATTATTTTGATACAAGGTAGATAGTTGGGAATCAATCTAGAATTTTTACTTCACTCTTTTTCTCCAACTAATGATCCACCTGTTTTATTTAATATAAAGTTAATTTTCTTAAACTTAAAATACTATTAACTTCCAATCCGACGCTTTTGGAGAAGTACCAACATACTCAATCAAACCATCTAAACCAAATCTGAACACTAGACACAACAAACAGTCTGCAAAACATTCAAAAGAAAACCAACCATCAAATTAAATATGAAGCATTCAAGTCGAGGTCGGAAACAAGCAAAACAAAAAGGGCTAAAGGTGGACTAAATCCTAGAATGAAAACAAACCACCTTCAAAACATCACAATAGTAGGCGACTACATGCTCTGTTTGCTCAAAACCAAATTCAAACAAAAACTAAAACATATAATCATCCTTTTTCCTAAAAAAAACTTTTCTACATCCATATCAAATTTCTAGAAATAGAAAACATGAAAGGTAGTAGTAGTCTGTAGGCGAGCCACCAAACTAAATTAGGATGAGGACGACGATCAATATTCGAGAGTAGTCTAGCTAAGGGTCAAATTTGCAGCTACCAGTGACCAAAGACATAAGCATGAAATAATCTATTCGAGATATAATTGTGCGATAACATTAATTTAATGTTAAGGTAAACAATATGTCGAAAACCACCTGTAAAATAGGGGTATTTACTGAAAACCATCTTTTTTTTTATCATATTACCGTAAACCACCCACATAAGGCGTTTCGTTAGCCAAACACCATCCACGATAATACTTCATCAAAAAATCTGTTAAATGTTTGTGCAATTACAATTTTACCCTTCAAAACTTTGTAACACAACCTTCATTCTCTTCAATGGCTTCTGCCTCTTCTCCAGATTTCCTTCGCGCGGTCACCTCCCTCTCTGATCAAAGTTATCGATGCCAATGTAGCAATCTCTGACCGTTGTCACCTGTAATTTTTGGATTTCTAACCGAGATCTAAATAAATCTACACCAACGAGGGATATCGACATTGTTCGAGATCTAAATCTATTCCTCAAAGATCGCGACGGAGGCGGTGATCCTCCATTCTCATCCTCTCTAGACGCCAAAGACCATGATAGATTTCTAAGGGGAATGTACTATGTACGTTTGGGCTTTGAACAAGTCTCCATCGGCGGCGGAAAGAGCAGCTCGACTGTCGTCAACGATGAAGAAGGTTGAAGTTGTGGAGATTGAGAGATCTTCACCTTTTGAAGAGGAGCATGAGTGACGGGAAAGACAGAGGTTGGCGCATGATATGATGCTCTTGACGCCGAAGAAGAAGGCAGAGACGATGCCGACCGAAGAAGAGAGGAGAAGATGGAAGATGGAATGAAGAAAAGGATCGAGAAAAGGTAGAAGATAATTTTGACATTTTAATGCTTAAATGAAGGATAAAATGGTAATTTTATGGTTAACGGATTTTTTGACGGAATAGTATCGTGTGTAGTGTTTGGCTAACGGAACGCCTTATGTGGTGGTTTACGGTAATATGATAAAAATAGGGTGGTTTTCGATAAATATATACCCTTATTTTACGGGTGGTTTTCGATGTTTGACAATTAATGTTAGGGAAATTCCTTTTGGTGCCCTCATGTTTTTGACTTTTCCTCTTGGTGCCCAAAAAAAAAAATCGTATTCCTTTTGGTGCCCTCTAGTTCTCGACAAATTCCTCACCGTAGCCTAAAGCTAGTCTCTCAAAACATATTTTTTTCATCCAATTTATCCTAATTTCTGTTAAAAAATAAAATAAAAATCCTTTCTTAATGCAAGTACTCTTCCCGAACGAGATTGAATTCGGAACTCGAAAGTGGATTAGTCACTTGAAAAATCTTTCTTTCGTTCTCATCGTCATCATCATATACCAATACCATCAATAAATAATTTCAGATTTTTATGTACCAAATTTGGCGAATCGCAAGTTCGGGTTTTGACCAACAGAGAAATCGAATTGAAGGAGACAAACGAGAATGAATTCGAAAGTGGAGGAAGGGCGACACCAAACCTGTATTTAATCTCTAAATCTTTCCATTTCTCTGTTTCCTCCGTTGGTTTCAATTAAAATAAGGGATTTCTAATCGATATTGGTTGTGGTTGCTTTGAAGTTTGGGTACTCTTCGCCGACGGAATCGGAAATGATCTTAGATCTAGGACTCACCAGTAGTCAGACGAGATTTTTCAATTTGTATCCATTCCTACTAATTGAATCTCCCTACGAATTTTAAATTTGATTATCTTGGGGATTTACTATGCTTTTCTGTTGTACTATATATATATTAAAGATCACTGTTTGCTTTCGTTGCCCATTGTTAGAGTTTTCACTGTTTGGATCTTTGGATGGAAATACGGAGTAGCTGAGTGCAATGGTGGGGGCAATAGCTGAGTGAAATAAGAATAAATTGGACGGAAATTAGGATTTTTTTTATTTTTAAAACAGAATTAGGTTAAATTGAATGAAAAATGTATTTTGAGTGACTTTAGGTTACGGTAAGGAATTTGTCAAAAGCTGGAGGGCGTCAAAAGAAATAAGATATTTTTTCTCAATATCAAGAGAAAAAGTCAAAATCAGGAGGGCATAAAAAGAAATTTCCCTTAATGTTATCACACAATGTTATTGTATAGACCAGGAAAAATAATGCACTAAGTAAGTTTTAAGAGTATAAGTTGTTAACCTAATACTTTGTCTTCTTTTAATTTTATAGTCATGAACTCGCGATATATATTGATATTTTACAATTTCAGCAAGTTATATATATATTAGTTTAATTAAAATATTTGTCACTGATTAAATGTCTTATTCGTGAATAATTCATTTTCAATTGATTAGTTTGTGTGCGAGTAGACGTGAGAATGTATATAGTCTATGATCATATCGGCTGGCTTTGGATTTTGTTTGTTGTGGCCACTATTACCATCTACCACATGCCCATATTGTATCCATATGTACGTCCACATATGTCATAATTTTGTGTTTAGGTAAGATTCTTCATTGATTAACTTTTTTAATATAAAATGATTAGTGTGTTTGGCTTATCGTTATTATTGACTTGTAAAGTTTTGTAATGGTATAACGTATAAAAGTAGTTATTACAAGCATATGTCAGAATAATACATATTTAGTGTAAATTGGTTCGAATTTATTATTATTTAGTGTAAATTGAATTAGAAAGAATATATTGTACTAAGATCTCTAATATCACGTTAATATCTTGTAATATATATAGTTAAAGGAAATTTCTAATGTTGTTAAAGCTGGATATATATTTTGTTAATTTGCTTGTAAGGGTATACTGTGAGTACATTTCGACCCCCCAGATTCCATTCATATCAGGTTCTAATTGGGTAGATGTTGTTGTTGTTGTTTTTGGTTTGCTTGTACTAAGATCTCTTATATCACGTGAATAAGTGAAACCCAGATTTTTAAAGTTGAATATTGTTTTTGGTTTGCTTGTAAGCAAACCAAAATCTAAGTATTATAGGCATATGCCAGAATAAGTGACATATTTGAACAATACATGATTCTTGATAAAATGTTACAATGATCCAGCATAAAAAAAAAGTATGGTTACACGTACAAATGGCTTATTCAGTTTTTGGTTTGCTTATAAGCAAACCAAAATCTAAGTATTATAGGCATATGCCAGAATAAGTGACATATTTGAACAATACATGATTCTTGATAAAATGTTACAATGATCCAGCATAAAAAAAAAAAGTATGGTTACACGTACAAATGGCTTATTCAGTTTTTGGTTTGCTTGTAAGCAAACCAAAATCTAAGTATTATAGGCATATGCCAGAATAAGTGACATATTTGAACAATACATGATTCTTGATAAAATGTTACAATGATCCAACATAAAAAAAAAGTATGGTTACACGTACAAATGGCTTATTCAGTTTAGTGGGTAAAATTTTGTTGCACGTAACATTTCATATATCTACCTAGCTACTCGAATAATTCTCGTCGAAACTAATAAAGTTGGATATATACCCCTAGTAATTATTCTTGTCCAAACTATGTTGGGGTTTCAAAATCCTATTAAAAAACTAATTTTTTTCGACATAAATGCCCCACTAATTGAAGATAAGAGATCAAGTAAATATAAACAAAATATGTAATAAATATTTATATTTAAGAGAGAAGATAAAAGAAGATTTTCATGAAATTTTTTTATAAAAAATTATTATATTAATTTATATATTTTTTATTAAAGAAAGTGTGTGGTAAAATCTATAAATTTAAATATTTTAATTTGAAATTTCATAAGAATTTAATAATTAAATATTTTAATGGTACCTTTTAGTAATATATAATTCAATTATAGATTAGAAAAATAAAATAAATAAAAATTAAATTTTTATTCCTTGTATAGGTCAATAGGTGTGTATATCATAATAAAATTATTCTTAAAATTCAAATATTATCTTAATCTTCTTATCTAGATATTAATCCTAAAATGAAATATTTAATTATTTAATTAAATTAAAATCTAGGTAAAGTATCTAAATGCACTTCCATTTTTATATTAATTTCTACCAATGTTGAAATTTAATAAGTATGTAAATACTTATATGAAAGTTTTCTTATTCCAAGTATAAATAGAAAGAAAAATTATTTATCATAGAGAAAGCATATGAAAGATAAAATATCATTATTGATTATTCATAATTTCATATGCACGAGAACCACATTAATTTGAATATGAAAATAAATCATTGATAGATTAAGCAAGTAAAATTAAAGTAATACTTCAACTATCAAACTAAGATGGATAAGAAATTTCTATATCTTAAATTGGTATGCACCGATTAAATGATCAGATAATTTATATAGTTACAATTTTTAACATTTTGTTTTGTTTGTTATACTATAAATATTTATGGTATCTCATAATGTAATTCATTTGACTTTAATTTAGTATGTTTGATGACATGCATGTTTTGATTTTCAAAAACATGAATATTTAAATTATATAAACGTAGAATACAATCTTTATCCCATGAACTCTAGTTATATTAAAATTTAGGAATGAAATTGAAGTCCTATCAAACGCTCAACGGATGGAATTTGTGATACTGAACTAGTATAGTTATGGATTTCAAGATTTAAGTCCCCCTCCCCATTTTGTCCCTCAATTAGACAAAAATACAATTAGGAAAAATAAGTAACAAACTTTGATTTGTTGCTCTTTTATGGCTTTTACTGGCTTCAAATGTTACAAGAGCCTACACGCTTGTTTATATAGTTTTATTTTTGGTCGAAAATCGGGCAAGCCCGAAACTTAAATTAAGTGGGAAGTAATAGAGCGGGGGACCGCCCTTCCTAAAGCATCGTCATACAATAAAGGAATCACACCCATAGGTGGATTGGAAATAGAATGTAAACCAAGCGGAAAAGAAAAGGCAAGCCTAGCAAGGGAGTCAAGGACATAATTCGCTTCCCTAAAGACATGGGTCAACCAAACATTCCAATCACGTTTGAGGAAGCCTTGGCAAACGCTCGTCGGGCTGGACAAGGGATGGCAGGGACTTATAACTTTGGCCAACAGCGAAGTCACCAAAAGAGAATCTGACTCGAGCCAAACATTCCGATAACCCAACTCCCAGGCTATCATGAGGCCATCGAGGACACTCCACAACTCAGTCGTAGGCACCGTACAAAGTCTGATATTGTGAACAAAACCGCCAATCCAAGCACCATTCACATCCCTTAGAACACCAGCAGTCGAAGCCTCACCACAACCGTTCACAGCCCCGTCAGTGTTGACCTTAATCTAAGGTGTGACCGGTTTCTCCCAAGCAACCTAAATCGTCGACCATTGAGGATGCGCCACCTTAAAGTTGTTCTTCCTCCAAGCCTCCTCGTACTCCTTCGCTCTCACACAAACGAAATCAGCCGATCCATGAATGCTTCCCGGGTTGCCAAAGACCACCTCGTTCCTCCACTACCAAATCCACCAAAGCGCAGCAAAGAAGATCGCAGGCCAGCTCACCCCATCAGCCATGCTCCAAGACGTGGTGATATTCTCCCGGGACCACACTGCAAAATTTAAAGTAGCAAAGTCAGTAACGATAGGTGGAACACCCACATTAGACCACATACCAGCAATTTTCGGGCAATCGCGAAACAGATGGATCATCGTCTCAGCCTCGCCACCACACAACGGACAGAGATTCGAATTGGACATGTGTCACCGGTGCCGTTCATGATTAGTCAGAATACTACCCCTTTGCACCAACCACAAGAAGTAACGGATGCGCTCCTGCACTTTGAGGCTCCAAATCGCCTTGTAAATACAACTATCGTTCCCAATTCTCCTTCCAGCCCCAGTGATGAGGTTAAACGCTGAGGAAATAGTGTAGTTGCCGTCATTCGACGCCGTCCAACAGAGGGTATCCGGCCTCTCCACTTCCGTCGCAACAACAACCGCAGCAAGCTGAAGGAGACAGGAATGAGGCAACAACGGCGAGAGGACCAACCAATTCCAAGTTTCCAACCATGCCCAACCGACCAATAATCTTTGACACACGCTTGCAAATTAGTTTCATCAATCGGACCTCGAGCAATATCCACGAGTCGCGAATCTTCCAATCAATTATCCAGCCAGAATCGCACAGCACATCCATCGCCAACCACCCATTTACTCCCCTGCACAAGCACTTGACTCACCCCTTTTTGGATCCCTTGCCAAACATAAGAAGAGGCCATGACCACAACACGAGACGCCCTCGTATACTTCGACCTAAGCACCCTATTCCACAACCCGTCCAAGTCATGCAAAAATCTCCAACCAAGTTTACCCGTGATAGCGAGGTTTACATCCATCATTGGGCAGATCCCCAAGCCGCCTTCATACCTCGGCCGACAAACCTCCTCCCACGGTACAAGATGAATCTTATTCCTGCCATTCACATTCCCCCAAATAAAATTGCGGACAATTTGATCCACTCGATCACTAATACCCTTCGAAAGTACAACCGTGGACATAGAGTAGACAGAAATAGAACATAAAACGAACTTCGCAAGGGTAACGCACCCATCGAAGCTGAGCTGCTTGCTTTTCCAAGAAGAAAGGCGAGCGTTCACTTTATCAATCAACGCAACAAAAGTATCTTTTGACACCTTTTTGTGGAGAACCGACATGCCCAAGTAACTGCCAAGATCCGTTGTCACCTCCAGACCACTAACGAGCTGAAGCTCACAATATCATGACCAACATTCTTTGATACAAAAATCTTAGATTTTGCCAAACTGATTTTTTACCCCGACGCCTTACAAAAAGCGTCCAAAATCTTCATAATGGTGTGCATTTGGGCCACGGAGGCCTCCGCAGTAAGCACAACATCATCCGCGAAAAGCACATGCGAGATCCCGGGCCCTCGTCTTGAAATCCGAATGAGCTTCCATGAACCATCTTCAATCGCAGCATGGATTAAATGACTAAGCCTTTCCATACACATGACAAAAAGATACGGGAAGATAGGATCCCCTTGACGGATCCCCCTTGTCGGCGAAAATTTATCCGTCAACTCGCCATTCCAAACAAGCCTCATAGAAGAAGAGCTAATACATTCCTCCACCCACTTAATCCAAATTTCTGGAAACCCGGCATCTCGAAGCGAGTGAACCACGAAGTCCCATCGGATGCGATCATAGGCCTTCTCCAAATCAATTTTAAGGAGCATCCAACCCTTCCGGCCCTGCTTGCGCCTCATCGAATGCACAGTCTCTTGAACAAGAACTATATTGTCCGAAATCAGTCGTCCCGGGATAAAACTCCCCTGTTCCAGCCCTATGAAATCCGACAGCAGGGGCCTCATACGGTTGAACAAGATTTTGGTCACAAGCTTGTAAACCACATTATACAAGCTAAGAGGACGGAATTGATTGATTTTTTCGGGTTTAGCAACCTTGGTAAGCAGGACAATCAACGTCTCATTAACCCACTCAGGAAACTTACCAAATCTGAAAAACTCACGAACAAAGGAACAAACCGAATCACCAACCGATCCCGAACCCCGTTGGAAGAAAACCGGTTGAAACCCGTCAACACCCAGTGCCTTCAAGCTACCCATCTGTTTCATATCCTCACAGATTTCAGGGTTGGAGATAGGAGCCGTAAGCGAGTCCCAACACACGTCTGCTAGATACGGAAAACGACCACCTGACAGAGTGTAAGGCACCCGTTGCTCACCCGGAAGAGTGTAAAGCTCCTTGAAGAATCTCAAAGCATGTAGTTCCACCAGCTGCGCATCCTCAATCAGTGCCTCACTATCATCAAGCAAAGTATCAATTCTGTTTCTCCTCCTTCGAACAATGGTTGAGAGGTGAAAGACCGACGTGTTCCGGTCCCCAGCATACAACCAACTTTCTCTAGACTTCTGTAACCAGAGCATCTCTTCTTGTTCAAGGACGCTACTTAACTCCGATTGTAACCTCTTCTCCTGCTCGATAAGACTCACATTCACCCCATTAGCCAACACACTTTGAACCTGGCCAAGGCTGCTAAGAATAAGCTGCTTTTTGTTGTGGATATTGCCAAAGATCTCCCTATTCCACTTGATCAAGACGTGTTTTATAGAGTCAAGGGCAACATGAACCCCCCGCTCACGGTCCCACTTCTCTTTGATAAGCTCATCAAAGGAGTCGTGAGAAAGCCACGCGGCCTCAAACCGGAAAGGACGCCTCCGTTTATTAGTCCTTCGTTCTTGCACAAAGGAGAGCAACATAGGAGTGTGGTCTGAACTAAACGCCACGAGATGGCGTACTGCCGCATCAGGCCACAAAACCTGGGCTTCTGAGTTCATGATACAACGGTCTAAACGCCTAGCTTTATACGTAGCCTCAGTCTTGTCAGTGGACCACGTGAAGCTTGGACCCGAGAAGCCCATATCAATAAGCCCGTGACAGTCCATCCAATCTTGAAAAGACTCAGAGTCCGGAGTGAGAGAGTCCACAGTGCCCATACTTTCCCAACTATGCAGTACACAGTTGAAGTCACCCCCAAAAATGCAAGGTCCCATACTAGCATCAGTCGCAACATGCAAATCATTCCAAAACATCACCCGATCAGTATTGTTAGGATAAGCGTATAGGATAAAAAGATTGAATACCTTACCATCACAGTTAACACTGGCGTGGATAAACCGATCATAAAGTTTCACCACATGAATGCGGAGTTTATCATCATTCCACAACAACCAAATACCGCCAGCAAATCCAACCGTCTCAATACAGACCCGCTGCATGAAATCAAGACGACTGCACACTTGATCCGCCCTCGGCCCCGAAATTTTGGGTTCAAGGATAGCGAGGATATGAGGCCTATGCTGCTTGAGCATATAACAAATAGCTCTACAGAACCCGTCATTACCGGCCCCGCGACAATTCCAAATAAGGCAATTCATAGAGATACAACTGATGGGGGCGTTACAAACCCTAGGACATGTGGAGTGCATTATTCCCACTATCGTCTTGCATTGAGTCCACCTCTAACCTCTCATTCTTGTTGGATTCCGAAATATCCGCCACCATAATCTGATCCCTCAATCCAATGATTGTTTCATTGGCGTCTTGCAATTGCACATTCACAGTAGAGTTACTCGTGCTTGCACCACCGGAAGAACCAAACGATGTAACAATCGGCAAAGAAGGCTTTTGTTGGGCCTGTTCACAATTGGGTTGATCCTTATTTTTGTAAGGATTAAATGTAAATGGGCCCACCACACTTCCGGGCCTTTTTGATGCCCCGCCTTCAACCTGGGTCTTCTTAGCAGTTTGTGTTGAGTTTTTTTTGTTTTTATTTCTTCTTTTCGTGCTTCTTTTGGAGTCTTTATGTGCTTCATTTTTTGGACCATGGACAAACGTGTTAGGCTTTTGGATGGGAACAACTGCCACAGTCGTCGCACTAATAGATCTCGAGGCCTCGGAAGCCACTAGAGGGACAGGAGCCGACTGCGAATTAATGATCTCCTTGTTTTTACCCATGCCAACGTTCCCATCATTAATGGTGTTAACAATATTACCACTTGCGATTTCCAAGGCACGACCTTGCTTCCTGGAGGAACTCGCTGGAGTCACTTCTCCACCGGTCTTCCCCTTAATCTTCCTGTTGCATTTTCGCCGTTGGACTTCCATCCATGGACCATGGCATGCCAAAGACTGGTTCACACCTAGCTCAACCTTACTAACCCCTGACGCCGACGGAGTATCACCCGAACTCACTTCTAGTATAGCGGCAATCCCCTCTTTAGCAGTAGGTGGTGGTTTTGATGGGCACTTTGGGGCAAGGTGCCCATACCTACCACGCCCAAAACAAATAAGGTGAAGACCCTCATACTCAAGGAAGTACCTCTCACCATTAATCGTTACCGTCCCTTTGAGCGGTTTAGACAGATCAACCTCAACACACGCCCTTGCAAATCGACATCTATTAGAGAAAAGCGTACGAGTGTCAACTTTGATTGGCCTTCCAATCCCAACCGCCACTCGCATCAGAAGTTCTTCCTCATAGTAGACTAGTGGTAATTTAGCAATCCTAATCCAGCAGGCGAAGAGGTAATCACATCAGTCTCAGGATTGAAACTGGGTGTCCAAGCCTTAATAATAAGGTAGTGCCCGAACACAGTCCAAGGTCCCCCGGTCAGCGCCTTCATGTAATCATGTTCCATATCGAATCAAACAACATAATAACCATTAGGCATATCAGCAAGTGACATTTTCCCAGTTTGTCTCCATAGATCACGAAGTTTCATCTCCACAACGTGGAAAGGGACGAAGCTCCCTAACACCTTTACAATGAGCGAGGACTTCCAAACATTAGCCAAAACGTTAAGCACTTCTGGAGTAACTGTAACAACCGGGTCACTATCATCGCCACCAGGGAATTCGACAAGAATCTTCATGTCAAGGAACTCGCTAGCCAGCCTAGGGCGATGGTGTCCCGCGTCATTGGCCATCAGATCCCTCCAGGTCCTAGGCAGGGTTGGGACAGGGAGGGCAGGTGGTACACTGGGGGGATCGTTAGTCGATGGCAGAGGCCCAGCCTCCACCATCGGAGAAGTATCCGACATGCAGATAAGCATTTTTTTCGATCACTTGACCATCGGAGAAGTAAAAGTTGTGTTTATATAGTTAATATAGTTAACAGTTCGCACGACAAGTAATTAATTGAATAAAGTGGGATTTGCCTTAAAAGTTAACGCCTTGAAAAAATGTTTGGTTATTTCACTGTGAAGGTATAATTATGTGTTTTTTTGTTGAAAATAGTAATTAGGTGTTAAATGAAAATAATCAGGTGCGAAGATTATTACCGAGTATTTTAGAAACTAAAATCTAAAAAAACTCTATTGTACCTCAATTAAGTAGATATATCTAACATGAAATGAATTGAGAAAAAACCAAACGGTGGAATGAGGAAGAGATGAGAGTAATAATATAAGACCGAAGATTCGAAGGAATCAAGAACAAATTAAGCAATTGGAAAAGACCACAACAAGGATTTTACAAGATCAATTTTGATGGATCCAAGTTAACAAAAAATGTCGCAGCAACTGGATTTGTGACCAGGGACTAGGTACAATGCAAATGTATTTGAGATAGAAGGAAATAAATATGGGAATATATCGATATTGCAAGCCGAGACTATTGCCTTACGAAGTGAGATCCAAAAAGCAAAACAACTGATAATACAAAATTAAAGTTGAAATAGAGGGCGATAACCTAATAGTCATAAATTCAGTCAAAGGAAGTATCAAGTGCCCTTGGAAAATTGAAATGATTGTATCTGACATCTTGGTCCCACTCCAATGGTTCGAAGGTGTTCGTATTTCCCACGCATGTAGGGTTTGTAACACAATGGCCGATAAAATTGCCAACCTGAATCACTCGCTCCCTAATTCACACATTCAGAGCCATCCAAAACTCTTAGTTCTCATCCACAAGGATGCTCTAGGCCGTCCTCCGCCGTGAAGGAGGACCTCCTAATTCTTAACATTATAAAAAAATAGATATTTTTTTATTAAATTTCTTATCCTACATATTTGGAATATAGGATTAGAAAAATTCTTGATATATCATATATAGATACAATGAGTTTGATTCAAAAGAAACATTATCAATTATGAATGAACAAATTCGAAGAGACGAACTAACATAGTGTGTCCCAATTTGACATTTGTGTTGGATAGAGATAGATTAGATTTCAAGCAATACTTCCATCATTGGTGTTAGTTCAATATTTCCTATCACATATTTCCAATTTTAGTTTCCTCTCTTTTTTTGGTTGAAGTTTTAGTTTCCTCTCTTGTATCTAAGCGTTTTCTCTCATACTGATCAATATGTTCTTCACCCAGTTAAAAATTTCTATACAACTAGTGCAATTTGTTGCTAGTTTTGATCAATTCGAATCATTCGATCCATCAATATTCATATACTCTTCCGATCTTAGAACTCTACATGGACTCAGGAAGCACGGAGTCATGGATTTTGCTTATCAAAGTAAAATGTGTTTGATTTTCGAAAAAAAGTAAGTAAATGTGTATGTGATTTCGTTATTTTCCATTTATCTCTTTTTTGTTTCGAAAATTGGTTGTCAAATCACAATTAATTATTTTTGATAAGGTGAGGATTCGATGTACTATAAAAACTTTAATATGTTGAGTGATCGAAAAATCCGACGATAATAAAAACCGACATGAAAAACAAACACCCAAAAAAAACAAGTGGTCAAGTGTGGCAATTTAGCATTAAACTATTGTGTACATAAATAAAGGGTGTTTTGTTGATAGGGTTTCTTGACAACAAATAAATTTATATCAAGACCCCGCTGAGTACAGGGAGGTCAGGTTCGTCCACGGGAATTAGAAGTATCTAAGTCTAGCAATTAATCCTAACAAAAACAAAACAAAACAAAGCAACACACGCAGCAGGTGCTCGACACCGACCCACACAAGGTCGTCACCGACCTTAGACTCGACATAAAACGCAAAAGAAAACCAGAAAAACCTAGAGCTCGGCACCGACTTACAAGGGGTCGTAACCGATCTATCCGGGTAACAAATAAACTTCGAAAAATCAAATTAAAAGAGATCTAGAGCAAAGGATTCACCACAGCAAGATATGCATGCAAACATGAATCAAAATCAACCAAAAAATAATCCCATGAATGACTTTCGTCATGAATAATCAAGTATAAATCCTAACTTTCGTAAAGATCTAAACTTGCAACCCTACTTGTTTTCTAAAGGTTTTAACTTTCGTTTCAACCCAAATATAATCCAAACTCACAATTTAATCTTTCAATTCAATTATGAACATGAACATACCTTAACTTTCATCAAGGAATTAATATCAAACATGAAGAATAAGGAATAGAGACTAAAGGAATGGTTTATTCAAAGATTCATGTTTTGATCATGCACAACTCGTCGGGCTTCACCCCAACTCTAGAAAAGTAGACTACTCACGATCCATGGCACAATCAACAATCATAGATAAAGGAGAAGCCATAATTCAAAAACTAAACAAACTTCAATTGAAAAGATAACTTACAAATCTTAAGCAAACCTCCAAGTCTCTCTTAAAATTGTCCAAGAGCTTGGAATCAAAGTTAACCCTAGAAAGCAAACTTGCAACTTGTTCCGTCTCTCCAAAAACGTCCCAAAAACGTCTCCAAAAGCGTCCCCCCTAGATCCCCTAAGAAGAACCTTATATAGTGGTAGGAATGTCTTCATAAGGAAACTAAATTATATCTTAAAAAAGGCCCATAAATAAAACATTTACTAAAGCCTAACTTAAGGCGCAAGTTTTAAATCTCGCAAGGCACAGAGGCGGTCGTCTCCGACCTAGAGTAGGTCGTCACCGACCTAGGCAGCACTTAGTTTCTTCACTTCTTTGCCCGAAACTTGCTCCAAAGCTTGGTTCTTCTTCAATGTTCCTTCTTTAATCGCTCTTGGCCTTCTAAGACTTCCTTTAGCTCTTTTTAAAGCATCTTGATCTTGAAATCTTCACCTTGGAATCATCAAACCTTCAATTGCACCAACTCTCGCCCTTCTATCAACATCACCAAAATACAACTCTAACGCCACCTCCTAGAAAGCTTGAAAACTCGGGATATCTCCTCCTCAACGCTTCAAATACCTATAAAAACAACAAACAAGCTCAAACGACTCCAACTCTCCAAAGAGGGTCGGAATTATATGCAAAACAACATAATAAATCTAGAAAAGACTCAACCTAGCTAGAAAACTACCCACAAAAACCAACTAAAAAGTGCGACGTCATGTTTCAGGAAGAAGTTTAATTTTATGAGCCAATTATAGACCTGGGTTCGGTTTGCAAACCGGCGGTTCGGGTTCCTCGGAACCGGAACCGGAACCGGGCATGGGTCGGTTCCCCAGTTCCGATCCGATTCTGGTTTCCGGAGTCGATTCTGGTTCGGAACCGACAATTTTTTAATTAAAAAATAAAAATAATAATTCCGATTTAAAATGATCTCAGGTCTACCGCGATTGCGGGTTAACCAAACCGCGATCGCGATGAAGTTCTTCACCCCGCGGTCGCGGTTTGGTTAACCCGCGATCGCGGCGTGGAGATCGGATCAAGGTAATTAAGGCAATTGTTCTCCAAAACAAAACAAAAGTTGGATAATTAAAGGGATTGGACTTAAAATTAAGTTGCCTACGTATCCTCTCGGCGTTATAGAGGAATCAAAGCCCACGTGGTTCTCTTACCTTTGGATATGAAACCCCGCTTTGCTTACCATTTACGTCGATCCATTGGAAGCGATTTGGGATTGGGAGTCATCGTCTTGGCTGTCCGAGTCGAAAGTTTCGGATACCTCCGCCTTTTGTTGACGAATTTCCGCCCTCATCCAATCACATATGCACACTTGGGCTTCCAAGACATTGGGCTTTAAACTCGATCGTTTGCGTCTAGGACGTGTCCTCCTTCGCTAAATGTTTGCTCTACCGATACGTTCGAGACGGGAACAACAAGCACTTGAGCCGCGATCTTGACCAAGGTTGGAAAAGTCTTCTTGTGGGTCTTCCACCAAGCTAAAATATCAAATTCTCCTTCACCAAACTCAAAGTGGGTTGTTAGATATGTTTCAAACTTCCCATTCGAGCTCGAATGTCTTGGTCTCTTGGTAAGGGTATGCAAAAGATTAGCCCCCCACCTTTTAGTAGAACCGAGGGCACTCGAGCTCGAAGAGGAGGATGAATGTGGAGGTAATGGAGAAGAACTAACACTAGATGAATATTCGGTAACCAATTCCTCAATTGATCTTCTAAATTTACTAAGTATATCCCCAACACTAGCAATATCATCATTAACATCCAACTCCAATGTATCATAATAACCATTCAAAAATATTTCTAAACCACTCATCTTAAACCTAGGATCAAACACACAAGCAACAAGATAAATATCGGGAATAACTTTATAATAGTTCAACCATTTCACTTTCACAACATCAATAGCACCACAAAGTTCGGGGAGTTTACGCGCCTCACAAAAATCGCCCGCCACATTCAATGCTTCAAAACAAAATAAATGAGCACAAGGTTTATAAACATGACTAAAAGTTAATGTTGCATCATGAAATATTATCAAAACTTCTAAGATTTTATAACAATAATCTCAACATTGAGAAATAATGAGATTGTCGGGAAACTATATGGCATCGGATCCATGATCCACATCCACTCCCTCATTTTCATCGGGATTGGACGATCCCGGTTGTATCACATTGGGATCGGAGAAGGCCGACAAGTTAATATGGGGTACAAATTCTACATTTGCACCACTCTCTTGTGAGCCAAAAATTTGATCAATGTTAAGAAATCCTTCCATTTTCTTAAAATGTAACTAAACAGGTAAGCAAAGAGTAAGGTATGGTAAAGAAATATGTAATTAAGAAGATATTGAACCTTAAAATTGCAAAGCAATAACATTTAAGAGACAATTGTGCTAAATTTTAAAAGAACAATTATGAAAGTAATTGTAAAAACTAGTAAAGAATGAGAATTGAGAGAGCTTTGTAAACTTGAGAGATTGAGAGAGATTGGTAGTGTGGGTGAGAATGAGATCATTTAGTGGGTATTTATAGGTAAATTTCTCAACTAGCCGTTGGAATTATGAACTAGCCGTTGACATTTTAACCAAAACCGCGACCGCGGCCTATAGGGTCGCGATCGCGGTTTCCCATTCCGCGACCGCGGTCGTGGTTTCGAAATTCGTTCAAAAAATATAGCCGTTAACCCGGGAATCGACAGTTTTGAATCGGCGGTTCGCCGGTTTGGGTGAACCGTGACCCAGGTCTAGCCAATTACCCAACCCACTATATTTAATTCCAATGGGATCAACACAATATATATCTACTTAATACATTATAAAGCAGAAACCATGTTTGTTGAAAAAATTGCGCCATGTGGCATTTTTGAATAAAATAATGTTACAATTTTTAATGATAAATATTATAATTACTTGTATCATTGTTTCTATATATCCATTTTTTTATATGATAATAACTTGATCTATATGTTTATATTTTTATGCATATCGTTTTTATATTGTAACAAGATTTGGGATCCAAGTATATAATTTTTTTATCTGTATGTTGATAATAACTTAATCTAATATTTTTTATATTAATTTTATGCATAATATTATTTTTTATCTTTTAACAAGACTCAGACTTCAAGTATATAATTTATATGTATGTTGATATAATATGGGACACAATCTTAAAGATTTTTTTTTATAAATTACATAATTTTATTACAATATTATATACATGTGTTTTAAATTTTATATTAATATCATAATTTTGTATAATCTTTAGTAAAATTATCTCGTGAGTATCACGAGGATTCAACTAGTACTCTTACTAAACTCGAATCTCTCTATCCTATTTGTCACTCATCTAACTGTGCCACATAAGCATCTTAATTTTTAAATTTATTTCTTTACCCTTTTTTCTTTTTAGTATTTACAATCCTTAAAAATATATAATATAATAATATTACTATTGCTATTAATATACAATGATATACTACTTTCTTTTATGGAAAATTTAAATATTATATAATTGTATATCATCATCTTTAAAATGTATCGTTATTTTTTTATGGACAAAATTTAAATATTATATAATTGTAAATCATCATCTTTTCAATAATTAAATATTAATATATATAATATAAAATTATTGCTAATGTTATTAATATATAATTCTATCTTTAAATTATAGTATGATTTTTATCCTTTTTCCAATATTATATGTACGTTCTTTTTTATAATTTATGTTAATTTTTTTCAATGATAAATAGTAAATTTAATATTATGCCACATAGATATATTTAATGTTCATTTATCTCTTTGTCCTTAATATTTTTTAGAATTTACACGCCCTATATATTATAATAATATTATCTCATTTATTATTATTACTTACCATATTCAATTAAAAAAATTCAATTAGCTATGTTATTAATAAACATTCTTTAATCTTTACATATTGTAATAGTATTACCTCTTTCATTACTATTACTTACCATATTTAACTAATAAGTATGAAATACTTACCATATTCAATTAATGAGTATGAGAATATTATTCAGTTTTTTTAGTATTTATTTACCTATATATTATATAATATTATCTCATTCAAAAATTAAATCACATATCGTATTGTAAATAAAGGATTTTTTTTTACATTCCCTACGTATTATAATAATTCTCGTTTGAAAGTTTTCTTGAGGAAACTATTTTATTTTATCAAATAAGTTTATATAAAATTCAATCGACAAGAATGATTCTTACATAATTTTTTTTTCAAATCATCGTCGTGCATGGCACAACTGGGCATTGCTAATTTTATGTAATTTTAAATACAAAGAAGGCTGGTTTAAAATTGAAGTCTCTCCCAAATATTTATATCCACTCGATCAATTTCTCGCCAATTTGTTTATGGTGCTTTGTTAAACTCTCTGTACCTAAACAACCAAGAAATCTAAGATCAAAGTAAGATATCATGTTAAAGTCAAAAGGTTGATATACGGAGGATCGTACATGTGCGAGCACACATACATATAAATCTACTACATATAATCTGAATTGGCAATAAAATAAAAATATCGTACTAACTTTATATATTAGGTCCGATTTACTCTAATTTAAGATGTGAAAATTTTTAAAGGTGTTGAGGGTATCCTTAATTGGAAGTATCTTCCACCTACCTTTCTTACTACGGAGTAGAAGACGTATTGATCGATGTTTGTGATGATGGGTCTGTTTATCTGCACATTTGAAAGTTAAAAATTCCTGAGAGCGTGTAGAGTTTTTTGGCTTGTTATAAAAGGAGGTATTATTAGTAATTAAGAGCGGGTTCAGCATCACTTCGCCGCAAATGCCTTTTCATTTTTCAATTTGGTTATGTATTAATATAGCTTGTGCTACGGAGTATCGAGATGGCCTTGTTTGGTCCAATATTTTTACTATTTTGTTTGGTGGATTTGAAAATAGCGTAATTATGTTACTTTTGAGCAGGGGCATTTTGAAGGTGAGAGTACTCTTACATTCAAAACAAGATATGGATTATACTGAAGCTATGCAAGTGGTGAAGACCGATGGTGAGATTCGGTCAGTGGACGACTGGACGAGCTTTTTATAAGATGGGAAAGGCTAGGCGAAGGATGGGTTAAAATGGATACGAATGGTTCGGTTAAGGATGGAGGTTTAGTTGCAGCAACAAGAGTTATAAGAGACAGTGATGGTACGTAGATGGCAAGAATGCTTTGAATGTAGGTGCCTATGACAGAGTTATAGGCTGTTTTGCAAGATTTGAATCTTCCTTGGAATAAGGGCTATAAGAGGGTTGTTTTAGAAATAGATTCACAATTAGCGGTTCTACTTCTTGGGTGACTTATGGATTGTAGTCCTCCACTTTCCAACCTAGTACATCAATGTCAAGGCTTCATTTATAATGATTTGAAAATCCAATTTCATCATATTTATTGGGAGGCGAATCTAGTGGTTGAATAGCTATCTCACTTCATCTACTTTTTCAATTAGTGTAGGGCTTCATGTATTGCTTGAACCTCCTTAGGGTGTTAGTACTCTATTACTTGATGTTGTAAGGGGTAGGCCTATCCCCCATTTATTTCTTACTTAGCCCGTTTATTTATTATTAATAAAAATATTGTGAAAAAATTTCCCCACGCGTTTAATTATTATTTTTATAGGAATATATACCATCTCCATCTTATTAGAACTTTTAATTTCTTGTTTAGTTTTCATATTTTTTCTTCAATTAATATAATGACTATATCATTTGTTAAAAATGCCAATAACTTTATCATATCATAGATACAATTTTCTTGGAAGGAAAAAAAAGGAGGAGAAAGGGGTTGCGTCAACATGTGTATGTCTCATACCAAAAAAGCAAAGTTCTCATTACCACTTGCAAATCTGCAATGCTTATATCGTCATTCCTCCTCCAACATATTTTACGGAGAATTTTTTAAGGAAAACCAACAATTGACATGACCTTTCATTGCCGAAAAGCAATCAAATTCACATGTTTAAATATCGTCCATTATTGCCAAATTTTTCTCTATACATACACCCATCATCATGCCTAAAAAAAAAGACTCAGAAAATTAATTTTCTAAAAAACACAACAATGGCAAATAAAATCAATCAACCCCTTGGCCTTGACAAAATTTTCTTAGTAACTCTTCTCCTTACCCTACCAACAACATGGAGCAAACCGGTTCAAAAACAAGACCCAGACACCGATCCAGCTGGCCCTGGCGCTTCACCTGAACATATCATCCCTGCTGATGCTTCCCAAGTCGAATCTTGGTTCTCAAAGATCATTAAACCCGCTAAGTGAGTCCATTGATTTCGTTACAAACAATGAGTACTAAATAATATGCAATTACCTAATTTTATTAGTAGTTTTATAATGATGTTGGTAAAAGATTTGTCATAGTAGAACTAAAAAGATGTATATATATAATTTGTGAATTGATGCATGTGTATAGAGTACGAAAAGACATAGAACCCGATCTAGTTCAAGCCGAGGCCAAGACGGAGATCATAAAGGTGAGAAAAGACGGCAGTGGGAAGTTCAAGAAAATAATGGAAGCGGTTAATTCAGTTGAGGTTGAAGGAAATGATAATCGTGTGATCATAGACATCGGTCCGGGGGTATACCACGAGAAGATCACGATTGATAGGTATAGGCCGTACATAACCTTGTACGGAAGCCCTAATGGGGAGACAAGTTTGTTATTTGATGCGAACACATCCAAGTATGAAGTAACCGACACTGCAACTCTCACCGTGGAGGCGGACTACTTTGTTGCTGTTAATCTCAACATTGTCGTACGTGCATGCTTACATTCATCACTTGTTAATTAACTATCTTGAATTATAATATTGTATGTTTTGTTACACATACGACGACTTGTTCTCTTAATTGGTAACAGAACTCAACCCCAAGGCCAGATCCCACAAACAAAAATGCATATGGCTTGGCATTGAGGATTACGGGTAATTGGGCAGCGTTTTACAAGTGCAAGATGATTGGGTTCAAAAACACTCTTCTTGATGACAAGGGCAAACACTTATTCAAGGATTGCCAAATTGAAGGCTTGGACGACATCATCATTGGAGATGGAAGATCCATCTATTTGGTACGTACCTCAAATCCAAACGAGCTAATTAATATATTAGTATGTGCTAATTAATTACTCATCTTTGTAGAGCACAAGGATCAATGTGCTTCCAAATGAGCCCGAATCCATAATCACGGCACAAGCAAGGAAGAACATTGACCCAAGAGATGGGGGATTTGTGTTTGCTCATTGCAATGTGACCGGCTTTAGAGGGAAAGTCTTGCTAGGGCGCACATACATGGCTGGCTCAAGAGTCATCTACGCCTACTCTACCTTTAGCGATATTGTTCAACCTAAGGGTTGGTCAGATGACTTCTTGACCGACTACGAAAAGTAAGGCATATCTTCCCATAATCTTCTATACGTGGATCAAACTTAATACAATCTACCAAATTTTAACAATAATAATATGAGGTCTCGAGTTTGAGCACTAAAGAATAAATTAGAGACAAAAGAACATTACAGACCATAGAACCCAAACAAACTAATCTAGACTATAAGAGATGCATAAAATTTGTTTGGACAGGACGGGATTTTTTTCGGAGTACAAGAACAAGGGTCCCGGTGCAGACACGAGAAATAGGATCAAGCTACCGTGCATCAAGACGTTAACGGACACGGATGTGAAGTCATTGCTTTCGCTGGATTTCATTGATGCTTCGGAGTGGCTGCTTCCTCCTCCACATCTTGCATCATCTCATTGAATTAGGGTTACTAAAAGAAGATGATTGGTGGAGCTAGTTGTAGTGTTTAATTTTATGTAAAAAGTGTGTTGTTTGATCAATATTGTATAGTTTATACCATATATAATATATGTGATGGTCGGGGTTGTTGTAATGGATTCGACTTTTGCTAGTAGCATCAAAATTGGGTGGTTTTGCATTCATGTAAGATGAGGTTTTCTTGAATTAATGAAAGCTTCTGATTAGGAGTATTTTGCCCAATTTAGGATGATCAATTTTTCATTTTTCTCTTATTAGTGAGCATTAAGTAACTATTATGATGTATAAATACATAAAGATTGACTATTTTATGCTCAATTTCATTTAAATAGTTTTAGGAGGTTTGTCATGCATTTTTAATAGATGACAATATTTCTTAGGTTAATATGTATGTTTTGGGCAAAACTAGGATTTCTTCCGCGGGGGAGTGAAAGTATTTGTAAGGGGTGGTTGATTTGCGGGATAAATTACAAGGGCCGATAAGATAAAAACTTGAACTCACTAAAGGGAAGGGGACATAGTCGTTTCAATCATTTAGGGGTATAAGATCAATCAATCAATCAATATATATCTTCTAAACCTGAAGCACTTTTTGGGCAGATTCGTCATTATGAATTTATATCCCAGTCAACCTATTTTTAATAATGATTTTTTAATAAATTATATATTATGTAATTCTATTACCTTATGGAATTTCCAATTTTATCCACTCATCATACTTAATAATTTTTTTTTTATCAATTTTATATGAGATTGGATAGATTTTTAACTCTGTCCATTATTTTTGTCTTTATTCATGTTCATTATATTATAATATTTAATTATCTTATATCCATATAGTATAAATAAAATATACTATATAAGAATTTATATATTTTTTCAATTTACTATGAGATTGGATAACATTTTATCTCTACCATTCCTTTTATCTTTGTTCATGTTCATTATATTGTAATACTTAATTATCTTTTGTCCATATAATATAGATAAAATATACTACATAATTGATCGTATGGTTATTTTTTTCACGATTACGGTTTGTACGTACAATATATTTATAAAAATTATACTATATGGATAACGAAATTTGCAAAAAAGTATAGTTAAAATTGATCAATTTTAACGATTACGATTTATCGTACGGATAATAACTTAATCGTGAAATTTTTTCATTATATTCTAATATTTAATTATCAATTTGGTATGATTATCAATTTGAAATTTTGGTACGAGTTTTCATTATTTCTATTCATAAATATGTTGATTTTTTATATTACGGATCCCTTAATAAATAAATAAATAATTATTGATCCCTTAATGTTAAACCAGTTAATCGGGTCAGTTTAGTTTCAGTTGAGTACAAGTTCATGTCATTAAAATTTACGGGTTGATTGAGTCAATTCATTGAGGTTTTTGTGCGGATTCGCGCCAACCCAATGAGTTAAAAACGCCAACTTTTGCATGATTATTACATAAATATTATAAATAACATTTTTAAGAATACGATAATATTTGTATTCATTTTAATAAAAACGATATTATTATAATTAACTTAATGTTTATAATATTGTTTTATTATATAAATTATAATACATATATCATATTTGAATAATATTTTACAATTTTTATTTATAAAAAGTCCCCGGGCAAGGCCCGGGTCATCAACTAGTTCATACATAAAATAAAAATAACAAATGATTTGTACATTAACTTTTAAAATTAACACTTTTTTGAATCTTTTTTTTAATTACACCAAGAAGTTCGGTGAGGTAAATTGTATTTTAATTTATAACACTTATTAGCAAAGATATTAAATACTATTAATTACGTACAAATAATATAGACCAATCTTATAAACTAATGAGTTAGATGCACTATGATATCCTTCAAAATGTAAAATTTTTATATGTTAAAAATTAGTTAAAGTATATGTCAATATATTTTATTTTAGGCCTAATGGCTTAAAACCACCCGTATAATATGCGATATTTCACTGATTAATTCCCGTTTGAGATTAGTTAGATAAAGTAGAATCTACAATTGTTTGGAGCCATTTGGGCTATTCAATTGTAGAAGGGAATAAAATCACAAATAACTTGAATGATTGTTTGCTTCGAGTGTTTATTTCTATCGATACTTGAATCATAAAACTGTTGTTTAATTGAATCTAGAAGTTCTTCTAGGTTGTTAGATGATTAAGGTTGCTAGATTGTTAGTTCTATCAACTAAACATGATGTTTGGATCATAATCCACAATAGTTTTTTCAAGTGAAGTGAGAATCAAGAAAATCAATGATTGATAAGCATATCTATGATAAATTTAACTAGTTGAACATGCTTTTCTCATATTTCTTCAATACAAAACATCTTTTCATTCATACTTTAGTTTCAATTTGCATTCTAGAATAGATTAGTTACTCATACATTCTCAAAACCCCCCATATTACTATTACTTGGCACGCAATTAAAAGCACATTTATATGAGTCTTTGTGGGATCGACCCTTACTTACCACTGTACTAAGTTTGGTTAAGTCAAGATTCTTCGATATGTATAAAGACCACGAAAATTACCTCATCAAGCTGTTTCAGATGTGGACAACCCGAAGATTGTTTGCACGCTTTTGAGAGATTGTGTGCCCTTGAAAATTGCTTGGAATGATTTGACTAAAGGTAGTTTGCATCCTAACTTCTTTGCTTCTAATATCCGTGAGTGGATTGGAAACAACATCAAACGTCGTGATACTTGGAGCTTGAAGTTTTGCTACATGATCTGACATATTTGGAAGATGAGGAATGTAAGGATTTTTAAAGGCCAAGAAGAAGATGTTACAAGACTAATCAACTAGGTGAGAACCTCCACTGCAACTTACTAAAGTCATACTCAAAACAAATTAGGGGCAAATCTTGAAGGTTCTACAAGGTCGGCCATGTTCGTTTGGTGCCCTCCAAACCCTGGGGTGGATTAAGCTAAACATTGATGGGTGCTCCAAAGCCAACTCGGGGAGTGCAGGGGGAGGAGGGATTTTCAGAACTACTTCGGGTCGTTTTGTTCAATCATTTACTATCAAATTTGGGTGTTGTGGCGCTTTCAAAGATGAACTTGCAACATGCCATCGAGGGCTGGAGCTTGCCAAGTCGATGGAAATCCCCAAGCCCCACCTTGCATGAACTGGTGCAATTGTTGAAGCAGATGGAGATGCTTACCTTAACTTTTACCTTAATTGGAAATGCAAGCAACTTTTAGATAGTCCTGATTGGGAAGTGCATCTTGCTCATGTCAATAGAGAGGCCAACATCATCGCCGACACTCTCGCAAATTTCCCTTATGCCTTAGATTCCGATTTTACTTGTTTTAATCAACCCCTGTCTATATTCTGTATCTATTACTAATAACTAAAGCCGGAGCAATTTCTGCCACCACGTTGCGCCACATCACCCCTTTATTAAAATAATAATTTTAAATAGTTAATTATGGAAAAAAAGTTATCTCCAACTAAACATAAAGATAAAATAATATTTGTAAAAATTTATCCCCAAATAAACATAAAGATAAAATAATATTAGTAGATTTGACCAAAATAAATAAATAAAAGTACATTATATTTATTATAATTGTAAGAGATAAATTAAAAAAAATAAGAAAAATATGTACACGTGATCACATATATATCTTTGAAATAAAAACAATCATATCTATCTATAACTATATATTAAAGTTGTAACTTTTCTAGCCACCACATTAATTTTGGCTCCACCTTATATTAAAAAAAATTATTTATATTATTTTTTTCCAATTAAATTCCTTTATATTTATTCATGTGGAAAAAAATTAATTCGAATTTTAATTAAAAATAACAAAAATTATTTTATCTTTATCTTTTTACCTGGTTATAAAAAATATTTATCTTAAATCAAATTTTGATAAAAAGATAAAAATTTCAAATATCTATATAATTACTTGCCTAACTTAAATTTGTATAAAAAATTATATTATATTTTTCTTAATTTTCTTTTTGGATTTTTATGTAAATATAAAAGATTTTTTATCTTTAAAAAATCTTTATATTTTTATCTTTTCTTATTAACAGTATTTTTAACTTTTTATTGAAAATATTTTTAAAGAATTGAATTTGATTATTTTTTTAAAGAATTTATATTATTTTGGATTATTATTTATTTTTGCATATTTACTTTATTAATATCATATTTATAATATATCTAAAAATTGATAAAATTTAATTACTTTAAATAAAAGATTTATCTTAAATCAAATTTTGATAAAAAAATAAAAAAATTCATGATCTAGATAGTTACTTGCCTAAATTGAATTTGGATAAAAAAATTACATTATCTTTTTCTTAATTTTCTTTTTGTCTTATTCATGTAAATACAAAAGATTTTTTACCTTTAAAAAATTCAATCTTTATTCATATTTTTCATCTTTTCTAATTAATTATATTTTTAAATTCAATATTAATTTTCTATAAATTAGAATGATAACATTTTAAATTTTCAACCGTAAATAGGTTGAGTTTTATATATTAGTTTTCTTTCTATAAATATGAAAGTTAAATACGATATTGTCATTAAAATTTAATTTCTTAGTCACCATATTGTTAGTTACGAAATTGTTTGTATTAATATTTAATCCATAATTATTAAAACCTTTTTATCCATAGATAATTTTTTTACCAATAAATGTGATAAATATAAAAACAATTATATCAATTTTTTATTTGTAAGTATTTTTTTAATTAAATTTTTTTTAATATTAAGTTCTTATCCATAAGTATGACAAATATAAAATTGTAATTTAATATCCCAAATACCTTTTTTTAAATTTAATACCCCATTTAAATTAATTTTAGTATCTCTAAATGAAATAGATAATTTTTATATCCATGAGTATGAAATATGGACCATATTTTAAATTGCGAATTTTCAATATTAAATTTTATGATTCTTTTATATTAAATTTCAATTCAAAAGTATGATAAGTTTTTTAATTAGTATGAGACATATTTTTAATCATGTATTTTCATGTTAATTTTCAGATTTTTTTATTTTAATTTTATTATTTATAAGTATGATAACGACATTGATTAATATTGACCATGTTTTTCATAATAATTTTGGATTTGTCAATATTAATTTTCTACAAATAAGAATGATAACTTTTAAAATTTTCATCTATAAATATGTTGTGTTCTATATATTAAATTTTTTTATTTATAAATATGATAGTTAAATGCAATATTATCATCAAATTTTAATGTCTCAATCATCATATTGTTAGTTACGGATCCGTACATAAATAAATAAAAATTATTGATCCCTTACTATTAAACTGATTAATCGGGTAAGTTCAATTGAGTTTAGGTTCAGTCATTTCGGATTCAAGTTGAGTATGGGTTCATGTCGTTAAAATTTATGGATTGATTGAGTCAATTCATTGTGGTTTTGGTGCGTGTTCGAGTAAACCCTATGAGTTAAGAGCATCAACTTTTTTATAATTATTACATAAATATTATAAATAGAATTTTTTAAGAATTTTTTATTATATAAATTATAACACCTATATCATATTTAAATTAACATAATACAATTTTTATTTAGAAAAGTTCTCGGGCAAGGTCCGGGTCATCAACTAGTTTATTGAATGTTTCTATAGCAAGTTTTTCTAGGATTATGTTATTACGATTTAATAAAAGCTAGTTGGCATTTGCACTCTCTATAAATATTTAGAAAAAATAACCATGAAAAGGAAGAAATGTGTTTATAAGTTATAGCCGATTTTTTTTGGTAGAAATAAATTATACCGATTTAAGGTTTGTATTCAAATACCCCAAAAGATCACAAAGTTTGAATTTGCGTGGAGCTTGATGAATCTAAAATTATAGAATTACAATGTCTAGGGCTGTCAATTACCCAAGGGTGACCGACCCATCCGTTTAATCCATCTGAAATAAATGGGTGAAAACCCAATCAAAGCGGATGACGAGCAGTTTGGGTGACGGGTGAAACAGGTTATGTGTCGGGTAAGGGTGAGATTTTATCACCCAATAACCCGACCCGTCAACCAACCCATCACTCGTTTCACCCAAACCACCCGGAACCCGTTTCAGCCCATAATTTTTAATATGTATGGGCCTTTAAAGTCACCCATATAACTCATTTCGAGCTTTTGATAAATAAACTTATTTGTTTCCCAGCCCATTTATTTCCCTGATTGCCTCCGTCTACACTTCTACTTTCTAATTTCTAACCCTAGAGTATATATCTTAAACTTGATAACATATTATCGCCTCACGGTGTACACACCTCTAACCTCTCTCAGCCCTCTTGATGACTTAAAATACCACGGTTATATGGGTAAACAGGTCACCCATGTAACCAGCAGGTGACGACGGGTGGTTTGGATGACGGATAGAACATTCCACGGGTGACAGGTGGGGCGTTTTAACTTGCGGGTCGGGTAGATGGAGCACTCCCATTGACGACCCTGTCAATGCCGATTTGATCCGGTCCAAAGACGTTTTTGATATTCGCGGTGCGCACAAAGTTTTCTGACCCGGTTGGGCCGGATTCCGGTCCAGTGGCTTTTGATCTATTCCGGACCGGGTTTGCACCGTGGTCACTGGTCGACTCACACACAAATCAATCTTAAGCAAGAACAATTGGCGGCAACATCAACCGAAGGTAAAAAAACCCGAGGGAGATTGAGAGACAGGGCGAAAGTCAGAGAGCAGGGCTCAAATGGGAGTGCAAGGCCTATGGGATCTCGTTTCCCCTGTAGGCAGGCGTGTCTCAGTCGAAACCTTAGCCGGAAAACGCCTTGCAATCGGTGAATTTTCCTTCTTGACGATTCAATCCCCCGCTCAAAACCCTAATTTCTCGATGTTCAATTTAAAATCCACAGGCCTTGATCAATTTCGAACTTTTGTAATTGTGGTGTTTCTATCTAAACTTGTGCATATTATCAGATGCCAGCATATGGATGATCCAGTTTATAAAGGCAATGCGTGACGAGCAGGGTGAGATGGTGAGGAACGCTCACTTGTTAGGGTTCTTTCGGCGTATCTGTAAGCTTCTCTTCCTCCGGACGAAGCCCGTGTTCGTGTTTGACGGCGGTACACCTGCTCTCAAGAGGAGAACTGTCTACGCTCGTCGGAAGCAGAGGGATGACGCACAGGCAAAGGTTCGCAAGACAGCCGAGAAGATGCTTCTGAATCAAGTAAGCAGTGTTATGATTGTTGAACGTGGCCCTTTTTTATTGGCTAGTTATTAGTGGTATCGGGTGCTAATTTTTCAGTTATAGTAGAATCATAAGCATTTCCCCAGCTTAGTAATTTCACAGGTCGGGAATTTGTTTTGTGGGAATGGAAATTTTTGGAAGGTTTATTAATGGCATATGTTGAGAAAAACATCTATGTCTTTGAACGCGTCTTCACATTGAAGAGATAATCTGTTACTAGCAAAAGTTAAGAAAGAAAAAGAAAAGGGATGTGAATGTGTTCCTTTTTCTCTGTATGTGATATGTATCTGTAGCTATGTCACTATGAGGATCAAATGCATTAGTTTAACTATCATCTTATTCAAAGTTCTTGAAAAGTTCGCAGAGGATATTGTTGGGATCACTTGAGAAACTTACAACTAAGGTGGTGGTCACTGGTCAGAATATAAAACATTTTGGTGAAATGTTGAATTTGAAGTTTATTTATTTTTAATTTGTCATTTGCTTGCCCTGATTATCTTTCTCTCTTGTTAAAGATCAAGAAAGCGAGGCTGAAAGAATTAGCAAAGGAACTTGAGGACCAAAGGATAAAAAAAGATGGCAAGGGTAAAAATGTTTTGCAGTCTGAAGCTGATCCTGCAGAGAAAAATGATGCACGTGAAGGATGGCTCAATCAAGAAAAAATAGATGAAATGTGAGTGCGCCTACTACTATTCTTGAATTCTTAATCAGGAACGTGGAAACATGCTATAAATTGTTGCTATGGGTGACTCAGGTTGGCAGCTTCCCTTGCAGCTGAAGAACGTGACATGCATAATACTGGTGCTTCAACATCTTCCAATGCACCTTATGGTCAAGATAGAGGCCCATCAACATCTGCATGTGCAAATTTTATGGATGATGCAGACGATGAAGATGATGAAGAGATGATTCTTGTATGTTAAAAGAAGTTGTTTTAATGTATACATTGGAGATTGGTTACCACATCTTGAAAGTGATTCACACTTGAGAGGTTGAATTGGGGAAAAATACCTTCTTTCTTGTATGTTATTTATAGATGTATAATATTTTGGTGGTTCTTAAAGAATAGTCGGAGGCCCAAAGCGAGCTAGTGCTTGAGAATTTGGATTTTTATGTCAGTTTCACTTATCATGAATTGAATATTATGAACTATTATGTATTAATTTATCTAGGAAGTTTCTAAACAAAAAAAAAGGTATTAACTTATATAGGAAATTTCAATACCCGAAAAGAAATTGCTCTAGGACTAGGATAATGTTTTGTAACTGAGGGTAGTTTAGTTACTTTAATATTTTAATATTAATGTGGCCTCTTCTGTTGCATACTTCCATTCACTCTTAGAGGAATTATTTTATTTGTGATATTATTATTTATGATCAGAGAATGTTAAGTACTACCCTTTAGTTCCTTTCTCATCATTGAAGCAGTATTTTCATTATTAGTATCATTGTTAGATATAAGTTAACGATTTTTTATTGAATCATTATGTGTTTCCCTTATGGAAGGCTACTAATATATATGCTTTTGCAGCCAATGACAAATGGGAACATTGATCCTACTGTTTTAGCTGCTCTGCCTCCATCTATGCAGCTTGATCTGCTTGTTCAGGTATCCGTGATATTAATACAAAAAATCCTCATCTTGCAACTTAATTATTAAAAATCATTGGATTATATCTTTGTTTTGTAGATGAGGGAGAGATTGATGGCAGAGAATAGACAAAAGTATCAGAAAGTAAAGAAGGTAGGCTACACAAGGTAGTTATAGGATGTACCCAGTACCCTTCTTGACTATTACTGGATCTTATTTTTCTGCTTTTTTAGGCACTGAAAGGGAGTTTTATTTAGTAACATTTTCCTGCTATGTTTTTCATCGAACTATATTTTGTTGACTATTAAACCTATGATTTCAGTTAGATGAAATGTTGTTAGTCTTGAATAAATTACGGTTATATCAGTCCAGCTATTTAAATGACCTCATATATCAATTCAAAGATTAAAATGGTTTATTTGTGATTTCTTCCATGCTTTGACCAGGCTCCACAGAGATTTTCTGAACTTCAGATTGAGACTTATTTGAAAACTGTGGCCTTCCGTCGTGAGATTGATGAGGTGCAAAAAGCCGCTTCTGGGAAAGGAGTAGGTGGATTGCAAACTGCAAGGATAGCATCTGAAGGAAATAAAGAGTTCATCTTTTCATCGTCGTTTACTGGTGATAAAGAGTGAGTCTCTCTCTCTCTCTCGACCCCTCCTCCCCCCCCCCCCCCCCCCCCCAAAAAAAAAACCACCTGGTATGGACCCACATTAGCATGGTAAAATGGAGCAGCTGAAAGGTTGCTTTTAGGTGATGCCCACTTATAATAATTATTTAATTATTAGATGATTGTAAAGAGAATCTGAAGGACCAATGTGATTGGTAATTATGGAATTCTATGGCCTATTAGCTTTAACACAATTGACACATTTTGATATCTAGCTGTTAATTTTTAATAGTGCTCTTGCATCTGCTGGCATGAAGAAAACTGCTGAGAATCAAGATGGGGCGGAGATAGAGCACTCCTTAACTCCAACAACTACTATAGCATCTGCTCTAACACCCAGCATTGTGTCTGTTCCATCTGGAAATGAGACCACTCCATCATCCATAAATGAAACAAGGGAAGACTTTAGCAGTGATGTTCAGACATACCGTGATGAGAGGGGCCATGTGCGTGTCAGCAGAGTGAGAGCTATGGGCATTCGTATGACACGAGACCTGCAGAGGAATTTAGATTTGATGAAAGAGAAAGAGCAGGACATGATCAGTGTAGATGTACCTGTGAATGTTCCTGTTAATCCTGCTGAAAAAGATGTGGGCAACATTAAAATAATTTTGGACAATTTTTCTGAGTTTAGTGGTGAAAAATCTTCAACAAATGAGAAGCATGATAAAAATAGACCCACAGAAAATATTGAAACTTCCTTGGAGATATCATTTGAAGAAGACGGACTTTGTATACCTGTAGACGATGATGATGACTTCTTTGCACGTCTAGTAGCTGGAGATCCAGTACCAATCTCTTCTACAGTCGACACTGCGTCAAAAGATCACAATCTTGAATCTGATTCAGATTGTGAATGGGAAGAAGGTAAAATTCTAACTGAGATTCCTTCGCTGCTGATTGAACAAGTTGAATCAGCACCGATGGTATCTCAGTTAGAAGAAAAAAATGATGATGAGATTGAATTGCAATGGGAAGATGGAGGTAGCAAAATTCCTGAAGAGGCTTCATCGTGTCCAGCTGTTAGCATCGAAGCAAAATCTAGAGGCTCTATTGAGGAAGAAACTGCTTTACAGGAAGCTATAAAGAGAAGTCTTGAGGATATGAAGGGTGAAATGGATGCATCAATTAAATTGGATAGAGGAAAAAATGTTATTCATCTGGTGTCTGAGGCTCCTTCTAATCAGTTTAATAAGACTGATGTGCCTATAAATGGGTCAATCGACAGTTCTGTATCTGGGACCGGGTTATTGGATGAGATGGTTAAAAACAAATCGTTCGATATTGTTTGTTCTCCAGACATGATACCTACTCCATCTGCAGTTAAAATTGAGCAGAATATAGACATGGCGATAGATAGACCTTGTGAAAACCATGGTCTTTCAGATTCTGGATGTTTAGTTGAATGTGGAATGAGCATCTCTGGAGAGACTTCAACGCAATCAAGTGCAGCTGTTAAAATAATTGAGAAACCATATAATGTAGATGTTCATAGTGAAAGTTCCTGTGGCACTTTGCATTCTCATATTATCGATGCTGCTTTGGCTGATCCACTGAATATCACAATTGAGAAAACTAGAGAAACTAGTGAAGTAGTTCTTCCCATATGGCATTCAAATGAGGCTCCTGATGTTGCCATTAACCTAGAAAAATCAAAAGATCTGGCATCTGATGCTTGTATAAACAGAATAGTGAGTGAGGAAGAACTCATGCATGGTGTTGATGAAAGAAAGAATAATTTTGGTAATAGAGATACTGAAGATGACAATATTCAACTCACAGGGGCTCGTTTAGAGGATGAAATTCAAATTCTTGATGAAGAATATGCAACTTTTGAAGATGAGCATAGAAAGTTAGAACGTAATGCAGCCTCTGTAAACAGTGAAATGTTTGTGGAGTGCCAGGTATGTATAGCACCTTCTTTCAACATACGTGAATAAGCATTTTTGTTCTGTTTTGTAGATATAGATGTCTTTTTCTCGAACTTTTCCCTGCTCTAATTTAAACTAGCCTTGAGAAGTCACCTTTATAGACTCTTATGAAGCCCTTATATACTTGTTTTTGTAAGATTCCATCACATGCTGTGTCTTGTCAAGTAAAATATTGTCACCTTGATAGACTAAATCAAGACCATATACAGTAATAAAAAAAAATTGAATTCAACTTGAGATTGAATTGAAAAATAAATTTGAAGAATTTGGGATTTCGTATAAAATATTTGTTTTGTTATATTTATATGTTGACTTTGCTGGGTATTTTCCACCAGATATTTAACCTATAGTTTTGGGGGGCGCATCCTCATGCTCATTGACTTTTATACACTGCCTTTGAGATGGATTTAGTCACTATATCAATTTTGGTGCATTCTAACTAAATTCAGTTATTATTGTCACATAGCTGAATTTCAGTTTTTCTTGGGTCTATCGGGCGTACCCCCTTTCCCTTGGGCAGGGGTACCCCCATCTTGACCCCCTAGATTCCCCTATAGCGGAGCCTCACTGGGTCAATGATGATGATGATATTTAACCTATAGTCTATACCTCAAGGTGCAGACACTTTTAAACAACTTCATCCCTTGATTCCTTGTCTGATACTCTGATATATGCCTGGATGAAGGGCCTTTCAAATTAATAATGTTGCATGATAGGACATTTTTTTTGATGATATCCTGGACTTAAGTTTTTTTCTGGTTTCATTTCATTGATGGAATACTTCCCTGCATTGGTGGACTTCATATTGTGTTCAAAGTAAAAAAAAATCATTCTACCATTTTCTTCAAATAATAATTTTATATAAACAAAAAGTATGGTCAAACAATAATGCAAGTTAAATCAAGCTCTAGGATGACTAGCTGACTAAGATGAACATTCTTACACCAAATATTTAAAAGGCCCTCCCATAGTAAATGATTAACTGACTAAGATGAACATTCTTACAATAATATTCTTATTTCTATGGGAGGCATACAATGTGTTTAGGAATATTGTAAATGATATATGCTTCTGTCTTTGTCTCAATCTAGGAACTTCTTCAAATGTTTGGTCTACCTTATATCATTGCACCTATGGAAGCTGAAGCACAATGTGCTTACATGGAGCTTGAAGGCCTTGTTGAGGGTGTTGTCACTGATGATTCTGATGTGTTTCTCTTTGGAGCTCGAAGTGTTTATAAGAATATATTTGATGATCGCAAATATGTCGAGGCTTACTTAATGAAGGTCTGGATCCATCTGATCCTACTCTTTCTTTCATCTTCTAGTGATGTTTTTAGCACATATATAATGTCAAATTGGTTCAATAATCTTTTTTCGTGAGTGACAATTTCAATTGCTTTATTAGGGTTGATTGCATTACTAAGTAAGAAATAAGAACTTGATATTCTAAGGATATAATTCTAAGTTTTGGTGCCCGTCATTCCTTTGATATTTAAGTCTTTGATTTTGACAGGATATAGAAAAAGAGTTAGGCCTAAGCAGAGAAAAATTAATTCGCATGGCTATGCTCCTTGGGAGTGATTACACTGAAGGTGTTAGGTAAATTGCAAATCTGGAACCTTAATGTTTTTATCTGATTCTGATTCTGATTCCTATTCCATGTTCTGTGCTAAAAATTTGTAATGATGTTTGATGAAGTGGAATAGGCATTGTGAATGCTATTGAAGTTGTAAATGCATTTCCTGAGGAAGATGGTCTTTCTAAATTCCGGGAGTGGGTTGAATCCCCGGATCCAACAATTCTAGGTACATCGGATAAGAAACGTGGATCAAGTTCAAAGAAAAGAGGGTCAAAATCTTCTGACACATCCATGAATGTCACCAAGGATGGTATGGATGTACTTTCATCTGATTGTGATGATAATGAGAAAACCAAAGAGACACATGAGTTGGAGAACATCCCAAAAATAACTCAAATCTTCATGAAAAAGCATGTAAGTATGGATCCTCTGTTTGCACATTTGTGCTTATATTTTTAACGGCTCTTGTTGAGCTTTCAGTGTGATTTTGATGTGTAGAGAAAGGTGAGCAAGAACTGGCACATCCCCTTTTCTTTTCCAAGTCAAGCTGTTGTATCTGCCTATGCTTCTCCTCAAGTGGACAAGTCAACTGCCCCTTGCTCTTGGGGAAAGCCAGATCTTTTTGTTCTTCGCAGGTTAAGAATTTCGACTTCAAAATGCAAATATATCTCCTGTTGTGATGTGTTAACTTCATTGATCGATCTAATTTGAGCTTATCTCTTGGTTATATTGCATATGTGTACTTTTCAAACATATTCCATGCCTTTTTTATTAAAAAACATGTTAGTGAGTGCAATAAGAGGTGGAATATTAAAATCTGTCATATTTGTCATGACAGATTATGTTGGGAAAAGTTTGGTTGGACTAGCCAGAAGGCCGATGACCTGCTCCTTCCAGTATTGAAGGAGTACGATAAACGCGAGGTAGAAAACTGGTGTGCTAATATATAGTTTGTGTGAACCCTGAGCTACTTGTATTACCAAAAGCTTGAACATATTGCTTGATAAATAATAACTTCCATCATGTGAATTCACTGTCATCTCCAACTAATAGACATCTATTTGTGAGTTTCTCATCTAGGCACTCAAGAGCATGTGTTTTTCTCTATATAAATGGACTGGTTTTTCATTTTTGCTTTGCAAAGGTGGTCCTTTTTTGAGTTTTTCTGCTTATTGTTTATGCATATTTGTTTCTGAACTGCTCATTATCCTTCACCACCTGGTTATTTTCTTTAACTGGAGTTCTACACTAACTTTTCATTTTGATTTGTGAAGACCCAACTGCGGATGGAAGCATTTTTCACTTTCAATGAAAGGTTTGCCAAAATCCGTAGCAAGAGAGTTAAGCAAGCTGTCAAGGGCATAACTGGGAATCAGTCCCTTGAGTGTAGCAATGAACCTAAGGTTGGTGGTAAGAGAAATAAGAGAAAGAAACTGAGTACGGATACTCTGTCCGGGGAGGAGAGCCTTGCTAATATTCCCAAGGAACCAAGAAAAAGCAAGACTAGTGAATCTTCCCTGGAAAAGGAAACGGGATCTCGTGGGGTTGCAAAACCTACTACCAGAGGAAGACGAAAAGCCCAAACTGGGGGAAGAAGAAAGAGGAAAGGAACATCTGATATTGAATTTTCTGATGCTGACAGCAGTGATGATGAGCAGGATCTAAATTTTGAGAAAGTAGAAGCCCCTGATAGAGTACGAAGGGTAATCCCTCCTCTCCTTGAAAACTTTGTTTTTTGTTTTCTATATTTTGCTGTCATTATTTGATATAAACATGGTATTTGACAGATTTGTATTCTATTGAATGAGAAAATTTACTTCGGAAATAGTAAATACGAATGTACTTCATGGCAACTTTTTGTTTGAGACCCCCAACTGTAATTAGAAAAATTAAGATGAGATAATGATCATCATAATTTTTCTGTAAATCTGCAGTCAACACGTACAAGGAAGGCTGCTAAGTATGCAGAGAGTGATGATGAAGTCCATCATGCAACAAACCAGTCCTTGCGTGATGCAACAGAAGAAGAAACGGTCAAGGATCAGAGCTTTGGTGAAATGGCGCAATGTACCGTTGGAGATTCAGTCCCTGATGAAGATGTATGTGGAGATTATTTGTTTAAGGGTGGTGGGTTCTGTGCTGAAGAAGATGATAGTGCTCCTGTTGAGATTGATAGGCAATATCTCGAAACCGGTGGAGGGTTCTGTGCTGAAGAAGATGAACCCGAAAACGAAGCAAGTACATTAAAAGATGATAGTTCTCCTGTTGAGATTGATGGGCAATATCTCGAAACTGGTGGAGGGTTTTGTTTTGATGATGGTGACACAAATCATGATGATTCACAGGATCGTACTAGTGAAGGAACCAAAGGCACTGCTGGGGAAAATGAAGACAGTGATGGTAAAATGTGCTCGAGTACATCTCCAATGATGGTAAGATGTGTTCGAGTAAAAGAGCAGCACCAACAAGCTGAAAATGATACAGCGAGTGGAAGCTCTTCCCAGCTTGGGAAAGCCGTGTCAGAAGTAAAATTTGATACGATTTCACCTATGAAAGGTTTAAGTGCCATGCCAAATTTGAGAAGAAAGAGAAAGAAATACTCATAACATCGAGGTTTTTGGACTCTTTTTTTCATATTATATTAACTGGAGTCAGGAACATGAAGGCCGGATTGCTGATTTTGGAGTATTAACATTTTCCTTTGTACAGTAGGGGATTGGATGATTATGAAGATGGATCAAGGGAGGTAGCCCTCTTTTTCCTTGTTTTTGCAGGTAGAATTACGTTAGTCACTCACTAGTGGCAAATAGTCTTTGTAATATGGGTAATCCCCAAACTTCTATTTTTGGCTCGAAATCCAATACATTTTTACTTGTTTGGTCCGTGGAAGAAAAATAAGCACACGAGTGACGAGTCTATCTATCTTTGCATTCTGACGATGGGAGAATGGAGCCCGTTCTTATTGTCGTGCGCTTTTCTCGTCTTGTTCCCTCTTTTCTGTGTAGCCCCCTTAAAGCTGTCAATTTTTATTAAGAGAACATGGTTAATTATGAGGAATCAATACATTGGTGAAAATGGTTCTTCTAGATCATTGTTCATCTTTCAAGTTTGCCCCCTTTCGAGAAGCATGGATGAGTAGATAGAGCTCAAATTTTTTATTGAATTATTTAGGTTTTATTTTTATAAAAAACTTATATAGATCTCTACAACATGTAGTGGCAGCAACAATTTGTTGCTGCACCGTCAAACTTATATAGATCTCTACAACATGTAGTGACACTCTAAAATCAATCAAATGGAAGCAGAATAGGACAGTTGTATCTTACTTGTTGCCTGTTCTGCTTCCATTTGATTGATTTTAGGGTGTCTTCCACAATATCTGGTCTAGTTCACCTAAAGGAGTGGTTAAACTCAAAAGATGAAGTATACAGTAGAGAGAACCTATTTTCCTAAAGATTGCAATAACAAGAGACTGTCTAACTTTTTGCAATTTTAAGATATAGATTGCTAATTGCTATACATAAAAGAGAAAGAGAAATCCTGAAAGCAATAAAGACCATAAAACTATCTCTAGTTCACATCCAAAGAGACTCTACATCTTGCTTAAACATGTTCCAATCTTTTATATGACTAATTGACTATAAATCATAACCCATAAAAAAAACTTACAAACTAGCTGGTTACTCCACTGTTTTATGTTAAGTTTCTACTTTCTAATTTCATCCCATTAACAAAATCACCTTCCCTCTGCAAAACCGCCAACAGAAGATCACTCCAAACATCAACTGGCCCAGGCATACACCAATGAAGACAATCATTGTAGCCTTTCATCCACTGATTATCCCAGTTCATCCCCGGGTGCCCATCCGGCCTTAACAACATTATTCCGGTCACATCCAAACTCCCAAACCTTTTCGCGTTATCATCCTTTTTCCTAATTCTTTCCACCACATCAATTTGCATACTCCTCAACTCCAACTCAAACTCTCCATACCCATCAACTTCCTCATTACTATAAGGCCTTTTCCTATTACAATTCCCTCCACTATTCCAAGCCCCGTTCTCAAAGTGCGCAGGCGAAAACGTCCTCAAGATTGTCAAAACGCTCCCACACCCTTTACAATCATTGATATACGAGAGCGCAGCACGAAACGACATTCTTAAGGCGTCAGTTACGGATAGGCTTTTGATGTTTGGTTCATTGCAGTATACACATCCTACTACTGTCTTGTTTTGCTTGTAGAGGTAGTTTTTCCTGAAGAACCAGTGCCCACTTGAGATGATCAAATAGTCTATCCCTTGGAGATTCTCGGCCCAGCCTTTGTCGACTTGGTCCACGTGGAGATTGTAAATGCCCGAATTGGAGCCGTTGATCACCCTCTCCTCGTGTCGTACAAGGAATCTCGACCATAGGATCATGAGGGTGAAGTTTGAGTAAGGAAAATGCCATGTTCGAAAGCGGTCTTCACTGTCTTTGTGTACAACTTCTGGAGTCTCTCCCTACAACACAAGGAAACATCATTGGAGTTTAAAAAATTTGAGCTTATCTCTAACTACTACTTTTTTTGGCCTTGCCAAACACACACTAAGACATCAAATAAGTTGCTTGATCAAGATGAAGCTTAAAGGCAAATACAAATAAGACCAAATCATTTATACCTGTGAAAGGAGGCAGAGGAGGGATTCAATGTGGTTCCTAGCAACCGAGTCACCAACAAAAGCCATTCTTTTGCCACTGACAAGATTGAAGAACTTCATAGGATCAAACTTAGGGAGATCGCAATCTTCAGGTTTCCATCTCCAGTTCAAGAAATCAGAGTCTTTTCTTCCATTCTTGAAGCAGTTATGTGGATCAGGTATGGTGAGACAGCTTGAGCTAGTGTAAAGCGATGCGTTCGGGTCTGGCACCCAGTGACCCTTAAACAAGTCACACTTATCTATAAGGCAAAACAATTGAACCAACCAAAACAAAACAAAAGAATAAATTGCATAAATAAGTAAGCAACAACAAAAAGAATTTTGTTCATGTAGTAGATAAGAAGAAGAATAAGAGGTGATATATGTCTAAAAAGACATAATTTGGATCTTATAACATTATAAGTGAAACATTTGAGGTGTGTGTGAAAAGTAGTTAAAGTGGGTCATGCTAAAATTGACCCTGTTGATTGTTAGAGTACTTAAAGAAACAGAATTCATATAGTTTTTTATTCATCAAAACATGTCTGAATACAAGGAAGATCAGAGATATCTAAGGTTGCATTCTACCATCATTGAAAATAAAAATTACAACGAAAGCAAACTCAAAGAAAATGTGAAATTTACAAGAATGTCTTTGAGATGATATTAAACAAGAAAAGGATCAGAGATTCAGAATCATTGAAAGGAAGTTGTACCATTTTGAGGTTTGGTGATCACTGGATACGTACGAGGAGGAATTAGGACATGTTTGGGAATGGACCTTAAAGAAGAAGGAGAGTGTAGGGAAAATATGGCCAAACTAGAGACAATTCCTATAGAACACAAAACTAAGACAAACGATCCCTTAATTGGGAAGATGAACAATCCATTGGCAGTGTAATCGTTTCTATGATGGAGCTTATCTGTTGCCTTCATCGTTTTCATGGATTTCTGAAAAATCAACACCCAACAGAAGAAAATCTCACTTCCATTGATGCCTTGATGGTATTTTTTTTGTTCAATTTTGTGAGGGTAGTGGAAAAAAAACTGTCGAATAGTAGAAGAAAATTCTGTATATTTTTTCGGTTTATTCAAGGGGAATAAATGGGCGGATTTGCATTTATTGTTCGATATTTCAGCTTTCCTTTAAATCAATTTAAACAGATCTTTCCTATAATTGAGAAATAATTGGATGCTTTCACTAAATTTATATGTGGATTTTTAGTTATTTTTGGAATATGGAATATCGTTTGATTATTTATGCAAAGCAATAATTCACTGTTATAACTAGAGGGGTCAAACGGGTCGGTCAGATCGGGTTCGGGTTGAGTCGGGTTCGGGTCTTAACGGGTCACCGGTCAAATTGGATCAGGTCATTGCGGGTTGTCGGGCGGGTCGGGTCGACCTAACAGGTCAAGAAAATTGATTTTCTTCCAATTATTAAAATATTTATTATTTAAGAAATGATATTTAATAATAAATCTATTATTTTTATATATTTTAATAATAAAATATATTATAATTTTCAAAATATATTATATATTCTTAAAATATAACAAATTGGGTCAACCCAACGGTTTTTTCGGGTTTGAACCCAACGGGTTTCGGGTCTATCGGGTTCGGTTTATTTTGGGTTTCGGGTTCAAATTTTCGGGTCTTGACCCTAAATTTTTCGGGCGGTTCGGGTCGGGTCAACTTTTGACCGCTCTAATTATAACACTAGTACCAACAATAACTTGGTCAAGCCCCACATGTTGGCCTAGTGATAAGATGCGTGGAGCATGTTGGAAGGTCACATTTTCGATCTTTGACTCCACCCTTATTATACTTGGGTGAAAAACCAAGTCTCACTATTCTTTCTACCACTAGGTCGAGCCAGTTGGTATAAGCCGATTTACCTGGTTCGTGCGCCTTGCCGACTAATTTACGAATCCAGAGTTTACCACCAAAGGTGGATCTCTCGTTAAAAAAATAACTTGGTCAAAAATCTATCTCGTACTAACCATGTGACATTTTTTGGCATACTATAAGTCTGTGGCATTAAACGATTATTTTTACCAATTTAAGTTAACATTTATTTAACAAAAAAATTATTTTATAGACACGTCCTATCAAAAAAGAAAAAAGAAAAAAGGTTGATACACACTAAGGAATTATGACACAAACAAAAAAAATCTAAAACTATTATTACGGAAGTGTATCATCAAATCGATGAAATTTTTTTTACATTATTAGCAGTTATATGGTATTGGTGGTGCATTTGGTATCAACGAAATAAATTGATTTTTCAAGAAGAGCCTAATGATTTTATTTTCGATTTAACCCGGCAAGTTAAAAGTCAAATGGAACAATGGGATCGATCATCTAAATGGAATGAGGATGAAGAAAAAGAAAACGGAAACAAGTCATACTAAAACACACAGATGGAAAAAACCACATATGGAATATATTAAATGTAACTTTGATGGCTCTAGATTACCAAATGGACAATAATCTGGAGGATGTGTTTTATGTGACCACAGGGGAAAGGTAATTGAAATAACATCACAAGTGTACGATAGAACATCTGCCATCAAGGCCGAAGCGTTGGCACTAAGAGATGGAATTAGATTGGCAAGACAGAGGAAATATAAATACGTGGAATTTGAGGGGGGTAACATTCAAATCATCAAAGTTGTCCAATGAATCCAAAATTACCTTGGCAGATTGAAATATTTTCTGCAGACATCCTGCTGCTTCTTCGTGAGTTCCAAGAAGTCTGGATTTCTCACGTCAGCAGAGCTTGTAATGCCGTGGCTCTAAGTTGGTCCACATCTTACTTGCTGACGTCATACCGAATCACTCAGAACTTCAAGTTCTCATCCGTCGAGATGCTCTAAGAGGCCCGCCATGATGGGTGGTCTCCTGATTCTTACCGAATCAAAAAAAAAAAAAAAATACTTTGATGGGTGGCGTATGGATAATGGGTCGGTTTTGGTCTGGGCCTAATTTGTTGGGTGCGGCCCAATAGTAGAAAGCTTCTCTTTTTCTTTTCATCCGCACCTCCAAACTACTGAATCGGAAGAGGATTGGATAGGGAGGAAGATAGAAAGAAAATCTCTTAGCAAACAAAACCATGGCTTCACTCTCAACCTTCACTCATTTCCATTCTATTTCCAGTGCTCGGAGCCAGCACCAGCACCAGAACCATTGTTTCTCACCTCCTCTGCAACTCCATCTTTCTTCTTCTCCACTTGAAAAGAATGGAATTTGCACCCGCATCTTCCCTTCTCTGAGAGTCGCCAACAGGCCCAAACCCACAAGGTTGAGGTTTTCGGCCGAGGATGAATCCGCCGATGCCACCGAAGCCGCCGTTCCCGCCGCCGTTGAAGAAGCGGCTACCACGGCGGTCGACCAGACGGTTTCGGTCCCCGTTTCCCCTTCTGATAAGCTCCTTATGCATTTCCAGGTGCGGCAAGTTTCTCCCTCAATTCAATTTCATTTTAGCGGCAACTGAATTCCTACATTTTAGTTCTTATTTATGTGGATTATAAGTGATAGTACACATGAATCATGATACTACTGCTCGGATTTTGAAATTTTCTCCTCAATTGGATTGGTTGTATGAATGCTTACTTTGCAAGGCCGAAACATGCAATTTGGGAGTAATTGGGCGTCTTTATGATACCTGATTTTGTAATTTTGGCCATGTTGTTGATGATGGATCGAAATGAACCATAATCCTATATTTCTGTGTATGGAGGTGTGTGTAGTGAAATGCTTCTACCTCTAGTGTAATGTGCAGATGCCTCATGGATTCTCTCTACTCATATTCTAGGTTAATTTCATTGATTTTCAATTCCAATTCTCTCGGTTGAAGTGAAAAACAAGTTTGATTTGATGGTGTATTGCTATGACATATTGACATGTATATTGTAGCCCTGCTCTTTTTATATAAATACGGCTTCTCAAATTTTTGGCAATCATGTAGGCAGAAGGGACGATGAACGAAGCAGCCATTCCCAACGTGAGCAAGGCGTTAGAGGTAGTCATTTGCTACAAAGACACCTAATTTATGACCTTTGTTTGAAGTGGATATTGTATGCAGATTAGTTGATGTAATTCTCAAGGAGATCATGCATTTTGGTTACTCAATTTAGTTGATGCTCAGTGTTGTCAATGATTTTGTAGGAAGTGGAAGGTATCTCTGATTTAAGAGTTCAAGTGTTTGAGGGCATTGCTAGTGTTGAGGTGAGAATGAATTAATCCTCAATTCCTATTATATTTGGAGTGCTTAATTGTTTGTGTGTTTCTGTTAAATTCTTTTGTTTCATGCTTTCCATTTCACACATTGATGATCCCTTGTACTACATACATTGTTGTTTTAGGCAGCACTTCGGTATCCTTGATGCTAAATTGCATTTGATCACATACCATACCAGACATAAAGAAATGCATTTTTCTGCAACGAAGAATTGCTTTTTGTAATTCTGATGCATTGCTCTACTTGTACACATTTAGTTAACAAAGGAGACAACAATACAAGCTACAGGAGTGGCATCAGGTCTACTTGAGGCTATACAGGGTTCAGGTTTCAAGTTACAAACACTGAATTTGAGCTTCGAAGAAGAAGAAGAGCTCGTGGCCTAGTTTATTCCACCCTTCTGTATGTTTTCCCTCTGAAATTTTTGTGTCTTGTCTTTTTTGAGTTAGAAATCACTTGCAAAATTACCTTGTAATTCAGCTGTCATCTCATATGTAAGATTCACAAGCACTTTGAATGCGAAATTAAAACCGCATCAATTGTATAAATACCTGCTTCTCTCCCAAGTTCTTTTTCCTAAGCAAAGCCAATGATTAAGTCTGAATACTTATTCCTTTTCTAAAACAATAGGAATGTAAACGCAAGACTGGAAAGATTTTCACTTGTGCCGTCTTCAGGCCTGTTTGGATCGCAGGAGATAATGCATTTTCTTGCATTATAATGCATTATCTCCTGCGATCCAAATAGGCCCTTCATCTGGTTAGGATTAGTTGCACCTGTTGAGATTAATTATTTTTGCTCATTGTGATATTGAGATTTGGTGCGTTGCAAACTGAATTTAGTTTTCTTGTCATCTCTGAGTGTTTCGAAAACCTCCTCTGAGCTTCTCGGGATTAGGGTGGGTACATCTTGACCCCAAGACCTTGCTTTGAGTGGGATTATATTGGGCTGATAAGTAGTACTGTATTGTTCACCATGACTTGCTACCATGAGTTAAAACTAGCATGATTTGGGAGCTCACCATGGAAATGCTGGGCACTCAGCTGCAAGCCTGCAAACATTCAAATCTGGATAATATGATGCAGAGAAAGCTTTAACCTTTTTTTACCCTACGAAGAATACATGTGCAATTTTAAGTCAAAGAAGTTGATGAAACATTTTGGTAAACATGCTTATAATGTAATAATAATAATATAAAACCTTATGCAGTAATGTAGTCTATATCGTTGCTAAATTGTAAACATGTTAATGATGTAAACAATGAGGATTAGAAAGTTTTAATGATCAGTAAATATGTTGAGTTTAGCTAATACAACCAAAATTAAATAATTTTTTCCCTACATCCTGCTTTCTTAGTAATTTACCTACCAATCAAACTCCATCTTAGTTGCACTCTGTAATTATAATTGTGACCGGTCACTGTTAATTTGACGATTTTAAGACGACAAGGATTGTGCTTAAGTTGGGTCAATTATGCATTCACGAAACGTGTTCGAAATTACCACTTTTTACCTTACTAGAGGTAGCAAAAGTGGATAGAGATGTGAACCATACATGTGATGTGCCCAATAAAGGTTGGTAATAGCTGGCTTTGCCCCTCATCATGTAAAGCCCAAAGCTTTCCGTACTTGCAATGGCATTGGAGACTCGTTTGATAAATAAACCCTAAAGTATTTGGCAAATTGTGCAACACAAGTTGACTCCTATCATCTTTGATTTGTTGATTCATCATCTCACGAAAAACCAAATCAATGTTGCCAAGACTAGAAGACTACAAGTTCTAAGCTTCAAATTTTAGGCTTTATTCTTCATTTTCATTAAGAAAACATTTGCATTTATAAATTCTTTCACTTTTAACTTCTGTTTATCAAACAAGAAACACGGTGGAAGGGATTATACATTCTTACTGACATATTTTCTTTGAACTAACAAATTGTTCACATACTCGCTATATTTTTTCCCATATAAAAAAGGAAAATAACTTTAGAATTAACATTTTTTTATATGATTGTTTTTTTTTTTGGTAAGACATCTTTTTAACATTATAAGGGGTCAGCAAAATGGGGGCAAGTGAAGTAGTAGGTGAATGTGTTTTGGCATCTTTCAAAGCACAAAGGAGGGTCCAAACCCCAATTTCCACCTTTCATAGCTCAAATAACTTAGAAAGGTGAGTTATTGTAATTAAAAACAACATGGTATGAACAAATTGCATGTACAACTCCACATTGTAGTTGGAAATTTAATGAAGCTTTTGTATTTTATGTAATAAATTGTTACAGCGCTACTTACTTATTAAAGAGATGTATATGCTGGATTGCACTTCCTAGCAGAATAGCTCTGCATCTTTGGCTCTACATTATATTTAATGTAGGTAGATGTTTCAGCAGCTCAGCCTCAGAGATAGTTGAGTTATATATTAATAATGGCAGTGATTACCTTACAAATGCATTTTTCTTACTACTTACTGTACTGATTAAAATAGAAAGGGTAGAGAAGTATAATGAGGACAGTATTTGTACTCTTTTTAGGCATGAAACTTGGGGAAACAAAGGCTTCCCCTCTAAATAAATGATTGTCTGATGGGAAGCTGGGCTGGCAATATGGCAGTCATTTTATCATCTTCTTTTTTATTTTTTATTTTTTATTTTTATTTTATTTTAACAGCTTGCAATTTACTGTCATTTTAGCATTCACATTTTGCCTATATAAATTAAATACCTTGCCTTTGCTGCAAACTGCAAATCACTCTCTTTCTCTCAGAGAAATCAATTCAACAATGGCTTCTACATCAAGCCATCTTCTACTGATCCTCTTTCTCTCCTCTGTTGTGCTCACAGCAAGAGTATGCTTCTGCTTTATGCACTCTTCGATCTCCTTTCTTTATGGCTTTCAAATGATATCTTTTGTTTAAGTGGTGATGATCAGCTTTTGCTTAATTGCTGTTTAAACCCTTTTGTAGGTCTCAGCTGACAAGCATGAAGATTTTCAACTCCAGGTAATTTCTTCATTATGTGTACATTCATCTTAATTCTTTTAAGCATTTTTGTGTTATGTTTACGTTTAAGTGTTGTTTAATTTTATGGGGTCAGTGTGGCATCTTTCTGAAAAGCTATATAATATGACATTTTTTCCCATCAAATCATATATCTATATACATTCTCATAACATGCTGGTAGAAATTTATATATTTTGTATGTGGAAATGCTTTCTGCAATTTCCTAGTATATTATACATGGATCTCTACCAACGTATGATTTGATGGGTTACACATATCACATATGTGTATTAATTACATTATAGCTAACCTTTATATATATGTATTTATTATTATAAATGTTAAAAATAATATTTGGCAGGATGTGAATTACCCACTCTTCCGTGACCTTACCATCGGTGAAGCCCCAGTGACCTTACCATCGGTCAAGCCCACCACTCCACGGCCGGCAACCGCTTATGATCCACCCACTCCTCCGGCAAGACCCTACACGCCACCGCCTGTTACAACGCCGTCAACCCCTCCGGTAAAACACTACACGCCACCACCTGTTACAACGCCGTCGACTCCTCCGGTGGCTTCCCCTTACACACCGCCACCAAAGGCCTCAGAACCGCCCACTGCAAGTCCGGTACCTTACCCTCCTCCACCCGTGAAGAAACAAGGTACGGATCCATCCAACTATATATATTCTCTAATTATATTTAAAATCAGTTCTCTTTCGGTCAGGTAGAGTAATAAGAAGCTAGCTAGCGTCTTCATATGAAATGCTTGCTTCATTCGGCAAAGTTTGTCCATCACTCCATCGTGTATAATAGCAAAAATAACTAGTAGTATTATGGATCGTTACCCATTAAACTATTTAAACTATATTCATCGAGCATACATATTGCTAATATGTTATGGGAGAAATGTCACTATGAATAGTTTGCTATATGCCTATATATATAGGTTATACTTTTTGAAACAAGCTAATATACAACTTTTTGTGCCAAACCGCTACGCAACCCCCCTCTATATAGTATATACACAACCAAAAGGCAAGGAATGGGTTAACCCTTTTGACAAAAGGGCAGGAATTATCTAGAGTCTAGACTAGATAGGACATGGTGTATCTAATAATATAACCTCTCAACTCCTAAATCGGTCTCACAAATAATTTTTAACCCCCAAAAAGAAATTTAGAGTGAATTATTTACTCCGAATACTCACTATTAATTAGACTAGTATTTGTACGTTTATGATGATAAATAGATTAACATATACTATAATGATGATATCATTTGATTGTTGTACTGTACAGAGTGCGTGCCATTGTGCGAAGCAAGGTGCACATTGCATTCGAGAAAGAGGGTGTGCGTGAGGGCGTGCTCCACCTGCTGCGAGCGCTGCAAGTGTGTGCCACCTGGCACCTCCGGCAACCGCCAAGTCTGCGGCACCTGCTGGACCGACATGCGCACGCACGGCAACCGCTTCAAGTGCCCTTAGATAATTACTACTATCATTATCGATCGTTCGTTCCATAATTACTACTACTACTACTACTCCCTACTGCATTAAGTACCTTCATATGTGTGTTCCTAGACTCTAGATATATACATATGCCCTAGTGTCTTCAATTTGAACTCGGAGTGAATAATTTTTCTTTATGTTGTATTTATGCGAATCTTGGTTGTAGTGCGGCCAACGAGTTTAATCAAATCTAGCGTATTAACTAATAGTGTTGCTATTTTATATACCCTACTCTTGTGTGTGACGATCTATATGGTTGTGTTTTAAAAATACTTGGCGTTCCAAATGACCCATATGTTATCTACATTGTTCATCTTCAAGCGTGTTCACACAAAGTTTCCCTCCATTACACCTAATCTAGTACGTAGTGGAAAATCTGCTGGGTATGAATTATGATTGTATTATAATGTATACATTATTGAATTGCACATTATAACCTTGGAGCACTACAGTAGCACAGTCTCTAAAAATGGACACAAAGCTAAAACAACCTGCCTTGTAACAAAAACACATCTAATGAACACGAAAATAATGCGACCTGGCCACCCCGATTGTCAGTTTGTCACCTTTTTTAGTCTATGATATAAAATCTGGATCAACCACATGTTGATAATTTCCGATGGTCGGCCCACACTAGGTCACTGTATTTGCAGATTTTTATTGCAAACATTTGCCGAGCATGTTACCTTGGATGAGTGAAGTACTGACAAAGTGACATAGCCTAATGGCTCACATTTCTTTTCTTTTCTTTTTTCCAGTTTTGAAATACTACGCTTCATCGGATGCTAACTAGCGATAGCATTACTGATTCCTGTTTGAAATAACAAGTCAGGATCATCCTGGACCTGTTTGCAATATCAAACTCGTCACACAAAATGGACTCTCTCTACCTTTTCTAGTTCCAATACCACTAATTTCATTAAACCAGTTCTTGAATCAGTTAGCTAATTCATGATCAAGTGATTAGGAGGGTAATACCCTAACTATGAACCATACCTATAACCAAAATTACATCCTGAAAAACTTGCGATAAAGAAAACGCCCCCTCTTTGCCTGAAGTTTCACTTGTTCTATCTTCTCTAAACTTGCTCTATACAAAAACGAGGAAGGGCCACTTACTAGTTCTCTTCTGGTCATTTCTTCTCTACTTCATTGACCGGGAACTTATCCTCAGGCTGCCTTTTCCACAAGAACTTAGCAGCTTCGATCCACTGAGGACGAACAAGGAACTTCTTCTTCTTACGGGCCCACTTTGCCTTATCTGTCAAGGCCTCATTCGAGACTACATGTGTGACAGATGAGTCGACTTCTGTGCAGCACGTTGCCCCCAGCTTTTCTGCCATCACCCAGTAATAGTTTTCTTTCGGGTTGGTATATCTAGGAAACACACTGCTGAAGACAATCTTGCAGTCTTTAAGAACCTCCTTCCTGACCGTCCTCAAAACCTGCAACATAAAAAAAAATTAAGCTTATATAGATAAATACTCAATAGTAGCATTTCCCAACTAAGCCTAAATGCATCAAATGTTTTTTTTTACCTCTCTCACATCTCTGACAGCAACATCATCCTCCCTCTCCTAGTGGAAGTTTGCAGTTAGTGATGTAGAACGCATAAGAACTGCTTTGATAATGTGAGTTAGAAAATGGAAGAGAAACATACCGGATCAAAGTACAAGCTATGTACACGCCTTAGAACTCCGAGGACAGTAGCCAGTTGCCCATCTTCCTCATTCTCGTCAATCTTCGACTCAGAAAGAGTCTTGCCACTTATTCCAAATTGGCGGTAGCTTGAGGAGAAATAATGATATCTGTCCATCAAAATTAGATTATCCCTGTGCTTTTGCCAAACCTGAAAGAAACACCATGCCAATTGATTAAAAGAAATGAAAAGGTTTAAAAATTGCAAATAAAGTTACCAAGACAACAAGAAAATATGCATCCCATCATTTATCCACCATATTTCAGTGCTTAACTACAAACCAAATGAGTATGAGGTTATGGATACTTACAGCCTCCGTATCATCCAAAATCAGAACCGCATTATCTGTCCCTAGGACCACATCGAGTCCCTTTTGATGCCTTTGGGTACAATCACCTTGGGAGATCACTCTAGAATCAAAATACAATTTTCCAGGATCAAGCAACTTGGCCATTTCAAATGCATACGATCTTTCACCCATTGTGTAGATGTACATCTCAAACAAGTTGGCAGCTTCTTTAAGAAAGTTACGAACAAATGGCCTTAACTTCGTTACCATCCGCATCATATCAAGCTTGAATAAGCTTCCGTTTGAAATATCTACAATTGTGCATCTTCTAGTCAGATGAAGCATAATATCAAGAGCATTTGAAGTGACGGAACATATTGCAGTGCAGTTGTATTGAATATGATCAAGTGAAATTTTGGAAGGCAGATTAACAAAGATGAGGAACGCTTGAACATCAATGCAAACACAACACAGACAGAAACTCTCACAAAACATTTCAGTACTACTTCACAGCTTGGTTACGTCTATACTAGCACCTATGACCTATTTCAAGGAGTTATTTTGAGCTGCTAATAGAAAGAAGAACATTAACATAACAGTACATCAAATTCACATATTAACTTACAAGTTACAACGAATAGAGAATTAATTTAATTTATTCATGATTATAAACAGCATGACAAAGATAAATATCCTTGAGCTTCAAATAACCACAGTAATGAATAACTTCACAAGCTAATAATACCTTGAAGGGAGTGTATCTGACTCATCAAATATTCCTCATCCGGTTTTATATCTTCAAGACGAGTTGAATTCAAGACAGTGTGATCCAAGTCTATCACAAGATAAAGCTTTTTCTGCTGTAGCATCTTTTTAACATCAGCATTCCTTAAGCGAGTCATTTCATCATTTCCAAGTCTTAGATCCTGCAAGTGCAAAATAATATCAAACTTACAAATTTATCATTTCTGCAGGATGTTCAATAAAGGATCAAGTCATAATTTCATACAAATGTAATAAATGAATGGACCTTGACAAAATACTTTTGAAATAAAGAATTCTGTGATACAATTTTATAAATATTAAACAATATTTCCTACGCTACAGGGAAAAATACCTAGTAAAAAGGAATTTGAGGTTCACAATAACCTCAACCAAGATCTAAGATGTAAGAAGTAATGACAGTCATACCTTATGGATGTATCCCAGTGATGTGCCCTTTGCATCATCTATAATTTTTCCACACTCTATACACAAATCTCGGAAGACGCCAGGATGCAGACAAGAAACATCTGTGATCACCTCTGCAAGTAAAGAAAAACAATTCAAATATGTAATAGAGTCATAGAATCATTATTATAGAAAACAATATCCAGATCCGCATGTATATTAGAAAACTCAGAAACGAGTGAAAAACTTTTTAGAGTGAGTGTCCTACTGAAAATGAAAGCATTATAGAACCATCCCCAGTCTCTGTTTTTTTCCATTAGTGATTTACAACTAAACAGGCACTACAGCTAAAAGACATAATCGCAAAATCTTAATCCCCTGGGACTAAATTAAGCCTTGATCACCACACGTATTATCCCTGGTAATTGTATTTCCAAAAGATCAGATATGGCATCCACAGCCTACCTGTCTTCTGCTCAAAAGATCCAAATGAAGTGCTCCCGACTTCCAAAGTACTTTCCAATTCCACCTTACGTCTCTTGGTCCTGAAACCAAGATCATCTTCCCAACATTAATCATCATTTCTTATAAGTTTGCTTCAAACTAGACGGGAAAGACAAGGAAAGATATCCAATCCGTAATTGAATACACTTTCTTATGATATGTAATATGTTAATTAGTTGACGATTCTTCACCCTGGGACTTAACCCTAAGAGTTTGCATGTGGGAAGTGGGAAGAGTTTCTTCCACATAAACTTAAGTTTACAAGCCGGAAACAATTCTATATAGTATAATCGAAATCAACATGTCTTAAGATCCTTCTACCTACACTAAAATGAAGTATATTCGAATTTGTAAACACTTAGGGTCAGTTTGGATCACCACATTTAATGTATTAAGTTACATTAAATCATTATAAACACTTAGAATCCGTTTGGATCACAACATGTCTTAAGATCCCCCTAACTACACTAAAATGAAGTATATTCGACTTTGTAAACACTTATTCAAATGCCTCAATAATGCATTCAATGCTTTTACAGTAATATGAATGGAAAGATCTATTATAAAACAGATTCATGCTTCCAGATAGTAGCAGCAGTACCTCTCTGATGAGTCTTCACTATCATCATTCTCGTCGTTTGGTGATGTATCTGAAGATTCTAAATCCAACTCATCATCAAGAAAGGCAGCGAAATCCTCGCTGCTCGAAGAAGGCAAAGGGGAATCCGCAACCACACTCATCTGCAATATCCACCAGAAAGCCAAAAAAACTCAAAACTCTCTGATCATACACGGCACAACAATACAGATTTCTTTAATGCCGTACTAACAGTGGCGGAGGCAGGTGGGGGCGCGGGGGCGATAGTTTTCAGCCAGGCGCCAGCGGCGCAAAACAAGTGAAAATTTGGATCTTTCTCAATTGAGAGATAAGAAACACGGTTGACAAATACATTACGAAACAAATTCAATTAAGAAGGACAAGTTCAAACCGATCAATTTTGGAGACTTTGACGAGGTAGAGAAGATATGCCGGCGGTGAAGAGTTCGAATTCTTTCTCCCGAGTCCGTCGTTCCGTCCTGATTTTCTCTCTCACTCTCTCTGGTTCCTTCCTTCCTTCCTAGGGATTTGTTTGTTGAATGAACTTGGGCCTGTTTAAAGACAGGCCCGCTACACCAAAAAAAAAAAAAAGGACACGCTCGTGATTCGTGATTGGCCTGGCTAAGAAGAGCTTCTTTGGATTACCACCGGCCAATCATGCCATAATGCATTATATTTTATTTTATTTTTTGATAAGGAAAGTGATCAGGGTGACCACTAACAAGGCATTCTGCGAATGAGAGTGAGAAAACCCGAGTCAACTGCAAGTGGAAAGGAGACACGTCTAAAGGATCCAACGATGTAGTCCGCCACATAATTCCTCTCTCGGAAGACATGATAGATACTTCAATCTTGGAATCGGGCAAGCAAGATGTCCGAACGCAACTGCTTAATCTCTCAAGGGCAGCACCGGTCACCAAGAACGGCCTTGATCAACTGCAAATTATCGCCTTCAATCTGGATCCGGGGAATGCCACGTCTGATGGCCTCGAGAAGTCCCTAACGCAAGGCGATGGTCTCGGAGATCAGAACAGACTACCGACCAATCAGTCCTCCGTCAAAATGGATGGGAGGCCACCAGAGTCCCTGAGGATGAACCCGAACGAAGTCACGCTATCTACACACACTGCACCATCAAAATTCAATTTAATATAGTCTCTCTTGGGTTTTACCCATATCGCACGCTTTCTCCTTTCTCCATTTCTCGCACTATAAGTGCGGGGGTTGGGGGAACGGAGTCTCCTGCTAGTTTCCATTCTTTAATCTGGTTTCGAGTAAATTCGGTAATGTTATCGGCATTACTCAGATTTGATCCGTTGTTGCTATCAAAAACTCCCTTGTTTCTAGAGAACCATAGGCTCCACCATCTGGTAATGAGGAGTTTCATTTTCTCTTTTGTTTTCATTGCCCTAATTTCTTCCAAGACTTGATGTGGTTTTTTATCGTCCGGGGATACCTGGTCGATAATCCATCGTAGTTTTGGGTTTGTGGAGTTAAGGGTTGTCCTGGTAAGGGGGCATGAGAGTAAGACATGGTTTGTGTCTTCAACCTGGTTATTACACGCTTCACAGCCTTGTGGTACTGGAATATGGTTGGCCGCAAGCCTTGTTTTGGTTGGCAGGCCGTTTCGTGCTACTTTCTGTTGATAGGGATTTACTCAACAATAAATAAATTTGTATTCAAGACCCCGTTGTGTATAGGGAGGTCAAGATCGTCCACGAGAAGCAAGGTTATGTTTGAAAAGTTAACTCAAATAAGGGAAAAACTCTAGGATAGGGTTTCACCACAACACAATCATGCAATTTCAAATAACATAAATCATAAATATCATGCCTTTAACATAAAGTTATCAACTTTCGTTGATTTAATCAAGCAAATCAATCAATTTTCACAAATCAATTGACTTAATCTACTTGCTTTGATCTAAAGTTCTCAACTTTCGTCTCAAACTTTATCTTGTATTCAAATTCACAACTTTCTCTTTCAATCAAGTTAAGAACATGAAATACTTCAACTTTCGTCAAAGCTTTTGCACAAACAAGTAGAAGAATAGATAAAACGCATTCAATTCATTAATTCACATCATCATTCATGCACAATCATGTTGGGTTTCTAACCCCAACCCTAGAAAAGTAGACTACTCACTCATGATTGGAGAAAAACAAGCAAAGAGATTAAGAGAAAACATGATTGAATCAAAACTAAAGGCTTACTTGAATTAAAACTTCAAACTTGTCTTAGAACACACTTAGAATACAAAAAATTCTCCCACAATCTTCTTCCTTTTGCTCCAAGCAACACTTGTCTTCCAAAATAAACCCAAAATAACGTGTAAACAAACCCTAGGAGGCGTCCCAACTCAAAACTAACGTCAGAGAGAGAGAGAGAGAGAGAGAGAGAGAGAGAGAGAGAGATTGTGTCTAAACAAGAGTATTTATACTAGAACATCCCTCTTAAAAAGTTTCCATAAAAACAAAACCTACTAAAGATAAAATATTGTGGAATAAAAACAATTAATGGGCCTTTTATCTTGGGCGGCTAGGCTGAGTGCCTCGATACCGACCCCCAGAGGGTCGATATCGAGGTTGGTCTTGACTTGATTTCTCATGTTTCTTCCTTTTTCCTTTGGATTTTGTAGGGGTTTCTTCCATAACTTTCTTCTTTCCTTCTTCCTAGCTTGATCCTCTCTTCTAATGTCCTTTGAATGCATCCAAATCCGCCTCAAAACCTACATAAAAATACACAAATAACGTAGTTTCTATACTTTTCACAAAATATGTAAACTATACTAGAAAGGCACAAAACACTCACAAAAACACAACTAAACTAGACTAAAAGACCTAGAAAAACTAAAATTATGCTAAAAACATGGACATCACTTTCTATAGGAAGTTCTTCATTTTGGGAGGGATGTTTAGCCGGTTAATTCATTCTAGGTTAATTTTGGGTTCACCTTTGGATTGGTGGATCCACTGCATGGTTGAGTGGGTGGAGTACCAACCATTTTTACTTGGTTTCTAGTACAATCTATCTGGGATTTTGTTAATGGGATTGATAATTTTGGCAATTTTTTCGAGGTCTTCATGATTAACGACCTCACTTACTTTTTCAATGTTCCATGAATTGTCCTCATGGAGATACAATTCAACAGGCTCCTCCCAATTAATGAGGGTTTCGACCTCAGTTTTTGGGTTAAGAGGACCATTCCCGATCCAATTATCTTTCCAGAATCGAATGGTTTTCTCGTCCCCCACACGCCAGATGAGCCCCTTCACGAAAAGGTCTCTTAGGCCTAAGAGTTTGGATCACTGCCATGATGTGTTGTGTTTTTTCTTTTAATTCAGGATACTTTCCGTTTTGAGGTATTTTTTTGGTCACTATTTTGACCCCGAGGTTGTTTGGTTCTGCTAAGATTTTCCATAGTAGTTTCATTTGGAGTGCTTGGTTCATTTTATTCGCCTTGGCGATTCCCAACCCCCCGTGAGCCGGAGGGCGACAGATGGAATTCCAGCTTATGAGTAGTTTGTAGTTGTTTTCCTTATTCCAAAAGAAATTCTTGTTAATTTGGTCTAGTTCTTTCAAAGTTGTTTGTGGTAACAAAAATAATTGCATAATATAGTTTGGTTGTGCTGAGATGTTTGCTTTGATTAGTGTTTTGCGTCCCTCCTGAGACAAGGTGTTAGCTTTCCATTTCGATAATTGGGATCTAGTTCGCTGAACTAGGGGTTTAAAGGTATTTTGTGTGACGCTCCTGTTGATAATCGGGCATCCTAGATATTTGTCTAGAGCAATTGTGTTTGCTATTTGGAGAATCTGTTTTATCTGATCCTTTGTATTATTATTTGTGTTTTTAGTGACTTGGAATGCGCATTTGTAGAAGTTGACTTTCTGGCCAGAAATCTGACAGTAGTAATCAATAATTTTCTTAATATTTTTGCATTATATGCTTGACCACTTGCTTTGGAAAAGATGATGATATCATCTGCGAAAGCTAAGAATGGGATTTTTGTTCCATTTCTCAAGATTTGGATCCCGATGCCACTTTTTGGGTTGATGCTTAAAAGGTGGAGCTGTCTTGCCAGAATCTCGGCCGCAAGAATAAATAAGTATGGTAATAGGGGGTCCCCCTGCCTAAGAGCCCGTTGGGGGTAGAATTGTTATGTTGGTCCGTTGTTGACGAGGACAGAGAAGGAGACTGTTTCAACACATTCTCGGATCCAACCCAAGAATTTATCGTGAAATCCGAATTTGTGAAGGATATTGGCCAGGAATTCTCAGTTGATCTGGTCATGAGCTTTTTCCATATCAAGTTTGATTGGGATACACCCCTCCCGCCCTCATTTGTTGCGGAAAGAGTGCATGATAAAAGAATACTAGGACATGCGCAAGAGGGAATTTTTAAATAAATATTAAACTATTATTTGTAAATAATATATAGATCATTATATATAAAATTATAAAATAAATTAAATTAAGGAAATCGCAAGTTCATTATGATAACTTTTTTTATATTATATAAGATTTTTGAATAAAGTAATTTATGGATTTGATTAGGAATATTAAAAAATGCGCTAATCTTATTGGCTTAATCACACAAACACAAAATTTTAAATTTGAATGAAAATGAACTTGAAATTTTCTTAAGATACAAATTTAAATATTATATAATATTTTAATAATCTTAAATAAGTCGTCACTATTTGACCAGTTTGATCAACCTAAGCATGCAAAAGAAAAATCTACAATGGCCATACCCAATTGACCCGTAAATTTTAACAATCTAAATTGGTACTCAATCCAAACTTGAAATAACGAAAGTGGGATGAAGAATAATTTATAAAAATTTAGAATTTTTATTAATTAAGTTTGGTAACATGAATATTAAATTAATATTTTATTTAAAGATATTTAATTAATTTATTATGAGATATTAAATTAAAATATGGGATAACACGAATATTAAATTTATATTTAATATTTTTCATTCTTATGGAAAGAAATTTAACATAAAAATCCATAATTAAAAAATATATTGATGATTTTCTTGGCATATTAAGGACATCATTAATAAAAAACATACAAATACCTCATATTTTGATTAAAATTTCATTGCACCTTATTATTAGTCATGGACTCGGTTCTAGTGGAATCGGGGAACTGAACTGGAAAAAGCGGCGGTTTTGGAACTGGGGGTACGTTGGTCCCAATTCCGGTTCTTCATTCTATATACGTAAGGCCTGCGTTTGTGCCAAGCGGTGGCCGTTCGGTTGTTCGATCCCAGTCATTGTCGTGACGAGAAGAATATTTAAGGGAAAGAGAGGACGACTAGAAGCAGGAAAGAGAGATCCAAGGTTGGGGAGACAACCCCTCCATCATCTCCGGTTGCGGTCTCGGCGGTCACAATTAGGGTCGTGATAAGCGGATTCTCAAAAATTCGTCCAAGCTTCTGGTTGGCCAAGGCTTGGATTTGAGGGATGACATGGATAAGAGCTTCGTTGTTATTAAACCAAGGAATACGAAGCTAGGACTCCAGCCGGTGGTGTCGTCATTTGGGAGGAACAAGTCTCTAGCTCTAAAATTAACAACAAAGCCTAAATCGAGGAGTGCTTAGGCGACGATGCAACTAGTAAGATATTGGATGCCAACAACATCGTTGTTGGTTCCATTGAGTCGGTTATTAATTCCTCTTTCAAAGACGCTCTAGCTAGTAATAGAGCTAATGTCAATGGCAAGAGATGGGCGTTTGTCGAAGGCTTCAAAGACGCTCTTCGGCATGGTGGTTGGAACTAAAGTGTCTTACAATGTTATGCAGAACTTTGTGTCCTCTGGATGGGAGTGCAATGTTAAGCCCAAGATAATCCTTATTGATACAGGAGTTTTTGTGTTCAAAATTTCTAGTGAGAATGATCTCTTGTGGGTTCTCCAACATGGACTATGGATGGTCAGAGCTGTCAAACCTTTGGTACTGAGAAGATGGTGTGAAGGAATCAAGTTTGATCTGTCTTGCTTTGAGATGACGCATGTATGAGCCAATCTTCCGCATCTGGATTTGAGGATTCAGGAGGATGAGTTCTTCGAGAAGATTAGTAGTGCGTTGGGTAAACATGTATTTGTAGACAAAGTCACAAAGAATCAAGGATGGCTCTATTTCACTCGTATCCTTGTGGAAGTGGCTGCTAAAATGTCGCTAAAAATAAGAGATCGCCTTCCTTGGTGAGGACGGTAAGATAGTTGTGCAATTAGTGACTTATGAGTAGGTCCCCTCCAAGTGTAGTCAATGTGTGGTGTTTGGACATGCCATGGGTGAATGCCATAAAAGCAAAGGCTTTGATCTTAATAGAAGGCTATTAGCCAAGCATTGACAACCACAAAGGAGAATTTAGATTAGGGAAGATCCTAAATGCCTTGAGGATGTGAGGCCTGAAGAAGAGATGGAAAAGAATAAGAACCCAGAGCCTTTGAGGGGTCAAGTTACGATCACTCAAATTGTTTAGATACTACCATAAGAGAAGAACAAGATTCTGAGGCCATTCTATGTGAGAAATATGGAGAATGAAATGATGTCTCGAAAGGTAAGAAATGGTGCTCAGGGAAAGGAAAGAGCATTGCTGGTGGCTCGGGTAACACGGGGATTTCGCGCTCTAAGTTCAATTCTCTTCGGAATTTGGAAGTCGGAGAAGTTGTTGATGGGGTTGGTGTGGATATCTTTGTTTTTCACATAGATGAATAGTCTTACAATTGCTAGTTGGGACATTAGGGGCCTTAATGAGGCCTCTGAATATAATTTTGTGAATAACTTTGTCAAAAACCAAAATGTAGATGTGTTGGCTATTTTGGAGACTAGAGTTAGAAGTAACAAAGTAGATAACATTTAAATTATCTGCTCAAAGGTTGCCTTAGAAGTGCCAACTATTTGGGATCCAATTGCCATATTTGGGTATTCTAGAATCCCTTTACTATCAAAGAGGTTGACATTATTTTGGAAACATCCTAGATATTACATTGTGTTGTATCATCTCCCAAAGCCCATATGCCATTTCTGATATCCTTTGTGTACGCCTCCAACCACGTGCTTGAACACGAATTGTTATGGCATGATTTAGGGTGTGTGGGTGGGCGCCCGCTCATGCATACGTAAGAACAGTTTAGTAGAAACAATATATTCCATAAAGCTATCTTAGCTAAAGTGGTAGGACAATGTCCTTGCTTAAATTACCTCCTATGCTCGACTCTTACCAACAATGCCTTCTGATGAACACTTTTATGTCGTGGTAAAAGCGTTGTCAAAGAAAAATCCTAACTTTCAAACCTAAGTATAGTGAAAGCAAGGGTCGTACCACAGAGACTCAAATTTCCATTGTTTAAATAATATTACTAGAGTAATAAAGGGGATTTTCAGATTTCAAACTATTATTCTAAGAAAACAAAAACAAAACAAGTAAAATAATAGAGTTTTCAAGTAGAAAGAAAGCGTCCAACTAGCTTCGTATCCATTACACACATGATTATTGATCCTTAATTATTCTTATTTCAATTCCCTTGACTAATCTATTGTGAATTTATGGAATTCAAGCTCAAAGTGGTTATTAATATACATGATGTTCGCATTTTTAGTATAGTGTTTAGTAGGTTTTCTTTGTTTATTAGGTTTAGTTTTGATAAGTTTAGGTTTAGTTTTGTGTGTTTTTGGATGGTTTTGCATATTTTCATAGAAAGTATGGAAGCTACTCTATTTTGTGTATTTTGTAGGTTTTAGCAAAGAAAAGGTGCTATATGGAGCTGAATTTGGAGCGCTACAGTGAAAGACGGAGGAATACAAGTTTGAAGAAGTCAGAGTCCAGGTTTTACGAGATGAAGTGTGGAAGAAACTAAGCCCAGGCTCATTAACGAGGCTGTTAAGGCTCGTTAACGAGGCCACGTGATAGAAATTTCGAGGGTTGACTTTGTAACTCACCGATCCTGTGCGGGAAATTCTTTCCGTATCGGTGGAGTATCTTTTTATAATTTTTAGGGTTATTATATTATGTATTTTAGGTATTTCTATCTTTCTAGATTTTCTTTCTATCTTTTTAGGATTTTATTTCTATCTTTTTAGGAAAGTTTTTATCTTCTAGCCTTATTAGTTTTTAGTTTTTTAGTATAAATAGCCCTCTTGTTTAGCCTAGAAAGGAGAGAGATTTTGGGGGGATCGACATAGAGAGAAGAGGAAGAGCTGAGAGAGCCAAGGGGAGGATCGGAGTCGAGTCGGAGGTCGGTGAACGAAAGTTACCGAGTTCGTTGATCGAGATTTTGGTTCGGTACTTTGCATATTGTCGGTTTCTTCTGATTTTCTGTAAAACAATATTTTGTTATTAATTTAAGTAGTAATTTGTTTTCAATGATTTCTTGTTTCATAGTTATGATTAGTGAGTAGTCTTCTTTTCTAGGATCGGGGTTAAGCCCGACATAGTTGAGCATGTTTTGATAAGTGAGATTGTGTGTTGAATGCCTTTTATCTATTATCAAGATTGTTTGTTGTGTTTATACCGAGATGAAAGTTGAGGTAATTTGAGTTTTTAACTTGATTGAAAGAGAAAGTTAGTAACTTGAAGGTTGATATTGTTTGAATACGAAAGTTTCAAGCTTTAGATCCAAAACAAACAATTAAGTGAATTAGGATGCGAAAGTAGGTTAATTTACTTGATAGTCAACGAAAGTTGATGACTCTATCTATTTAAAGGCATGATCTTATCTTCTTGCGAGTTTATATGCTTGGCTATGTTGTGGTGTCCCTAGTCCTAGATCTTTGTTTTTATTTGAATTATCTTTAAGTGATATTCGTTGCTGAGTTACTTGGCTCGGTACCGAATTTACTGAATTTATTTAGGTCGTTAGTTGAGTCTTTTTGTGTACGGTGGTTCGTTAACGACCCTGACAACGTCGTTAACGAGGCTGCTTGTGAGTGTTTTTGTTTGATTTTGTTTGCTTTTTAGTAGTCGATAAACGAACAACCTTGCTTCCTGTGGAACGATCCTGACTCTGCTATACTCAGCGGGGTCTTGAGCTATAAATTTATTTGTTGTCAAGAAACCCTCTCAACAAATTGGCGCCATTGCCGGGGAAGCAACGTGTTTGTTTGTTTATCCGTGGGTCCGGGAATAGCCCGACCCCGACCCCGTTTTTGTTTTTAATTTTTGCTTTCTTTGTCTGTTTTCTCAGCGTATGCCGGTAGGACGACGAAGGCTCGAGTTTGACAACACTGGTTATTACTCAGAACCCGAACGTTCCCTGCACCGTAGACTCCGAGAAAACCGAGCCATGGCCACACCGGAAGAGATGGCTCTTCAAATGGAAGACCTCCGAAATCAGATGGAGGCGTTAAAAACTGAGAAAGAAGGCGTTGCTGATGAGGCTGAGCGTCACCGAGCTGTTAATGCTCGTCTACAAGAGGAGCTTGATGCCTATCCGAGGAATGCCAAACAGTACATGCATCCAGAACTGAGGGTGCCAAAATCTCCAATCGTGCTTCCCGCGATAGAGAAACCCTTTGAGATCAAGTCTCAATTCATATCCTTGATTAAACGGGCTCAGTTTGAAGGGAAACCTACTGAGTGCCCTATGGAGCATATTAGAAACTTTCTTGATTTATGTGACACCATAGCTTCTGAAGGTGTCTCACTTGAATATGTTCTGTTAAAAGCTTTCAGGTGGTCTCTTGCTGGAAAGGCCCTGAGCTGGTTGGAGAGCCTACCTTCTAAGTCTATCAGGACTTGGAAAGCTTTGTACGATCAATTTCTTACAAAGTTCTTCCCTCCTGCTAAGACGACGGAGTTGAGGAAACGCATCACCTCCTATCACCAGCTGCCTAATGAAACATTCGTTGAAACATGGGAAAGATTCAAAGAGATGCTTAGACAATGCCCCACTCATGGGCAACCTTTATATGTTTTGCAAGAAATCTTTTTCCAGGGTATCAACGCAGAGACCAAGAACCGCATCAACACGCATACAGCGTGCGGTTTCATAGAGATGAACCCTACAACTGTGTGGGAATTGCTGGATAAGCTATCCAATTACGATGCCATGTATGGAACCCAGCAGACTCCACAGCCTCAGAAACGTCTCTACATGCCTAACCGAGACGAAGTTGACCCGGATGTTAAAAATCAATTCTTGCAAGATGAGGTCAATCGTCTGAAGAAGCAGGTAAGTTTTCTGAAATCCTCTCAAACATGTCAAGAATGTGGCTCTTCTGCACATAGTACTTCTGCTTGCACTAACATAGAGCAGGTTAGAGCCGCTGAGACAATAGTTGAGATGAATTATATGAGAGGACCATACAGGAACCAGCCTAGCTATCATGACAGGTCAAACAACTATCAGGCATGGGGCAATCAGAATACCAATCAAAACTATGCAATGCCTCCACCAGATAGACGACCTGCACCTTATCGACCTCCAGGCCATCAGGAGCCACCATCATGGGTTCAAGGATTACAGGAAGGCATTAACGAAGTGACCAACAAGGTTAATGAAGTTCAGGCTAACCTGAACCAACAAAATAAAAGATGGGGAGAGTTCGATATATGGAAGAAGAGTGTTGATTCCCAACTGGGGAACCTCGCTGCCCAAATTCCGAGACCATAAGGGCAACTCCCGGGCCGCCCCGAGGAGAACCCTAGGGGACAAATAGCAGCGGTTCACCTTAGGAGCGGGAAGACATTACCGGAGCGAGTTCAAGCTGAGGACAAGAAGGAAGAGGACGTAACCAAACAGCTCGTTAACGAACCAGCGAGAACAAATAACGAGTCCACATACCAAGGTGATGAGGCTCCGAGGGTTCCTGACGAACCTACCCCAGGTAAGTCTTCTAAACCGAGCCTTCCTCTCAACTCCAGGGTAGTTAACGACCCCATCAGGGTCGGTAACGACCCGCCGAGCATACCTGACGATCCTAGTATCGACCCGATACTCTCACCTCTCGAACCCAACTTGGTTCCGAGGATGGTGAAATCTCTTCCATTTCCAACTAAGAAATCTATGGACTCTACTGAGAGTAAGTTCAAGCGTTTCGTAAAGATTCTTCAGGGCATTAATATTTCCATCCCATTCGCTGAGGCCCTAAGCGAAATGCCAGCTTACACAAAGTTTTTGAAGGATATTCTTAGCAGGAAAAGATCCATTTCAGAGCTGCAGGATGAAGTCAGATCAATAGCTTACCAGAAAAGCTAGGAGACCCAAGGAGATTTGCAATAACGATCGGCATAGGCAACCACAAGTTCAAGGCTTTATGTGATCTGGGCTCCAGTGCTAGTTTAGTTCCTCTCTCAATCTGGTCTAAAGCTAATATGGGACCACTAGAGCCCATCAACATGCGGCTTTACATGGCAGACGGATCCTACATCAAACCAACAGGGGTAATAGAAGACTTTCCAGTTCAAGTGGGCAAATTCTTTGTTCCAAACGACTTCATCATTATGACAATGCCTGAAGATCCGGTGGTGCCTATTATTTTGGGAAGACCGTTCCTCGCCACAGCTGGAGCTATAATCGATGTTAGGAGGGGACTCCTACCTTTCGAAATTGGGGATGAGGTGACGGAATTCCGATTTAAACAGTCAATTAAGGAGACTGATAAAGCCGAAGTCAAGATGCTCTACACCCACAAGGAGATCATTGAATGTGGAGACCCTATTGGAAGATCAGTATTAGGTGATGAAATTTCAGGTCAAAGATGGGCAGAAATAACCTCTGCAGTTTCAGTAACAAGCTCCCCAGCCACGTTACCGATTCTCCTGGCAGAAGAAGCAGGCTCGATAACGACCCCACCAGCATCGTTAACGACCCTGACAGATGACAATGAAATTTCAGCCTTTGAGTATCTTGAGGAGGTGTTGAAGACGGAACCAGAAGAACCAATTTTAATCCCTACTGAATCGTCCCCAACACTTAAACCCCTGCCAGACTCCCTCAGGTATGAATTCCTTGGTCCTAATTCTACTTTTCCTGTCATCATTAATGCTAAATTAAAAGATGAGGAAGTAGGAAAACTCCTGAATGTGCTGAGGATGCATAGGAAAGCCATAGGCTACTCCCTAGATGATATAACTGGCATTTCCCCTTCCCTTTGCATACATAGGATATACATGGAGGATAATCATAAACCCACCATAGAGCATCAACGTAGGTTAAATCCTAACATGAAGGATGTAGTTAAAAAGGAAATTATTAAATTACTTGATGCTAGGATCATATTTCCTCTATCGGACAACCAATGGGTAAGTCCGGTCCATGTAGTCCCAAAAAAAGGGGGGATGACTGTGATAGAAAACGAAAAGGGAGAGCTTATTCCGACTAGAACCACCACTAGTTGGAGGATGTGCATTGATTATAGGAAGCTTAATAGTGCTACTAGAAAAGATCATTTCCCGCTTCCTTTCATTGATCAGGTGTTAAAACGCTTAGCCCAACATGATTATTTCTGTTATTTAGACGGCTATAGCGGTTTTTGGCAGATTCCCATTCACCCTGATGATCAAGAGAAAACAACCTTTACATGTCCTTATGGAACCTTCGCTTATAAAAGAATGCCATTTGGGCTTTGCAATGCCCCTGCTACCTTTCAAAGGTGTATGATGACCATCTTTTCAGATATGATAGAGGATATTGTAGAGGTTTTCATGGATGACTTTTCTGTTTATGGTTCTTCATTTGATTCTTGTCTTGCTAACCTTGCACGAGTGCTTAAAAGATGTGAAGAAACCAATCTTGTGTTAAATTGGGAAAAGTGTCATTTCATGGTTCAATAGGGGATAGTACTAGGATACCTTGTCTCTAAAAGAGGGATAGAAGTAGATAGAGCAAAAATCGAGCTTATTGAAAAACTACCTCCTCCTTCTTCTGTAAGAGACATTAGGAGTTTTCTAGGGCATGCCGGCTTTTACAAACGATTTATTCAAGATTTTTCTAAGATAGCTAAACCTTTGACTAACCTACTAATGAAAGATGTAGTGTTTGAGCTGTCTCCAGAATGTCTTGAAGCATTTTACAGGTTACGAGCTGCCCTTGTATCTGCCCCTATTATGCAGTCCCCTGATTGGACATTGCCTTTCGAGATTATGTGTGATGCCAGTGACTATGCAGTTGGCGCAGTCTTAGGGAAACGGAAGGACAAAAAGCTCCATGCCATCTATTACGCCAGTAATACGCTGGATGAGGCGCAGAGTAAGTATACCACAACAGAGAAGGAGTTCCTTGCCTTGGTATTTGCCTTTGAAAAATTCCGGTCCTACCTTGTTGGATCCAAAGTGATTGTTTATACTGACCATGAGGCTGTTAGATACCTAATGGCTAAAAAGGATGCCAAACCTAGATTGCTTCGTTGGATGCTCTTACTGCAGGAATTTGACCATGAAATAAGAGACAAAAAGGGAGCGGAAAATCTAGTGGCGGATCACTTATCCAGATTGCCAGTAGGGCATATCACCGAGTCCAACAATGAGGTACCAATAAACGATTCCAAACCTGACGAACACCTCCTGCTGAACGAGGTCGAACTCCACAAGACCCTCGTCACCGACCCCTTCAGGGTCGTTAACGAGGTGCCGAGGCTGGAAGGCACAAATTACAAGGATAAACTTTCAGAATGGGTCGGCATGACAGTCAATCAGGTCGTTACTGAGCCACGGGAGGTCGTTACCAAGGATAAAATAATGACTCCAAGCTCGTTAACGACCCATCCAGGTAAGATTTCTGAAACCGAACTAGCTCAAATCAATTCCATTCCTTCTCCTACTTCTACTTCTTCTTCCTCAATATCAATCCATGTTGTTAGAGGGTCAAAAGTCCCTTGGTTTGTGGATTTCGCTAACTATCTTGTAGGAGGCGTGATTCCCGAGGGCCTTACCCCACAAAAGAAGAAGAAATTTCTCCATGATGTAAAACAGTACTATTGGGATGATCCCTACTTGTTTAAGCAAGGGAGCGATCACCTTTTTAGGCGTTGTGTTCCAGAAGAGGAGATCGAGAATATGATCCGTCAATGTCACACACTTCCAACTGGAGGCCATGCAAAAGGATTCAAAACTACGGCGAAGATTCTTCAAAGTGGTCTCTATTGGCCAACCATGTTCAAGGATGTGCAAGCTTATGTGACAGCATGTGATGGATGTCAACGCTCAGGCAACATCACTTGGAGACATGAAAATCCACTAACCGGGATATTAGAGGTTGAGCTATTTGATGTATGGGGCATTGACTTCATGGGACCGTTTCCTGCATCAGGCCCCTACAAGTACATCCTAGTTGCGGTAGACTATGTCTCCAAGTGGGTGGAAGTTGTTGCTACAAGTACTAACGACGCCAAGACTGTGGCTAAATTCATCAAGACCAACATTTTCCCCAAGTTCGGCGTTCCAAGGGTCCTTATCAGTGATGGTGGTTCTCATTTCATTGAACGGAGTTTCGAAGCACTTTTGGCTAAGTATGGGGTATCCCATCGGGTGGCAACACCCTATCATCCCCAAACTAGTGGCCAGGTTGAAGTTTCAAACAGGCAAATAAAGAGCATATTGGAGAAGACAGTCTCCCGTTCTAGGAAGGATTGGTCCTCCAAATTGGATGACGCTCTGTGGGCATATCGGACAGCATACAAGACACCTCTACGCACCACTCCTTATAATCTAATGTATGGCAAGGCATGTCATTTACCGGTTAAGATGGAGCATAAAGCATTATGGGCTCTAAAGGAGCTCAACATGAACCTCGACGCGGCGGGAGGAAAAAGATTCATGGACTTGCAAGCATTAGAAGAACTGAGGTTGAAGGCGTATGAAAATGCTGAAATTTACAAGGAGCGCACTAAAAGGTGGCATGATCAGAAATTAGTGCCCAAAACTTATTACGTCGGCGACAAGGTACTTCTTTTCAACTCTAGACTTCGATTATTCCCAGGGAAGCTCAGGACACGATGGAGTGGGCCATTCGTGGTTCATCACATTTATCTTCATGGAGCAGTAGAGTTGATCGATAATCGAGGCGTAATCTTCAAAGTTAATGGGCACCGGCTGAAGAAGTTCCAAGAGCAAACCGACCCGGACGAAGAGATCAAAGTTACCATGGCTCTCACATCATCGGACTAGTCAAAAGAGTACGTCGGGCAGACGACGTTAAAAATAGCGCTTACGGGAGGCAACCCGCTTTTTAGTATAGAATTAGATTTTTTCTCTTTTTAGATTTTTTTTCTTAGCTTTCTTTTGAGTTCTTTTTAGTAGTTTTTAGGATAGAAATTAGGATTAAATTTTGAGCTAACAAGACGCAGGTGAAGGGATCGAAAAATCACTTCAAGAGGCTACGGTGGCTCGTTAACGACCCACCCAGGGTCGTTAACGACCCGGTCCGAACGACCCGATTCAGCAAAACGGGGCAGGTAAGTTTTTTTAACCTAGTCTCTTTTTTACTACCCTAGCCGCCGCCCCCCTCTACCCCTTCCTATCCCTTCCCTCTCCTGTATAATCCTCTTACCCCTTCCAAAAATCCACCCTCAAATCCTCCCAAATCCAACCTTCTCAAAAACTCAACCAAAAACCTTGAAGACCCCCTCCCACCGATCGGAATCCCGCGCCAATCATCACCGAGTAACCGTCGTTACCGAAGCCCGGAAACCCTTCCTCCCACCGACGAAGATCCGAGTTCTCGTTAACCCGCTTTCACCGAGCTCGTTAATCACCCAACTTCCGACCCCTTGTTCTTCAATTTCTCGATTCTCCGGTATGTTTTCTAAACCCTAACTCGAAATTGCATGATTTATGGTTTTTAGGGTAGAAATTCCATGCCTAGAATTGAGTTCATATAGAGGATAGAAAGTTTGATTTTGCTTCGTAATTCTAGATCTAGAGAAGGATATTCATGTTAGATATCTCATTGAGAAAAGTTGATTGTGAAAAGCATGAATTTTTCTTGTTCTAGTATCAAGCTACAAACTTAGCATGTCAAAATTTCGGGTAAATGTAGCATGAGCGGGATGGGTAATCGAGCAAGTATGGGGTGTGTATTTCCGATTGTGTGCCTAATTGAAGGAGTGTAGAGGATTGCATGCTTGATTTTGGCTTGATTTTTTTTTAGATAGATTAAAACTCGGAATCCTGCTATTTTGTTCTCGGAGGCTCGTTAACGACTCACCCAGGCTCGTTAACGACCCTGCATAGCCTCAAAGATCAATCCAGTCCAGATTCGTAAACGACCCAATTGGGTAGTTAACGAATAAATCCGAGGGTATTTCGAGACCAAGTATGGGGTCTCTTGCCTATCTATCTTGAGTAGATCTTATCTTGGAAAAGTTTTTGATTATTTTGTAGATCTCATGGCAAGTTCAAGCAAACCCGCTACCCAAGCTCAGAAGAAGAGAAGGAACCAAAGGTCCCCATCTCCACCTCGCATGGACAACGTGATTTTGAGTACTCAAGGCCAAGTGCATCGATACCGTGCCACTCTAGAGAAGGACCACAACACCCGTTGGTTCTCGAAGTCCAATGCTATAAACACGGGGATCAACACGGACGTCAAGGAGGCCTTCCTTATCCTTGGTGCATCCCATCTCCTGAAGAAGGAGAATTTACCACACTTTCCGGCCCTCACATCCGAGTTTTTGGTCACTCTAGAGACTAGCTTCCCGTCGAAGACTTCGGCGGGATGAATCCGGTTTCGGCTCGGTAATGTGAGCCGTGAGTTCACCATGGCAGAGTTCAACGCAATCCTAGAGCTTCCAAATCCGTCTAGAGACTACAACTTGAAAGACTATAGGGTGACTAGGACATGGAGCTACATCACGGGGGAAGAACAATCCTCCACAGCGGCATTATCTGGGGCAAGCCTCATCAACCCCATCTTCAGGATCATTCTCCGAGTCCTAGTCGCTATGTTTTGGCCAAAGAGAGAGTTGAACAGGCCAACGAGGACGGAAGTTGCTTGTCTCCGCACCATCCTTTTCGAGGAGCCCGACCCCTTGAATTTGGGGTATGAATGGCTCTACTACGTCGAGAAATCAACCAAGTCCAAGGAAGTTTGGTGTGGCAACTTGGTTAGCCTTTTGGCTAAAAACCGCATTGACCTTACTCGGTACACACCGGCTCACGCTCAACTCCTCAACAAAAGCTATTGGTATAGCTCTGGTATTTTTATTCAAGCCGAGGGAGGATTCAAAGTAAAAGTGCAAGACCGCTTCGTTAGGCCCACCCTCGACAAGTTGGAGCTACTCTACGTACCAAATTGGTACAAGGCGTGGACGGGGCATGCTTACCCGTTAGAGCCCAAGCCAGAGGATGAGCTATCACTACGGCCGTGTGAGACAAGATTTGAGCAAGAAGGCGAAGAAATGGATGAAGATGAAGATGAAGATGAGGATATCGAGGTAGTTGGCGATGACACTGAAGAAGCCGATACCGAGGGAGGTACTGAGGAGCTTAACCTCCAGGATGAAGACCTCGACACGGAAGTTTTGGGCACCAACGTCCTCGTTGACGAGCCTACCAGGCTCGTTAACGACCATTTCCAGCCTCCTTCCTATACTTCTAACGAGGCACCCAGCTTCGTTAACGAGGCCCCGAGGACCACTACCGACCCACCGCCAGCTCCTACCGACCCACCGCCAGCTCCTACCGACCCACCGCCAGCTCCTACCGACCCACCGCCAGCTCCTACCGACCCTCATTCCTATGGACTCATGCCATACAACCCGGTGTTGTACCAAGACCATTTCCAGCCTCACTATCCACCACCTCCTCAGCCCGAGTACACAGGATCGAGTATGCCACCACCATGGGCCGAGGATCTTTCTGCTCAGATGCAGCAACTTCACCTCCAGCAGGACCATATTCATCGGAGGATGGACAGATGGGAGACCGTCTATTCTGCTCGCATGTCGATGGAGGATGAGAGGCATCGTCAAAGAGAGGCGGATGACGCTGAGCGTTGGAGGACGATGTATGACTTCATGGGTACCTTTGAGCACTACTTTCCTCCACCAAACCAATGATTCAGCCTGAAGATACAGTTTTTCCTTGTTTTCCACTTTTGAAACTTTGTAAGTTTTTATGTTTTTCTTTTTCTTATTTTTATTTGTTTTCTTTCTATTTCTTTTCCTTCTTCTTATTTTTCTTACAGTGGGGACACTGTAATTTTAAGTATGGGGTGGGAGGAAGTGGAAAACTTGTTATCTTATGTGTCTTATGTGTCGTATTTGTTTTAAGTAGTTTCGGTCAATAAAAAATCAAAAATTAAAAAAATTAAAAAAAATTTTAAAAAAAAAATCGTAAAAAGAGTTTAAGAATTGATAGATATCCCTTTCTTAGGTTCTATGATAGTAATTGCTAGCTTAATCATATAATTCCTTGCAAACATGTCTTTGAAAGTATAGCCGGAATTTTTAAACTTGAAATTGTTTTTAGAAAAAGATAGCAATTTGATGAAATTGAGCACATATACTTTATAGCATAAGTGATGCAATCCAACAAAATCATTACCTAGTGAGGAATTTTGGCCTTGTAGGGAGAACATCAATAAATCCCTCTTCTTTTCTTGTGTGATTTACTTTCTATATGCATATTATCTCTTGGAATTGTGATGGTTATCTATTTCTTGAGACCCGTATGGGATTTATAGTTCATTACTTGTGAGAATCATATGATGGAGAACTTATTTTTATAAGCCCTATTATTCCTTATCCACCTTTACATGATCCTTCTTTTGATAGCCGATTCTAGCCTGAGGCCTTTATTTTTAGCTCCACAAAAATTTCTCCTAGCCGAGATAAGCTTGACCCTATCCGGGGATTAGGACTTAGATTGGAGAGGTATTTTTGTTGAGTGTAAAGAAGGGAGTAACATATAATGTTTGCTGTGATTGAGGGATTATTGGGAAGGGTAGATTGGAAGTCTCTTGTTTTACTTGTAATAAGAAAGATCTCTTGAAAAAAGATGCACAAAATAAAGCTATTTGTTGGAGATGAGGAGAAAAAATGATGGAAGAATACACGATGAAGCTCGTTAACGACTGTGAAGTGAGCTCGTTACCGAGGCAGCGAAGAGAAGAAAGAAGTTTGAAGTGCATATGTGTTTATGGATAATATTCAGAGATTCTTTTATTTCTTATGAGACTTTCTAGGATATGTTGGGTGAGTAAAGAGAGTGTGCATAATGAGAGAGTGTGTTTGGTATATGTTTTTATGTGAGTTTTTGGATGTGTGTGAGTGTTAGGAGTCTTTGATTCCCGGATATTATTAGCACCACATAACCAAAATATTTTCCACGCCCTATTTGTCTTTACCAAACCCCGTTACAACCCGGCCAAATGGAAGCTTCTATGAAGTTTTTCATTGAGCCTAAGTTCTCTTGATGATTTTTGCTTGTTTTGACAAATCTTGGGTGGAGAGTATTGGTGATATAAGTTCCAATTTCTATGAGTTGTTGTGTATAAGATAAGTTGAGAGATTGAATTTATGAGCCTAAACACTTGAGAGTTGAGAGAAACACATTTTATCCCTTGTGAGGTTGGATTGTATTTTCTTATGTCTATTTGGTGCATATATGTGTGATGACGTTAAATATCCTTTGCTATATTTTTCTCATGTGTAGATGTTGCTTTTTAAAGGATGGCTATATCTTGACGGGTATGTTTGTTTGGTTTTGGTTATTGTTTAGTGATTGCTTGAGGACAAGAAAGTTCAAGTATGGGGTATTTTGATGTTCGCATTTTTAGTATAGTTTTTAGTAGGTTTTCTTTGTTTATTAGGTTTAGTTTTGATAAGTTTAGGTTTAGTTTTGTGTGTTTTTGGATGGTTTTGCATATTTTCATAGAAAGTATGGAAGCTACTCTATTTTGTGTATTTTGTAGGTTTTAGCAAAGAAAAGGTGCTATATGGAGCTGAATTTGGAGCGCTACAGTGAAAGACGGAGGAATACAAGTTTGAAGAAGTCAGAGTCCAGGTTTTACGAGATGAAGTGTGGAAGAAACTAAGCCCATGCTCGTTAACGAGGCTGTTAAGGCTCGTTAACGAGGCCACGTGATAGAAATTTCGAGGGTTGACTTTGTAACTCACCGATCCTGTGCGGGAAATTCTTTCCGTATCGGTGGAGTATCTTTTTATAATTTTTAGGGTTATTATATTATGTATTTTAGGTATTTCTATCTTTCTAGATTTTCTTTCTATCTTTTTAGGATTTTCTTTCTATCTTTTTAGGAAAGTTTTTATCTTCTAGCCTTATTAGTTTTTAGTTTTTTAGTATAAATAGCCCTCTTGTTTAGCCTAGAAAGGAGAGAGATTTTGGGGGGATCGACATAGAGAGAAGAGGAAGAGCCGAGAGAGCCAAGGGGAGGATCGGAGTCGAGTCGGAGGTCGGTGAACGAAAGTTACCGAGTTCGTTGATCGAGATTTTGGTTCGGTACTTTGCATATTGTCGGTTTCTTCTGATTTTCTGTAAGACAATATTTTGTTATTAATTTAAGTAGTAATTTATTTTCAATGATTTCTTGTTTCATAGTTATGATTAGTGAGTAGTCTTCTTTTCTAGGATCGGGGTTAAGCCCGACATAGTTGAGCATGTTTTGATAAGTGAGATTGTGTGTTGAATGCCTTTTATCTATTATCAAGATTGTTTGTTGTGTTTATACCGAGATGAAAGTTGAGGTAATTTGAGTTTTTAACTTGATTGAAAGAGAAATTTAGTAACTTGAAGGTTGATATTGTTTGAATACGAAAGTTTCAAGCTTTAGATCCAAAACAAACAATTAAGTGAATTAGGATGCGAAAGTAGGTTAATTTACTTGATAGTCAACGAAAGTTGATGACTCTATCTATTTAAAGGCATGATCTTATCTTCTTGCGAGTTTATATGCTTGGCTATGTTGTGGTGTCCCTAGTCCTAGATCTTTGTTTTTATTTGAATTATCTTTAAGTGATATTCGTTGCTGAGTTACTTGGCTCGGTACCGAATTTACTGAATTTATTTAGGTCGTTAGTTGAGTCTTTTTGTGTACGGTGGTTCGTTAACGACCCTGACAACGTCATTAACGAGGCTGCTTGTGAGTGTTTTTGTTTGATTTTGTTTGCTTTTTAGTAGTCGATAAACGAACAACCTTGCTTCCTGTGGAACGATCCTGACTCTGCTATACTCAGCGGGGTCTTGACTTATAAATTTATTTGTTGTCAAGAAACCCTCTCAACAATACACTGTTTTTAATAACCTTTAAACCAATTATCCAAGAAAACCTTCTCAGTCAAATTGATCATGCAAATTAGTTCAAAGCATTCAATAGAGACATCGTTCATAAATTCCATCGTACATTCATGAAGTTTTGTGATTGAATTCTCCTCCTTTGATTAACCTTATTCCACCGTATATAAGTTTAATCAAAGGATTTATCCATGAATAACCAAATTCCACCGTATATTTAGTTATTCTAGTTGTAATTCAACCTAGAAATCAAAATATGTGATCAAGCTATTAAAATGCTAAGCGAATTTAATCAATTAAGCATGGAGTAATTCAATATAGTCAAGGCAAGTTGAAATAATTCAAATCTCACAAACAATCATGCATACAATTTCAACTAACTAGTTCGACTTGGGAAATTAGCTAGAAAACGACATTAAAGAAGAAATTAAACTTACAAGAATTGGGTTTCTCTTCAAATTCTTCTCTAGGGTTTTTGTCTTACAAAGTTCTTGAATAACGTAATAAAAACTCTCTAGAATAAAACCCTAAAAAACTCTCCTAGGCGCGGTCGACCTAAAGATAAACCGAAGCTCGAAATCAGCGTCAGATCAACGCGGGTTGGGCGCGGTCAAAACCCCCCTAGGCGTGGTCGCGCTCCAGCGTTCTTCCCCGTGCTCAGCCTACAGAAACTTCCATCTCCTCGGTGCTGGCACGAGCCTGTGCACGCGGTCGTGCCCAGCCTTCTTGGCCCGTGTCTATCCTCATACCTTGAAACTTATTCCTAGCTCTTTAGCTTCGGTCCCTAGCTTGATATCCACCATGCTCACCTTTCAATCCTGCAATGAAACATAAAAGCGCGTAGATTCCGAACTAAACTAAAACAAAACTAAACTACGAATTAAGATAAAAATCTAGCTAGAAATACATGAAAAGAGAATAGAAACATGCTCTAAAACCTATAACTATATGCTCTATCACCTTCCCTTCTCATTTTTTCCTAGAAGTTGATTATGGTTTAATTCCCTTCTTATTTTTACCAGCAATGTCCACTCCTGCTTACATTCTTGTTTATATTGAATATTAACCTATTTTATTCAATTTAAATAGTTTTGATGGTTATTTGGTCATATTTACTATTTAAAAATGATTTTTTGGAAGACATCATATTGTATTTACCTTAATTATTTTATATATTTTCGAATGGCTTATTAATTAATCAACATTTTTATATTTTCTAGTAGAAAATATACCTATTATATGTGATCTTGGTATGTGATATTTTTTAGTAATTAGTACATAATTTATTACCTAATAAATGATTGGGATGACCTTGTCTCCTTTCCTATGGCGAGTTAGGGCTTCGCCAGGCCATCGACTTCTCTCGCAAACAGTTTCGACGTGCCTCCTCCCCCTTCCAAGAGATCCTAGATTTGCCACTGATTGGAGCACCGAGGATGGGAGAAGTCGGGCTGACGCATAATGTCATCTAGTTCTGTGTAGTTTGCATATGCATTTGGATGTTGTTTTCATTCTTTCTAGATTTAGTTTTGGTCTTTTTGTGTTGATTTTCGTATTATTCGTAGTATGAAGGTATACGCACGTTTCTTTTGCTTTTATAAGTCTTTTGATGGTGTTTTGGAGTCCAAGAGCTTTCAAGAGTTGTGGATGAGCTATTACAAGTCAAAATGCAAGGTAGGAAGCCAAAGAAGAGGTTAGAAGCTTTGTCACGAGTAGTGGAGGCCCTCATGATCCAAGCCAAGCCAATGCAAACCAAAATCTTACTCTCAGATGGCCTGTCACGGGTCGTGACCCCTATCACGGATCATGACAGGACATTGCGCGCACCGAGAAATTTGGGCTTTCTTAATTACCTTTTTTGGGCCCGAGTTGGTTTTTTATTTTTGGAGTATCTTCTTACATAAGTTTTATGACTTTTCTAAGATTACTTGGAGCACAAGTTGGATAATTTTTATGCATTATTATTCTAATTTCTAGTAGAGAGGAAGAGAAGAGATTTTCTAGAGTTTTTGAGTTCTAGTTGCTTTGAATTGGAGATTATTGCACTTTGGATCTACTTGTTCTTATTTCTATTCCATGTTTAATTTTATTGATTTGATCATGAATTCAATTATATATGCTTGGCTAAGTTCTCTAGTTCTAGGGTTGGGTTGATCCCAACGATGTGAAGCGGATTAGATTCAATACCTTTTGCTTGAATTGGGCTGGAAAACTTATGTGATTTGATTCTAGGGGCTTAATCTAATAGGTTTAAACTTGTTAGAGTCTTGCTTAGATTGCGCATCAAGAGATGGTAGTCTAAGTGAGTAAACAAAATAGAGAAAACACATCGAATGGTGGTTGTTTTATTTGGAAAAACTTGAATTGAGTTTGAGATTAGTTTCTTATGTGGTTAATTGTGTCATAGAACTTCTAGGTGTTTGAGTCAAGTTTGATGCATCAAGAAAGTGGGGCAAGTTTGGTTTGTCATCTAGATTTCTAAGTGCTTAAAGGGCTTTTATTGGTTTTGTTTCGTCATGAAAGTGGTTTCTTAATTTGATAGAAGTACATTGAGTTAATCTTTGAAAAAATTTAACTTATGGCATTAGACAATAACCTTCATAAAAAATATCCAACTCAGTTTAGGTAGAAGTGAGATTCAAACTTCGTGGATCAAAGTTTGAGAATTCCTAGCCTTGGAACTTTGCATCCTCATACATTTTTACATCATTACTTACTTGCTTTACTTGCTTTCATAGTTAGAATTACACTAAAATCAATATATTTTGGCTTATAAATTTGTTCTAGAATTAGCTAAACAATCATAATCCCCGTGATTCGATTCTGATCTACTACTATAATAGATCTCGTATTCTTACGAGTGTGTGGGCAACCATCACAACAACGCATGCAGAGGTTTTAAGGCCCGAGGCCTTAGAAGTGCTACCCTATGCCAACACGAGGACTTCCCAGGAGGTCAGCCATCATGGTACTACTCTCGCCCCTGCACGCTTAACTTCTAAGTTCTTTGTCCTTACTCAAACTCAGAAAAGGAAAAGCTCTTGTTGACATGGAGAGCACCTCAATCCCTTATAAATTATTAGGGTGTTACAGAGGTGGAGTGATGAAGGCTTGGATGTTGGCCGTGTAGTGATGAAGGCCTGGCTGTTGGTCGTGTAGTGACACTACGTGGTTCAATCGGCGGCTCGACCTCGGTTAGAGTTTGGGATATATCAACTTATGTGCCATGCAAACAAGTCAAAAAGAGCCTGATAGACAATAGAACAACCTAAAGAGATCGTTTGATCGAATTGTTGCATTAAATATGACAATCCAAACAAAGACAAGTAAAAAATAAAATATAATCAAAACAACACCATTTTGTTTGTTTTTTAAAAAAAGGAAAAATACCTTATCTTCAACCTTGATCACACATCTCTACTTTTATAGACATCAGTCCTAATTTGAGAAATGAGAATGGTAGAGGTCGGGGTTGTCAATGGACTTTAAACTCTTCTTAATATAAGCGGCTCTTTGACGTGACCCCTAGGACCTTCCCCGCTCTGGCTTGACCATGGTCCTCAACTTAATTTGGAATTGCGTCCGAGAGAATAAAAGGAATTTTGCAATTAATTTAAAAAAATGATGAATATTGCAATCAAACTCGACATTTTTATTGATGTATAGTAACAAAATCTCATTAAATTCATTGATTTTTCAGATAATTTAATTCATTGTTTTACACACAAATATATTTGAATGAAAGGATAAAAGAGCTTTACAAAATTATACATTTCTCTCTCTCCCATTTCAATAATCCTACACTATCTTAAAGGTAGAATGTGGAGTATTTTTTGAAAAAAAAAAGAATCCGGATTATTTACAATATTATTTAAGCATGGAACTATTCCCTTTTTTTGATATGGTAAGAATTAGGATCACCATAAATACTATTTGGGCTCGCCTATAGAATCCAGTAGGGACGAGAAATGATTACTAACCAATTCTAATGAAGAATGGACAAACTGTCGTTCGTAGGGTTCGAAATGGTGACCTCGGGGTACTACACCTAACGCTTAACCGCTGAACCAAATGACTGACGGCATAGAACTATTCCCTATTGACAGGCTGTTCAAAATACAGAAGCTTTCTTTACCTTTTTTAATAAAAAAACTAGTTCAAGTCCCGTGATATTCACGGGATAATTTTACTAAAAAACTATACAATTCTACGATATTAATTTAAAATACTAAATATATTTATAAAATATCATAATAAATTACGCAATAGACAAAGTATTTTTTTTAGATTGTACTCCATATTTTAATTGAATATATTTTTAAATGTTTTTCCATTATTTGTGGAGATCTTGTCCAAATTTATATTGAAATTATTAAAATATTGATTTTACTTTTTATTGAATATTTTTAAACAATATTTTCTTATTTTTTTAGACATTAATATGTATAAAATACTTGGTTTTTTTATAAAGATAATAATAATTAGGATAGGTTATCTATAAAGCATAATATAAAGATTAGTATATAAGAGAACATTGTCCTTGGTTTAAGAGATAAAATATAGAGAAAATTATCTATGTATTATTTTAAAAAAATATAAAGGAAACTAATGTATATGAAAATCTACAAAATTCAATGTATTAATCAACCTATCATCCAGATTAAATTACAAAAAAACATAGAGATAAAAAAAATTAAATGTAAGGTGGGGCTAGATAAAAAAAATAATTTCTATATTTACATAAATAAAATAATAAGGAAATTAAGAAAAATGTAATGTAAATTTTTATCAAAATTCAATTTAAGCAAGTATTCATCAAGATTTGTAAATTTTGTTTTTTTTTATCAAACTTTAATTTAAGAAAAAATATTTAATATAAATGCATAAAAAGATAAAAAAAAAATATAATTTTATTAATTTAAATTGAAATTCAATTTTTTTGACATTTACATATAATCTTAGTCATCAACATAAAATTATATCTTTTTCTCAAAATAAAAATATATCAACATAACAAAAGTTATTATTTAAAATTATATCATTATATAGATATAAATTTTATACTTGAAGCTCAAATCTTGTTAAAAGATAAAAAAATATATTAAGACCCTAAATCTTGTTAAGAGATAAAAATATTAAATTAATATGGAAAATATCATAGGAATTTATGTATATAAAAATTATATAAAAATGTTATTATATACATAAAAAATTATATAAACATGTTATCTATTTAGTATATATAGAAAGAATATTATAAGTTGTTACAAAATTTATTAAATATAAATTTACATTAATTTATTCAAAAATGCCACGTGGCGTAAATTTTACAACAGACTTGGGTTCTGCTATATAATGTATTAGGGTAGATTACACAATTTCTAATCCACCTAATACATTAAGTAGAAACCATGTATGTTGAAAAAGTTGCGTCTGATGAAATCCGAAATGAAAGGCTCACTAGAAGACAAGAAACGAGATTATTATATTCGAAAGTGCAAACACTTGCTTCTTTATTTATGATTTTCTTTACAGCGAAGTTTACAAGCGAACGAGGCTAACAGATTATTTGAGAATTACACCCTAGACCTCCTACGATTATCCGAGATCTCGACCTAACAATGTCCGAGATCTCCTAGTTGCTAGCTAGCTCTAAGTGTCACTTGCCGGTCCCTTTGAGCGAGGTTGAGTTCCGGAGTCTTTGACGTGAGGTAGAGCGAGGTGTAAGAGGCTTGCGAGGTGGTGTAGCGAGGTCTTTGATGTGAGCGGAAACTCTGTGAGACTTGAAGTCTTTTTGTGGACTTCACTTATCTATAGCGAGGCCTTTTAACGGTGTTTCGATCACGTCGATCTTCAACGAGCAAGAAAGTTCTTGAGTTCAAGATGTTTTTCGACCCCTTTTCCATACGAGAATCTCCTCTATTTATAGAGGATTGGGGAGTCGAGTTTTGGTCGTTGTCCGATGTGGGACGCCCGAGATCAAGGGCTCTGATTGGCCTAGAGGCGAGGCAGCCGGTGATTGGCTCGAAGAGCGGCGTTCGCTGAGTGGTCATGGTGGGCGGGCGCAAGTAGAGTCGGTTGCGAGGCCGAGACCTCGCTCCGAGGTCGAGGGGGACCTCGTGGGGTAGGAATTTTGTTAAAATAAGAGGTGGGTATGGTTGTGGGCCCCAGGATCATCCTCGGGGGTCCCTTTGACCTGGTTTGACCCTCATACCTCGGGCCCACCTCTTGCTTCGCTATTTTGAGCATCATCACAACCCCATGGCCAGGGGACCTTGCTCCGAGGGTCGCAGGGCATAAGTTCTCAAAGATTGCGGGGTGCGAGGCTCTAAGATGTAGGTAGGCATTTTGCGAGGCTTCAAGGGTTTCCGAGGTTCCTGGGGAGCATCTTGCGAAGCCCTCCCTTTGCGAGGTTCTACACTTAGCTTTTCTTTGGTTGGCAAAGGTAAAGCTCTTCTGGGCTTGCTCTTCGTGTTTTGCTTAATGGGCCGCGCAGGAGGGACAGGCCCAATAAGCCTAACTGGGTAGGGGAGGCCCAAGCCTGCCCTTTATAAGTGCGTACTTCACACGCCTCCCCATTTATCTCTTCTTCCCAGATTTTCGCCTTCTCTCTTTCTGTCTTTTTGGCTTCCTGCGAATGGTTTCTCCAGACGGTTTCCGACGAGCCTCAGCCATCTTCCGGTTGCACCACCGCCTCCTCCTTGTCGATTCTGAACAAGTAAGTCTTCGACTTTTCTTCTCCCTCTTTTTGTTTGCTTTTGATTTCTCCCTGCTTGTTTTTTGTGCCGTGTTTTGGAGAGGCGATGGAGTGTCGCCTGGTGTTTCGCTCCGGCATCACGGTGGCGAAACAACGGTGGTGAGGTAGGCGTGAGTTTTCGCTTGCTTTTTCTCGCCATTTTCCCTTTGCTCCTTTCTCTTCTTTTCTCTTTCGTTTCGCCTTGTGCCCTAGCGGGCAGTGGTTGCCCCTTGGCGTTTCGCGCCGGAGACAAGGTGGCGGGACGGTGGGGTGAGGGTGGCGAACGCCATGTACTCGGATTCCTCGCCCTCCAACCGACGATTGTCTCTTTTTATTTTTCGGCGGTTTTGAATTTTGAAGCTCTTGGAAACCCAAACGTCCTGACGGCTGATTGATGGGACGTTAGGGTCTCCACCGCCGTTCTCCACTGCTGGCTTCCATTTCATCTTCTCTTTCCTCTTTCTGGCGCTTCGACTTTTTCCTTTTTGGCGCTTCGACTTCTCCCTCGCCGTCCTATCTTGTCAGAGTAGCCCCTAGGGTGCCACGTGGCTCCTCGCCTCTTATGATCCGGAATTTCTCTTTCTCACGAGGTTATTACCTCGCATTGCTTTTCTTTCGAGGTTACCTCGCACTGTTTTTCTTCCGAGGTTGCGACCTCGCACTGCTTTTCTTCCGAGGTTGTGATCTCGCATTGTTTTTTCTTGGTTATAGTGCCCGACGTCTCAATGCTTCTTTCTTTTCCAGGTGCTAGCCTTCCGCGGCCTGGACATCGTTCTTTTCATGCCTAGGAGAGCCTCTGCTAGCCCTCCGCTCGGCTTCGCTTTCAGAGTCCAAGAGGGTTTTTACGAGGAGGTTTCGGAGTCCCTGGGAAGCGTAGAACTCAACGACTCTCAGAATCCGAGGTCCCCTTCGCTGGTTTTCAGCGAGCCTTCTTCAAGCGACTCCGAGGTCTCTATTAATTCGTGCTTCTCCCATCTTCGAACGTCGTCGGGCGTTGAAATGGCTTCGTCTTCCACCCTAGACGAGGTTGTTACTGAGGTCGAAGCGCGGCCGGTTGTGGGAACGACCTCGGCACCGCCTCCTTACGTGCCTCCGAGCTTCCCTGCGGCGTATATTACCGACGCTGTGTCCTGCGTCCCGAGCGTCCTGGAGGAACAGATCCCCATGACCCCGGGTTCTGCCGAGGCTCGTTTATCCGAGGGGGTGGCCACCGAGCTCGAGCTGAAGGACCTTGCCGACATCGCCAAGGACTTTGCTTGGCCCGAGGGGGTTGAGCTGGCGCTTCCCGAGGAGGGGGGCCACTCCTTTGCATCTTACGACAAGTGCGTGGTTGTGCACCTCTTCAGCCTTCAGGCGGGCTTCAGGCTTCCCTTGGCCCAGCACATCATTGATTATCTGTGGGCCATGAAGATCTGCCCCGCACAGTTGTTTCCGAACGCTTGGCGGTTGCTGTGTGCCTACACGATTCGCAGTCGCGAACTTGGGGACAGACCGAGACATGACTTCCTGTCGGCTTTATTCCTAGCGAGGAGAGACACTCGGTCCCGAAGCCTTATCAACCTTAGCACGCCGCTTATCAAGATCACCACGGCCCCTTCGAACGTCGGGCCGTGGAAGCCGAATTGGTTCTTGGTTCGCGACCCCACCGGGAGATATCTCAATTTTCCGGTAATCGCCGGGCGAATTCGTTCGGTGCGTAACCCCGCTGGAGGTTGATGAGCTCAAGGTGCTCAGGGTCCGATACGCCACAGCGAGTCAGGCACCGTTTCAGGTGTATCTTTCTCAGGACCAGCTTGAGTGGGCTGGTCTAAGCCTCAGCCTCCCTCCCAGCGAGGGAAAAGAGGGTACTCAATCTCTTTCCTGACATTCCTTGATTCGATTTTTTTCTTTTTGAAGTTGAGGAGCGAGGTTTATAACCTCGCTGGCTTATTTTGTCTTATTATTGTCATTAACTTGTTTCTTGCTTTTCTTATCTAATTTTCTCGTCCCTTTTTTTTTGTTTTTTTTTTCTGACAGTGAACCTACTCGGTGCTCTTACCTCGAAGTCACAGGGAAAAAGGCTTGTGACTTCTTCCTCCAACGCTCCGAGACCCCAGGGCCAACTTGGGGTCGTCATAAAGGAACCGACCTCGCAGGCGAGGCCTCCCGCCCCGCAAAGCAAGACGACAGCCCCGACGCTGAAGGCGCCGGCGGTGAAGACGAGCGGGGGGGGGGGGGGTGGCGTCCAAGGGGGACGCTGCGAGGAAGTCCTCTCATCACTCTCGAGGATCCGGGGATAAGGCCGGGTCCAAAAGGAAGGAAGAGGGTTCTCCCCGGGGGGAGAAAAGGAAGAAACGAAAGGAGGATGGGCAGGGGGAAACCCCGGGGGGCGTGATGGTCGAACGCCCTGGGCCCGTGAGCCGAGTCATCTCGGCCACCGAGCCTCCTGCCGAGAAGTTCCACTGCCCTGGTCCTTCCCGGGGCGTGTCCGAAGACTGGGACAGGTCGGCCTGGACCGACGAGGTTGCATGGGCCAACAACCTCTCGGAGGCAGCCCTCAACGATGAGATCCTCCGCTACTCCGCGATGGTATGTCTTGCTCTTTTTTGTTCATCATTTTTTATTGGTTTTACTATTCTTGTTTTTGTTTTAACGTGCTCTTTTATTGCTGCAGAATACCTTCTTCGCGAACTACAACTGCGGTCGCGTCATCCTCCTCCATAAGAATTTGGGTAGGATGGAGGCGAGGCTCCAAGAGCGGGACGCCGAGATCGAGAAGAAGGGAAAGAGCCTCGCAGAGGCCGAGAAACGCGTTCGCGCCGCGGAGATCGCAGCAGCGGACGAGGCCAAGGCCGCCTCGAGGGTCAAGGAGGAGCTGAGGAAGGCGAGGGAGGAGAACAAGGATTTGAAGTACGAGAACGGGGATTTCAAGGACGAGGTCGCAAAGCTCAAAGGCTAGCTATCCGAGGAGCACCAATTCTTCAGAGAGAAGGAGGCGGAGCTTCGGAAAGCTGAGGAGGAGGTTAGCAGGCTCCAAGGGCGTGTTGTTGAGCTCAGCAAGGAGCTGGATCTCGAGGGGCCCAGGTATGTGAACTCCGAGGCCTTTCAGGCCGAGATGGTGGAGAGTGTGAGGAAGATGTTCCAACAGTCCGTCAGGATGGGGGTTAAGCAGGCGGTCGCGAAGTATGGGCACATCGACCCCGGCATCAAGTTCTTCATCCCCAACTATCAAGAGACTATGGGGGAACTTGAAGGGGAAGAGCCTGAGGGAGAGTGCGAGTTCTTTCTTAATGAGGATGGAACTGTGGCTAGCGAGGCGCCTACCGTGGCAGCCATCGCTTAGGAAGATGCGCCTAGCTCCCAGCCTTCTGCCATCGCCGCCCCTGCCCTGGAGACTCCCCAAGGACTTACTGCTCAAGCCCCTGAAGATCCTCCGAAGGCCTCCGAACCTGCCGCCGAAGCCTCGAAGATGTAAAGGATGTCGTTGTTTGCTTCTGTTTTTTCTTGTTTTGTTGTTTTGCTGGCGGCCCTGCGGGGCCTGTAATTAAACATCTGGGCACACGTGCCCCAGCTTTTTATGTTATTTTCCTTACCTTATGATTGCTTGTTTGTTCTAGCTTTCTCGTATATGCTCGCACATATTATCTACCCAACCCCATGGCCCGAGTTTCACAACTATTGTGGTATTCGGGCCACATCGGGTGTTTCTAATTATGTATCGAGTTCTCGAGCTTTGCTCGGATTTTTACAACAATTCGCCGAGGTCCCGAGCCTTTTTCGGGCTTCGCACAAGGACTGTGCCGAGGCCACGAGCGGGAAGCGAGGGATGGACTTAACGAGATTCTCCAACACCTCGCGTGAAGCGAGGTTTGGACTTAACGAAAATCTCCAACCCCAAGCGGGAAGCGAGGGATGGACTTAACGAGATTCTCCAACACCTCGCGTGAAGCGAGGTTTGGACTTAACGAAAATCTCCAACCCCAAGCGGGGAGCGAGGGATGGACTTAACGAGATTCTCCAACACCTCGCGTGAAGCGAGGTTTGGACTTAACGAAAATCTCCAACCCCAAGCGGGAAGCGAGGGATGGACTTAACAATATTCTCCAACACCTCGCGGGAAGCGAGGTTTGGACTTAACGAGATTCTCCAACACCTCGCGGGAAGCGAGGTTTGTACTTAACGAAATTCTCCATCACCTCGCGTGAAGCGAGGGATGGACTTAATGAGATTCTCCAACACCTCGCGTGAAGCAAGGTTTGGACTTAACGAAAATCTCCAAACCCAAGCGGGAAGCGAGGGATGGACTTAATGAGATTCTCCAACACCTCACGGGAAGCGAGGTTTGGACTTAACGAAAATCTCCAACCCCAAGCGGGAAGCGAGGGATGGACTTAACGAAAATCTCCAACCCCAAGCGGGAAGCGAGGGATGGACTTAACGAAAATCTCCAACCCCAAGCGGGAAGCAAGGGATGGACATAACGAGATTCTCCAACACCTCGCGGGAAGCGAGGTTTGGACTTAACGAAAATCTCCAACCCCAAGCGGGAAGCGAGGGATGGACTTAACGAAAATCTCCAACCCCAAGCGGGAAGCGAGGGATGGACTTAACGAAAATCTCCAACCCCAAGCGGGAAGCGAGGCATGGACTTAACGAGATTCTCCAACACCTCGCGGGAAGCGAGGTTTGGACTTAACGAAATTCTCCATCACCTCGCGTGAAGCGAGGGATGGACTTAACGAGATTCTCCAACACCTCGCGTGAAGCGAGGTTTGGACTTAACGAAATTCTCCATCACCTCGCGTGAACCGAGGGATGGACTTAACGAGATTCTCCAACACCTCGCGTGAAGCGAGGTTTGGACTTAACGAAAATCTCCAACCCCAAGCGGGAAGCGAGGGATGGACTTAACGAGATTCTCCAACACCTCGCGTGAAGCGAGGTTTGGACTTAACGAAAATCTCCAACCCCAAGCGGGAAGCGAGGGATGGACTTAACGAGATTCTCCAACACCTCGCGGGAAGCGAGGTTTGGACTTAACGAAAATCTCCAACCCCAAGCGGGAAGCGAGGGATGGACTTAACGAGATTCTCCAACACCTCGCGGGAAGCGAGGTTTGGACTTAACGAAATTCTCCATCACCTCGCGTGAAGCGAGGGATGGACTTAACCAAAATCTCCAACCCCAAGCGGGAAGCGAGGGATGGACTTTTAACGAAAATCTCCAACCCCAAGCGGGAAGCGAGGGATGGACTTCTAACCCGGAGTTTTTATTTTTGAGAGAGATTTTGAAAGTCCCACAACCCTTTATTCACAAAAAGCAGTAACGGAATTCAGAGAGTTTACACGAAATATTTCTTTAACCGATCGACGTTCCACGTCTTACTGAGGGTTCGCCCCTCGTTGTCTTTGAGCTTAAAGACTCCGGGAGCGACCTCCTCCTCGAGGATGTATGGTCCCTCCAAGTTGGGGTCCAGTTTGCCACCTTCGGTTCTTCTCAAGACGAGATTGCCTGTGGCCAGGAACCGAGGTCTCACCTTCTTGTCGTGGTAAACTGCCACGCGGCACTTGTATTCCCTGGAGCGAAGGTCGGCTACTTCGCGTAGCTCGTCGTGGAAGAGAAACTCGACCCTGAGATTGGCCTCGTTCTCCTTTTCATCAAAATCGAACACCCTCGCTGATGGGACCAGGGTTTCTACCGGGACTAGGGCCTCTGCCCCGTAGGTTAGGGCGAACGGCGTTTCTCCGGTTGCGCGGCGCGCGGTGGTGCGGTACGTCCATAAGACGAGCGGGAGAAGCTCTGCCCAATGACCTTGTGCCATGCCCAACCGCTTTTTTAGATCGGACAGGATGCGGGCGTTGACGTTCTCTACCTGGCCGTTGGACTGAGGATGGGCCACGGAGGAGAACTTGAGGGTTATGCCGAGTTCTGAGCAGAATGTTCGAGTCTCTTCACAATCAAATTAGGGGCCATGGTCGGTCATGATGGTCATGGGAACGCCGAAGCGGCAGACAAGGTTCTTCCACAGAAAGTCGCAGACCTTAGTCCCCGTGATCTTCGTCATTGCTTGTGCCTCAACCCACTTTGTGAAGTAGTCGACGATGACCAGGATATACCGCACCTGACCGGGGACCTTGGGGAAGGGGTCGAGGATGTCCATCCCCCACATCGCGAAGGGGCACGGTGTGTGGATGGAGCGACACTGCAAGGTCGGGGCGTGCAAGAGGTTACCAAGCTTGTGGCATCCATCACATCGCTGGACATAGTCCCTTGCGTCTTGCCGGAGGGTGGGCCAGAAGTACCCCAAGTGGGCGATCTTATGCGAAAGGGTTCGCCATCTGGGGTGGCCGCCACAGACCCCTTCATGGGCCTCATAGAGGATGTGCTCCGTAGACTCGGTCGGGACGCACAATAGATTGGGTTCGGCGTAGCCTCGGCGATAAAGGCAGCCACCTATGACGCAATACCGCGCCGCCTGCATTTTCAGCTTCCTGGCCTGCGCGGGATCCTCTGGGAGGACCCCTCTCTCCACATACCGTGTTATCGGGATCCTCCAATCCCCCGCGGTGACAGATAGAACCTCGCTGTTCACACTCCGCGAGATTTTTCGCTCTACCATCACGCGGTTCCCCACTTCAAGGGGAAGGGCGGATCCTAACCTCGCAAGCGCGTCTGCCTTGGTGTTCGAGGTTCGAGGGATGGACTCCACCGCGAAGGTTTCCAGGCATGATACCAAGGCTTTGACCTTTTCTCGGTACGCGGGCAGGAACCCCGTTTTGGTGTCGTACTGACCGTTGAGCTGGCGCGCTACCAGCTCGGAGTCGGTGTAGACCCTGATTTTCCGGGCCCCACTGAGGAGCGCCATCTCGATTCCCGCGATTATGGCTTCATACTCGGCCTCGTTATTGGTGGCGTCGAAGGCAAAGTTAAGTGAGTACTCCGTCTCGATCGAGGGCCCAGCGAGGAATACACCAGCCCCACCACCGGCGTCACATCGCGAGCCGTCGACGAACACCTTCCACTCTTCTGAGCTTGTTTCTGTTTCGGGGAAAGTGACCTCCACCATGAAGTCAGCGAGGGCCTGCCCCTTCATGGCAATTCTTGGGAGGTACCTGATGTCGAACTCGGAGAGCTCGACTGCCCACTTCGTCATCCGCCCGGAGAGGGCGGGCTGGTGGAGGATTTGTCGAAATGGGAGGTCAGACAGGACCTGGATGGGGTGCGCATGGAAGTAAGGGCGCAGACGCCTTGCGGCGGTCACAACTGCCAGCGCCATCTTCTCTGCTGGGGAATATCGCTGCTCCGCGGGCTGGAGCACACGGCTCACGAAATAAACTGGGTGTGTGGCCTTTCTGGTGAGCACCGCGCGGACCGTCTCGGGGCTGACGGCCACATAAAGTTGCAAGTCTTCACCCGTCAGCGGGGGCGACAGTGTGGGGAGCTTTGTCAGGAAGGCCTTTAGCTCAGAGAAGGCGAGCTCCAGATTCTCGTCCCATACGAACTTGTCATTCTGCTTGAGAGGCGCGAAAAAGGGGAGGGACCTTTTCGCCAGGCGGGAGCAGAAACTCCCAAGGTAGTTGACAGCACCGTTAAGCCGTTGCACCTCGGTGCGAGACCGTGGTGACCTCATGGAGAGGATCGACTCGACCTTGGCAGGGTTTACGTCGATGCCCCATTCGCTAATCATAAAGCCCAAGAATTTTCCCGATGACACGCCGAAGACGTACTTCTCGGGGTTCAGGTTGAGGCGGTTGTGCCTGAGAGTTGCGAAGACCTCAGCGAGGTCGACCAAATGCTCCTCAGGGGTCTTGCTCCGGACAATAATGTCATCGACATAAGCGGACACGTTCCGTCCGAGATGGCTCTTGAAAACGCGGTCGACGAGGCGTTGAAAGGTTGCCCCCGCATTCTTCAGCCCAAACGACATGACTTTGTAGCAATAAGTGCCTCGCTGGGTGATGAAGGATGTCTCCTCCTCTTCTCGCGGGTTCATCAGGACTTGATTGTACCCCGAGTACGCGTCGAGGAAGCTCAAAACCCCGTGACAAGCGGTTGAGTCAACGAGCTCGTCGATCAAGGGCAAGGGGTAGCTGTCTTTGGGACAGGCTTTGTTGAGGTCCTTGAAATCGACGCACATTCTCCACTTCCCGCTGGCTTTTTTGACAAGCACGACGTTGGACAACCACCGGGGGTATTGGACCTCGCGTATAAACCCCGCAGCCAGCAATTTTGCCACCTCGTCATTTGCGGCGCTTGCCCTTTCCTCGTTCATTTTTCTTCGTCGCTGCACCACAGGGCGAGTGGTGACGTCGACGTTCAGAGAGTGCTGGGCTACGGTCCGCGGGACACCTCGGAGGTCCTTCGCAGTCCAAGCGAACACGTCGCGGGACCCAGCGAGCAAGGCTTCTAGCGACGTCGCCGATGCCCCCGAGAGGCATTCCCCGAGGTAGATCTTCTCGGACTCGCTCTCGAAAGGGGATATCACCCTTCTTTCCAGCTCTGGAGTGGGGACTGTGAAATCCCGGACTTCGAGGTCGGCCTCGCCGGGAGATTCCACCATGAACACCGGGCACTTTTGCTTTGCAGAGGTTGCGTAGCAAACGCGACCTTCCTCCTGATTGCCCTTTACCTCTCCAACCCCGCCATCGACGGGGAACTTCATCTTCAGGTGATAGATAGAAACTACCGCCTGGAACTTCATCAAGGAGACCCTCCCAATGATTACGTTCCACACCGAAGGCAGGCGCACCACTGTGAACTCCACCATTTCGGTCCTCCTGGTGGACCCGGTGCCGAGCGTCATCCAGAGGTCGATGAGTCCGGCCACGTCGACTTCGTCTCCCGAGAAGGAGGTGAGTTTCCCAGCGTAGGGCTTCAAGGAGGTCTCGGAGATGCCCAATTGCTCGAACGCGCCATAGTACATGATGTCCACGGAGCATCCCGTGTCCACCAGTACTCGCTTAACCATCTTTGAGCCCATCTGCGCGTGGACCACCAAGGGGTCGGAGTGTGGCATGTGAAGCCCCTCGGCATCATCTGACGAGAAGGACAAACCTACGTGGGCGCGCGAGGTTTGTGCGACGCTGAATACGGAGGGTTCATGATGGCTTTCCCTCGCGTATCTCTTCCGCTCTGCCTGGCTTGACCCAGCCGGTGATGGTCCGCCCGAGATGGTATGGATGTACCCATCGAGTGTCGTCGCCTGTCCCGACCGGGCCTGCTTCGCGGGCGCCTGTTGCTCGACGTTGTTGTTGTTGTTAGCCTGGGTCTGACTTGGGCCTCGCGGCTCGAGGTTGGCTCCCGACGCGGGGTTGGCACGACCCTTTTCATTTGGGTCATATGCGGGACCTCCCTTGCCTCGGTAACCCCGCGGTCTCCTGCCAAAGCAGTTCCAGCCTCCGCCACCGCCTCCACGGTTGTTGTTCAGGTTATTGTTGTTGTTTTTATTGTTTCGGCTATTGTTGTTGTTTCTGTTGTTGTTGTTGTTGTTGTTGTTGTTGTTGTTGGGGTTATGTGCCTGTGTCACATACGCATCGCGCGCGGCCACCTTTGCCTTCCCCTTGGCCTCGGCGACGATCTCTTTGTCAGTTCGTGGTCGCGAGTTCTGGTTGGCGGCATCCTCGGCGTATACTTGGGCCGTGATCCGGGCGCACAGGCTTTCGTACGTCTCCGGATTCTTATAAAAAATGCGGTTTTTGAATTCCCCGATGCGCAGGTTGCCCATGAGGGTGTCGCGCACCGACGACTCGTCGACGTGCGCGATCTCCGCCACCGCGGTCGTGAACCTTGTGAAGAAAGCGCCTAAGGATTCGCTCTCCCCCTGCTCGATCCCGCGGAGGTCCCGCATGTTCTTCTTGCGCTTCTTGGAGCCGCTGAAGTGCGTGACAAAGGAATCACACAGTTGGGCGAACGAGGTCACGGAGCCGACCTTCTTGCTTGAGAACCATGTCAACACGGCCTTTTCCAGGGTGGTGGGGAAAACCCTGCAGAATATCGCGTCATTGTAGGCATTGACGTTCATCTGGACCGCGAAGTGTTTTACTTGCTCCTCGGGGTCCGCTGAACCGTCATAAAACCCCATTTCCGGCCTCAAGAAGCCCTTGGGCATGGGCGCGTTCCGGATCGCGTCCATGAACGGGGAGGTGAACTTGGCTTCCTCCTGATTTTGGGGCGGTGGCCTCGAATTATACGATCGAGACCTCGGGTAGTGCATCGCGCTCCCCGCTATTTCGGACAACTCTGGCTCCTGCAGCCTCGATCGACGCGATCGAGACCACGAGATTTGCATGGGATCTCGGGGAGGTCTCTCTGTTGACGAGCCGTTGGTGGAGGACTCGGGCTCATGCGCACGCCTAGGGACGTACGCGGGGACGTACTCGGAGTGCGGCTCACCCTAGGGGAGATAGGGGACTTACGAAGGGTCGAAGCCCTGCTGGTATTGCCCATAATCCGGGTAGGGATATGGGTTCGGGGGCGCGCCGCCCTGCTCAAGGCCTTGGAATGGGAATGGATTTTGCGGGGCGGCGTACGTCCATCCCGGAGGGACCACGAACGGGCAGCCCGGAGGTCCCGCGGCTGTCCATTGCGTAGTTTCTGGCATGTTGTTGGGGTGTTGAGGGAAGAAATTGTTTGGGCAAGCCATTTTGAGGGAATCGAAGCTAAGGTTTGCACGAATCGAGGAACTACTTAGGATGAAGAAGTTCCCACATACGGCGCCAGTGATGAAATCCAAAATGAAAGGCTCACTAGAAGACAAGAAACGAGATTATTATATTCGAAAGTGCAAACACTTGCTTCTTTATTTATGATTTTATTTACAGCGAAGTTTACAAGCCAACGAGGCTAACAGATTATTTGAGAATTACACCCTAGACCTCCTACGATTATCCGAGATCTCGACCTAACAATGTCCGAGATCTCCTAGTTGCTAGCTAGCTCTAAGTGTCACTTGTCGGTCCCTTTGAGCGAGGTTGAGTTGCGGAGTCTTTGACGTGAGGTAGAGCGAGGTGTAAGAGGCTTGCGAGGTGGTGTAGCGAGGTCTTTGATGTGAGCGGAAACTCTGTGAGACTTGAAGTCTTTTTGTGGACTTCACTTATCTATAGCGAGGCCTTTTAACGGTGTTTCGATCACGTCGATCTTCAACGAGCAAGAAAGTTCTTGAGTTCAAGATGTTTTTCGACCCCTTTTCCATACGAGAATCTCCTCTATTTATAGAGGATTGGGGAGTTGAGTTTTGGTCGTTGTCCGATGTGGGACGCCCGAGATCAAGGGCTCTGATTGGCCTAGAGGCGAGGCAGCCGGTGATTGGCTCGAAGAGCGGCGTTCGCTGAGTGGTCATGGTGGGCGGGCGCAAGTAGAGTCGGTTGCGAGGCCGAGACCTCACTCCGAGGTCGAGGGGGACCTCGTGGGGTAGGAATTTTGTTAAAATAAGAGGTGGGTATGGTTGTGGGCCCCAGGATCATCCTCGGGGGTCCCTTTGACCTGGTTTGACCCTCATACCTCGGGCCCACCTCGTGCTTCGCTATTTTGAGCATCATCAGCGTCACGTGGCATTACTTGAATAAAATAATGTCAAACTTTCTAATAATAACTTGTATTATTCCTTCTATACATCCAATTTTTTATATTATAATAACTTGATTTATCTAAATGTTGAAATTTTCTATATTAATTTTATGCATATCTTTTAACAAAAATTAATATATATATATATATATATATATATGCTAATATTTTTTATATTAATTTTATACATAATAATTTTTTTTATCTTTTAACAAATCTTGCACTTCAAGTATATAATTTTTTTTATCTATATGTTGATATTTTGCAATATAATAAATAATTGATAGAATAAATGATATATTTTAGTATACATTGATATATCTACCTAAATTTTAATAAATTAACGTTAAATTCTATTTTAGTAAATATTTTATTAAGTTATAATATCATTGTTAGATATCCTACCGTAATTATCTTTAAGTTATAGCATTATATTATTTTTTTTCTTTATGTTATCTTTTATACGAATCTTTTTATTAATGTTCTCCATATTTAAAAATATCATTATATTCATTACAAAGTAAAATATAAGAACTCAAATATATAACTATAATAAATATTTTATAAAAACTATTTGTTTTATGCATATTAATATCTTAACAAAAAAATAAAAAAATATTTAAAAACATTTAATTCAAGTGAAATTGACATTTTAAAAAATTTAATCAAAATATGGAGCAAGATCTCAACAAATAAGGAAAATAATTTTTAAATATATCCAATTAAAATATGTAGTATGATCTTGAAGGTTTTTTTTATAAATTACATAATTTTATTGTTATATTATATACAACTACTAGTATTTTAAATTTTATATTAATATTATAAAATTTTATATTTTTTAGTAAAATCATCCCGTAAATTTTACGGGACTTTAACTAGTTCTAAGTACGTCTACCAAAAAAAAGCTCCCACGTGAAATTTTCCATTTTTTAATCACCATAAACCTCACACTCTTCTTCATTCAAGAATGTAATAAGAATATTAATATATAAAACTATATATATAAGATTGATCAATGTCGTAAAAAAGGAAAATAGATTAACCTGCACAATAGAATCAAAGGACAGGTAAAGGAGCCTCAAAAGCGGAGAAAGGCCGGTAAAGGGATCCCCATAAAATTCGTGTTGTTTCTTTAACATGGCTAGCTATAAGGTTTTATGGCGATCAGGAAAATTAAATAAAGAACGGGTTTATGTTAATTACACCAGATTGTGGGCCACAACTTAAGATTATATACGTGCTTGAGAAATTTGAATTCTTGACATCATTTGAACTAAGGTCGTACTGATGCCCGTTAAGAGGCTTTGTGGCAGAGAAATAATGTTCTAGACCTTACATAATTTGATAGTGGAGGCAAATTCACTAACAAGTATAGCTCCTTCCAATTAATTGCCAATTGAACAAATCCGGAAATCAAATACAATGGCATCACTATAAAATATTTGATTCTCATAAAGCGTATATTTTTTTTTGTCATTGTCACCCCAGTTCAGCGGAGAGCTTTGCTCCATCAAACGCTATCTCCTCCACTGAGAATCGAACACTCGACCTCAACGAAGGGAAGCGTAACCCCTCCCACTACACTCCATGCTTGTTGGTTCATAAAGTGTATATTAATTATCAAATAAACACAAGACATGGCATCATTTGTATCCAAATAATCTTAAGAGCATCCTTAAAATAAAAAATTAAAACTTTGAAAGAGGAAAATAGAAGACATAGACTCCTTTGCATGGTCAAACCAAAACCAATTAGGGCAAAAAAGGGTACGTAGTTAATGCCCATTACATTTTAAGGGCTCATTTGGTTTCTAATTAGAACGGAAACATAAATGAAAAAAAAAATGAATCCAGTCCCTAAAAAAAAAATAATACATCAATAAAAAATTTTTTGACTTGGGGCACCTTATTTTTTTTATATAAAAAATAGATTTGTAATTCTTTATATATCCATTTTCCTAATGTAAGAGTGAGTATTAAACGGTGAAATCATTCTCTCCCTCTTCTCTAGACATTTAAATATTAGAGCCCTAGCCAAAATATTTTTTTTTTGTCAAATGTACGTATTGTTACGCATAAGTGGAATAAATTTGTTACGTTTTCGTTCCTATAGTTGGAAACCAAACGAACCCTAAAGATAATGTAATGTGATATTCGTTCATTTTTTAATAACATCAATCCTCATTATTTTTTTTTGGTCATAAATCCTCATTATTTATTTAAATGAAACCTTTATCATTTCAGAGCACAAGTGTTAGTATGTGTTTAGATGCATAATAAATGCTTTAGAGAAGAAGTTTAAGTTTTATGTAGTATAATTATAAATCCAAAGAAAAAGCATGTGCGCATATTTAATATTTAAAAAGTCACGTCCGTCCATGCGTATATGCACTTTAGGCTTAGTACACAAGTCATGGAATTCTCATCCTAAAACCGGCCAATTGACAATAGGGGGAGTAATTCAAAAACTTATATACTAGGTTTATTATGTAACATATTAATTATAGATGTGGGGAACCATTTATCTCCATACTACTCACGTGAGAACTGAGAACAAGTTACGATTGTTGATCTTGAAAAATTAATAGACATAAGCACACTTCCATTAAATTGAGGTGAACCATGACAACATTGGAGAGTGGATCCACTTCTCACAAAATGCCACTTAGAAACACAGCTTTGCATTCAATCTTATATATATACAACCACTTATATGACAACGATTGCGCACCATAATTGTCGACACACAGCCATTACTCCGCTCGAGTGTGCTATGGCATGGTAGTGAATCTTGTTAGAAATGTGCCAAGCTTTAGATGAACCAAAGCATGATCGAGATACTAGGAGATGATTTGTTGAGCTTGGGATTAGAAAATCTTAATTGTAAGTTTGTAACACCTAGGACCACTTAGGATTTGTAATATTTTCTTCTTAAAATGAATGACTTGTGTTGGATCGTAACCGGTTAGCTAGAGCTTGGGAACTGGTTGTTAAGCTGTTCCCAAGGCAGCGGAAGAAAATATCGCAAGTATTAAAAGGACAGAGTGAACACAGTTCCTTATAGAGGAACCACACTACAACCAACTAGTTGTATGGGTAAACCTCTACCTCCGCTTGGAGGATTTTGAATGACTTATATTATTGATTTGTTCCTTAGTTACAAACAGCCAGATTCAAACTTCTCTGTTCCTACGAGTTCTCCCTAACTCTAGCAACACTAATGAATCTTCTCAACTGAGTTACTAAGCAAACAACAATCACTAAATAAGTAACTCAAACCTTACACCGAAATGCAGTTCCCTCGCTCCTGGGAACTTGGCTTCACCGTCGTCGAGATCAGACACTCGCCGCCGGGGACTTCTCTTCTTCTTTCTCTTTCTTTGTTATGAGTGTTTGTGAGTTCTGGGAGAAGTGCTCAATCCGAGTACTATTCATTTTGCTTTATACTCGAGTGAATTTGGGCTTCAATCGCATCTTTCACTTGTGTCCGAAATGCCTTTTTGCTTGATGCCCAAGTTGTACTTTCTTCACATGTGACTTCAATTTGAATTAGGTCAACTTCTTGAAATGATCGGACCGTTGGATCAATCGTGACAGTCTGCTCCTCAGACTGTGCCTTCATCTTGTTCAAGACAGGATCCCGTGATATGCGCTGATCATGTCCTTGTCCTCACATGTGAGTTCCCATGTCGTGGGAACTGTCCTCTTCAGAGTTCCTTTGAGAGAAACTCTTCATCGTGTAAACTTGTGTTCTCTGGTCATTCCTGGGAGTTCCCATTACATGGGAACTTTCATCTTCAGAGTTCCCTTGATGGGAACTCTTCATTGTGTGCTTCTGTGATCTTTGATCATTCATGGAAGTTCTTTGCTCAACCTGTGTTCCATAGAAATACTTGATCAAAGCACATTAGTTCCCTTATAGCGTTTGTCATTATCAAAACTCGGAGAACTGTATCGTTGTTTCGATGTTTAGAACCGGAGGTCCCAACATCGTTCCAACAATTTCCCCCTTTTTGATGATGACAAACCTATCACAAAAATCAGCAAGTATTTCAAGGCATGATATGCAGATGAGTTCCTATGCGTATTCCTAGGGAGCCACTTCTTGTGAATCACTGAGTTCGTACTTAGCTTTTTATGCAGTTGTTCCCCCTTAGCTATAGCGTATTCTATGATATCTTTTCAACTTAACTCATCTCGCATTTTTTGTCTTTCCCCCTTTTGACAACATCGAAAACTAGGAAACACATAAATAAGGAAAGAAAGGAACACGTAATCATACTAAAAGCCATTGCATTACTTAAGCAAAATATGTACATAGGAGCCAAAAAAAACAATATTTGTGGGAACATTGAGGCTAGGAAAAAGAAGGAAAAGATCATGGGCTTGGTGGGAACAGGGCATCACAAAGCCGTGTCAAGACTTGGACCAGCTTTTCTTGGCCTCTAGCGATTTGTTCTTGGTCCCTTGCCATCTTTTCTTGGTCCCTGGCCATCTTGTCGAGAGTGTTGGCAATGTGCACCAACACTGGAGTGTTCCCATCCTGGGTGCCTTCACCAGATGGCAGCCTTTCATGTTCCTCCACGGGCTCAGAGTGGCGCATTTTCTGGACGACAGAAATGTCCAGTTCCCTTCCTATGGTGACCTCTTCTCTGGAGGTGTCGTAGAGGCCCTCTCTAAGCAAGAGTTTCTTGATAAGGCCAGCGTAAGGGAGGGAGTGGGATTTGGAAGCCATGCACTTCTCCATGTGCCCGAGAATTATGCGAGGAAGATTGATGGGCTTTTGAGGAGGAAGTGGTAGAGGATAATGGCATCAGGGATGTTGATAACAAGGCGCTTCTCCTGGCGAGGGATCACCATGTTGATGATGAATTAATGGGCCAGCTTTGCAATGAGGGACAAGTGATGGGTAGAGGTGCCAGTGGTGGGAACACGGCCCTCATAGATCGTGTTGTAGATCACCTCGCTGTCGTAGTCGCCCCAGCTTTTGGCGGGAAGATCCTAGAGGCCTTGGACAGGGACCTGTAGTTGAAGGCGGATGGTGGATGTGGTGAAGATGAAGTCATCGCCTTCGAGGGAGAGAGTTCCCTTGGTGCCGTTGTCGTGGACCACAAAATTATTGTAGAATCGGCGCACCTGAGCGGGGTCAATACTCACAGCCTCGCCACACATGTGTTCCCATCCTTGGGCCTTGATCAGTTCCCATAGTTGCCCTAGCCCTTGTTCGTTGAGCTGTGTTTCTGAGAGGATGAGGGGGGGAAGGAGCTTGCGATTCTCAGAGATGTGGATTTTCTTGGGCACAGTTCCTTTCCCTTTCTTCTTTGTGTTCCCCCTTGAGACCGTAGTCTTTCCTTTTTGTTGAGGGGGTTCAGCCTCTTCGATCATCAGAGGGCGGGTCCTTTCCTCTGGGACCTGTGCCGACACCACCATTTGGTGTCCAGGAGTTGGGATGCCGGCAGGCTCTTTGGCAGTGGTGGCCTCCTCGTCTTCTTCAGTGTCATCACTGGAGGTCCCTTCATCGTCGGAGGAGGTCAGCCCTGTTTCCTCATCATCATCGTCTTGGTGACGAGAGCTTGTCCCAGCTTTATCAGTCAAGGCTGGGACCTCCTTTTCTTGGGCCTCTATTTCTGGGGTCACAGTGTCTTGGGCCTCGGTCCCTTGCTCAGACGGAGGCACAGGTAGGACGGCTCGGAATTCTTCCTCGAGGGCTTGGAGTCGGGCTTCTTCTTCGTCAGTTCCCATCACTATGGGTGGCAGTTCCTTGGCCTTTTTGCGAGCGATGACTCCAATGGGGAGATCATCCTCGTCAGAATCGAGGTCGATTGTTTTCTGGGCCGAAGGAGGTGGGGAAGGGAGTTTTATCCTGGTGGGAGAAGATGGAGGTGGAGGAGAATGTTGTGGAGTTGGGACCTTGGGTGTGGAAGGAGGATGAGTAGGGGTTTGAGCCTTGGGACTTGAGGTCCCAGGGGCAGATTTTGAGGTGGGTGATTTAGTGATGGGGGAGGTGGGTGGGGGAACTCTGGTGGAGGAGGATGGTGGAGGAGTGTGCTTTGGTGACGAGTGAGGGAGGTTGGAAGTTCCCTCAGTGATGGGGAGAGAAGAAGGGGGAGTTGTGGAATTGGTTTGAACAGGAGGTGGTGGAGGTTGATGCAGGGATTGAGAGTTCCCAGAGGTGGAAGGAAGGGGAAAAATGAGTGGGGGTTTTTCGACACAGGAGGTGGGTTTGGAGCAGTTCAGGTATTCTTCGAATCTGAAGTGGGGGTTTCTTCTTTTCGGAGTGAAGGGGGGAGGAAGAGATCTCTGAGTGTTTGCGTTTGGAGGATTTGTGTTTGGATTTTGAGGAGTGATGTTTGGATTTGGAGGAGTGATGTTTGGATTTGGATTGTTTGGGTCTCTCATGTTTGGAAGGGGGTTCGGATCCGAAACTGTCGACAATGACAATCTCGGAGGAAGAGGGAGGTGGAAGAGTGGAGGTCGGCGGTGCTGGGAGTTGCGTTGCCGAGGGAGGAGGAAGAAAGGGACTTACATAATTGTAAAGTCCCTCGATGAGCACATCGCGAAGAGATGCATCTTGCTCTTTCTCGATGTCGTCCATCATAGAGAGGAAAAGGGCTTTAGGATGTTCTTGAATCCATGCCTTCATCTCGGCATAAGAATGGGCTGGAGCCATTTGAGAAAAGTTTGGGAAAGAGAAGATTTTTGGAAGTTTTCTCGAAAGAGGGAGGAGGCAAAGTTGCAGAGGAAGAGAATGACAGGGAAGGATGAGGAGGAAGGAACCCAAAAGTGGTAAAGTAGGGTTTTTATGTGAGAGAGAGAGACGAGGGTAGAAAGGGAAGTTGAGAAAGACCTCGATAACCGTTGGCCAATGAATGTGGAGGAGTGTTTCAACTTCCGTATCACACTTCTGACGCGTGTCGCTTTCTTCCAAGGGAAGTCACTTCGAGAGATTCAAATGCTTGGCTCATAATGCTTCGAATTCTGACACAATTTCCCGTTTCCCAAGTGGTGTTTCATTTCTCAGATGTAGTGTTTCCCTGCTTTTGCCCATCAGTTCCCATGATCTTTGGAAAGGTCATTTTGAGTGGAGAGGTTAAGGGAACTCACACTCAATTTTCTATGAGGCTAGGGAACTCAAAAGAGAACCAGACAATTGCAACTCGATTAAGGGATAAAGAGTTTGGCTCATGAGAAGCGTTTGTCTGGTCCTTAGCTTAGGGTAGGTTTTATGATCAACCGTCATAGTGGCTTGTAAAGAGGGTTAAAGGGAACTCTGGTTGATCATTTTGGGACAAAAGAGATAGTGTTCCTCTATACATATCAAGCTCGAGACTAGTAATATGGAAAAATGAAAGCAATGAGTCCTATGGTTCCCTATCATGCATTTCTAGTTAGACTAATCAAGCATTGAGGGAGAGACAAACAGAGACTTGTTTAGTTTAGAGTTATCATCCCTAGAAGCATCCGAAAACGCTGGTAGGGACGTCTGTCTAAAGCTTTGGTGAGAATGTCCGCAATTTGCTCTTCCGTTCTACAGTGTTGCATAGAGATGTTCCCATTTTCAACATTGTCACGTAGAAAATGATGCCTAATGTCTATGTGCTTAGTCCTAGAATGATGCACAGGATTTTTTGAAATGTTAATGGCACTAGTGTTATCACAGAGTATAGGAACTGGGCCAAATGACATACCGTAATCCTGAAGTTGGGACTTGAGCCATAGTACTTGGGAACAGCATGATGCGGCAGCCACGTACTCTGCTTCAGCGGTGGAAAGTGCCACTGAGTTTTGCTTCTTGGATCCCCATGAGACTAAACATGACCCAAGGAATTGGGCCATTCCTGATGTGCTCTTTCTATCAACTAGGTGCCCAGCAAAATCTGCATTTGTATAAGCAATGAGCTCAAGGGAACTATTCCTTGGATACCAGAGACACAAGTTGTCGTTCCCTTTGAGGTACCTGAAAATCCTCTTCACCTCTTTCAGGTGTGATTCTTTGGGATTAGCTTGAAAACGTGCACATAAGCACACTCAGAACATAATATCGGGCCTACTAGCAGTTAAGTATAGGAGAGAGCCAATCATACCTCTAAAGTTCCTTTGATCAACACTTACCCCTGTTTCATCGGCATTGAGCCTGGAGTTTGGTGAGATGGGAGTGTCGATGGGCCTTGAGTGGTCCATCCCATACTTGACTAGCATTTCTCTGATGTATTTCTGTTGATGAATCCTTGTTCCCTCCTTTGTTTGAGATATCTGGAGTCCTAGGAAGAACGTAAGTTCCCCTATGAGACTCATCTCAAACTCACTGCTCATGAGGTCCTTAAATTTCTCTACAAGAGTTTCGTTAGTTGCTCCAAAAACAATGTCATCAACATAAACTTGAACAATCAAGATATCCTTAGACTCTTTCTTAAGGAAAAGAGTTTTGTCTATGGAACCTCGAAGGTATCCATGAGACAGAAGGAACTGAGCAAACCTGTCATACCATGCTCGAGGAGCTTGTTTGAGTCCGTAGAGGGCCCTCTCCAAGAAGTAGACGTGGTTGGGTAGCTTCTCATCTTCGAATCCTGGGGGTTGAGCTACGTATACTTCTTCTTTGAGGTGCCCATTTAGAAATGTCGTCTTCACATCCATCTGGTATAACTTGAATCCTTTGTGGGCTGCATAGGCTATGAGAAGACGAATGGCCTCGATCCTTGCAACTGGCGCGAAGGTCTCGTCATAGTCGATCCCCTCTTCTTGTCTGTAGCCTTGAGCAACCAATCGAGCCTTGTTCCTAGCTACGGCCCCAGTATCATCGAGCTTGTTTCGAAAGACCCATCGAGTTCCTATGATATTCTTGTTTTTGGGCCTAGGAACTAGCTTCCACACCTTGTTCCTCTCAAATTGGTGTAGTTCTTCTTGCATGGCTTGGATCCAGTCTGGGTCCCTTAGGGCTTCTTTGATGCTTTTTGGTTCCACCAGTAAGACAAAGGCATTAAAAGCACATAAATTATTGAGAGAGGAGCGAGTCAGAACACCTTTGTCAAATGGAGTGATGATGTTGTCAATAGGGTGATCTCTCTTTTGGTGGTAATTCCTTGTTCGAATGTTCGAGACATCAACCCGTTCCCTTGACTCTTCTTCATTTGTGTCTTGAGCCTCCTCTTCCTCAGGGCAAGCTTCGTCGCTGGGACTTTCGTCAGGATTCTCTGCGGAGTTCCCTCGTTGTTCCCCTTGAACACTGGATTCTGGCACACTTTCATCTTGGGGAACAAGAGAGTTCGATGCATCTTGCGGTTCTTCTGTTGAGGAGGGAACTTCAAAGGAGCTTTGATCTGTGGAGTTTTGTTCTCCTTCGTTGTTCCCTGATTGTGGGATGTTGTTCCCACTTGGATAATCTTCATCTCTCTTTCTTGGTTCACCCTCGTCGTCGTCTTCTTCTTGTCTGACCAGTTTGAACAGAGTTCCCTTTCCTTGGGCTTCTGTTCCCATCTTTACAGATTTTTCGTCGAAGATGACATGAATGCTTTCCTCGATCTTCTTGGTCCTTTTTTTGTAGACCCTGTACGCCTTGCTTTGGGAAGAGTATCCCAGGAATATCCCTTCATCGCTTCTGGGGTCAAATTTGCCGAGGTTATCCTTCCCATTGTTGTGGACGAAGCATTTGCATCCAAAGGTCCTTAGATGAGAGATGTTTGGCTTTCTTCCATTGATCAGCTCGTAGGATGTCTTTTTGATCATGGGCCTTGTCATTGCTCGATTCAGAATGTAAGTAGCTGTTGAGATGGCTTCAGCCCAGAAGCTTGGAGGAACTCCACTCTCTAGCATCATGGTCCTTGCCATGTCTTCTAGAGTTCTGTTTTTCCTTTCCACCACACCATTTTGTTGAGGAGTCCGAGGAGCTGAGAAATTGTGGGATACACCGTTGTTGTCGCAGTACCTTAGGAACTCTGAGTTCCTGGACTCAGTTCCGTGGTCAGATCTGAGTGACTTGAGCTTGATTCCCATGCTTACTTCCATTTTCTTGATCAGTCTCTCGAACTCTTTGAAGGTATCTGATTTTGATCTCAAGAAAAGCACCCATGTAAATCTCGAAAAGTCATCAATTAAGACATACATGTACCTTTTTCCTCCGTAGCTTTCAGTGTCCATGGGACCACAGAGATCCATGTGAATTAGTTCCAATGGTCGTGTAGTGCTGACCACCTTCTTGGGTTTGAACGAGCTCCTGGTTTGCTTCCCACGAACACATGCTTCGCACATCTTGACTCCTTCAATGTTGATTCGTGGGAGACCAATGACTAGATCCTGTAGATAAAGCTTCAAGATTTGATTGATACCTGCGTGTCCTAACCTTCGGTGCTAGAGTTCCGTTTCATCGAGGGAACTTGCCAAGCACAGTTTCCTTGGTGGCTCAAATTCTGTATCCACCACATAAATGTTGTTGGATCTTCTTCCCTTGAGGATAATTTTGTTGGTCTTCTTGTTGATCACCAGACACTCTTTTGAATCAAAGGTGACAATGTTGTTCCCTTGATCACATATTTGAGAAACACTCAAGAGATTGAAACCCAGATCTTTCACCAAGTTAACGTTGCTGATTTTGATTGATTTGTTGAGTAGCACTTCCCCTGTTCCTATGATCTCTCCTTTATTTTTGTTGCCAAAGGACACGTGACCTCCTTCGGCCTTTGGGTGGAGTGAGGTGAGGTTATCTTTGTTTCCGGTCATGTGGTTAGAACATCCATTGTCAATGACCCATGTGCTGTTCCCCCTCACTGCCACCTACAAGAAAAGTTAGTTTTTGAGGACCCAGGCAAGATGAGTCTTGCCTGGTCCCTTGCAAGGGAAGACAATCTCAAGTGGCACATAAACAGCAATGTTAATGTCATGAGAGTACTTGTTATAGTCAAAGTTCCTATGGTTGTTCCTTTTAGTGGGAACTCTAGCAGGCTTGTTGGTTTGTTGATTTTGCCTGTTCCAGTACTCGTGGTTTCTCTGGGCTTGGGCCTTAGCTTTGGGACAGCTTTCCTTGTAGTGCCCATGAGCACCACAGTTCCAACAGGTCTTATAGTATTCTCCTAGGTAATACTTAGGATGGGGTCTCTGTATCCTGTTCCTATCCATAGTTTCCTTGTTGTATACTCTAGACCTATTTCCCTTAGCTATTTGAACATACAACTTATGTCCAGTGTTCCCAGTGTAATAATCTACTTCTCCATTCACTCCACTTTCCAGAACACGGATTTTTTCTTCTAAGTGTGCATTTTTCTGTTTCTCACATTGAAGCTCTAGGGCCCTACACTCATTGATCTCTTTTTCACTCAAAGGGGACTTTCCTTTTCTAGGGCTCTCTGATTCATCCCCTATTCCGTGTCTAGCAGGAACAAACTTGGTTTGGGAACTAGAGGCTTCAGAGTTCCCTTTTGTTTTACTTAAGTTTTGTAGAAGGGTATTCTCATCACTTTCTAGAGTTTTAAGCTCATCTTCAAGTTTTACGATGTGAGACAGATAGGACTGAAGTTTTTCTAGAAGGGACACACAGTTGGGACATGGCTCAAGACCAACTAGTTCAGCATTTGTGTGTTCCGATTTTTCCAGCTTCTTTTGCAATTTAATGTTGTCTTTAACAAGGCTTGAAAGAATTTTTAGTAACTCAGGCTTTTCATAATTATTCAAGGAAGCAAGAACGGATTCAGTAGTTACCTCACTGGGTTGTTCCCCAGTGATGTCTCCTATGGCCATTGCGCACATGTCAGGTGATGCCCAAGATTCGGGATCTTCGTCTTCATCATCGTCCCAAGTGGCGATGTAGGCCTTCTTGCCTTGCTTACGGTCGTCAGTTCCCAGTGGGCACTCCTTTGCGAAGTGTCCCTTTTTGTAGCATTTGTAGCATGTGACGTCCGAAAGATCCTTCTCAGCAGTTTTTCTTTGGGAACTCTGTCCTTTCTGTGAGTTCCCATTTCCCTTTTTGAACTTTCCCTTGTAGAATGATCGAAGGGCCCTTGTTACGAGGACTAGTTCCTCATCCTCTTCTTCTTCGGATTCTTCATGTTGCTCTTGAACAGACTTGAGCACCTTTTCAAGTTTAAGGGCGATCCCTTGGTGTGCCCTCTTTTGCTCCTTGTCATCTATCTTTCTTTTCTCATGTCCCACCAGTTTTCCAAAGACCTGGTGAAGCATAAGAGTTCTGTTTTCAGGGTTCTCCTTGAACATCGTTCTTTCATTTGCCCACTCTCCAGTCAGTCCGTTGAAGAGTTGTTGAACCTTCATTTTATCAGTGATTTCCTCCTTGGTGATCCCAAGACCAGCCATCTTAGTGCAAAGTCCCTCGAAACGGGATTGGTAGCTATCGACGGATTCTCCCATTTCCATTTGGAAATTGAAGAACTCTCTCCTCGCATTCATCTGAAGATCTTCTCGGAGGTCTGAGTTCCCAATGTGCATTTGTTGGATGGCTTCCCACACTTCCTTTGCTGTGTCTAGATTTGCCACCCTATCACAGTCTTGCACCTTCATAGCGTTCTTGAGATACTGTATGGCCTTGAAGTTGGCCTCCATACATTTATACTCATTTGGCCCCCATTTGGAAAGGTCATTCTCAATCACTGGATCAATTTTGAAGTTCCCTTTCTCGATAACGCACCAAGCCTGGTAGTCCTGGCTGCGCATCCAATTTTTCATGTCGCGTTGCCATACTTCGAATCTACCAGTGATGAGCCTTGGTGGCTTGCTGTTGTTGTGACCGACTTGGGTGAGTTCGTGAGCCATTTTGAAACCTGCGATGCTAACACAAATCTAGAGCGACCAAGCTCTGATACCAATTGTTGGATCGTAACCGGTTAGCTAGAGCTTGGGAACTGGCTGTTAAGCTGTTCCCAAGGCAGCGGAAGAAAATATCGCAAGTATTAAAAGGACAAAGTGAACACAGTTCCTTATAGAGGAACCCCACTACAACCAACTAGTTGTATGGGTAAACCTCTACCTCCGCTTGGAGGATTTTGAATGACTTATATTATTGATTTGTTCCTTAGTTACAAACAACCAGATTCAAACTTCTCTGTTCCTACGAGTTCTACCTAACTCTAGCAACACTAATGAATCTTCTCAACTGAGTTCCTAAGCGAACAACAATCACTAAATAAGTAACTCAAACCTTACACCGAAATGCAGTTCCCTCGCTCCTGGGAACTTGGCTTCACCGTCGTCGAGATCAGACACTCGCCGCCGGGGACTTCTCTTCTTCTTTCTCTTTCTTTGTTATGAGTGTTTGTGAGTTCTGGGAGAAGTGCTCAATCCGAGTACTATTCATTTTGCTTTATACTCGAGTGAACTTGGGCTTCAATCGCATCTTTCACTTGTGTCCGAAATGCCCTTTTGCTTGATGCCCAAGTTGTACTTTCTTCACATGTGACTTCAATTTGAACTAGGTCAACTTCTTGAAATGATCGGACCGTTGGATCAATCGTGACAGTCTGCTCCTCAGGCCGTGCCTTCATCCTGTTCAAGACAGGATCCCGTGATATGCGCTGATCGGTCCTTGTCCTCACATGTGAGTTCCCATGTCGTGGGAATTGTCCTCTTCAGAGTTCCTTTGAGAGAAACTCTTCATCGTGTAAACCTGTGTTCTCTGTCATTCCTGGGAGTTCCCATTACATGGGAACTTTCATCTTCAGAGTTCCCTTGATGGGAACTCTTCATTGTGTGCTTCTGTGATCTTTGATCATTCATGGAAGTTCTTTGCTCAACCTGTGTTCCTTAGAAATACTTGATCAAAGCACATTAGTTCCCTTATAGCGTTTGTCATTATCAAAACTCGGAGAACTGTATCGTTGTTTCGATGTTTAGAACCGGAGGTCCCAACATCGTTCCAACAACTTGCCTCTTTCATTCAAAAAAAAAATAGTGTTTTCAAAATAAACTTCGACCGTGCCGTATTTTCCCGAATATTTAAAAAAATGCGATTGGTTCTCAATTCTCACCTTAGTGCATGTTCTCACCTCATTCTCTCCTAATTCCTAAAACATTATATATATATATATATATATCTTGTAATTTTTTTACTCCTACTCCTAAATTAACTCAAAAATATATATTTTTATCATAAATAAATCTATTACTAATAACTAAAGCCGGAGCAATTTCTGCCACCACATTGCGCCACATCACCCCTTTATTAAAATAATAGTTTTTTTATAGTTAATTATGCAAAAAAGTTATCTCCAAGTAAACATAAAGATAAAATAATATTTGTAAAAATTTATCTCCAAATAAACATAAAGATAAAATAATATTAGTATATTTTACCAATATAGATAATAAAGGATATTATATTTATCATATTTGTAAAAGATAAATTAAAAAAATATAAGAAAAAATATGTACATGTGGTCACATATATATCTTTGAAATAAAAATAGCCATATAAATGATAATATCTTTGAAATATCCATCTATCTATAACTATATATTAAAACCGAATCTTTTCGAGCAACCAGAACAATTCTGGCCCCACCTTATAATTAAAAAATAATATTTTATTCTTATTATTTATAACTTTTTCTTTTAAAATTTTTAATATCTATCTAATTTTTATAAAAACTAACGTTCTAATATATTTAATAAAAAATTAAAAAAAAGGAAAAATAAAACAGAAGATTTTTTTAATATATAATGATAGATTGTTATCATAATAAGGTAGGAAAATATTTTTACTATTAATTTTTTTTATCTAAAACTAACAATACACATTTACACTATATTTTATATTTCGAAAAAATTAATTCGAATATTAATTAAAAATAAAAAAAATATTTTATCTTTATCCTCTTATCTATTTATGTAAAAGATTAATTTTTTTTATCAAATTTAGATAAAAAAATACTTTTTTTATATGTATATAATTACTTGCCTAAATTAAATTTTGATAAAGAAATTATATTATCTTTTCCTCAATTTCTTTTCTGGATTATTTATGTTAATATAAAAAAAAATTCTTCAAAAAACTTCTATATTCATTCATATTTTTTATATCTTTTCTTATTAATTATCTTTTTAACTTTTTATTGAAATATTTTTTAAAGAATTGAATTTGATTAAAAAAATTATAAGCATTTACATTATTTTGGGCTTTTTAATTTTTTTTAAAAACATTTATAAAATTTAATGATTCTAATTAAAATAGTTTTTATTTATATTTTTTCATAAATAAATTATCGTTAAGCTATCAAACTTATATTGGACTCATCTTAACAACGTTGGTTGTACCTCACATTATATTGGCTCAACTTAATAATTTTTCTAATAAATGCGTTATTTTTATTTTTTATATTAAATTAAAATATTATTTATTAAATAAATTAAATATTAAGTCCATATAGTCGTGCACGATACAACGAGTATAACGAGTTAAACTTGGTTATGTAATATTCTCAAGGAAAAAGAACAACGTAGATTATTTTATCTTAATAATGTATGTTTATCTTCAATTTTAAACTTAATAATCTAGATTTAATTTGTTTTATTTGATATCAGAAACAAAATAATATTTATACATATCATAGGCAATAAATTACTTACATTATATTTGTATTATATTTTTCTTTATTAATATTTTTTATTTAAAATATCTAAAAAAATATCAAGTCATAGTCGTACAGGGCACGACGGGTACCACTAGTATGTAACTGTAACAAAAGGCAATTAAACTTCATGAATTAAGGATCCTAGTATATTAATTTGTATAGTAACAAAAATAGAGAGGAGAGGAGGATAGAAGGATAGGAACGGTGGTGGAAGATTGTGACTAATATATCAATCCTAAAAACTTTAGACCCCCACCAAAAACCTAGAAGACCAACTTGCCCTTAATTATTACATATACATATTATATTTTTCTTTTTCTCAAAAAAAATTTCCTGATAAATTATTATATATCATCCTCATCATTCTCCTCTAGGGTTTCCATTATTCCCTCCCCTTTTCTCTCCATGCATGACAGGCCCATCTCTCTTATCACTATTTTATGAAAAAACACCCCTCCCAACCAAATTCCAGAAAGGCATATCTTATATGTTAAGAAACTCTGAGAAATCTGTGTGGAAGAGGAGCCACAAATCATTCACAACACCACTACTCCACTAATACTTATAAACATTTAGTATAGTATATCTCTTTCAATTCACCCGCCCAATTCTCTCTAGCTAGCTACCTAGCTTGTATTATGTTGAAGTGATCGATCGATTCTCCATCATCATATCCATCACACTTTTGGAAAAGACGAGAGAGATAGCAAAGCCATGGATTTCACCTCAAAAGTTCCAGTCTTTCTTGATCCTCCCACTTGGCAACAGGTAATTAATCGATCAAATTCATGATTTCTCTTCAATTTTGTACAAAAAGATTCTAGCTTCCCACTCAACAACACTAATGCTTTCATGAATATACCAATTCCTTCTATTTTAGGGCGTGGAGCGGCAAATTACAAATCAAATACAACCGCCGTCGACATCAGGAATCATTCCCTCTAACCCACTTCAGATCCCGCCACAATCCGGCTCAACCAGTGGTGGCGGGACCGGTCTAGGCTCAATCAAGCCCGGATCGATGGTTGACCGGGCTAGACTAGCCCAAGTACCATTACCGGAAGCCGGGTTAAAGTGTCCAAGGTGCGAATCCACAAACACAAAGTTTTGCTACTTCAACAACTACAACCTCTCGCAGCCACGCCACTTTTGCAAGGGCTGCCGCCGATACTGGACCCGAGGCGGGGCCCTCCGCAACGTCCCCGTCGGAGGCGGGTGCCGGAGGAACAAGCGGACCAAACCTAAAAGCAGAACCGGGTCAAAGGCTGACCCGGTTCCGGCCCAAATTATTAGACGAGGTGGGAGCAATATTACTACTAGTACTACTAATACAAGTGCAAATGATTTGAGCTCTCAAATGACGCTTCCATTGCCGCAACCGGATCCGTTTCTAACCGGTTTGCACCATTTTAACGGGTATGGAAACGGGTACGGGTTGAATTTGGGTGGTGGTGGCGGAGCTGGGGATGCTGAGCAATTGTCTAGTTTGCTTGCCGGGTCGGGTGTAACGGGTAACGGGTTGTACCCGTTTGATGAGAGTGAAAATCATCATCAGGGTTTGAACTTGTCTAAGAATTTCATGTTGGGTATTCAAGGGAATAATAATAATATTGGAGATCAGTACAGTAGCTGGGGAGCTGGAATTAATACCTGGACCGACATTTCGGGTTTTCATGGTTCTTCGTCTTCATCAGGGCATCGTCTCTTGTGATGGATCTATCAATTGATCTACCTAGCTCGGTGTATGAAGGTAATTTTTATATCAAAGTCAGAATTTGATTGGTATATGCAAATGCTGAGGAAAAATGAATTAATTCGTTTTCATCGCAAAAATGAGGTTGAGATCGAACAAATGTTCGTGCAGATTCGATCGGATATATAAACAATGGTCAGCACGTTGATCTTCAAGGTCTCTGAAGCGGCCGTGTTTTAGGGAATTGAGATGGTTAGGGTTTAATTTATAGTAGTATATAGTTTTTTCAAGTGTGTTCTTTTTATAAAATTTGTTATATATACGAAACTTATCTGTGTATTTTGTATGCTAATGTCGTTGTGCTATGTTTCAAGGGCATGAGTACCTGACTGTAAAACTCATACAAACAATTCAATTCCTTCTTGCTCTTTAAATGTTTAGGGCACAAATTTCTAGCCATATATAGCACCTGATTAATTCCATATTACTACTCCGTAACTATAATTAATAGTATAAAAGACAAGTCTATTATGATTCTGTACAAATTTTATTTTTTGGTAGAATTTGTACAAATTTTATACGAAGGATGTGTTTGACAAACAAACATAAATGCAATTAGAACTATCAAAACTCATCCCGACCCTCAAAAAACTAACTCGAAACCTGCAATGGCCCAACCGATTAACTCGTAAATAACGTTGATCCGAACTCATACGAAACTCGCAATTGAAAATCGAATTTAATTTGAGCATGACTTAACCGACCTATTTGAAAGGTCTAACTATAATGCAAGTATATAATTAGTGATTGATCATGTAATGTCTGCAACAATGTTTTAAATGATATTTATATGTGTACACCCAATAATCAACCGTGTCCAAAATTCCAACCTTGAATTCGAATCTAATTTTCATGTAGATATATGCAAGATAGATGGGGAAGATCGATATACGAGTATATGAAAAAATATAAAAAAAAGTGCATCGATCCTCCGAATTGGTTAACTTCTTTTTATGGAGAAAGATTGGTTGATACGGATTGAATTAATATCTTTTTCCTTGTACTCGATCTCTCAAGAAAACGGTTTGTCAGTGCATCTAATTTTGTGCACCTCAGTATGTAAGTATATATGTGTTCCTTTTTTTTTTTTAGGGCCACTTGACATCAAACCCTAGAAGAAGAAGAAGATACAAGGCATTTAATTTATTCAAAGTATACAGTATATACTACTACTACTAACTTACATTAATGACGTTCAAACAGTAGGAGTACTTGTTTGTTGTCTGCTGTATAATTTGAAGAGATGTGGTAGGGGACGAAATCTTCGCATTTGTTTGTGTTTGAAAATTGAAAGAGACCCATTATCAAAATTCCAAATCAATATAAAAAGTCAAAAATCATGCCCACTACTAGCTTATTCCTACTACTGATTTATTGATTATTGATTCTTGCAAATAAAGAACCACATGTAACATGTTATACTGTATTATACACCACCTATCTTCACAAAATTAAACGTAACCAATCATGAAAAACAAATTGCAGAAAATCACACAAAGAAACAGTATTTATTTGCAAAAGATCGACGCCCTACTTCCTTTGTAAAGACCAATCGTCGCAATAGTTGATCAGTGGCTGTGTACTATATATCAAATCAAAATGAATGAAAATGAAGCAAAAAAAAAAAAAATCAAAATGAATGAAAAGCTGATTATCCCTTTGTAATGTTAAACATTAATTTATAACGGTTTTTTGACATGTTTTAATTGTTTATGGGATCTTGACAATTAAAGATGGGTTTGTAAAAATAGGTGAATTAATAGTGATATATTGTTGGTATTGTTTTTTTTGGTTGAATATTGTTGGTAATTTATTTAAAACCCAGCCATTGTATCGTTGTATTTCTTTTTATAATTCGTAAAAATCAAAAAGGAGTTTTATTTTTGGTAGAAAAATCAAAAAAAGAGCTAAACAATTAATGCTTTTTGATATAAAGTTACCATGTCGATCAATTGCTAATATAACTCTTAAATGTTTTTTTTTTGTCATTGCCACCCTAGTTCAGCGGAGAGCTTTGCTCCATCAAACGCCAACATCTGGAGTTCGAGTCTCGCGAGGGCCCCTTTATAAAGGGAAGCGTAGCCCCTCCCACTACGCTCCATGCTTATGTTTGGCGTGAAGCTCAACTCAACTTCTTCAGATGTAATATTTGACATAAACTCCCTAAAATATACTGTTATAGAAAAAAAAAACTACTACTATATAATTTTAAGCCTAAGCCTATATATTGAACTTGCAATTTGAATTGGAAGAAGATGATTACCAATTTAGTGGACGTTTCTCACATATTTTCAGTAAAAAAAAAATCTCTTAAAATAAAAGAGAAAATATGACTGTACGTGTTATGATGATTGTTTCACTTTCACTTTAATTTCTAAGCTATGATTGCTTGGTCAAAGTTTAAAATTGATCATTTATGAAAGTTGAACTTCCATATATGGTTAAAGTTTCTTTTGTAGCATAGTTCAGCCTTGTCCAGGGTCGGTCATTCTTAATTAATAATGTACATGATGACTACTATTACATAGGGTCCGTCATCATATACTTTAATTTTAGTTCGGTAAGCAGAAGTTGTATTAATGCCCCATTTAACCACTAAAAGTTCATAGTCCTTTCAATTAGAGAAATGATGAAATATTTTTTTCCCAATGCAATTCATCGATTGTTATACATACTGACAAAATCATATGTTATTAAGATTAATTTTCTCAGATATCTTGCATATATGTAGACTATATATATAGTGCATGTATCATTTCAATTGTACGTATAACTTCCATATATATAATATTTTGTCCTGCTCCCTTGCTTGATTAGGGTTTCATCGATCTCTTACTTCACTTCCGCTTGGCCGTATATATAGAACATATTAGCTAGAGCAGTAGTACATATCAAATTTCAATCAACGTAACAGAGTAAAAAAAAGAAAAAGAGAAGATGCAGAGAAATTAAGGAAAGAATTGAAAGCCGGTGGAAAAAAAAATCTCATGCTTTTGGTTTTTCAGTACAATCCATATAATATTAATTTACATATATAGAATTAATTTTTCTTTAAATTATACGTACATGACAATATGACATATATGTTAATAATGTAGGGCACATGAATTGAAGAAGGCATATGTATGGTATGGATGTAATATACAAGTACGTTGCTTTCTCTTTAGTCTTTAGTAGTGTGCTTCCTTCCATGGCAGCTTTAGCTAGCTTTTATATATTAGCTAGGGTGACGTCCACACGATCTATATATGATGTATAGGTGGAAATAATGGGATGGGCCAACGAAGCCCGATAAAGCCAGACACAGACAAAAGATTCCCCCAATCCTCCTTCCATCCATGCTCCTCCGGCCAATATCCCCTTTCACGTTCTCCCATGTCAATTTTTACAGTATGTATCTTTGCTCTTTCAGTTTTATATGTGTATACTATTAGACTGCATATTGTAGAGCGTAGTGGCTTAATTGGGTTCAGTGCATACATAGATTGCATCGATCTCACTGATATTGCTAAATTATGTAGCGGATCTTACTTAGAAGTTCGATCTAACATGTTATTTCACCCCGTTAAATCAACTTGAGGGATATTAAATTACTATTTTAGGGTATTTTTTTAGTAAAGTGGAATATTTCATCTGAATTCTGAACCCATCGAATCTCAAACGATATCGGTCATCCGCATATTTTGTATTCAACGGATAACCAATAAAATTGACCTAAAAATGGGTGAAAAATAGACAAAAGACGAGTGAAAACCGGTTTTGAGTATTAGGATAGCAAATCAAATCTTCTACTCCTTAAATATATATACTCTCCTAAGACGTGATTGGGTGATAAATTTCCAAATTACATTAAAAAAGAAACTTAAATATTAGTAAAATGTTAAAAAATATCTTCTAACTAATTAAAATAAGGGAGTATAAGAGGGAGTAGAAACATCAGACCGTTAGCATAGAGGAGTTAAGGCGTGGGGATGAGTGATCACTTCACATGACCGGACCCGAAAAAACACTCGACCTGACCTGACCATCCAGCATACCCGAATTTTAGGAATCCCCATCCCACATCGAAAATTATAGAAATGAGCTTAATTAATGAAGGTTTTAAATAAGTTCAAGTGAGCCATATGCAACCTCATCATTTCAATTCCATGATATGGGCCTTCGAAAAATAAGCACAAAAAAAAGTGTCTGATTCTACGACTTAAGTTGATTTTGAACAAGATTCTATGCATAACGTACGATTTTGAATGAGATTCTACGACTCAAATTACGATTTTAATAACTATAACCAAGTTAAGCAATACCAAAAAACACCCGACCTGACCCGAAAATCGATGAGTATTGGGCGGTTTAGGTGACACCCGATGGGATTTTTCTAGGGTTGGGTGTGCGGGCATTAAGGTCGGGTCGGATAGTGGAAGTAGTCCACCTGCCCCAACCCAGCCAGCCATCCCTAGCATTTGGTTAGTAATTTAAATATTAGAGTTGTAAGTACGTACTAATGAGAGAATAGGTGCTCACAAAAGAACTGAAAACGCGTGAGGGTTGCTCGATTTAGAAAAATTAACGACTCACATCAATAATTTAATAAATGTGAAAAATTCGGTACATTTGAATTTTATTTTTAAAAGATAGTACTTTTATAATCAAGCGTGCATGATCATATAACTGATTGTGCAAGATCTTATGACTGAATGTGTCGGAAGTTATTATTATAGAATGTGCGAGGTTTTTATAACTGGTTGTGCAACTTTTTCTTATTGATATTGGTAACGAACTACATTCAATTATAATATCAAGCACACTAAATAATAAGATCATACATACTTGGTATATGAAAAAATACACACTTAATAAGAAAATCATGCACACTGCAATTATAAAATCACACACTTATATAGTTATAATATTATGCATACTCGATTTTAAAATTTGTGTTTTTTTTCAAATAGAATTTGGCTGTGTCAAAAATTTTCATGAAATGAACATGTCATTTAAGTTGTTAATTTCTGAGATCTACCGATGTGTATTCGTTTTCATTTTTTTCTCTAGCAAGTGTTCTTGCCCAATTCGCCCCGTTAAAAAGTTGAAGTATTTTTAAACTAAAAAGTATTGTATACTTACAAAATATAGCAATTTCTTTTTTTAGGAGGGCCATATTTAGTGGTAAACTCCTGGTTTATAAACTAGATAACAAAGCTCACGAATTAGGTAAATCGGTTTGCTCTGATCGGCTCGATTAAGGTTGAGTATTAGTTCAAAACCGAACCAAAAACCGAAATTTGGTTCAATCTTGTTTCAGTTTTTTGAGCGCAAGGTGAACAAAAGCTTATCCTTTTGGAAAATTTAAACTTAACCAAAACTAAAATTGAAATTTGAAAAATTCCTAAACCCAACAAAATAGTATATATCGGTTTTGGTTTGGTCAGTTTGGCTCAACTAGTTGGTTCAAATTGAACCATGCTCGACCCTAGGCTCGAATCAATAGAAGGAAGGATGCTTTCTGCCATCAGGCCAATTCATGTGGGGCTTAATAAAATAGTTTCTTATTTATATATTAGGAGTTTGGTTCAAATGAAAAAAACTATTATCCTATACGTGAAACGAATGCACTTTTCATACGAAAGTACATTGCAAAATACAAAAAGTGCAATTCGAAAAAACGTACTACAAAAATTACGAAAAGTGCACTACAAAGTATGAAAAGTGCAAATTCGAAAAAAGTGCAATCCGAAAAAACGTACTACAAAAATTACGAAAAGTGCACTACAAAGTACGAAAAGTGAAAATTCGAAAAAAGTGCAATCCGAAATAGGAAAAGTGCACTACGAACTAGGAAAAGTGCATTCGTTTAGGATAAGAGTTTGTTTCATTTGAATCAAACTCTACATATTAGTTTAATAAAAATCTACCTTCACTTAGTTTATTTGGTAGTTTATGAAGTTTATTATTTTCAGACCATGAAAAATTTATCTACCTAATACATTATAAAACAAAATAATTATAAATATCTTTTTTAAAATTAATATTAAATAGTTTTTTAGAATATTAATGATGTGACGCCACATAGGCGAATTGAATGTGGAGGCGACACATAGGCGAAATGAATGTGAGGCTGACATGTGTTAGAAAAGTGACTTCTTTAGTATATATATAGATAGATAGATAAGCAAACATAAGCAAATTATATTTTAAACATAAACTCATTTTTTATTTACTAGTAATTAAACTTATACAAGCAATAAGCTAGAGCCCAAGCTGTTTCGGGGTCATACATCCATGATCCATTCGAATTATTTACTTTACTAGCTTGTACATTGATCTCCACACTCCAGTCCATGGATAAATTAAATATATTTTGAACTGAAAAATCTCAAACTCATGAAATAATGAAATACCAATTAACACAGTATGAAATACAGTGACAATAAGCGTACGTTTTGTAAATCCAATATTAGTAGGTCTCTAGAGGTTACATGTTTATTGTTTGCATGTGTACATGGCCTGTGCAAATGGTGTTCCACCGAACATATCACATATGCATTCATTGCATAAAACGCTGAAACGGCTAGCTACTACAAAACAGCATCACATATCTAGGATTATAGTGCAAAAAAGGAGGCATAGCAGTACAGCAATTACAAATTTTACTTGTACTAGCTTTAGGATAGCAATTAGCAAAGGCTACCCAGACTCTTTAACATGCATAGAGGCCCATAGACTTTTTCCCAACAATTGTTTTTTTCTTCCAAAAATATTAAAGTATTCAATTTAGAATTAACTAGGTCGAAGAAACCATCCATATAACACAAGGTCTGAAGCTTGGTGGAAAGATGAAGAACGGGAGAAGGTTAAGGCAAAGAAGATGGCATACAGAAACCTGGTGGAGTGTAGGGATGGAGATAAGGAAGTGAGGTTGGTTGTGTATAGAGCGGCAAATAAAGAAGCTAAAAAAGAGGTAGCTAAGGCTAAGGCGAAAGCCTATGAAGGGGTGTATAAGGGTTTGGGCGAAAAGGGGGGAGAAAAGGCGATGTTTCGGCTGACTCGGGATAGAGAGAGAGAAAGAGCAGAGACATTGATAGTGTGAGGTGTATCAGGGATGAAGAGGGGCAGGTTCTAGTGGAGGACAGTCAGATCAAGGAGCGCTGGCAGAGGTACTTTTATGGCCTGCTAAATGAGGGTTCAAATGTAGAGGACGACTCACAAGCACTGGAGGGGCATGTCAGTTGCCTCTTTTACAAACATTTTTCGAAGGAGGAAGTGAAAGTTGTGGTTCGGAAAATGAATAACTAGAAAAGCAGTAGGACCAGATGAGATACCAGTGGAAATTTGGAGATGCTTAGGGGTCAGAGGCGTGGAGTGGTTGACGTCACTTTTCAACGTTATTTTTAAGACGACAAAGATGCCTGAAGAGTGGAGGCTTAGTAAGTTGACTCCTTTGTATAAAAACAAGGGAGATGTACAACTATGTAGCAACTACATGGGTATCAAACTTCTTAGTCACACGATGAAGATGTGGGAAAAGTTGATTGAGGCGAGATTGAGTAAGCTAGTCAGTGTGTAAGAGAACCAGTTCAGTTTCATGCTATGTAGGTCATCCATCGAGGTGATCTATTTGCTCAGAAGGTTGTCAGAGGCTTACAGAGAGAGGAAGAAGAATATGCATATGGCTTTTGTTTATTTAGAGAAGGCGTACGATAGAGTGCCTAGACAGTTATTCTGGGGATGTCTGGAGGCTAAAGGAATTTCAGGAACGTATATCAGGATTCTTAAGGATATATATGAGGGGTCCTTAACCAGCGTGCGTAGCCCAGGGGGAGATACCGATTACTTTCCGGTTAGGGTGGGGTTGCACCAGGGGTCAGCACTTAAACCTTTTCTCTTCGCATTGGTTATAGATGTGTTGACACGAGAGATTCAAGGAGAGGCATCGTGGTGCATGTTATTCACCGACGACATTATGCTCGTTGATGAGTCGAGGGCTGGAGTTGCTAGTAAGAAGTCTGGAGAGAGAAGCTTGAAGCAGTAGGTTTTAGTTTGAGCAGGCCAAGACAGAGTATGTGGAGTTTAAGTTTGAAGAGGTGGAGGAGTCCACCGAGGAAGTACAGTTGGGAGGTGTCCCCATCATGAAGAAGGAGAGTTTCAAGTACTTAGGATCGATTATTCAGAGTGACGGGGACATAGATGAGGACATCAAGCATCGGATTCAGAGGGGCTGGCAAAAATGGAGGGCCGCCTCAGGGATTTTATGTGACTAAAAGTCTCACTTAAGCTATAGGGCAAATTCTACAAGTTAGTAATTAATTAGACCCGCGGTTTTGTACGGGGCGGAATGCTGGCCTACCAAGAAGGTGCAGGAGCAGAAATTGATGGTAGCAGAGATGCGTATGTTGAGGTGGATGTACGGACACACGAGGCTGGATAGGATCAGAAACAAGGTGATGGAACAAGGTTGGAGTGGCTAGTATAGTAGAGAAGCTGAGGGAATCGAGGTTAAGCTGGTTTGGGCACATACAGAGGAGGCCACGAGAGGCCCCGATAAGAAGATGTGAGGGCATGGTTTTCAACGATGTTCGCAGGGGCAAAGGTAGACCGAAGAAGAGTTGGAAGGAAGTTATAAGGATCTAAACTTGTTGGATATTTCAGTGGACCTAACAAGCTGCAGGGACCTTTGGAGGGAGAAAATTACGGTGGAGGAGCGGTAGCAGTAGGCTAATAGGGCGCATCCTACACTCTTGCGTTTTTCTCTCCCTTTCTCTTTTCTCTCCCTCGCTTTCGTTTCTTGTTCTCTCTCTCTCTCTCTCTCTCTCTCTCTCTCTCTCTCTCCTGGCGTCTTTTCCTAGTTTTTTTACGTCTTTAGGCCTTTCTTAAACACCATCTCGATCTTTAGATCGAGGAAAGGGTTGGTACATCCTGACTTCTCAGACCTTGTCCGAGGCAGGTCTACATTGGGTTGGTGGTGTTGTTGTTGTGATGTATTTTAATTTGACGTTAAGAAATAAAACGAAAATAAATGGGATGTTTTTTACCTTTATATATTGTAGTCTGTAGGTGATATTTCGTACTTCGAAACATTTTACGGGGTGTTTTTATGTACCCTATTCAACGGGTGGTGTAAAATTAAACTTTAAGGCTCTAATGAATTTAGCAAACTAGTCAGGTTTAGTGCAGATGGTAGGCGACAACAACTCGTTCAAAACTTTAAGTGCCTTCCTTCCCCTGAAATTTTATGTTCTATGTTTCTTGTGGCTTCAATTTTGGTTGGATCTGGAGGTTTTTGGACTACCTTTAACCCTTTATGTGAGGCTTGCTTTGATTGGTATTGGGTTTCTTCAATTCTGATCTTCGGCGTTTTCTCTCTTCTGATGTTGCTCCCTTTGTTTTTTGGATCTGCTTCGTCTCCTATGTTCTCCTCGGTGTCTCATCTTTTGATTCAGATCTGCTTATTGGGTTTGTTCATCTCCTTGTGGTGATGGGCTTCTCGATTCTCCATTCCTGGATTCAGATTTGAAGATTTAAAACATCAAAATTTGTTATGCCTAGATTAGGTTTGTTGTTGTATTTTTAAAATCACCATCTAGTAGATGGTGATTTAGGCTAGCTTTGCTTTTTGCTGGTAGCCTATTTTTTGTCATGGTTGTTGTTGTTGCAATAACTTATATAAAAAAAAACTTTAATGTCTTCTACTAGACAGAAAAACAAAACAAAGAACTGGCAAGTTCTAAGGTGTTGTTGGCTTTTGTTTTAGGGTGAATTTCATCAAACCACCCGTTAAATGTGTCTTTTTTCACCAAACCACCCTTAAAATCAATAATTGCTTAAAACCACCCATAAAAAAACACTGTTAACACAAGACCACCCTTTTCCAAGTCCCATCCATCTTCCGTTAGCACTGTCCAAAAAGATCCATTTTTTTCTCACTCCAATTCCGTTCTTTTTCCTCTTTGACATATACTTAAACAAATTCAATTAACTATTGATGGCTTATAAATACTATGAAATACGTTTCCTCAACCAACTTCGCTAGTCCACCGCCGTCGTCGGTCACTTGCTCCTCCTCATAACGACACAACCTCCATCCCGGAACCTTCAAAGCATTTTCAATTCTTTAATGACATCAAACTAGCTTCCTAGTTGTATCCTGAATCTCCAACTCAAACATTGCAATTCATCTTTTTTTTTATAAATTAAAACCAATTCATCATTGGCTTTGCCCTTCTTCTCACAATAATATATGACAATGAAGAGTAGAATTTAAAAATCAGAATTTATACAATATAATCATAAAAACAAAGGCTTTTTGTATCTGTGCATTGAAAATCAAAATTGGAATTCAAAAACAAACCCAGAAATTTCAAATAATTGAAAGTGAAGAAGATGAATCTGAATGAGTAATTATGAACTAGATCTGGGATATTTGATCTAAAAAAAGATCTGGTATATAGCAGGAGGGAAGAGAAAGAGACAAAGACTGCTTTTTATGAGGGTAATTTGGTAAATTAAATTCTTATTTAACGATAGTTGGACGGAAGTGGATGGACAGGTGGTCTTATGATAACTGCGTCTTTGTATGGGTGGTTTTGAACAATTTTTGTTTATAAGGGTGATTTGGTGAAAAGAGGTATATTTCACGGGTGGTTTTGTAAAATTCACCCTTTGTTTTAAGCAGCAACACGTATTTAAGCTGAAGGTGCAAAAATGTTCAACCATATGCAATTATGGGCTTCGTGAAGCCCAATATTTTGTTTATGGGCCTCCTGTTTCTGATTTGAGCTAATGTAAATGTGCGAATGATTTGAGCTCTCAAATAATTAACGGGTATGGAAACGGGTACAAGTTGAATTTGGATGGCGATGGAAGCGGGGATGTGGAGCAATTGTCCGGTTTACTTGTCGGGTCCGGTGTAACGTGAAGTTTATTTATGCACAAAATCACAGTATGATGAACAATCTTGACGCGTGTCTTTTTTCCGTTTTTTATGAATAAAATTACAGTGTTGATGAACATATTGGACACAATTTAGATACACATTCGTCCATTTTTTTATGTACAAAAAATAAATTTTTTATACACAAATAATAGTTTATTCATGTACAGAGTTTTTTTAGTAGAAATTTATGTACACAGTTTTGATGAACAAAATTATAGTGTTGATGAAAAATTTAGACACGCGTCCTATTTCCGTTTTTTTTTCAAAAATACGCGAATAATTCGCCAAAAATTTATCTGTGCCGTTTTTTCCCTTTAAGTGAAATGATCTAACACCTTTCATTTTTCTTCACACCTGAACTGAACCCATTTTATAAATCTATATAAAATTAGACATTTGTGTAACAAGTTATATGGTGTAGATTTGCAAATCGGGCTTTGTTATGATGCTATAAAGTTGCATCTAGATATTTGAATGTCCATGCACGTAACATCTCCGTTGTTCATCTCCCAAAATCAACCGCCATAATCTCATCCTTGACACGTCCTTTCTCCTCTCTCCTCTCTTCCTCTCCCTCATACCGCTTTCGACTCATCCATCTCACATTTTCTCCAATTATCCCTTCCTCCTCCTCGAAAACACCCCTTTCACAAAATCATCCATCTCATAATTCTTCGTTGATTTCTGATTTGCTTTCGTATGAGTTTTGAGCCATCAATGGCTTGAAATTCACCGCCCTCTCTTCCTCTTGCCTTGCAGAGGTTTTGAGTTTAGCCAATCCAACTCTGTAAGTTTCCCAATCCTCTTAATTGTTCTCCTGATTTCTGTTTCTGACAAATTATAAATGTTTCTATGCTGGATATTATCAAATTCTTCAAAATTATAGCTTAATGTTGAATATGTTATGTTCTCTCATAGCTTAGACAAGCAATTAAACCACGAATTATGACCAAATTCAATTCTATTCATCTAATCAAGAACCAAATTGATGGATTTTTTTGATAATTTTTTAATGTAATGTTGATAAAACTCTCTTATCTGGTGTCAAGGTTTGTTGGGATGGCGCTTGGAACTAACTTTGACATGCTGCCTGATATGAACACGAGGGCAACGCTTTTTGATGATAGAATTAGGGTACAAAACGGGAATCTAGAGAATGGATTGATGAATGAGCTCGGATTGCAGTATCAAAACTATGACAGGAATGAGAGGGAGAGGGACTTGAACATGTACAGGAGTGGGAGTGCACCCCCAACTATAGAGGGCTCTTATAATGCCATTAGTAGTCTATTTAGGAATTTGGAGTTCCCCAATGGAGGTTTCTCTGAGGAAGAAATGCGGTCACATCCCGCTTACCTTTCGTATTACTACTCCCATGATAACATCAACCCTAGGCTTCCACCGCCATTGTTGTCCAAGGAGGAGTGGCGGATGCACCAGAGGTTGAGGAGTGGTGGGTTGCCTTATGGAGAAGTTCCTGATTGGAGGAAGAGGGGTTTGGCTGATGAAAGGGATGGTTCATCATCCTCACTATCAGTGCAACCTGCTCTGTCTTTGCAGAAGGAGAAGAATGGGATGATAAATCCTAGTGCAATGAATTTCACCAACACGTCTCGCTTGGATTCTTCTCTATGGCTTGATAATAGGGATCATGAGTTGGTTAGACATGGAGATGCTGGACTTGGTGTAAGGCGAAAGAGTTTCGCTGACATTCTTCAGGTGAGTAATCCAAACTAATACTCACAATGCATGATTCTTCTTGTTTCACAACTTTTGCATTATGTTTCAATTGTTTGATTAGAATTGTAAATCATATAGATAGGTTCTACTAATCCTTCAACCGGTACACTGTTAACTTTCTACTAATCCTACAAAGGATGGAAATGATGTAATGGTGAGACATTTTGGCTTTACTAAGTACACACGAGAAATTTATCACTTGTTTTCTGTAATGCTGTCTCTCAACATTGTTTCCTATCTGGTCTGTGTTTTTATGGATCATTCATTTAAAATCCAGAGAGATGATCGGTTCCGTATTATCAACCTATGTCTACCTGACATGTTGATTGTTGAAGTTGCTTAAAGATTGATACATATTATATTTTATAAGAGTAAGCATTTGTTGATGTTCAATGTAAATGTTGTAGGAGGGATCCAATCGTCCTATTGGTCTATCAGGTCCCATCCCTCACCAGGCAAACAGAAATGCTTCCTATGACTTTTTGGATTCTTGCAATTCTAATTTTCAACCAGCTGAGTTAAGGAATGGGCTAGAGGGTAAAGAAGGCCGCCATTCAGGAGCAGCACCCAATTTGGGTAGAGTTCACAGCCATCAATCTTTGGCTTCTGGTTCTTTTCCCACTGCCATAGGCTCTTCCTTCTCAAGGAGCTCTACTCCTGAGTTCAAGGGGGTTTCTAGGTCCCCAACTCAGAATCTTCCCTCTGAAGACAGATTTTTCCCTAGCAAGGTGAACAACGTTGCCGGATCATACGCCACCAATGGCAAATCCTCTAGCATGAACAATCTTTCAGATTTTGCAGAACATTTATCATTATCTGGGTTAGAGCACTCAAAGAAAGGACTTGGTGATCATGGGAGACTTGTAAATTCTCCATTTCTACAAGGACAATCCAATCAGCTGAATTTCCAACCGAATAGGCCTATGAGTCAGCAGCAGGAACTCTTTGGCAAATCTACGGGTCAAAGATTGGTTGCTCCTCCTGATTACCCTTCATCGAAGACACCTGTCAATCTGTCCTCGAAAGCAAATTCCACAAGGATAAGAGATCTCAATGAGCAAAATTCATATAATAATGCAAGAATTCCAGTTGTTCCTAAACATGGTCCTGGTGGACATTTTAACAATCAGAATTTAAATACAAGAGCAGACAATCCTCCTGGTTCAGGTTGCATGTTTTATCTTTCTCAATACATGAGTAAACCGTGTAATTGTATACATTTCTTTTACCATTCATTTTTTTTATTGGCAAAATGTAGGTGCCCAGTTTAATGAAAGGTGTGGTAACCATCTTTACCAGCCAACAGATCCGGCTCATGTTCAGTACTACAGACATCCTGCTAACCGAAATCTTCTAGTAGGAGGAAAATACATGTGTGCCTCACACAGTGAACTCTCAGAACTTCAAAAAGCTCATCTTGATGCCCTGATTTCTGGACAACAAAGATATGGCTTACCCCTCCTTCAAAAAAGTCATGGGGGCATAAATGATGGGTATTATGAGGGTCTAGCATATCTACTTGGCATGCCATATCAAGGAGCTTCAATGCCCAACTCATTGAGTGATATCCGGTTTGGAAATTCTATGCTTCAAAGTGATATTCCAACCAGCATGAAAGTTAGGGCTGGAATGACTTTATTGGAAGAGTTCAAGAATAAGACAAGGCCTTTTGAACTCTCTGACATAGTTGGTCATGTGGTTGAGTTCAGGTATCCTTATTAAATAATAACTATTTTGATTTCCCTGAATTTTGCGCACTTTTTCATTCTCTTGCATAAAAAAATTGAGTTTGAATTTATTACTGTCAATTGTGGAAAATAGAATGATCTCTTATGTTGCTTTTTTATCTTGTTTTGTATGTGTTTAGTGTTTGACTTGCAGCTATGAATTGTCTTTCTGAAATTTGTTCTTTTATTTCTCGGCATAAACATTTTGCGAAATGTATAAATGTTTTGTAGTATGGATCAGTGTGGGAGTCGGTTTATTCAGCAAAAGTTAGAAATTGCCACAAATGAAGAGAAGATGAAAGTTTTTCCTGAGATCGCTCCTCATGCCCTTTCCCTAATGACTGATGTCTTTGGAAATTATGTCATACAGAAGGTAAGTGTGTCTCTTCAGTCTCTGAATTTGCTACTTGAAAGCTCTGTATCTTATATTTTAATTGTTAAATTTAAACTGCAGTTTTTTGAATGTGGTACTGAGAGCCAAAGTAATATATTGGCTGGTAAGATTAAAAGTCATGTTCTACAGTTAAGTCTTCAGATGTATGGATGCAGAGTAATACAAAAGGTACTATCTATCACTCCTGTAAAGCATACATTAACCTACCTTTCTAGCTCTCTAAATCCCGAGGCTTATAACTCTTTCTCTTGGATTTACTGCGTTTAAAATCTCAATGACCAGTCTTGCCAACTATCTATCACTCCTGTAAAGCATACGTTAACCTACCTTTCTAGCTCTCTAAATCCCGAGGCTTATAACTCTTTCTGTTGGATTTACTGTGTTTAAAATCTCAATGACCAGTCTTGCCAACTACTCCCAACAATATTCCATGTTTTATTAAGTGAGACAAGCTCTTTTGATAGATGAAGTAAAAGAGAATAAACAGGACTTAATTGGAGTTTCCTCTGTTCTGAATAAAATGTCACTGTTGTTAATCTGATCACAGGCTTTGGAAACTCTTGATGTGGATGAGAAAACTCGGTTGGTGGTAGAGCTGGATGGCGCAGTTTTGAAATGTGTTCGTGATCAAAATGGGAATCATGTCATCCAAAAGTGTATCGAATGTATTCCTGATGATAGAATTCAGTTTATAATCTCTTCATTTTTTGGCCAAGTTGTTTCTCTCTCAACTCATCCTTACGGTTGTCGTGTTATCCAGGTCTACTTTTCTTTTTTAGACTTTAGTAGAATTATCAATTTGATCATGTAACTGACTTACTCTATTACTGCAGAGAGTCCTTGAGCATTCTAGTAGTGAAGATACTCAAAAAAGTATTATGGTAGAGATTATGCAGTCTATTTGCACTCTAGCACAAGATCAATATGGAAATTATGTTATCCAGGTACCTCGACTTTGTATGTTTGTGATTATGAGCCATGGTTATTGAAGTCTCTGATACTTTTTCTATACTTGCATTGTTTTCTTAGCATGTCATCCAACATGGTAAACCAGAAGAAAGATCGATTATCATAAACAAACTTGCAGGCCAGATAGTCCAGATGAGTCAGCAGAAATTTGCCTCCAATGTTATTGAAAAGTGCTTGACATTTGGTAGTACGGAAGAGCGTCAAGTTCTAGTAAATGAGATGCTTGGATCCACTGATGTAAATGAGCCCTTGCAGGTAAACTTCTTTCCTAGTTATTAGTGCTTTCATATATAGCTAATTGTAGGATAGTTTCCTTGTAAATGTTCTTTACTACATTATCTATGAATATGGTGCACTCCTGATTTCTGAAATTGCAGGACATGATGAAAGACCCGTTTGGAAACTACGTGGTGCAGAAGGTTCTGGAGACATGTGATAAACAAACCCGTGAGTTGATTCTGTCACGCATCAAGCTTCATTTATGTGATCTGAAGAAATACACCTACGTCAAACATGTAGTTTCCCGTGTTGAGAAGCTCCTCATCAATGCTGGAGGTTAGTAAGTCGTACATAGCTCGTTTTTCTCATTTGCACAAGCACTAACACCATTCTGCTCATAAGCTTTTTACACCGTCTTTTTTGCAGAAAAAGCTCCAAGCCCTGAATAATATGCATATTTTCCCAGCAGTTCGCTCCAATCAAACTTGCCATCACGGACTTTTTACACAGATTTGAGAAGAGGGTTCAAGATGGATGTAAATCAACAGAGCTTTAGCAGACATTGGAGTATATAAGTTGTATATTTTTTTCCTGATCAGAAAACTCATCTGGCTGTTGTAAATGTGAGTACTGTGATTTGTTTTGTTTTCGGCATATATCTGTATTTTCTGAAGGAAATGAAATAGGCAAGCTCTAGATGGTTACAACTATATATATGCTGATTGCTGAAGGGAGAGAGTGTAAATGGTAAACTATAGCGGAAAACAAGGTGAAGTAGTGATTTGTTGATAAAAAATGCTTTGTATTCATTGCACTCAATCATGGATGAACAAATATGATTCTTTAATCAAAGTTGTTGAAGATGGTCATGATATTGAGAATCCATAATTCAACAGATATTGGGTATTTCTGGAATCCAGCTAGAGGGATTAATGTAAGATGGTCATTCAGAAAGCTATCATCATTATCCAACATTTTGACATAATTGCAAAATTGAATCAAATACAATAGATATTCACCAATCAACTTAATCAGCTTGCTTCATAAGACAAACTAAGATTAGCAATCCTTCCAAATATTACAGGATTTTTCTACAGTATACTATTTTACAAGGAGTTGCATTCCTCCATCTTTACAACGTCTTCATCTGCATGATCCAACTCTAAATCCCTAGTTTTATCAGTGAACCTCCCTTTCTGTCTCCTCCTTTTCAAGATCATCTTGGATTCCTTCATCAGTCTAATATACTTCTTCCTCACTACAGCCAAAGGATGCCTCTCTATTGTATTCCCATTATATGCCTCTTTTAGGATCGCAGTACACGTATTGTTCTGCAAAGACAAGTAAAAGATATTCAAGTGTCTCTCAAATACCTTATGAAATTTTGGGGCAATCCCAAATACTTCTTGAGACAAAAAAGCCTCTTTCTCTCAACACCAGGGTTTACAAACAGACAAAGCAACTCATGAAGGACGCCAGCGACTCGTTTCTCAGCAATATCACTATCTGGATACAAATGTGAAAAGTCTTCATAAGGAGATACATAAGGAAGACTTTGAAACTCATCCAACCAAGCAGAAATTTCCCTCTTCAACCTCAAACCCTTGGGTGGAAAATAAGGAAACCGAATCGGTTCCATCCATCCTCCATTATAAACCCCTTGTTTCATTGCATTCTCCTGTAATACAGAAAACAGTCTCTCTTCACAGCACACAGATAATCCCATTTCCCCATCTTCAATCTCCACAAACTGAAAGGTCCCATCAAGATTCGAATCCGGGTCATCCAAAAACCCATCTGGCAATCCTAAATACCATTGAAGTCCTTTAATAATTCTTAAAGGCAGTACTTTTTCCCTACTCATCACAATAAACTTCTTCAACCTAAGCCTTAAATCCAGCTTATAATCCTCATACACTTTTTTCTCCTCTTGATCAATCTCAATGGCTTTTGGGGTGAGCCTAAACCAAGGTAAGTTGTATTGGGGTCCAACAAACTCCTCAAAAACAGAAGGGTACATTCTCATAAATCTGGCAACTTTCATAGGCACGTCTAATTGAAAACCTTTTTTTGAGATAGCTGAAATTGGGATTGATCCATAGGGATCCTGGACAATGCAATTCTTAAGAGATATCAAGGGTTTCAAATCAGAGGCGCCATGAATGGATTGTATTGAGTCGTAGAAAGGGTCTTTCTTCCATTTCATGTACACGTTTACATAGGTGGCGTTCTGGGTGTAAGAGAATGGCGATGGTGAGAGTGAGAAAAGGATGGGGGTAAATTCGTTGGAAGAGGAGGCTTGTTGAAGAAATTTGGTGGCGGAACTACGATACATAGAAAGCATGCCTGAAAAGGTAGAGAAGAAGGAGAACACAATCAAATTTGCAAGATAACAAGCTCGAATGCAATTAGTTTAGTATAAGATAGAAATTCAAAACACAGATTTCACAGCAACCCGATTTCCCTACCGTTGGAGACAGCAAAATCCCTTACTTTGTTCCAACTGGTTTTTTCGAATAAAATTGGAGATACAGATACTTCATAAATTGGGGAAATAGGATTGAATTAGGGCTCAATATTCAATACACTTTAACCAAAAAACTAAAAAAAATAAATAAATACCATAGCAACAAACACGAACTATAGTTGTACAGAAAATACATCTCCCAGATTTGTATACCCAAGTCCCAAACTGCAGCACCCAGATTCGTATACATCTCCCAAGTCCCAAACCAACTAAAATGATGATCAAGAACATTGTCATTAGGTTGTTTCCATCTCCTAAAACCACAGACAATCAACCCAAAATGCAACAGCAACAAACACGAGCTAGCCATACTGGTAAATTCGCATGATTGACACTAAAATTGACTAAAAAGCTGTTCTATTTGCACATAAAGCAAATTTCACACTCACAATCGCAAGCACAAAACCCCAAAACAGACCCAATTTCAATCAAATTTAACCCAATAATCGATATTTCAAAGGGGAGAAGGGGTGTCGAGATTTCAGAGGGAAATAATTGGAGGGCTCACCTTATACATTAGACCTTCGGCGGTGGCGTGGTGAACTCGACCTTCGGCGGTGGCAAACTGGCAATGGATCGAAGAGAAGGGGAGTGAGTACTGAGTAGAGATAAATTTGATATGCGTCCCCATCTAATTCAAACATTAAAAAAAGTGAATGAAACCAAGTACCTCTTGGTCTAGTGGTAATTGGCGCTAGGTTGTTTAAGCATTTGTCCAGAGGTCTCGAGTTCGAGACTCTCTGGCGGTGTGGATGCAGCAGAGAGGCTTGGGAGGAGCAACACCCCTTACGGGGTCCAACCACACTCCGGTCCAGACGTAGGCACAAAATATCGAACTGGGCGAGGGCCCAGCCCACCCAAAAAAAAAAAGTGAATGAAAAAACACATGTATTATAATATAATATAATTTCTCTAAGTCTTTTTTATTGCCCAATAATAGTTCCGTCCCGGTTGAACCGTTGAAGGGTAAATTCGGTACAATTGAAATTCTAGAGAGATCGAATTCTCTCAAGAAACCAACCGCCTGCCGCCTGGCCCAATGCCAATTCCCGGATTCTCCAGTAGCTTCTATTTTTTTTTCTTTTTTCTTTTTTTTGCGTGTGAAAATTCTCCAGTAACTTCTGGAGACTGCTGGACGCCTGGACGCTTGTTTTCCCCTTATAAACCTTCCCATCCTTCGATCCATACACATTACACACAACGAATTTCAAACAGAGAAAAAAAAACTCTCAATTCCCTATTTTGTGCCTAACTTGGAATCAAAGTTTTGAAGTTTTTCTTGTTCGAATTTGTGATGGCAAAGGGAGAAGGTCCAGCAATCGGAATTGATCTCGGCACCACCTACTCCTGCGTCGGGGTTTGGCAACATGACAGAGTTGAGATCATCGCCAACGATCAAGGTAACAGGACGACGCCGTCCTATGTCGCCTTCACCGATACCGAGCGTTTGATAGGAGATGCCGCGAAGAATCAGGTCGCCATGAACCCTACCAACACCGTCTTTGGTACGTCTTTCTTTAATTCTTTCCGTTCTGTCTTAATTAGATGCGTTGATACACGTTCATTCATATTTTTGGTTGCCTGATTGCCGGTTTTCTGTTATTGGCTCACTGTAAACAAATTAATTATCATAGTAGTGTTAAGGCATCACGTTTGTGTTTGAATAACAGTAGTAATAGTGTTGGCTTAATCTGTGGCAGATGAGCAGATCTGTCTCAAATCTAATACATATCCTTAATATGAAATGTGAAATTGTGGTTTTTGCTTAAATCCAAGCATGTATATGATCACTGTCCGCATATACAGACTGTAATTAAGTTTTGACTGCATCTGTTGGCTTCTATCTGTCTAGATTCTAATTCATGATACGAATTAAGCGTATGTTTGTTCATTTTAGAAAGGATATCTAAATTAGTTAGAGCTATAATTTATTTTGTAGTTGCGGTAGCTAAAGGTTTAAACTTTGGTGTTAAATATCAGATGCAAAGAGACTGATCGGTAGGAGATTCAGCGATCCATCTGTGCAGAGCGACATGAAGCTCTGGCCATTCAAAGTTGTGCCAGGAGCGGCCGACAAGCCTATGATCGTTGTGAACTACAAAGGCGAGGAAAAGCAATTCAGCGCAGAAGAGATCTCGTCCATGGTGCTCACGAAGATGAAGGAAGTTGCAGAGGCGTATCTTGGTACAACCATAAAGAACGCGGTTGTCACCGTCCCTGCATACTTCAACGACTCCCAGAGGCAGGCAACCAAGGACGCTGGGGTTATTTCAGGCATGAACGTGATGCGTATCATCAACGAACCAACCGCTGCAGCCATAGCCTATGGGCTTGACAAGAAGGCGAGCAGCACTGGTGAGAAGAACGTGCTCATCTTTGATTTGGGTGGCGGGACGTTTGATGTGTCTCTGCTGACAATTGAGGAGGGTATTTTTGAGGTGAAGTCCACCGCTGGTGACACTCACCTCGGAGGAGAGGATTTTGATAACAGGCTGGTGAACCACTTTGTCCAGGAATTCAAGAGGAAGCATAAGAAGGACATCAGTGGTAATCCAAGGGCGCTTAGGAGGTTGAGGACAGCTTGTGAGAGGGCGAAGCGGACTCTTTCGTCCACTGCTCAGACTACAATTGAGATTGATTCTCTTTTCGAGGGTATTGATTTCTACACCTCGATTACTCGCGCTCGGTTCGAGGAGTTGAACATGGATCTGTTCAGAAAGTGTATGGAGCCTGTTGAGAAGTGTTTGAGGGATGCTAAGATGGATAAGAGTGCTGTCCATGATATTGTTCTCGTTGGTGGGTCTACCAGGATTCCCAGAGTGCAACAGCTTCTGCAAGACTTCTTCAATGGCAAGGAGTTGTGCAAGAGCATTAACCCGGATGAAGCTGTGGCTTATGGTGCTGCTGTTCAGGCAGCAATCTTGACTGGTGAGGGTAATGAGAAAGTTCAAGATCTTCTGTTGTTGGATGTGACTCCATTGTCGCTCGGTTTGGAGACTGCTGGTGGAGTGATGACGACTTTGATTCCCAGAAACACCACTATCCCGACTAAGAAGGAACAGGTCTTCTCTACCTACTCAGACAATCAGCCAGGTGTTTTGATCCAGGTTTATGAAGGTGAACGAGCAAGGACGAAGGATAACAACTTGCTGGGCAAGTTTGAGCTCTCTGGAATCCCTCCAGCTCCAAGGGGTGTCCCTCAGATCACTGTCTGCTTCGACATAGACGCTAATGGAATCTTGAACGTGTCTGCTGAGGACAAGACAACCGGGCAGAAGAACAAGATCACAATTACTAACGATAAAGGGAGGTTGTCGAAGGAGGATATTGAGAAGATGGTGCAGGAGGCGGAGAAGTACAAAGCCGAGGATGAGGAGCATAAGAAGAAAGTGGAGGCCAAGAATGCGTTGGAGAACTACGCGTACAACATGAGAAACACGATCAATGATGAGAAGATTGCAGGGAAGATTGGAGAGGACAAGAAGAAGATAGAGGATGCAATTGATGAGACTATTAGCTGGTTGGATGCTAATCAGCTTGCGGAGGCTGAGGAATTTGAACACAAGATGAAGGAGCTGGAGAACCTCTGTAATCCAATCATCGCTAAGATGTATCAGGGCGGACCTGACATGGGTGGCATGGGAGGTGCCTCCATGGACACTGACGGGACTGCCAGTGGTGGTAGTGGTGCTGGACCTAAGATTGAGGAAGTTGACTAAGGCGTAGGAAGTTTGTTATGAAGACATTTGAGTTTATGTAATTCAACTCTTGAGATTGTTTTTCTGTTTTTAAGTACTCCTGCATGAATGTTTTGTCTTGTTTTAATCAAACAGTTTGTATTCCCCTTTGCTAGATGTGAAACAATAGTTTAACTATCTTTGTTTTGTTCAGACTTCTTTGATCAATTTGCAATAATAACCATTAAGACAACCAGATGCAAAAATGTAAGCGGTATACCCTTTGGCATGTATAATTTTTAAAGTCTTCACAATCTGATACAAGAGGCCTGAAAGTTTCTTGTCAAAGAACAACAGAGAATCTGAATTCTTTAACAAACATAAAGGGCAATTTAAAGACCGCTATAACTTTTGACACTCTTGAGGGCTGCTTCTTCCATTTCAACTAGTTGCCTGCAGAATGATTCAGCATCACGAGCTTCCTCCTGGAATGTGAATCTGAATTCTTTCCATCGGGACTCGCCTCCAGAGTTTGCAACTTTAGCTAACACATCAAACCCTTTGCGATCAACAGAGAGCATATATGCATCCTTCAAGAATAACACAAGTCTTATTATATGAACAAACAGATACAGCCGAGTGGTAGCAAACTCAACCAACAGCTCAGTAAATTGGCAAAGATAAAACATTCACCAAAGCCAGATCAATGAATATATATATCCACGGTTTATGCAATGACTATATATCTAACAGGGTCAAACAATCACCTTTGCATTAGTGTTCATGTGTACGTAGCAGAATATCACTAAAGCCCTACGTCTCACTTCACTTTGATTGATGCCATCGATTAGTTTTGTTGCAAATGATGCTGCAAGAAAATGTGCAATAATAAGAGGCAACTTCACATAGACCACCAAAGACACCTGATTCAAAAGGAAAGGGTAGAAGAAGTCTCACATAATTTATCAGCCTTTGCCTTGCCAAGTTCCTCCAAATCTACTTCATGACCGCCTCCATTTCCATCAATGAACATGCATGAGCTGTGGAGATAGACAAGATTTAAAAGGAGCTGGTACTTCCGTTTGAAAAAAACATACAATTACTATTTATTATGCTCCGAAAGTAATCTCAACAATATTCTAAATATTGCTTGATGAAGTCATTTATTTAAAGAACAATAGATGGGCTCATTACAACACACAAGAATTTGATTAAAAGTGCAGTTGAGCTCATAAAAACAGTTGATTCATAGAAAACTTCATGATGGCCAAAGTAGGAAGTCATGCCTGAGAAACTCAATCGACCACCTAAACAAGATGCACACTTGGCAATAATTGACAAGCATTAATATGACCACATAGATCTTTCACAACAAATGCAGAATGTGAAAGTAAACACTAACTTCCTGATCCACGAAAACATCAAGGGAGAGAACAAAAATAGAAACTGGTTTATAATTTCTAGAGCTTTGTCAGTTGTAACCGGTCTTGAGTAGAAGAAAAATCGATCAAATAAATATGCCATTAATGATAAAATCTAGTGTGAAATGAGTCAGATGACTTAATATGGCACCAGTCTCCATAAACTTAAGAACTAGGATAAAAGAATGTAATTTTATTATTGTACCTTATGTTAAGCTTGTAAATTGTGTAACTCTCATCACTATTAAATATCTCCAGGAGATTCTCACTACGAGATGTATTGGCAAACGTTGAAGAGCTCAATATTCCAGAAACTGCATAGCTAGACCCAATAAATGATTCTTGTTCAGATGTAATAACCTGTTGGAGGTTTTCCATAGCAGAAGAGACCTATTCCAGATGCACAGTAAAAATATTTTTGTCAAGGAATGCCTTTATGACATTACATTGGTACATTGTAAAACTGTTAGAGATTTTCCATGAAGAAAAGCTGTAATAATCTTTGGGATCAAACCAAGATTAATCAATCTTACCTTCCCATCAGAGAGAGGCAAAACTTCCCCAGTCAAAGCAACTCGAGCTGGCAACTGTGGCAGCATGAAACAATAAGAAGCTTTTAAAACAATTGGTAAGAAGATTTTGCCTCAAATGGGGTTTAACATGGATCTTTGCACCAACCTTCTTCATTGATTTAAGTAAATTTCCAAGTGGCCCGGGGAAGGGATGAGCAACAGCAAATGAAGCACGCTCATCGATGACAGCATTCTACATGCAACAAAGAATTATAAGTGTCAGATCAAAAGAAAGTTGGATAAATAAATGGTTCCAAATCACCTCTTAATTGCTCATATTATAGCAAACATTAGGAACATAGACAGTGAAGCAAGTCCTATAATACATTCAAGTAGAGCAGCAATTAATTAAACACGATTACAAGTGTGAACATAACGCGATAAAGAATTTCCTCATCATTATCTAAATACATATCTAGTCCTAAAATTACATGTTAAGAGGCTCGTGTAAGAGCAAGACGCAACTGAGAGCATGACCTAAACATAAAAACCCTACTGTATAAACCTTCTTAGCCTCCATTGAGGCTAAGAAACTTTCTTAGCCTCAATTCACTACACATTGCATCAAATTTATGTGATAACCCAAATCATTTTTTAAAAATCTTTTATAATACAAGTATAAACCTTATTTGTATGAGGTGAAAAGCTTTGCTGATTCTGAACAGATTATCATCCAACCAAATGAGACCTAAAAAAAGAAGCCATTAACAACAGGCTACATACTGTATTATGCAAATCTTGCTCGGGTACCCATATGTATGGCTTTCCCTTCCTCAGCAAGTACTTCACTCTTGAAGTGTGTATCTCTTGCTTGCTGAAATTAGCAGCGAGTAAACAACTTACAGTTTGGTTATGGGCCAAAACCTAAACGAACTGAAGCTAATTGATGTATCTGGACGATTTACCTTCCTTTGGCATTCGCTTTAATGGTGTTGAGGTTGCCTTGCCAATTTGATGCCAAAATATTCTGCAATTTTAGGGTTCAATACAAGGTTAAAACAAACTACAGAGCAACATCCAGGAAGAGGAGGAAGGAGAGAATGAGACCTTGCATTTCTCTGCTATCGTCAAAACTTTGGCAGTTTGACCCCTCATCGATCCGGTGGGTGCAGAGTTTTCGCCCCCCTTCAGGTGTTCGACGAAATTCCTCTTAGAGAAGAAGATTACTAACCGATACGCTGCGTTTGGTATGACATGCTACATTGCTACGAGTGTGAATTTTATAAGCTTGTCGCTTCGATAATTTTTTCATTTTTTTTTGTGATATTTGGGAGAAAATTTATGAACGGTTTTCTGGACACACATTAATAAATTAAATTTAAAAATAATTTCTAAATTGGAATTGGTAGATCTATTCAAAAATATTAACTTAATAAACAATTTTCATACATTCTATGCATAGTAATGTTAACGTGTACCCATGGGCACACATTAGAAAATCAAATTACGAAATGTGCTATGATTTTTTGATGATATTATATTGATTAGGTAAGTTTTTAGCGTGTGTTGCACGATGGAGTTTAAGAATGGAATGATGTACGAGATAAGGAGATTTTCATACCTGACTTTTAACACATGTAGTTGTTATTTGCTTGTCAAAACAGTTCTAAAATACTATTGTATATCAGTATATGATACAATCTATGACAATAATATTGATTTTGTTAAAGATTAATTATTCTGCTTAAATAGTTTTACAATGTTCTCCTAGAGAATAAATTCAGCTTTGCTACTGTCCTTTTCTCTTTAAGTTGTTTACCGGTTGTACTTGAACTTGATTGAACGACACGTAATAGTAAGAAACAAAATAAATTACTAAGCTAAAAGCTTTAAAAAAATTAATCATCAACAAATTAGTCTTAACAATTGCTTGTGAAAAAACACTCACAAGTAGCTCATAAGAAATATATCGATAGAAATATAACTACAAAATAAGAGTTTATTAAAAGCAAAATCATTATAGAAGTTACGTGTCAGTTGAAACATATTTGGGGATATCTACGATATTTGCGAGATTGATCAACCAACTAGCCTTAAGATATGTTGCACCCTCTCCTACTGCTTGAGCTTCGTCAAATAAAGACAACCATAGAGCTTGTAATGATACTTGTCCATCAATTAGACACATGTTGTCTCAAACCTACTCATCACACACCAATGTATAATATATAAGAAAAGATTGACATGTTGTCATTTAATAATATTAACTGCACAAACTCAAAAGGTTGGTCTGTAGCCTGCATAGGTCTTATATTGGATAAAAGCTTTTTGATGGATAGCTTAAGTACCTTAGTCATGTTGTAATATTTGTAAATAGGCAAAATACATAAATAGGTCCCTAAACTTTGACGATTTTGGCATCCATATCCCTGTACTTTGTGGGTTTCAAATTGGTCCCTAGACTATACATTTTTTTGTCATTTAGACACAAATCACTTGATATACACAGACGTGCAATAAATTCGCGTTGAGTTGTACACATATGTTGCCACCTTAGATGCCACGTAGGTGCCATGTAGATATTTTTTAAAAATTTAATAAAAGCAAAATATAAATACTTTTTGATTAAATATCAATTTTTTTTGCCTTTTCCATTTTTTTCAAATGAGAAGCAAAATACAAGTTCTCAGATCTTCAACACGGACATAATTAATCTCAAGTTCTCAGATCTTCACTGTCGGCGTAACCTCGCCCTCACCCTCGAAATCTTCACCGCCGGCATAACCAGAAATTCTTGGGATGTGGAAAAACTCACTTGTGGGTTTTTTCCATTGAAATCCTTGAGCTGTGGAAATCCTTGAGATGTTGAAAAACTCACTTGTGGGTTTATTGCCATTGAATTTGGGGAAGAACTCTCCACTTCAACGACTGGATGTTTCTTCCAACAAATTGTCTGGTGAAATCCCTGTTAGATTGTGTGATTTAGGAGAGCTTACCAAGCTCATTCTTTTTAATAACTCCTTCTCGGGTTCAATTCCATTAGGCCTATCAAATTGCTCGTCTTTGGTTCCAGTTCGAGTCAAAGTCTAGACGGAACGACGGAGTCAGAGAAAGAATTCAGATCTGGAGATCTCAGATCTGAAAACGACATATTAAATTCTTCACCGCCGGCATCCCGAACCTCGCCCTCACACTGTCGTCCCGAACCTCGTCGGCGTTGCACAGATCTCAGATCTAGAAGAAGTGACGGATTGAACCTCGCCCTCGCACTGTCTTCTCGCCCTTTTGGAACGACGGACTCGGGAGTCGGAATTCTTCACCGCCGGCACATCTTCTCCGCCCCTCATGAACGACGAACTCGGGAAGTCGGAATTCTTTACCGCCGACATATCTCTTAAAAAATTTCATGAAAGACGACTTTGAGATCTCAAATTTTATTTTTTGGTCTTGTTGAGATCTCAAATTTGAGATCTAAACAAACAGAAGATAGAAAAAAATTCAATTATTAGTGGTGAGATATTTTATAATAGTTTTTAATTTTTTTGGTATTCCATGTCAGCATTTTTAATATTGTTGAATAGTTTTTACGCGCAATTAAAAGACTGAAGTACACGCGCTAAGCCAGATCAGTAATTTGTGTTTAAAAGACAAAAATATGTATAGTACAAGGACCTATTTGAAACCCCCAAAGTACAGGGATATGGATGCCAAAATCGTCAAAGTTCAGGGACCTATTTATGTATTTCGCCTTTGTAGATATCCTCACCATACTCAACCATAGCTAACTAATCATTGACAATCAAGTCATTTGGCTTCTTATGAGTCATCAATCCATAAGCAACCTGTAAAACTGATAATGTGTTAGCTTATTTTGCTGCAATTCTATTGTTTTCATTGGAATAAAACAGACATGTTATATTTTATTATTATTTTGATTGAGAAGATCACATTATTTGGATATATGTACATGAAGTTTAATACACTAACAACTTCATAATAAGGAGAAGTTCACACCGATTGATGCAACATCATGCAAGTCAGTCAAAAGAGATGAATGATAAATCAAAGAAAAATCTACATTGAATCATACATAAAAAATCAAAGAATGAAAATTTGAAGAAGACAATAAGCGCATACCTAATTGTCGGATATGCTTGGCAAAACTCCCGCTCTCTCTAGAGTATCAAAAGAAACTACATTTGTCACTTCGTGTTCTTGCGTAGGGATGGAGACCAACTGTGGAAGAAAGACCTTGATATGCCCCCTTCTACGCACTCTTGAAAATGCTACATACAACTGACCATGCGCAAAACACGATTGTCTTAGGTAAACACACACCTATTGCAAAGTCTACCCATGTGCTTTGTTTATCATTATTGCAAAGCGTAGTTTAATTGGAAATTGTTTCCTCTAGAATGCAAAGGGGTAGGTTGTTCCAGAGGGTTTGAGATTGATCATTGGAAGAAAAACTTGTTCACCTTTGTAGGACCCAGTAGCTATTTCACAAAGGATGACATTCTTTCGATTTTTTTTGCAAATAATCTAGTACCATTACACAATCCATTTGCAAGGTCCAAATTATGCAATAGAATAACCGGGCATTCTGGTTTCAGAACAAATTCATAAGGACTCATTCCCGAAGGACATAGAGTATGCAAGAACTCATCTGTATAAATGTCCTTATTATCATCAACTATGCTATCGAACCCTTTGTATGTAACAACTTCTCCGGATAATCTTTCTATTAGGGATGCATTAATCTCGTCGACCCTTCATTGGTCGTGTCAGAATATCCTTTTCACTGAAGATTTGAGGGTAAAAAGAAGGATGTTGCAACTCGAGGAACACGCTCTCGAAAAATAAATCGGTACAATTTGATCCTAGGCTAGAACATTCGATCAGATTAGAGGGAAAACTTATAGGAGATGTTTCTTTGTTTTGAAACTTTCCGTTACCAAGATCCAATAGTAATTGAGCGAACTCTGTATCTTCTTTGGCCTAATATTCATAGTTAACTTGTGCTTAACTAATTGTGGCCAGAGATACGACCAAACCAAGCTGGAATTTATGATCTCGATTTGAGATTTATGTCGAAGAATTGGCAACGCCTGACAAAAATCCCCTCCAAAAACAACAACCTTGCCGCCAAATAGCATTATGTTGTCACATATATCCCGTAAGAGGGAATCCAAGGCTTCTATATCTTCCTTTTTAGCCATTGATGCCTCATCCCAAATCAAAAGTGAAGTGGCTCGCAGCAAACACACCAAACATTGCACGTATACGACCCGTGCTTGTCTATAGGAATTTAAATCTAGAGTGTGCGATTTTGCCCGTATGTATGTTTGAAGCAACTATTCCCGAGGTTGTTGTTGGAAGAACAATCTTTCCAAGTTGTCTTAACTTAGTGTAAAGGGCACAATACAGAAAAGTTTTTCCAGTCCCACCGGGGCCATCGATGAAAAAAGCCCATGACTTCCCTCTTTTAACATGATGCATTATATATTTGTATGTAATCCTTTTTTCAGCATTTAGCCGTTTGTGCGCGCTAATGTAGTGTTCAGGGACAGACGCATGTATTGCATCACTAATATTTCTTGTTAATCTGGATTCAAATAGTTTTAAATGAATAGGAGCTAATGTTTCATACTTCTTCCCATTCTCTCCAAGTTTTTATCCACAACAAAATAAGTAAGGGCACGAACCTTATCGATGTGGCCTGTAAACCTATGAGCAAAATCTTCCAACATAGAAGGATAGAAATCATCCCAGAGAGCATGGGGATCCACAAACTCGCAAAAGATTAGCAACGAATTAAAAAATCTATGCAGTGCGCACGACATCTAAGCCTCTATCGCCTCACGTATACATAGTTGTGCGTAGTCATTTTTCTTAATCAAATGCAGCTTTTCAACCACTTCCTTAAAGGTACCATGGAAAAGACCATCAATAGTGAGCAAATCACTAAACGATTTTGAACCCTTGACATTTGTTAGCAATAGGCACAAAAAAAAAACTGCTCTACCTCAAAAGGACTCACATAATGTAGCCTCCCAATGAATTTCAGACCTCCCTTCTTAAACCTCTTCTCCCATGCCTTTATAGTTCCATCACAAACAAAATGCCTAGGAAGTTCAGACTACAAGAATTATGGCGCATTTTTGCCTTGAAAAAACCCAACAACATCGTTTTGTGACAAGCTTCATTGTTCACTTTTCGTACTTTGTAAAATGAACAATGTGTTTTTCGGGAAGATGAATTGGTAGAGGGATGACATGTGGATTCATGCCATGTAGATCAAACCCAAAGATCCTAGCTAATTTAGGAGGGCTGATCCAACGACCAAATTGGTATGCGTGCTTATTTCGTTCATAGCGGCAAGATGATTTCGTGTGATGTCAAAACAAACCTTATCATGCCCCTTGTACACGTACTTGTATAGATACTTGACCGCCTTAATGGTGGAACAAACCTCCACATTTGTATGGTAGTCAAATTTGGCTAGAAGATATGGGTTGTATGAGACGACCCATTGGTTAGTCGTCTAAACACCGTGTATTTTAACGAAATCGTCGTTGCTTCTCCGTTTGTATATCGAATAGCAATCTTTTGCGCATGTTGTGAATTCTGTATATTCTTTTGGATAGCCTGGTTAGTGTGTTTGCTCTCACTCTTAAGTGTTTATGGGATATGTGTTTCACTCAAAATCAACAATGAAAAATTAGATTATCATAGGCTTGCATCAACGTCTTAATTCTCCACCACTATGGACCAAACACACAACAAAAATCACAAGGGATGTAATGGGGCCAAGGTAAAGAAAAATTGGAAGGGATAAATTTTGCTCTTGTGGTGCTAAATTCGGGATAAATAACTAATCCTAAAACCCAAAACCTTCACACTTCACTTTTCATAACACTTCCAAACTCTTCACCAACTCCTTACATTCTCATTCAAGCTCTTTTTTGTTTCTTCTTCCTTTTCTTCACTTTTGCCTCTTTTTCAACTCTTTTTTTTTCATTTATGAAGACTACTATTATTTCAAGCTCACTTTTTTTCTTTGCCACATATTTTTCATCTTCATTTTTTCTCAATTTGCACACTAGAGTTGTACTTCCTCTTTTCCACCTTTTCCTTCAACCTCCCCCATACTTATACAAAACTCACACAAAACAAAACACAACCTAAAGTCCTAAATCCCGGATGGGTCAAGCTTATTAGGCTAGGAAATATTTTGTGGAACTTATAAAAATAGGCTTTAAGGCTCAAAAGAAATGGGGTGTCAAAACATGGATATTGTAAGGTAGGAAGGGAAATAATAGGCTAATAAGAAACATATGCTTCAATCATTTTAATATTATGCATTCAATCATGTAAAGCAGCCTTAAAAAGAGTCTAAGTGCAAGTTTTAGAGCTAGAAAATCAAGGTGATTCACTCAAGAGTAGAGAATAAAATATCAATCAAAGGCCAAATAATCTCAAAAGGTAATTGTGTCTAGAACTTCAAAATAAATCAAAAACTCAAGCTTATATACATGTTCAATCCTATAGTCAAAGTAAATAATCAAAGATTATGCTCATATCATAAAAACTTCAACATATCATGCAAATCATGGGTTAGGACTTATACTTAGCATAGAAACTCAAGAGGTGTTAAACAATGGGGAAATAAGAACTTAATGCGAAATTTTTGTATTTTCTGATTTTTTTTCATGATTTTAATCAATGCATGCAAAAAATTAAAAGGCCGAATACATACAAGGACCCCCAAACTTGTAAATTTTGTTCTACCAGACCCCCTACTTAAAAAACTACTATTAAACACATGTACTTAACTAAATTTGTTCTATCCAACATTTAACTTGAGATTCACTTGAGTGAAATTCACTCGCGCCATGTAGATGACACATGGATGCCACATATTTAATTATATTTATTTTTCTATTTAAAAATGAAAATATTAAAAAAAAAGAACACTCATTCTTATCTAGTTATTATAATCCACTTAGACATTAATTTAAGGAAAAATATTTAAAAAGGAACACTCATTCTTATCTAAGACCAATTTCACCCGACCAAAAAAAAATCTACAGACCAATTTGAACATGATTCTTCGTCTTCAACCTTGACTCCATTATTCTAGATCTCGACCTTCTACCGCCTCTACTATTATCTAAGACCAATTTGGATCCCGACCTTCAACCTTGACTCCATTATCTAAGACCAATTTCCACCTCTCCAATCTAGATCTCTACATCCTCAACTCCATTATTCTCAAGCTCGCGGAATCCGACCCCAGAGAAGGTCGCCTCCGCTAATAAAACGATTAGCTCATCGAAGGGAACTTCGTCAACTCAAGCTCGCTCGTCTCCGCGCCGATTTTTCTGCTCATCTCCGAAGAAGACCGCTTCCGTTCCATATCTGATTTCCCCACTGTCGATTTTTCCGTTCTATATCTGACCTCTCCAACGAGCTCTTCGACGACTTCAATGGCGCATACAACCACAACCTGGTCGGAGTTCGAGGTCCACATCCCGCCATTCCCAAATCTAAATCTCTCTAATCTCTTTTTAAGAACCCTAATTTCTTGAGCCCCAATTTCTTGAACCCCATTACCAATTTGATTAATGCTCTATTTTGGAAGTTTACAATCAAAATTAAAAAATTCGGATGAAGAAGGCAAAGCTCATCTCCCGTACTGTAATTTAGCAAAAAATAGGGTTTGAATGTTTGATAGAAGGGTTTGATAGAAGATGGTTTATTTTAAATAGTTTTTTTAATTTGTAAGATGATAATATAACTCACACATTTAAGATAACTCACACACCATTGGAGTAACAAACACGCGCAGTGCCAGATCAACAAAAAGGGTTTGATTGAACAAAATATACAAGTTGGGGTGTCTAATAATATGTTTTTTAGTACAGGGGTCTGAGCGAACAAAAGTTACAAGTTCGGGGGTCCTTGTATGCCTAAACTAATACAACTACATGAATGCAAACAAGTAATTCCCTTCCCCCATGCTTAAAACATACTTTGTCCCCAAAGTAAAGTAAAAAGAAAGGGAAAAAAAAATTCACAAAGATCTAGCTATCCGGATTATGCGGCGGGTAATCCTGTGGTGGTCGTGGTGGATAATCTTTCTTCTTTGGGAAATTAACCTTCAAACATGGGATATCTGAAACCCAAACAAAACTACCTAAAAAGCAAAAGATTTTAACTGAAAATTAAATCTACTCTAAACCTTGGGTTGCCTCCCAGAAAGCGCTTGTTTAATGTCATTAGCTTGACCCTGAGCATAAATTGACAAGATTAGACATTGTCAATGCCCTTAGCAACCTGTCAACCCCTGTGTACACATCTTGCAAAAACATAAGTAGCACAATGATAAATTGAAATTGAATATTATATCATTCAAAACCGTTTCAACTTATTAAAAGTATGAGCACTATTTCCATGAGAAGGTATAAAATGAATCCAATTTAGCTCAAGAGGTGGATACTCAAAATACTCACTATATGGATCAAAGCACTCAACAAAATTACTACTCTTACCAAAGATGAACTCCAAGTAATCTCGAGATTTCACTTTAGTCTCTACACTTGGTTCTACCTCAAGTTTGTTGGGAGTAACAAAGAATGAGAGCATGGGGTAAAGGATACACGGAGCCTTGAAAACCTCAATGGTGTGATCTTTCTTATTTTTTCCTTCATGATCCTCTATGTCATCATCAAAGAAGTTGTCATTGTCAGAGAAACAATCCTCCTCCTTCAAAGCAATAGTTTCCTCAAATTGAATTGCAGGAGTAGACCCAATCTAAACATCAGAATCATCTTCATAGCCCGACTTAAGTCTAGTGGATTCCTCAACTTTCATTTGATAGCCCATGGAGTAGAAGAAATCCCAACATTCCTCAAACTGCATATCCAACAGTCTTTTATTGCTCCTACACCAAGCTAGACTAAAAGTCCTAGGGTTCATACCCTCAAATATGTATTGACATAACTCCCTCTTAGAGTAATGATAACCCAAACTCCAATGTTCATACACATAGTCTTGGAATCTATAAAAGTATTCATGGAAGTGTTCATCATGCAATTGCCTACACTCAAACATAGCCATGAATTAGTAGCACAGGTGTTATGAACAGTAAGATAGGTTCACAACACCAAAAATAGTATACAAATTAACACAAAAATAGCGACGAGTCCCCAACAACGGCGCCAAATTTGATGAGGTATTTTCAGTGGTCGTTATACCTATCAAAGAACCTACTTAACCAAACTAAGTAGAATGGTAAGTAAGGGTCGATCCTCCAAAGACTCGTGTATTTATGTTATTACTTACGTGCCAAGTAACCAAATATGGGTTTTTTTTTATTGAAAATATATTCTACTATGCAAAGTAAAAGCAAATATGAATGCAAGGATATGATGCTTATTCCACTAAGTAGCGTAATATAAAATATCTAAACACAATCATTCATTTAGCGTTGTAAACACAATCACTCTATAAACTCTTGCAATTGTAGCTGAAATTCAAGCTTGCTCTGCATTCAAGAAAAATACAACTTTCAGTTACAACATATATTAAGTTTAAGCTGGAGGACATTCAAAAAAATCTTTCACATTCATCGAGTTGAACTGAAATTTGTTTTTTCAAGTTTCTTGTCATGATCTTCATCAAACTCCTTTTGCACATTTGTTCCTTATGCTTATTTTTGTGGATGTGTCTCTTAATGAAGTTCATTCATTTTAATGGATTTTGTGTTGTATGCAACTAAATTTGGTAGACCTTTTTATTGATATATGATATATAAATATTGGATACTTACACTATATTCATTGTTCATTGTTCAAAACTATTTATTGATACTATTCTCATGATAAATTAACTTTTCAACAAGAGCATGTAGTCTCGTCATAATTTTATGCATTAAAAAGCAAATTAAAACTTCCATTACAAACAATATTAATATATTGTTGTGTCTTATCTCTTTTAAATGAAAAGTTTTAAACATCTTAATGAAAATAAAATAAAGCATAATAGTGTAGCTAACCATCATAAGTCCTAACCTATCCACGACTAAGATTGTCACAACAGGGATTTCCACCATTCAATTTAATCAATATAACATTGCCCAAACCTATTAACTAAAAAACTAGATTTTCAAATAAATATCAAGGGCACTAAACTCACCCACATGTTGCAGATCTTCCTTAAGTACCATTTAAAGGGTTTAAAGAACAAAGGAATAAGGTTTATGAAGGTGGCATCCTTTCATTAACCTTAAAATAAAAGATGTATTAGAGGATTCAAAGTCAAGAGTTAACAAAATAGAGACCATATATGCCAAGGAAAGATATACAATATAACAGATAGACTAACTTATAAACATCCATTGATCTCCTTTAGATGGAAAATATCCAAAAATAAATAATCATCAATCCTTGTATTCACGCTTGCACAAAATAAATCAAACATGAATAGAAAACAATCTAAACAAACACATTCTATTTAGTGGCAGAGCCAAGATTGTTTAAAAGGGAAGTTGGAAAATCCATTAAAGATAATGAAAATACCAATGTCATTTGAGACATATCTCATGTCAACCGGAGGTGCCCCTCCGGATCCCCTTCGGGTCGATTGACCGAGTGACCATTCTAACCCGTTACTCTGCATTTGGTATGGCATGCTACAAAAAGGATACAAATTTTACTTATTTTTTAAATATAAGGATGACGTTTACTTTTTCTTTGAAAAATAAGAAGTGCTAAAGAGGAACAATACCGAATCAAACGAAAAGCTTCCATTGTTAGCTTCTGTGCACATATTCTCTTGAGCACTCGGAGAACAACAACATTCTCTCACTGCTCATAGCATTATTCTGGTAGGTTTCAGACTTTCGAGTATGTTTTTTTGTTATCCATAATTTTTCAAGATCGATTCGGACTTCACTGGAAAGATTGAATGTTTATTGCTCGATTTCGATGTTTACTTTCATCGTTTTCAACCATCGCATCCTGCTAGAGTAGGAACTGTAATTGTTGTACTAATGTAATTCCATGAATCCTTCCATATTCAGCTTTGTGTACTTTTAAGCCTTGAGAACCCTAAAACTTCGATGTAGTGGCGGAGATATTATTTAAAAGGGGGTCGGACAATCCATTAAAGATAATGGGGATACCAATGTCATTCGAGACATATCTCATGTCAACTAGAGGTGCCCCTCCGGGTCAACTGACTGAGTGACCATTCTTTTGCAAGCTTCCTTCAACCTCCTCAAAATTCTTCTCGATTTGGGCAAGTGTAAGTTAATTAGTTAAACTAAGGTGATACCCAAAGTTTTGATAATAATAGGTTTTAAAACACTACAAATTAACACTTAGGAAAAATAAATGAGATTGTACTAGATATTTCACCCTTTTCGTTTAGCTCGTTTTGATTTTTAAATGGACATGAAGTGTAGTATGGATTGGGCCAAAAGGAATTGAAGTAGAGAAACGGAAGGCCCAGGAATAAGTAACGGTGCATCACTGATTCCCAGTTACTAACGGAACTCAGGGATGAACACATATAAGTTTTTTTACCGCTCTTTCATTACATTTTAAAAATTGTATTTTCCCTCTCTTTTCAGTGATCTGTGTGACATCTTTATCTACCGTTGATTAAAAAATGATCGAACGGTTTCTATTCTTATATTAGTTATTACTAGCAATCTCCTTGCCAATTTGGTTATTATTATAATTCAATTATTTGTTACCTTATATGAAAAGATCTTGATTAGTTATATGATAATTGCCTTATTTTTTTACGTAGATCATAATAAAAATTTATATTTAAGCATTTACATGATTATTTTTCTCGGATAATAAATATATTTGAAAATATTTTATTATTAATATTTTATTTAAGAAAAACCTATACAAGGTACGAGAATACATACTAGTAATAACTAATATACACGGAGTACTTATATACACGACATTCTAACAAACCCTATCTTAAAAGTTCTTTCTATTTGTTGCACATTCTACATGTGATTTGAATTAAAATCGGTAGGAAGTTGGAAAAAAAATCATCTTTAGTTTAAAATAATTTGATTTTTTATTACTATTTAAAAACATAGGGACTAGGGAGTGGATCTTAGTCATATAATCTACTTTAATGAAATTTGAAATAAGTGAATCTTTCTATCCATAATTTGACTACAGATAACGTTCTAGTCCATAAAATGTTTCCTTCTCCAAACAAATTTTATGTTGAATCCTTCAAGCATAAAATTTGTTTGGAATAGGTTAGAAAAATCGCTCTCTTCCTCCTAAACCCTAATTTCAATTTTCGTGCTTGCCGCCTGAGCGACTGTCGGAATGGCGTCATCACCGGGAGATGATCGCGGTAATCCACCACCAAATGAAGCTTCTGCAATGTAAGTCGACACTCAAACCAATCCTCCAACTCTCATGACCTCTCCTGGAGGCATGAATCCACTTTACAATGCCAGTGTTTCAGCCACACCAAACACCTCTCACCAAGAAACCCCAACATCGCCTCCAGCCAAATCTCTTCTCCCAGTGTCTTACAAAGATATGATCACGAAAGGGATCCAACAACCCACCACTCAAACACTTTTTGATGACGTATGGGTGGAACGGCCTGACTTGTATGATACAGATGACGATGAAGCCCCGGAGCATGATGACCGGCATGCTCGACGATTACCCTCACCGCTGCTGAAAAAAGGGCAATGAGACGCCCCTGGGCGAGATCTCTTATCATTCACATGTTTGATAAGGGTCCGGGTTGTCTGTTTATACAAAAAAAACTTGAACAAAAGTGGGCACTGAAAGGGACCTTCATCCTTGTTGGCATTGGTAATGCTTACTACGTTGTCAAATTCTCCAATATGGACGATTACAGTCACGTCCTTACGCAGGGGTCATGGATGATAGGCGACAATTATCTGATGATCAGACAATGGACACCAAACTTCAACCCCTATGAAGATGTTGCTAAGGTTCTCATGGCTTGGATCCGTATTCCAGCCCTTAGCATGGAGTATTTCTGGGAGGAGTTCCTTCAAAAGGTGGGTAAGGAAATTGGCTGAGTCCTGCGGATTGATAAAACTACGTTGAAAGCTGATCGAGGTCAATTTGTCCGCCTCGGTGTCGAGATTGATCTCGACAAACCCCTCCTCTCAAAATTCAGATGCCGTAAAAAAACGTGGACAATTCAATATGAAGGAATCAAAATGATGTGTTACGAATGTGGCAAAGTAGGGCATAATGCTCCACATTGCCCATTACTCAATCCGGAAAGTGAAGAAAATCAGGTCGAACACATCAAGGAGATGCAACTCTATTCAAATGATGCAATCCCTGTTGCAACGGAGACCGTTCCAGAGACTCAATTTGGTCTATGGAATCTTGATGTCAAACCGAAGAGAAAACCAAGACAGCAAACTCCATCTCAGAACCCTCCCAACAATCCTAATACGGGGTCTCGTTACACCGTACTTGCATCATCGAAGGAAGGAGATTCATCAAAACATAATGCACATGTTAGCCAAGGACCGCCAAAAACAAGCACCGGTAACAAGCATGTCAGCCAAGGGCGTCCAGAAACCAACTCCGGTAACAGGCATGAGAATCCTTCATCGCCGAAGAATCATAACAAGGGCAAAAACGTCAACCCAGAGGCTGGTGCTACAATAGCACACCAGAGCAAGGGCAAGATCGTCATATCCGAAGTTGCTGCCACGTGACCAGCGGTTAATCCGAGTGATTTAGGCGCGAGAGTCATGGGAAAAGATACTGCAAAATAAGCCTCAACCGATTCTCGCCCTATGAAGGCGGCTAAGAAGAAGGATAAGAAGGAAACAAAAGATTTGGTATTATCTACAACCATCAAGCCACAAAAAAAGCCTTCTTCCATGCCAATAATATTCTCAAAAGATTCTGAAATAAAAAAGGCCCAACTAATATCAGAAAGTTTAACCAGCAAGCAAAACCTCCCAAAAAGCCAAAACCCTAAGCCCGTGCAATCGCACGATCATCCAAAAGCTCCCCCTCAAACAACACAAGATGTAGTTCGGAATGCCAGAAACACAAATCCAACACGTTCCGAACGTAACGATGATCCCAGTGCACATCAACCGGAGTGTCTTGGTCTCAAACCGCCAGATGGGTCCCTTTCTCATGAACCTCCCCCAACTAGCAAATCTGATGAGAATGGAATTTCTGCCAATGCAAACGGAGACTCAACCTCTTCTATGTCGGGTGTCAATGCCCACACAACTCAGTAATGCCCTTCGACTCCTTTCGGAGTTGTCGGCTAGTCTGGCTTTGCCTATTTCCTCTCCATCAATTCCTATTTTGGATAACATTAACTCAATCATAGTTAATATGAATAAGTTGAATGCACTAATCTGGAACGTTCGTGGTGCTGGGGCCACCAAAGTTTTGATAATAATAGGTTTTAAAACACTACAAATTAACACTTAGGAAAAATAAATGAGAAGATAAAGTATGATAAAACAAGACATTCTTTAAATGGAAGAAGATCCTTATGGTTTATCTTTGTGTGCACATTAATAGTTCAAATATAAACTATTTTCACCTTATTTCCTAAATATGATTGAATTAAGCCTAAAAAACTTTTGAATATATAAGACTTTATAACCAAAGAAGAAGTCATTTGACCACATGTCGACATCTCATTCAATTCGCATACATGTTGAATAATAGATCGTGTCACGTTATCATGCATTTTAAAATTAAAAAAACATTAAATTCTCTTATATGATAATCTTATTTCTTCATTTCTAGTCATTATTATTAAATATTTTTTATGCTTATTTATGATCAAATTTTAACAACTTTACATCATTTACCCAATGATATCTTTTACAATTACTTTTAATCAATTTTAATATATTAGTTTGTAACTTAATTAGTATATTAGGTAATTGTTAGTGTTTTTTTAATTAATATTATTCATTTGAATAAACTCTTATCAACTACTTTAAATTACTTAATTTTTAAAAAAAAGTTAAAATTTTGATCAAATTGTTATAAAATTGGTTATAACCAATAGTTGATTTAATTAGTAAATGAACATAAACTCTTATAAAAGAGATAATATTGTTTCATTATCAAAGAACTTTGACTTCAAAGTTTATTTTCACCAACTAAATTGAATTTTTGAATGCAAATAAACACAAATTTGATCACACCACTAACTTATTTTTAATCTAAAATAAGATAGTTCATTGATTTTTTAGTCAAAGCATAAGTATTTTATTAAATATCAAGTTCAACTAATGCTAGTATACATGATAGTACATCAAACCCTTATACATGACCTTATCATGGCAAAGACACTAAACGAGTTATATAATGAGTCGCAATGTTCTCTATTCTACTAACATAAGATGATCTAGAACCCATAAAAGTAGATAAAAGAAATTTAATACTTTCAAACAAACAACCTAAATATGTGATGTTGTTAATGGTTTGAACAATTGATAGAGAATCATTTTTCACATGAACAGAAGGTATATAGAGCGAGAAACATAGTTGAAGACCAAAAAAGATGGTCATGGAGTGATGAGATATTTTTTCAGTCGTTAACCTATCAAAGAACCTAACTTAACCAAACTGAGTAGAATGGTAAGTAAGGATCGATCTCACAGAGACTCGTGTATAAGTGTTTTACTTGCGCGCCAAGTAACCAAAATATGGGGGACATTATGATTGATTGTCTAATTCTATGATGCAAATTAAAGCAAAATAAGAATGCAAAGAATGTTTGTAACAATATGAGGAAAATGTGTTCAACTAGTTAAATTTGTTACGATATTGCTTTGTTGATCATTGATTCTCTTGATTCTCATTTCACTTAAATAATCTATCGTGGATTATGATCCAAACTCCAGATTTATTTGAAAGAACTAACAGTCTAGACAACCCTAATCATCTAATAACCTAGAAGAACTTCTAGATTCAATTAAACAACAACTTTACGAGTCAAGTATCGATAAAAACAAACACTTGAAGTAAACAGTCATTCAAGTTATTTGTGGGTTTATTCCCTTCTACAACTGAATAGCCCGAACGGGTCCAAACAATTGTATATTCTACTTTATCTAACCAATCCCAAATTAAAATTAATCAGATTAGTTGTAAATTAACCTAGAAATTCTATTAGGTGGCCATTATAACAAAACCCCTAGATAAACTTTGATTCAATTAAGCATAAGGAATAAAGCCTATTCAAGTTTGTTGAGAATCAATCAAATTTCACAACTCTTACAAACTACAACTTCAATTAACTAGCCAAACACAAAGTAAATTAGCAATGCACGATTGAATTAAGAAAGCTTACAAATTTGTTTCAATGGTTTTCTCTTGAGAAAACTCTCCAAAGTAAACCCTAGTCTCCAAATTGATTAGAAAGTGAATTGTTCTCCAAGAGAGAGAAAAAATAGAGGGTTTAAGTATCTCCTAAAAATGACTAAAGATAACAAAAGAAACAATCGTCACAAGTCATACAAAAGGAAACAAGTCGAAATTACAAATATCAAGCCCAAAATCCAGCCCATACGTCGGCCCAATCATCTCCGCGTGAAAACCAGAAAGTGCGGCTTGGCACGGAAAAGCGGCCAAGCTTTTGGTGTCTACCCCGCGCTTTCCTTTTTGCGTGAATTGCGCAGGCTACGTCATTTCCATTGCTCGAGGTAACTTCATCCTTGCAAGCCGCGTTTCTCCTTGTTCTTCATTTAGCTCTTCAATGATCTATTTCACCACCTCTAGCTCCACTCCAATCTTGTAGCGCACCACCATAAACAACTGTAACACATCCCGCCATTGCTCAGTACCTAGAAACCTGCAAAACCGAGCAAAACAAGCGCAACTACCCGAAAACACTAGATCCTAGAAACTAAACTAAAACCAACAAAAACCAACCCAAACCATGCAAAAACAAACATAAATATGCATCCTAAGCTATACCTAAATGCAAGCTATCAAATTCCCCCATGCTTAACATTGCTTGTCCTCAATCAAGACGTAAATCCAAATCACGCCACAACATTACAATCATGCATCCATCTCATAATCAATCGAGCAATTCAACATGTAATCAAAACTTGACCAAGATATCATAGCATGCATATTATTCAAGCATAGAGCAAAGATCATTTATTCATTCTAGACCTCAACAAGGATAATGTGTTTGCTCTCACTCTCAAGTGTTTATGGAATATGTGTTTCACTCAAAATCAACCATGAAAAACTAGACTACCATAGGCTTGCATCAGCGTCCTAATTCTCCACAACTATGGACCAAACATATAACAAAAATCATGAGCTCTTTTAAAGGATGTAATGGGGCCAAGGTACAGAGAATTTGGAAGAGGTCATATTTAGTCTTGTGGTGCTAAATCCGGGATAAAGAACTAATCCTAAATCCAAAACCAACACATTTCACACTTTACTTCTCAATACCTCCAACTCAACTTTACCAACTCCTTACATTCATTTAAGCTCATTGTTTCTTTCTTTCTTCTCACTTTTGTCTCTTTTTCCAACTCTTTCTTTGACTTATGAAGATTACTCTCTTACAAGCTCAATTTTCTTTCTTTCTTTTCTTTGCAACATATTTTTTCCATCTTCATTCTTTCTTTCATTTGCACACTAGAGTTGTATTCCTTTCTTCCACCTCTTCTTTAAAATTCACCCATACTTATTCACCACTCACACCAAACAACACAACCTAAAGTCCTAAATCTCGGATGGGTCAAGCTTATATAGGCTAGGAGTCATTTTGTGGAGCTAATAAAAATAGGCTTTAAGCTCAAAGAAATGGGATGTCAAAACATAGATCTTGTAAGGTAAGAAGGAAAATATAGGCTAAATAAGAAACATGCCTCAATCATATTAATTAATGTCATGCATCTAGCCATGAAAAGCAGCCTTGAAAAAGAGTCATAACGCAAGTTCTAGAGCTAGTAATTCACAGTGATACACTAAAAAAATAAGAGAACGATATATCAATTAAAGGCTAAATAATCTCACAAGGTAATTGTGTCTAGAACTTTAAAATAAATCTAAAACTCAAGCTATTATGCATGCTCAATCATATAGTCAAAGTAAATAATCAAAGATCATGCTCATATCATAGAAATTGCAACATATCATGCAACTCATGGGTTAGGATTTCATCTAAGCATAGAAAAACAAGAGTGTTGGATCGTGACGCGTTAGTAACAATACAGGAAACTAGTAAGGTTCCCTGGGCAACGGAAATAAATAGTAGAACACAGAATTTAGAGAGGAAAACTTTCTGTCCGACCAACAAGTCGTAGAAAGAAAAACCTCTACCCTTGAGACTCCTTCTCAGAGGATTTTCAATAGAATACCTTTATTAAGTTTCAACGATTACAAGGCAAGTCAAGTAACTAAGGCACCAACCAAAGTTCCCTGGTAACTACGGCACCGACCGAAGTTCAACCAACTAGACTTCTACAACCCTAAACGTAAACCTAAATGGAAGTAAACTACTGACTTACTTGTGGATTCTTCACCGGAAAAATCCACACACTCATACACTTGAAAAGCTCTCTCTTCAAGTTCGTCGTCTTCAACCACTCGAAAACCACACCTTTAACCCTAGCTAACCCTAGCTATTTATAAGATAAGTTAAGTCTGATCTCACACGTAATTCTTGCCTAATTACGCTGATATTCCACTTAACAAATCCCACACAATAAGGAAAAAGATTGTTTGTGATTTCGGATCCTCAACCATGCCGATTCTTCCCAAAAACCGAATGATCTCGGATTTCCCAAGATAAGATCGTGTGAAGATTGATCTTATCTTCTCTTTTATCTCCTTAAGCAACCGCCTACAGCTGTAAATCTTCGTAGAAGATCGCTTGCAGAAGATATGGTAACTTGCCATTTATTGAAACCCGCGTTTCTTCAGAGACGCGCTTCCTAAATCTGTCACTCGTTCCCTCCATCGTTCCTCACAATGTTCCTTCACTCGTGACCATGTACCTGTTTTACCTGAAACACTTACATGTAGAAGCAAGTTATATCAACTAAGTTTGTTATCATCAAAACTAAGAGAAACCATGGAACAACCATTGTTCCAACAATTTCCCCCTTTTTGATGATGACAAACCTATACAAAAATGCATATCTAGAAACCAGTAGAAATATAGATCAGAAAAAAAATTCTTGTATGGTTCCCCCTTAACAGATGCACTGTTGTTCCTACTCTTCAGAGTTAACAACATATTCCCCCTTAGCCAAAGTTCCCTCTGTATTTCCTGGATAGAACGCATCTCTGCATTTTTCCTAACTTCCCCCTTTTGACATCATCAAAAGATCAACAATCATCACGCACAACATAGAGCAAATGAGCAAATTCAATTGAAACTTAAACCATTCATAAGCAAAAGATAGTTATTATTATAGATAATTGTTGTAGGGGTCACAACCTAGAGAAAACATAAAAATAGAAAAGTCTTAACATCCAAGAAACAAAAGAAATATTTTAAGCTGAGGATAGATAGGCTAAGGAACTAGAGAGGGTTCACATTATGGTTCAGAGGAGGTGGAATCAGCAGCAGCAGCGTCAGTGTCTCTCTTAGCCAGCTAACCAATAATGGTACTCAGCTGAGAGGAAATCTTTTGAAGCTCAGACAACATCTTGGCAGTAACACCTTCACTCAGCAAAGAACTCCCAACATCCATCTGGGCAGTCTTCTTTGCAGCTGTTCCCTTCGAATCACCTTGAAAATTCATCCTCGAGATATTGCGCATCTCCAAGGGTAATCCAAAGAACTCCTCTTTTGAAGGCTTGTAAGCCTTTCTCTCTTTCAGTATAGCCCTCACAAAACGAGGATAAGGCAGGCTATGCTTCTTCCCAGTACACTTGGCCATCTGCCTCATCATTATTTCCGGAAGACTGATACGTTCCTTCCTTAGAAACTTGTCCAGCAGAATCATATCATTGATAGTGAGCGTAGTTCTTTTCTCCAGCCTTGGAACAACAACCTTGATGAGAAATTGATGTGCGATTCTTGCAGTGTAGCTTAAATCCGTGGTGGAGTAAGGACCAGCAGCAGGAACTTTGCCCATGACACGCTTGATTAATTGAGTTTTGTTCCTTGGCCAGTTACTCGAAGTATGGACATCCCCATATCCTTCAGCAGGCACCTTCAGAATTGTAGCAACAGATCCCAAAGAGAAAGAGATTTCCATCCCACAGACAGTAGCAAAACCCATTGGACCAGTAGAGAGATCAGCTAGTTGATAGGAACCAAAGAATTGGGAAAGAAGAGACACATCTACCTTGTTTCCAGAGTCACAGATTTTCTCCCATCCTTGAAACTTGAGAAGTTCCCAAAACTCCTCCAAGTCATGACTTTTCAGGAATTCTTCGTCGATCACCAGAGGAGCGACAACCTTCTTTGAACCCTTCTTGGACGTTGGTTCCATTGGCAGTTTGCCTTTCGCCTTGGCAGTCTTGAGGTCCTTTTCAACCTCTTCTTCCAGCTCATCCTCTTCTTCTTCTCCTTCTCCACCAGACTCCTTCTTTTCTTCTTCCACGCCCTCGTCAGACTCCGAGCCAACTTCCTCCTCATCTTCCTCGGGATCTTCTTCTTCAGAGGATTCCTGAGCCACTGGTTCCTTTGGAACGGTGGAGCGAAGGCCGTACTTAGATCCAGAAGGAGTGACCTTCGGCTTTTTGTTGGCAGGGGAGGGGGTGCGTTCCGAATCAGAGATGTGAAGAATCTGTGATGGCAGGGGAGGAACACTCTTTCTCGCCTTTCGCTTGCCACGACTCGTTGGCTTGACCCACCCTGGTCGCTTGTGCACGGGCAAAGAGTCCACCTTTTCTTGATCATCGGTGGTGTCTTTGGGAGGCGAGTTCACTTCATTATTCTCCATTGTCGTCTTGCTGTCCGGCGCATCCCCTGTTTCAGCAGCCGTGTCGGAGGGATTTTCCGAGGGAATCACAGATTGATCCTTTTTAGATTTTTCACCCACGGTCTCCTTCTCCGATGAGACCTTTTCAGTGGTGGCCATACCAGTGTCGGAGACAGCATCGAATTTGGTTTCGAGTTTGGAGATTGGGGTAGAAGAAAGCTTGGCCTTTTTGAGGGTTTCAAGTTGGGCTTGAATAGCATTGATCTCGGCGGCGTCGAGACCCTCAAAGTTGAGGATTGGGGTGTTTGAGGAGGAAGCCATTGTTGCAGAAAAGAGAGAAGATTGAAGCTTTGAGGAAGATTAGGGTTTGAGAGGTAAAAGCAGAGGTGCGGTAAAAAAAATGACCGAGATAAGAGTTTATAAAGCACACCTCTTTCCTTGTTTACAAAGATCATGATCTTCCAAAAGATCTTCTATCCAAATCTTAACGGCTAAGAGTTTCCATAATGACGAATTTGCACCGCCATTAAGTCTTGACTGCGCAGACGTCCTATCGTTCCCTGCAGAATTACTGTGCAACGGCTAGAAAAATTCGAACGAGTAGTCACAACGGCTATAACATAACTGCGATCCCTGCGTTGATTGACGTCTGTACCTTGGCAGAAAAATCTTCAATTGTAATCAAAGACGTTCCTTTAATGTGACACTATTCTCAACCACTAGTTCCATACCTCGTTACCATAAGTGGATAAAAAGGTTATGTTTGAACAGAAAAGGGACTAGAGATGTTCCATTCAAACTTTTGTGGGCTAGGATCATTTTTGTCATCCAAACAATTGTTCCCCGTTTCAAGGTAATGAAAGAGGTTCATAGGGAACGTTTACTTGGACCAGGCTAGGGACAGCTTATAACCAACTATCATTTCGGCTTGAAGTGAGGGATAGAATAGACCAAGTTGGTTATTTTGGGCCAAAAGAAAATCTTGGATATAAGCAAATTAGTTTTAGTTTCTTTTAGCATACAATACCCGACAATTTCTAATATATACAACATCTATGCATAGAGGAAGGATATAAGCCATTAGAAAACCTGTCAAATGATATGTAGTCACCTGGGAAGTTACCTTTTTAGTCAAGCACTGAGGGAATAGAGGACCGGGACTTGTTTACTCCAAGGAAATCATTCCTAGCAACATCCTCAGATGCTCATAGGGTTTTTTGTCCAAAGCCTTGGTAAAAATATCTGCCACTTGATTTTCAGTCCTACAATGATCCATCTTGATGAAACCTTTTTCAACATTATCTCTTAAGAAATGATGTCGAATATCTATATGTTTGGTTCTAGAATGATGCACAGGATTTTTGGAGATATTGATTGCACTTGTGTTATCACATAAGATAGGAATAGTTCCAAGAGACATACCAAAATCCACCAATTGCTGTTTTAACCACAATACCTGGGAACAACAGGCAGCTGCTGCGACATACTCCGCTTCAGCCGTTGAAAGAGCGACTGAATTTTGCTTCTTCGATCCCCAAGACACCAAACAAGGACCAAGGAATTGGGCCATGCCTGATGTGATCTTCCTATCTACCAAGTGACCTGCAAAATCTGCATCCGAGAATCCGACAAGATGGAACGAGTTGTGTCTTGGATACCATAAACATAACCCATCATTCCCTTTCAAGTAGCGCAGAATTCTCTTCACTTCTTTCAGATGTGTTTCTTTAGGATTAGCCTGAAATCTTGCACAAAGACACACACTGAACATAATATCTGGCCTACTGGCCGTTAGGTACAATAGGGAACCTATCATTCCACGGTACATCGTTTGATCAACATCAACACCATTAAGATCAGCATCAAGACGAGTATTAGGAGAAATAGGGGTATCAAAACTTTTCGTAGAATCCATACCATACTTCTTCAATAATTCCTTGATGTACTTTTGTTGATGTACCTTAGTTCCCTCATCACTTTGTACCACTTGTAGACCAAGAAAGAAAGTGAGCTCACCGATCATGCTCATCTCAAACTCACTGCTCATAAGATTCTTGAAGCTTTCTACAAGTTTGGGGTTAGTAGAACCAAATATAATATCATCAACATAAACTTGAACTACTAAAACCTCACCGTCTTGTTCCCTTAGGAACAATGTCTTGTCGATCACACCACGTCTGTATCCATTGGCTAATAGAAACTGAGCGAATCTATCATACCAAGCACGAGGAGCCTGTTTAAGACCGTAAAGAGCCTTATCTAGTACGTAGACATGGTCAGGGTGATCAACATCTTCAAATCCTGGAGGTTGCAACACGTAAACCTCCTCTTGTAGGTAACCATTCAGGAATGCTGTCTTCACATCCATTTGATACAGCTTGAATCCCTTGTGAGCAGCATAAGCGATTAGAAGACGAATGGCTTCTATTCTTGCAACAGGAGCGTACGTTTCATCGTAGTCAATCCCTTCTTGTTGATTGTACCCTTTTGCTACAAGCCTCGCCTTGTTCCTTGTGACAGCTCCAGTGTCATCAAGTTTGTTCCTGAATACCCACTTTGTTCCTATAGCCATTTTGTGCTTTGGCTTGGGAACTAATCTCCATACTTTGTTCCTCTCAAACTGGTGTAGTTCCTCTTGCATAGCAACTATCCAGTCAGGGTCTTTTAATGCTTCCTTTACATTTTCGGCTCTGCAAGAGAGATAAACGCATTGAAAGCACAAAAATTCTTAATAGAGGAACGAGTAAGCACACCTTTATCGTATGGAGTGATGATGTTGTCAACAGGATGATCCCTCTTTTGATGATAGTTTCTGACTTCAATCTGAGTGGGATATGTTCTTGACTCCTCTTGTTCCTGTTGGCTTGTCGTTCCTTGGGATGTTCCCTTCCCATGATCTTCCTCAATTTCTTCATTTTGTGAAGTATCATCATCAGGAATCAGAACATTTTCAGTGTCATCTCCATCCAGATCCTGATTCGGAGGCATAACATCGTCATCTGGAGGTTGTGAACCTAAATTTGGAGCATGTTCATTCAACTCTGGATCGACTTCATCATCTGAATCTGCATCTAGAACCTTCAGTACATCCTCGTTACTAGACAGGTTCCCTCCATTTTTAGATTCGTCAAAGACAACACGAATGCTTTCTTCAAACTTCTTAGTCCTTTTATTGAACACCTTGTAAGCCTTGTTGTTGGATGCATACCCCAAAAAGATGCCTTCGTCACTCCTTGGATCAAACTTGCCTAGCTCGTCTTTTCCGTTGTTGTGAATAAAGCACCTGCATCCAAAGACTTTCAAATGGGAAATATTTGGCTTTCTGCCCTTGATTAGTTCATATGGAGTTTTAGAGAAGGTGGAACGTATGGTGACTCGATTAATGATGTAGCAAGCGGTACCGACTGCCTCAGCCCAAAAGGACCGAGGCAAGTTACTTGTCAACATCATAGTACGAGCCATATTTTGAAGTGTTCCATTCTTTCTCTCTGCTACGCCATTTTGTTGAGGAGTCCTAGGCGTAGAAAAGTTCTGAGATACTCCATGTTCATCACAGTAGTTATGAAACATGGAATTCTTGAACTCTGTTCCGTTGTCAAACCTGATAGACTTCAATTTCTGTCCTGTTGATGCTTCTACCTTCTTGATCCAGCTTTTGAATGCCATGAACGTCTCATCTTTGGAACCTAGAAAGAGAGTCCATGTATATCTAGTAAAATCATCAACAATAACAAAAATGTACCTGCTACCTCCATGACTTCTCACCCACATTGGGCCACACAAGTCCATGTGTATCAACTCAAGAGGATGAGAGGTGCTAACTAACAACTTTGGTTGAAAGGATGATTTGCTTTGTTTTCCCTTCACACATTCTTCACACAAGCTTTCCTTTTTTGTAAGAACTTTGGGAAGTCCTATCACCAGATTTTGTGAGTAGAGTTTGTGAATACCTCGATGATTTGCATGACCAAACCTCCTATGCCAGAGATCAGTCTTGTCAGCTACTGTTACAAAGCAAAGTTCTTCTTGTGGTTGGAAACTTGAGTCGACAAAGTACACATTGTTACGTCTCTTTCCTTTCAGGACCACAAGATTTGATTTCAAGTTCTTGATCCTACAGCCATCTGAGGTAAAGGATACCTCGTTGTTTCCTTGGTCACAAAGCTGAGCAATACTCAACAAATTGTAACCAAGACCTTTCACCAAGCTTACGTCTTTCACGCTGGTTTTATCATTTAGCTTGACTTCACATGTTCCAATGATTTCTCCTTGATCGTTATTGCCAAAGGAAATGTTTCCTCCAGCATTGACCTGAAGTGAGGACAGAATACTCTCGTTCCCTGTCATGTGACATGAACACCCGCTGTCAAGGATCCAGCGGATGTTCCCCCTCACTTCAACCTGCAAGAAAGAAATCACGTTTTAACGACCCAGGCCTGCTTAGCCTTCCCGGGTCGGTTAGCATAGCTCACAGAATGATAGATTTGTGATTGAACTAAAGTAGCTTTCAGTCGACTCTTGGAACTAGAAGCAATGTTTGAGGGATTAACATGGTTTTTCCCTTTGTCAGTTTTAGAATTTTGCTTCTTCTGTGGTTGTAGAGCTGGTTTCTTTTTATTCTAATGAGATTTGTCATACCCTTGATTTTTCTTGCCAGACCACTGTTTCTTGTTGTTCCCTGTGTTTTGGTTTTGACTTCTTTTGTTAGACTCTTCTAACCTAACTTTACAGTCTTTTTGAACATGACCTCCCCCACCACAGTGATAGCACACCCTATAATATTCGCCAAGATAGTGCTTAGGATGTGGTTTCTGGAGGGTACGTTCCTTCGCACGTTCCTTGGAAGGAACTCTGTGCTGGTTCCCTTGAGATTGTTTTAAGTATATTTTATGAGCCGTTTTACCAGAATACCATTCAGAGTTGTTGTTCAGATTACTTTCAAGAATCTTGACTCTACTCTCTAGATGAGTTACCTTATCTCTAGCGGATTGCAGTTCCCTAGATTTCCTTTCCATTTTCTCTTCAAAGGTAAGGTCATCAGGAGGATATTAGGATTTCTTTTTACCATAACCAATTCCACACCTAGCAGGATTAAACTCAATCTGAGTTCGTTTACTTAGTTCACTTTCTAGTTCTTCCCTTTTGAGTTGGTGAACAAGCAAATCTGACCTAAGTTCGTTATTGGTTTCAGTTAGAGTCTTAATATCTTTCTTTAAATTCTCACACTCCGAATAAGGAACAACATTAGTTACAGTAGTTTCTGATAGTTTTTCTTCAAGATTAAGACATTTCTCATCAGAAACTTCTATCTCATCTTGCATCTTTAAGTTATCTTCGAAAAGCTTTTTGACAAGGATAACGAGATCAGATTGTTTAGCATTCTCTATCCTAGAAAGAAATTGTTCAGGAGTTACCTCTTGGTCGACATCTTCAGTTTTCAGAGTCATGGCGCAGATCTTCGATTCAGATTCGTCATCTAAGTCAAGATCCCATGCAGCGATGTAGGCCTTCTTCTTCTCGTTCCCAGTGTCGTTACCTTTGGGACAACTCTTTGCATAGTGACCCTTTTCCTGACAGTTGAAGCAGGTAACGTCCTTGATTTCCTTCTTCTCAAAGTTGACTCTTTCCTTCATGGCACCTTGCTTCTTGCCTCTCCTGTAGAAAGATCTCATTGCTTTGGTTATGAGAGCCACATCAAAATCTTTCTCTAGCTCATCATCATTTCCAGCGGTGATGTTTTCAATGGCCTTCTCCACTTTAAGAGCAATACCCTTGCTAGAGCTTGAAGCACCACTATTGTCTTTCTCATATCGCTCATAGTCAGTCAACTTTCCAAAGATTTCATGAAGTTTGCAAGTCTTTGTTATTGGATTTTCCTTGAGGAGCCCTCTAGTGACCATGTACTTGGGTCCTAGACCATCAACAATTGTAGAGACTTTCTCAGCCTGTTTAATAGAATCCCCAATTCCAAGATGATTAATGCGATTAACCAAGCCTTCAAACCGAGATTGGTATGTGGCAATGGTTTCTCCATCTTTCATCTTAAAATTGTAGAATTCCTTTTTGGCATCTTTCTGATGGCTTTCTTTCAGATCTACACTGCCGATATGCATTTGCTCAATGGCTTCCCATGCATCCTTAGCAGTTTCGCAGTTGACAACCCTTAGAAGATCTTCAGCACCCAAGGCATTGTTTAGTAGCATTTGTGCCTTGTAGTTCTTCTCCATTCCCGTCCATTCTGTTGGCCCCCATTCTGATTTTTTGTTCTTCTTGTCTGCGGGAATGACATAGTCTCCATCCTCTGACCAGGCTTGGTAGTCATTACTTCTGAGCCATGTGGTGAAGAGCTTCTTCCAGTGATCATACTCCCCAGCAACAAGCAGTGGAGGCTTGTTGTTTCCAATTCCGACGTTGTGAGTGTTGTTTGAAGACATTCTGTATTCCTGCACTAACACACAATCTAGAGCAAACCTGCTCTGATACCAATTGTTGGATCGTGACGCGTTAGTAACAATACAGGGAACTAGTAAGGTTCCCTGGGCAGCGGAAATAAATAGTAGAACACAGAATTTAGAGAGGAAAACTTTCTGTCCGACCAACAAGTCGTAGAAAGAAAAACCTCTACCCTTGAGACTCCTTCTCAGAGGATTTTCAATAGAATACCTTTATTAAGTTTCAACGATTACAAGGCAAGTCAAGTAACTAAGGCACCAACCAAAGTTCCCTGGTAACTACGGCACCGACCGAAGTTCAACCAACTAGACTTCTACAACCCTAAACGTAAACCTAAATGGAAGTAAACTACTGACTTACTTGTGGATTCTTCACCGGAAAAATCCACACACTCATACACTTGAAAAGCTCTCTCTTCAAGTTCGTCGTCTTCAACCACTCGAAAACCACACCTTTAACCCTAGCTAACCCTAGCTATTTATAAGATAAGTTAAGTCTGATCTCACACGTAATTCTTGCCTAATTACGCTGATATTCCACTTAACAAATCCCACACAATAAGGAAAAAGATTGTTTGTGATTTCGGATCCTCAACCATGCCGATTCTTCCCAAAAACCGAATGATCTCGGATTTCCCAAGATAAGATCGTGTGAAGATTGATCTTATCTTCTCTTTTATCTCCTTAAGCAACCGCCTACAGCTGTAAATCTTCGTAGAAGATCGCTTGCAGAAGATATGGTAACTTGCCATTTATAGAAACCCGCGTTTCTTCAGAGACGCGCTTCCTAAATCTGTCACTCGTTCCCTCCATCGTTCCTCACAATGTTCCTTCACTCGTGACCATGTACCTGTTTTACCTGAAACACTTACATGTAGAAGCAAGTTATATCAACTAAGTTTGTTATCATCAAAACTAAGAGAAACCATGGAACAACCATTGTTCCAACAAAGAGGTATCACACAATGGGGAAATATGAACCTAAATACAATATTTTTGTATTTTCTTCAAATTTTTCTGATTTTTTTTTTCATTTTTCAAGGATTTTAATGAATGCATGCAAAAATTAAATATGCCTTATCTAATGCAACTACATGCAATGCAAAGAAGTAATTCCCTTCCCCCATGCTTAAAACATACTTTGTCTCCAAAGTACAGTAAAAGAAAGAGAAAGAGAAAAACTCACAAAGATCTAACTGTCTAGGGAGTGCGGTGGGTAATCTTTTGGTGGTGGCGATAGGTACTCTGTAGGTGGTGGTGGATAGGCAGGAGATATCCTCCTTTTTAGTCGTGTTTTTAGGGTGTATTTTTATGTGTTTTGAGTCTTTTTCTTTAGTTTTGTGTTTTGTTTTGAGTCGTTTGTGTAGGCTTTCATATTTCCTTAAGATATGGAGTCTACATAAGCTTTGGTGGTGTTTTATAGGTTTTGAAGTTGTTTTGGAGCGGTTTAGGACTAAAGAGAAGCCCGAAGAAAAGCACTTAAGGAATGAAGTTAAGAAAGAGGTGAAGATCAAGTTTGAGCCATGAAGGAAGTTAAGAAACTTGTTACCGAGCCTAAGGATGAATAATCAAGCCAAAAACGAAGGCTAAACAACCCCCTACCAAGGTGCACTCTCAATTATGAAGCAGTTTTCAAGGTTGAAGGGGGTCGGTAAGACGGTAACGACCCGGTGAGGGTCGTTAACGAGGTTACTAAGGTCGTTAAAGAGGTATCGAGGCATCCCGTGTCGGTAGAGACGATCCGACTCGGCGCAATTAATGACTTTTATCCCATATATTTATATTTTTAGATAGTTTCCTTAGGGGATATATCTTTTAGAAGATTTATTTGCTCATAGATAGCTTAGCTTTTATTATAAATACCCTTGTCTAGATATAGTTTTCTTATCATGCAAGTTTAGGAGAAGTTGAGAGAGGATAGAGAGGAGAGACAAGTTGGAGATTTTGGAAGACAAGTGCTTAGGATTTAATTGTAAGTTTATTTTTAGTTCAATTAGTTGTTTTTCAATCATGTTGAATTGTGAGTAGTTCTCTTCTCTCTAAGGTTGGGGTTAACCCAACAATGGTTATGTATGCTTGCCTTTGATCATGTTTTGATTGTTTTTATCCATGAATCTTATCTCTTGTTCTTAAATCCTTGAAACGAAAGTTGATCAATCATAGTTGAAGTAGAAGAGATAGATAGTAAAGTTTATTGATTGAATGAAAGTTAGTTGATTTACTTGCTTAGTTGACGAAAGTTGACGACTTTATGTGATAAAAGCATGATCTTTGAGTTTTATTGGCATTGACATACATAATTGTTGTTGTGGTGATGCCTAGACCTTAGAATTTTCCTTCTTATTTGATAAAAATCTAAACTTTCTTGATTACTTGCGCCCTAAGTAAGAACAAAACTTGATACTGACTCTCTCCCGTGGACGAACCTGACTTCGCTATACACAGCGGGGTCTTGATTAAAAATTTATTTGTTGTGAACAAACCCTCTCAACAGTAGGAAACTGAGGATATCGAGGAGCAGGAAAACTGTATTGAGGGTAGTACTGTTGATAGGGTTTCTTGACAACAAATAAATTTATAAGTCAAGACCCCGTTGAGTATAGCGAAGTCAGGTTCGTCCACAAGGAGAAAGTCAGTGCTAAGTTTTGTTACTTAGAGCGCAAGCAACCAATAAAGTAAGGGTTTTAACAAGAAAGATAAAGATTCTAAGGTTTAGGGTTTCCCCACAACAATAATCATGCATGCCAACGCTATGAAACATAAAGATCATGCTTTTATCACATAAAGGTGTCAACTTTCGTCAACCTAAGCAAGTAAATCAACTAACTTTCGTTCAATCAATAAACTTACTATCTAATCTCTTCTACTTCAACTAGGATAGATCCGTTTTCGCTTCAAAACCCTAAATTGACTATTCTGATTCAAGGTATCCGCTTTCGCTTCAACTATGAATGAGAAATTCCTATCAACTTTCATTTCAAGGGTTAAGAACAAGAGACTAGATTCATGCAATAAAAACAATCAAGACATGATCATAAACAAGCATGCACAACCAATGTTATTAAAATCGGGATTCTAGGATCGGATCGCAAGGGGGTCAATGAATCGAATCGTAAAATCGGATCGTAAAATCGTAAGATTTTACATAATATAATAAAATAATAAAATATAGTAAAGTTTTAAACTAAAATTTATAAATACTAATAAAACATGTTAAAAATAAAATTATCTTTGACTTTTAAATTGATATTTTATACTTATTGCTATTATTATTGTTGTTGTTGTTATTATTATTATTATTATTATTATTATTATTATTATTATTAGAAATTAAATATAATATAATTTAGAAAGTAAAAAAAATCCAACCTTGAAGATTCCACTTTGCCATCAAGAATGAAAACCTGCCACAGTAAACATGCAAGCACGCAACCAATTTCAATCAAATTTGAAGACATGAGGGATAGAACAAAAAAGATAAATAAAAAGAAAATTCAAATTCGTTCTCTTTTCTGTGTTCTTTTTTTTTTAATTTGAGAATATATTAATTATGGGTGTGGGAGGTGTGGGCCCATTTGTCACTGTACTCTGTACAGCTTTAGACGTGTTTCAAATTTGGGCCATGGGTCATATCGGGCCTTTAAATTCGTTTCTGTAAAAGGCCAAAAGCCTTTAAAAAAAACATGGCTAAAAAATCTTACGATTTTATAAAGCGTACGATTTTACGATTTTACAACGATTCCAAACGATTTTGATACGATTTTGAAGCCCAGCGATTTTTCACTGCGATCCGGATCGTTCCCCATAGTTTGGATCGTAAAGTCGTACGATTCAACGACTTAAATCGCGATTTTGATAACAATGTGCACAACCATTGTTGGGTTTAACCCCAACCTTAGAGAGGAAGACTACTCACAAATCATAATTGAAAACATAACAATTGAATTTAAAAAGAAAGCTTACAACTTTGAATCAAAACAAACTTGTCTTCCACAATCCTCAAGCTCGTCTCTCCACACACCCCACGCCTCTTTCTCTCTTTTCCCCTTACTTGCCCTCCAAGGCAATTGATTGTGTTGAGAAAAACAAAGGGTAGACAAGAGTATTTATAGAGAAACTAATCTATCTAAGATCTATCTATAAGGAAATAAATCTTCTAAAAAGATATATTCCTTCTATCTATCTAATAACATAAAAGGAAATAGGATAAAAGCCTTTTAATTGCGCCGACTCGGTCTTCGCTACGACACGGGATGCCTCGGTAACGAGCTGAGAGCCTCGTTACCGACCTTGTGACAGCACTACGAACAGCCTTGAGTAAAACTTGCGTAGCGGATTCGTTACAACTCCGTTTGACTCGATTCTTTTTCGTATGTTCTTGTAAAGAATTTCTCTATCTCTTTCCAAGATCAAACTTGATCTTCAATGACTTTACTTGAGCACTTAATCTTCATCTTCTCTTCATTCTTGAGTGCTATCTTTCACCGGCTTTGCTCCTTTCTTCAAAAGTGCTCCAAATAGTTTCTAAAAACCTATAAAATACCACCAAAGCTTATGTAGACTCCATATCTTAAGAAAATACGAAAACTTACACAAACGACTCAAAACAAAACACAAAACTAAAGAAAAAGACTCAAACACACAAAAACACACCCTAAAAACAAGACTAAAAAGACGGACATCAAGTACTGGTGCGGTGGGTAGCCAGTGGAACTCCATGCATCTAATCTAGCATTGAGAAATCTAAATTTTTCATCCTAGCACGCTTGGAACGACGTGAAGCGCTCATCCACATAGCCCCTCATAGTCTCATAACTCTGATCGATATGAGATGACATGTCCTTGTACCTCTGTGCACTGTCTAGCTGCATCTGTGTCATCATCTCCATCATCTGAGTGAACTGAGACTTAAGATACCCAGTACCACTACTAGAAGGCATGGCCGCATCAAACTGTTGTTCTTCCTCATCAGACTCTTCCTCTTCTTCCTCAATCATCACAAAGTCTTGATCATCACCTTCTTCCTCATCTTCCTGTTCATCTTCTATCACTTCTTGGGCCCTTGCCTGAGCTCACCTAGGTCCCTTGGCAGGTCTAGAAACAACACTCAGATCCAAATATCCAGCCTGAACATCTAGTAACCATGATTCTGCTACTCCTCTAATTATCTTTGTGTGCAATTGAAATTTGCTAGCATTAGGAAGCCTTAAGAGCTTCTTCATGTTCCCAATTGCCCAAAAAAAAGTGTTCCTAAACTTGAACATAGTGCCCATCTTTCAGAACATAGTGTAGTTCATAGGCATTTGTGGGATATCAACAACAACCCGATTAAGATCAATCCTAAAGTGGTGAGCAAAGCGGGTCACAATTCCTCCAATACAAATAGCTCCGCCACCTTTGTTTCCCACATGCAAGAGATGGTGCATAAGCATGGCACCCAAGTTTAGCTCTCTCTTTTGCAAACAAGCACACAGAATAACCACATCCTTCTTAGGGCAATCATTTCCACCATCACCCTTCCATTAATGGTGCTTGCTATGTATCTTTATTTAACATCACTATTTTGCAATGATGGGTATTATCGCCAGTGACCTCGGATTTTACCATCCAAAGTCACCCAAGGCTTTATAAGGTATTAAACTTAAATAAAATGCGGAAATTCCACGATAATACATGATATTAAAGGTGCTCAAGTATGAGACTTTAAGTATCGTCATACATCTTAAAATATATCAAAAGAACATAATACGATAGACTTTAAGCAGCGGAATTAATAAAATATTGTTTCTTGCAAAACATAGTGGAACCCAAAATGCGAGGGAAACATCTTCGAGAAGACTCGACCTTCCTTCCTTCAACTTCTTGATTCTTCATCTTTAGACCTTCAAGAGAAGCTTCCTAGAGTCTGGCATTTGTCGCAAAGGGCGAGAAATACCAGGCAAAAATACGGAAAATAGCGGAATTAGTATAAGGAGACTAAGTAAGTGAGAATGGAAATTCTCAAGCGTAATTTGGTAATTTGATAATTCATCAAAGAGATATAGGAGAGGTGTGTTTGAGATTTATAAACTTTATGTGGAGCTTAAGGACGGAAATGAGTCGATCTTGAAGAGAGATAACTTTGATCCGAAAAGAAAGAACTACGAGATTGTAGATCCTCTTAAAGTACAATAATGTTGGGAACGTTTTAATTACACAAGTTTTAGAAAGCCTCAAGCGCCCTTTTCGGATCTCAACCAACTACATCATATTCGGTGGTGCTCTAGATCGGGGAGGTGGCCCGAAGGCACTCAAGTACCAAGCCCACCTTGACAAGCCCGAATAAGCATTCGGATTGGAAAGACGATCGTCCAAGAACAGAGAGCCGGGTTGGTCTTTCAATTTGTACTAATCCAACCATGTTCATTTGACTTAATGTGCACTAGCACTTATCTTAATTACATGTCAAAACATTTCATATCATTTATGACTTTTAAGGGTGTGGAGGCTATGAAAGAGCCGAGTCCACTTAAAGGAACGGAGTTACAACACCTAGCTAGGGTGTAACATCCCTCCAACGAATAGGAGCGGATATAGACCATGATCCTTAAGTCGCGGGAAGAGAGGGCGTAATGCCGTACCACTTGATAAATTATAGAGAGATGTCTGGGGCCAAACCCGCATCCCTTATTATATATTAAATCCATAACGAATCTCGAAAAGTGATTTAAACAAGCAAGGCCACACAAACAAGTCTAAGTATATTTCTAATAATAATAATAATAATAAATTAATAAAAATAATAATAACGATAACGATAACAAGAGGTCATTATTTCTAACAATCTATATTTCCTATATTTATTTATTTTAAAAAATAAGTTGTTCCCAACATAGAGAATTTTCACGGAGTTGAGATATCGAAAAGTTTCAAGGAGAATATCCACTTGCCTTGAATCTGGTTCGATCTTTCATGAGGGATCGGAAATTTAGAATGACTTAGAGAACTCGAAAGCTTTGACCTAGCAATTCGAGATAAAATAAAGAAACGAATTTATATTCAAATTCTTATTTCATTTCTTATACAACCTTTTCTTATTTTCTTTCTTTTAAGAGAAAGTATTTTATTCTAAATTATTTATTTTAATAATTTAGGTAGAAAAAATAAATAATAATATTCCTTTATTATTATTTTTAAAGTGAGGTCTCAAATAATTTTTATAAAAATTTTACTTAACTAGATGGGCATGCAAGGTGAATTTAATCACATAAATTCCTTTTTAAAACCCACATGCAATATTTTTTCAATTTAATTAAATAAATATTATATAAATGTGAAAATTATTTTATAAAGAGATATAAATAAAAATATAAGTCAAAAAATTATACCGATCGTAACAGGACGGAAATTGGGCACGGATATCGATATGGAATGGATCGGGCTTGCTTCTTCCTTTTTCCTAGAATGGAAGAACAATTTGATTTAAATTAGGATTTAGGCCTAAATTAAATAAGTCCAAGAGTCCAAATTAAATTACAAGGAAAGGCCCACCTCTATCTTCTTCTATCCTCAAACTTTCTCACGTCTGTATTACAAAACAAGGGCAAGCAAGAACTACGCACAAGGAGGAGGAGGCAGGTTGGGTGGCATCCGACGGTGGTCCTTAGGCGGGGTGGCGGGCGGTTTGGTGGTGCGCCGGTGGTGCTCTGGTGGCCTCTCTAGGGTTTGGGGATTTTTTTTTGTGAAAAAAATTAGAATTTTAAACAAATAATTGAGGCTGAAAATCAACTTGAATGAGAGTGTAATTGGGAGAGAAAGATGAGTAGAATGATGTGATTTTCCCTTAGAAATTGCCCCTATTTATGGTGGGTGGAAGTAAACCATAATCCACAACCTTCATCATTGGACCTCTCATGGCATTGGTGGATCCATGATGAATGGTTGAAGTTGTGCTTCTTTGCAATGGGTGGAAGAAAGACATTGAAGGAGAAAGGAGGTGGAGAGGAGGTAGAATTGGTGAAGAAGGGAGGCGAAGATGGTTTGGTTGGTTCTAGTCTTCTACATCAAATCAAAATCCCATCATGGAAGCTTCTTGCAAGAAGAAGGGAAAGAAGGAAATAAATAATTTTTTTTCTTCTAATTATAGAAAAGTCTTGATAGCATCAGGGGCGTAGCAAGGATTCAAGCATTGGAGGGGCCAAATTTTTTTTTTCTTCCAATCATTAATAAAAATACGATTTACATTATAAGCATATAAATTACTGAAATTGAACTCTACGCTCTCTCAAAGAGACAAAATCATTAAGAGTATGAGACTAATTAGCAAGGAGACAAAGCAAATCAAGCAAATATTCTACTGAACTAATATTCTAATGTCAAAATTCAATAAAAAAATAGTAAACAAATTTCAATTAGAATTATTCTAATTCAATCTGAATCGGAAATCAGTAGACTCTCATTCTCTCAATCAAAAACAAGATTTACAAGATATTAATTAGCCTGATTTAGTGATTCCTAACCGTAACAAATTCAATCAACAGTAACAATCAATAAATTTGATTAGCTTGATTTGAGATTTTAAAAATGTTGATTACAGTTTTTGCAAATTTACCCCAAATTGGCCAAATTCCATCCACATGACCACATTCCAGTCTAATACAGTAATACTAAATTACTAATTAATTGTTTAAAACTTTAAAAGATTGAAGATTTGAGAAATTGAGAAAGAACCTAATTTAAACGCAATTTTCAATCTACACGCACAATCAGGTTCGCACAATCCGACAGTCGACTCCGATATTCGCCGACTCCGATACTCGCACAATCCCACAGCCAGTCAGCCACAGCCCGCTCGATTCCATCGCCCGTCGCCTCGAGTCCCCAACGGCACACCGCACACTCGCTGCACAACCAGTCAACCACAACGCCACACTGCCACAGCTCGCAGCCTCGCACCGACTCGCCGAGCGAGAATATCAGAATAGTGAACTAGAACAAGATTGGAAGATGTTGGTCCCATTTCGGAAATCCTTCAAGGCTTTATGGAGTTTGGTGAATCCAGATGAAGAAGCCGAAGAGCCAACGTTGAAGGGTTAACGATTGGAACTTGGAACTTGGAAGTGAGTTATTACCCTTAATTAGTATGTGTGTGTTGTTCTATAGCTTGAGAAGTGAGAACGAAGAGACGGAAGGACTGGGAAGGCTGAACGGAACTCGGAACTCCCCCATTTTCAATTAATTACTGCTATATAATTTTTATTTTTATTTTTGTTTGGGGGGCCATGGCCCCCACCCACCCCTTAATGGCTCCGCCCCTGGATAGCATAGCGGAATTGAGGAGTGTTGAGTATTTGGAAAGTGCAAAAGGTCAAGGGTTCGAGTCCCACCTCTCACATTTTTTATTTTACCCACATTCCTTTTGTAGTAGCCGCTATTTTTATGAATAATTTTTTATTATGTATTTTATTCTTTAATTATTTTATTAAAAATAATACCTTTAATTATTATTATTTTTCTCAATTTCCATCCTTAAAATAAAAAACCCTATAAGAGTATTGGTTATAAATAATTTTATGGGTTAAGAATTTATTAAAGACGGATTTAATAAAAATTTAACCTAACGGAAATAAAAATACAAGTGCATTCACTCTATTTCTTCTTCTTTAAAAAGAAGAATGGGGTCTTAGCTACGGACCAACTAGCAAGCCCATAAAGCAATTAAAAGGGGGGATAAAAAGTTGAAAAGGGGGGGGGGGGACATGGGTTTTGAACCCTTGACTTATTGCTCCTCACTCCCTCCCTTACCAATTGTGCTAGTTAAATTTTCTGATGTATTAAAACACCCATTTGTATTTAAATCTTCCCTTCCCACTGACATTTTGCAAAAACGTCATTTTTAGCCAAATGAAAATTCGAGAGGGGCATTATGAGGTGGATTCTTAGAGGGATTTTATGCAGGATTTTGCTGCTATGAAATCCATACTTGGATTTGGAGATTTCCCCTCTCCAATCACCCATTTATGTGATATTTGGCTCATAATTGTCTTGATTCCTCACCACTTCATCCTTAACTTATTTAAAGGCTCACTTGAGCAAGTAAACCACTCACAAATTCTCCCAACACTTCATTTTTCTCACCCAAATTCCATATCCAAGCTTGCTGATTTTTTTGGGAATTTTTGGGGTTTTTACTATCTTGGGGATTTTTGCACCTCCTTTCCCCACCGGTGCACCACCACACCGCCGGCCACCCAACTCCGACCACTCGTCGGCCTCCCAGCAGCCACTAGGAGCCACTCGCGCAGCCCCCAACAGCCTCCCTGCTGCAGCCCCGCCCTTCGTCGTTCCGTTACGCTCTCCTTTGTTCGGTTTATTACAAGCTTAGCACAAAAGTGAGGGTTCTTTCCTTCTTTTTATTTTGATTATTTTTCTTGTTGATTTTAATAATTTGAGAGTTAATTGAACATAATATTATGCTGATTTTTTTAAGAGAAGAGAAAAAAAAATCAGATTTTTATAAGTTATAGTTTTGTACATATTTTTTAATGGAAACTAGCATGCATGCATGAGTTTTCAAGGAAAAATGATCTTATAAATTAGAAAATAAATTTTGTAAATCTTAGGAGTATAAAAGGGACTTTTTAACATGAATATTCTGAATTTTAAAGATAATATGAATTTTAGACTTCTTTTCTTTTATTATAGAAGTATTCTATTATTATGAAAGAAATGACTTAAGAATTTAATAAAATGAAGTTTTTATGGAAGAAACCTTCTTGCATTTCTTTTAAATCATTTTATAAGTTTTGGAATAATTTTTGTATGAACTTTTGACTAAAGTAAATTTAATAAGAACAAAATATGCTGAAATAATCCAAATAAGTCTTTGCATGTAGCTTAAAAAGACTTTTTATAACTTAAACCTCCATTGCATGTCAACTTAGACTTAAAATGAATTTTAGATAATTTAGTTGTGACCTTTTTAATTTAAAAGTATACTTATAAAGGTTTTATCTCTTTTAGTTAAATAAGTTGTTGCATGTGCATTTTATAAAGTTTTAAGGATTAATCCATTCTTTCATGTAACTTAGAGCTTATTAAAATGTTGAAATAAAATTTTTATAACCTTCTTGATATAAAAAAGGATTTTTCATAAGCACAAGTTAATTAATTAACATAATGAGTTATGCATGGGAAATAAAAAGAGTTTTTATGAAGTAATATATACATGCATGTTCATTCTAGACTTTACTAAAATGTTGTAATAAATTAATCATGACTTTTAGAAACGATCTTGATCATGAGAATAATTTTCATTTAAGTAGCAATGTATAAAAATACTTATATTTGGAAAAAGGTTTTTATGGTGATAGAACTTTCTTGCATGTGGAAATTATCATTTCACAAAGGCTTTTGGAATAAAATAAAAATGGACTTTAGAAAATAATAAAATTCACGCAAACCATATTTTTAATCCATTTAAATATTCATTGCATGTGTTTTGAAAAGGATTTTTCCATTTGATTAAATAAATCCTTGCATGTTTCCTTAAAGTAAATATTGTAAATTTTATAAAAGTCTTTCAAGAACATCACCTTGAAAATAACAATAAAAGAATTATTATTTCATAAATTTTCTACCTAAATTATTAAACCAAATAATTTAGATTAACTTTCCTTCTCTTTGAAGAGGAAAAAAATAAGAGAAAGGATTACTTGAGATTAAAATAAGGATTTTAATATATTTTCGTTCATCATTTTTTCGAATGACTAGGTCGAATCATACGAATTACACTAAGTCGTTCTAGATTTCCGAGTGTCGTATACTTCCGAAAGTAATTCAAGGCAAGTGGATAACTCCTTATAACTTTTTTCAATATCTTGATTCCGCTAAACTTCTCTATGTTGGGAACAAACTTTTTTGCTTAAATAAATAAACATAGGATATATCGACTGCTAGAAATAACGACATCCCCTCATTATCATTATTATTATTCAAACGCTAGAAATGAACTTAGGACCGATGATTGCGGCCTTGGTTGTTTAAAATGTCTCGTTTAGAGACATTGCTTGGAAAAGTATAGGAAAAAGTGTTGGACATAAGTCTTGAACCACTTTTTATAACATCATATTATATGTAGGTCATGACTCTGCTCTTAAGCAATGTCGAAATAGAGAGGTTTCGTCTGAAGTCTAAAGCAATGTCATACGGGAAATAAATGTTGGCTGAAGTCTTATAGCAATGTCGAAATAAAAAGGTTTCATCTAAAGTCTTAAGCAATGCCACATAAAATGGAAAAGACGACTAAAGTCTCTTACTAACGTTTATGCTATGCAGACATTCAAAATTATAATAAGGCTAAAGGTTTGCCTTGTTCAATCCATTAAATAAACTTATGCTATGTTCTAACTAAGTGTTAGAACTCCGTTTCCTTAAGTGGACTCGGCTCTTTCATAGCCTCCACACCCTTAAAAGTCATTAATGATATGTAAAGTTTTGACACATAATAAAGATAAGTGCTACTGCACATTAAAAGACATCAAAATCGGGTCGGTTTTAGAAGACCGACCCGGCTCTCGGTCTGATAAGGGCGCGAGAGGTTTTCTAGAAACTTTTGTGTAATTAAAACATTCCCAACAATAATCAACTCTAAGAAGTTCTACAATCTCGTAGTTCGTTCTTTTCGGTTTAGAGTGATCTCGCTTCGAGTTATATTCATTTCCGTCCTTAAGCTCCACATAAAGGTTATACATCTCAAACACATTTCGCATACCTCTTTAATGATTTGTTAACTTACCCAAATTACCCTTGAGAATTTCCGTTCTCACTTGCTTAGTCTCCTTAGACTAATTCCGCTCTTTTCTGCATTTTTGCCTGGTATTTCTCGCCCTTCGTGACAAATTCCAGACTCTAGGAAACGTCCCTCGAAGGTTTAAGGAACGAAGAATCAAGAAAGTTGAAAGAAGCAAGGTCAAGTCTTCTCAAAGATATTTCTTCCGTATTTTGAATTCACTACGCTTTGCAAGAACAAGGTTTCATTATTTCCACTGCTTAACTCTATCATGTTGTTTTAAAATAGTTTAAGATGTAATGACAATATTTGAAGTCTCAAGTTTGAGCACCTTTTAATGTCATGTATTACCATTTAAATTCCGCATTTCTTTAAGTTTAATACCTTATAAAGCCTAGGGTGACTTTGGACGGTAAAGTCCGAGGTCACTGGTGGTAATACCCATCGTTGCAAAAATAGGGGTATTACACCTTTACTTTTTATTTAGAACTTAATTTAACGGAATTAAATCAAAATATTCTTTATAATTGATTATTTAAATTTTTTATTTGTTATCAAGTTAAATTTTTAACCAAGTTTATTATTATATTATGAAAAATCATAATAAAGAATAACCTTGTTATTTTAGAGAAATAATTAAATTAATGAAATAATTGTTTCTTTTTATATTGAAATAGCGGCTATTACACTTTGCAACACACGAATGACGGGATGAGTAATGGGAGACTCATTTTCTCTTGTTGCTTCATATGTTGCTCTCCTATAGATTGACTCCTAGAATTGAAGATTAGCCCACCAAGCTCCACTCTCATTTTTTACAATATCACCACTTCTAAAGTTGTGGAAACCAATCACATCATTAACTTTCTCCAAAGTCATTCTCCTCCTTATTCCTCAGAAGAAAAACCTACAATTCCCATCACCACCAAAGTTAACTTCCAAAGAGCTCAAAAACTCAAGTGTGAGGCCTTTGTAGGTTGGCTTAACCAACCTCAAGAACTGCTGCATACGTAGAAAAGCAGCAATCTCCCTTAGAAGTTCAGTTAATCCAAGGATATCCATCAAATCCCAGTCAATGAACCTTGTAGCTTTCCACTCTCTTTTCTTCAAATACTTAGCCATATGGCTAGCAATGTTCAGAATGAAATTGTAATGCACTAGTGTTATCTCCCCCTCTATAACTAGGGGAACCAAATGTACACCCTCACTAGCAGCCCGAGATGAAGATGCTCCGTCACCCTGAATTCTCTTACGACCCATAGGACCAAAAATCTAGAAATCCCTTCACAATCACCACAAGAAAACACCACAAAAGCAATTTCGTTGTCCCGGCAAGGACAACCACAACAATGTATAGGAATAAGCAAGTAATCACTCAATCACTCTCTTCCCCCACTACATAGGAATCAAAATTCTCAAGCAAGTAAGGGTAATCTCAAAATCTCAACAAAATTTCGATTAAAGCACAAAACTAGTTAGAAACATGCAATAAACGAATTTATATGAAGGAATTTAGCACAATTTCGACCCTAAGGTATGCAAATTCGAGATTCTTCTCCATAACCTAGGTATAGAATTATGCAAAAAAATCCGAAAATAAGGAGATTTAAGAGTGGAATGAGAAAACTTACTTGAAATCTGCTTGAGAATCGGGTTCCTTTCTTGATTTGGGTAGAAAATCTAAGCTCTTGAGGTCTTCAATGGTGGAAGTGCTTGAAAAAGGGCTTCAATGGTTGAGAGTTTTTATGAGGGAGGCGGAAAATAAGATAGGAAGGGAAAGAAAAAGGAAATTGGGCTTCTATCTTTAATTGCGCCAAAGAACCGGAAAGCGCGTGGTAGGGCCGAAAAGCGCAGCCGCGATTTTTCGGCCTATATCGCATTTTGAGATTATGTAAGAATTGCTCGGGGTAGTACCAAATTGCGCGGCCGCATTTTTTGGTGTCTACCCCCCGCGCGCTTTTCGGCCCTATCTCGCGTTTTGAGATTATGTAAGAATTGCTCGGGGTAGTACCAAATTGCGCGGCCGCACTTTTTGGTGTCTACCCCGAGCTTCCTGTAGCTTCGAGGATTCTTCCTAAAACACTAACTAGCACTAAAAACTAAAAAACAAAAAACTCAAATAAATCTCAACCATTGAATACTTATTTTGATAAAAGATATTTATAACTATTTTGTTTTTTATGTAGATTTGTTACAAATAAAAAATAAATCTTAGATTCATTCTTATCTCATTCCTCTTTAATTAGTTAATTATATATTTTATATTATAATAAAAAAATTATGTAAACTTTAATTAACTTTATGATCTTACTAGCAATAAGGTCGCGCGTTACGCGGCGATTATAAGACGGAGACTTCATTTTAACATGATGAATAATAAAATACACAAGTTGTGCCTTGAATTTCCGTCTCTTTTCCTTATTTTCTTGAATTATTTATGCATGTTTCTGCTGGTGGGTGATCCGTAAGTAGTTCATATAATGTACTCACTGCATACAAAGGGGCATATGAAACACGTCTGATTAACGTGGCCTATGTAAGTCCAAAACTGGAAACTACTATAAAAGAAAGAATAAGGCCGGAAAAATTTATAAAAAAGGACAAAGTCCATAACAACAAACTGATATTGTGTGACATTATTTTAATGATTTGTTTGCGAAAGGGATGTGGAAATGACATTTTCGTAAATTTATTCAAAGGAGCATGTTTTTTGGAAAAGGAATATGAAAATGACATTGACGTAAATTTATTTAAAGGGGCATGGTTTTTTTGGAAAAAGATATGAAAATGGCATTTCCGTAAATTTATTTCTAGGGGCATGGGTTTTTTGGGCAACGAATATGAAAATGACATTTACGTAAATTTATTTAAATGGTCATGGTTTTTTTGAAAAAGGATATGAAAATTGTATTTCCGTAAATTTATTTAAAGGGCATGGTTTTTTTGGATTTACACTATTTTTTGACAAATTTGTGATGGAAAGGGATATGAAAATGACATTTTCGTAAATTTATTTAAAGAGGCATGATTTTTTTGGAAAAAGAATATGAAAATGGCATTTACGTAAATTAATTTAAAGGGGCATGGTTTTTCTAGAACTAAGAAGTGTATTGTTCTTGGAAGAGTATTTGTTTGCATATGATGGAAATTAAAGGGATACGAAAATGATATTTCCTTTAAATTTATTTAAAGGAGCATGTTTTTTGGAAAAGGAATATGAAAATGGCATTTCCGTAAATTTATTTGAAGGGGCATGATTTTTTTGGAAAAGGATCTGAAAATGGAATTTTCGTAAATTTATGTAAAGGGGCATGTTTTTTTTTGGATTTACAATGGAAAGGAATATGAAAATGGTATTTACGTAAATTTATTTAAAGGAGCATGATTTTTTTTGAAAAAGGATATAAAAACGGCATTTCCATAAATTTATTTAAAGGGGCATGATTAAATTTATTTAAAGGGGCGTGTTTTTTGGAAAAGGAATATAAAAATGACATTTACGTAAATTTATTTAAAGGGTCATGGTTTTTTGGGAAAAGGATATGAAAATGACATTTCCGTAAATTTATGTAAAGGGCCATGGTATTTCCGTAAATTTATTTAAAGGGGCATGATTTTTTTTATTTACACCAAATGGCATTTTCGTAAATTTTTTTAAAGGTGTATGGTTTTTTTGGATTTGCACTATTTTTTATAAAATTTGTCTAAGATATGTATTTTTTTTTATTTAAACATATATGTACAAATTTAAAAATTACTAAACTAATTCATTTCCTCTTAATAAAGAAAAAAAATAATGAGTCTCACATTAAATTAAATAACTTATTTTTAAAATAAATGATTTAAAATAAAACATATATGTATAGATTGTTCATATTCACCTAAAAAAATTAAATTGATTTATTTTTAAAATAAATAATTTATAATTAATTATGTATATACCTATTTTTTGTTTTATTTTTATATTGGTAGGTTAAAAAATAACAAGTAAATCTTAGATTCATTCTTATCTTATCACTCCTTGATTAATTAAATATTTTCTTAATTTATTATATTTCAAATCACATGCCAAAGAAATTATATGAGCTATAATTAAACTTTTTTGATTATATATGTATATATTTTTAATTTAAACATATACATACAAGGCCGGTTTGGATCGCGCATTATAGTGTAAAAGGCTGGATTTAATGTAAAATCTAACAAAAGTACCCGTACGTTGTACGAGTTTGGTTAAATATAAATAATTTATTTTTTATGTGAATATCACAAAAATTAATAATTATTTTTATGTGAAACTCAATGTTTTATTTTCTTCTTTACTAAAAGGAAATGAATTAGTTTAACAATTTTTTAATTTGTATTTATATGTTTAAATTAAGGAAAATTCCAATTAGTACCCCTCAACTTTTTACTTTTTCAAATGGTGCCCAAGAAAAAAATTATTCCAATCGGTACCCTCGAACTTTTTAATGAGTTTGTTCCGTGCCCCTAACATCATTCTCTCTTTAAATTACGTTAAATTTGCAAATTAAAAAAAAGATTGAGTGACAAGGACAATTCATACTTAAATCTAAAAAATAAATCAATTCTTCTACCAAAATAAATAAATAAATCAATTCATTGATATGAAGATCAGTGCAACGTCTGCCAATCGCAATCGGCCGCCGACGAGGACGTCCTCTGCCATATCTGCACCGCCGCGTGCACTACGCCAACAAGCTTGCTGGTAAACACCTCTGATTCTCGATCCTCACTCTTTCTCAAACCAATTCGCCTCTCTACGATATCTACCAACTATTGATTTATCTAAATCCACTCTCTATCTCTCCTTGATTTTGAATCTCTTTGCTTTCTAATTAATTAATTTTCCGTTCAATTGTAGGAGGAGAAGAGCATTTTTGTTCTGTTAAGAAGACAACCGACGATTCTCTACAAATGGTCCGACTTTCCGATCCACTGCACCGCTGAGGCCTGAGCACACACGCCACAACCACTTCCTTCTCACCGGTGTTAGGGTTTCCCTTCCTTCGTCGTCTATTCGAAGAACTTCTCATCCGTTGTTTTTTTCCATTAAATATTTCTTTTAGATTAAAGAAAATTGTTAGTTTGGATTTTACATTTTTTTATCTATAAATCCAACTGAATTTAAAGGAAAAAAAAAATCTAACAAAATTTAGAGGAAAAATGATATTAGGGGCACAGAGCAAACTCCTTAAAAAAATTTGAGAGCACCGATTGGAATAACTTTTTTTCTTGAACACCATTCGAAAAAATGAAAAGTTGAGGGTACCAACCGGAATTTCCTTAAATTAAAAACTCAAATGTTTTATTTTGTTTTAAGAAAGTTCATTCACATTCATCTGAGAATCAGGACGGAACGACGGACTCGGGAGAAATAAATCAAATTCTTCTCCGCCGGCATATCTTCTCTGCATCGTCAAAGTCTACAAATTCGTATCCAAAATTGATCGGTTTGAACATGTCTTTCTCAATTGAATTTTGTTTTTAATGTTTTTATGTCAACTGTGGCTCTTATTTCTCAATTGAGAAAGATCCAAATTTTCATTTTTTATGACGCCGGCTGAGAACTCCCGGCCGCTGGTGGGGGCGGCCGCCCCCCGCGCCCCCACCTGCCTCCGCCACTGCTTCAATGCGTTTTTTGGGATCTAAACGCACTATAACTTCTGTAATTTGTGCATCCCCATTCAGAGTATCAGAATTTTACGCTGAACACGTGAATTGGATTGGAAATTGAGATGGATAGAGGAATTGGTAATCAAATCATAGAATCATTGGATGTGTTTCAAGTTAAGAGTAGAAAGATCATTAGATATTGAGATTAGATGAATTGGTAATCAAATCATAGAATCATTGGATGTGTTTCAAGTAATTCTGGTTTCTGAAAGTTAAATTAGTCACGAGATCTAGTTCGAGAGAATTAACTATCAGCTGCTATATAGTGGATAGTAGCAAATACCATGTGTTTTGAGAGCAAGTTAGTGAAAACCTGAGGGGGCTTGAAGGGAGACTTTACTGAATAAGGCTTTTGGTAAAAAGTATTTTGTAAGTCAATGCAATGGAAAGAAATAAACAAACAAGATCATGCCTTTTGGTGTTAATATTGACAATCTTATCACAATTCAGAGGGTTTGTGGAATTGAAGCTTGAACCTTTAAGTTCAATTTTCAATCCATTGGGACTATTGAGCATGACATCATGGTCTTCCATGGTTTTAGTGCCCGAGCTGAATTAGTTGCCAACTTGCGATTCTCTGGTGTTATCTGTATCTTATACGGAATTTTGTATCATAATTTATTATTTTGATCTCAATGATTTTCATTGTTAGATTATCTTTTTGGACGCTCATTCCTAGTTTCAGTAGTTTGCAAGCTTGTAAATTGTTAGATATGCTGTGTGTAATTCAATGCCTGTTTCTTGTGCAATAATGAAAGTATAAGAAAACTACTTTGCTTGTCACATGCTCCCAACTTAAAGATAGTTGTTTTTTTTCCATCTTTCTAAGAGCGGTCTGTATGACCAAATAAGGGATCAGACATCAAGGGAGAGAACAAAAATAGAAACTGGTTTATTTAAAATCAAGTTGAGGCGCATCCTCATGCTCATTGGCTTTTATACACTGGCTTTGAGATGGATTTAGTCTCTATATCAAATTTGGTGCATTCTAACTAATTCAGTTATTATTGTCACATAGCTGAATTTCAGTTTTTCTTGGGTCTATTGGGCATACCCCCTTTCCCTTGGCAGGGGTGCCCCCATATTGACCCCCCAGATTCTGCCGTAGCGGAGCCTCACTAGGTTAATAATGATGATGATAATCTAACTAAATTCAGTTATTATTGTCACATAGCTGAATTTCAGTTTTTCTTGGGTCTATCGGGCGTATCCCCTTTCCCTTGGGCAGGGGTACCCCATGTTGACCCCCCAGATTCCGCTGTAGTGGAACCTCACGGGGTCAATGTTGTTGTTGCTGTTGTTGGTTTATTTAAAATAAAAAATAATAGAGCGTTACTAATATTAATTTACCACATATGCTATTATTCATGCTAACTTGTTGTTGTTATTAATATTTATTCTTAACGGTTCATATTTCCAAGGGAGGAGAGTCTACTGTTTTAGCAGCTCAACTATAATGGACTCTGAATTGAGTTCATCATTCTCTGTTGATGCTTCCTTTGACAAGAACCAGCATGTCATGTTCTTGCATATGATGTATGAACTACTTCCCAGTGGATACGAGAGCCAGGAGATTAACCATCTAACTCTTGCCTACTTTACCATATCTTCCCTAGACATTCTTGGTGCTTTAGATCATGTATGTCCTTCATAGTTCCTTTTCTTTATCACTTATCTTTTCTAGATGGAATGCTCATGCATATTTGAGTGATTGGGTCCTTATTTTTTTGTATTTTGTGTATACATATAGATAGACACATGCAATAAAAAAATAATAATAAAAAAGAAAGAAGATGAAATTCATGTTTCATCTTCATGCATCTTCCTGTAAAATATGTAACCAAAAAGTCAAAAACTTTATTTACAGATTAACACGGAAGAAGTTGTGAGCTGGGTCTTGTCATTTCAAGTCCATCCACCTGATGATGTTAGTCAGCAGAATGGTGAGTACTATATTATCTTTCTTCATTTATGTGTTTTTAGTTCTTTGTATTCATGGATCAACAAAACTATACTGCAGGACAATTTTATGGATTTCATGGTTCAAGATCATCACAGTATTCATCAGATGTCAATAAGGTATAGAAACACTTAAACAATTGAACTTTCTGCCCTTCACTTTTTTGACCTTGTAACTAAATCATGTAAATAGATATTCCATTCAAAATTTTGAATCTTTGATCATATGACCACTCCTGTTTTTGACTTTGCTCCCTATAAGATGTCAATAAGGTATAGAAACACTTAAACAATTGAATTTTCTGCCCTTCACTTTTTTGACCTTGTAACTAAATCATGTAAATAGATTTTCCATTCAAAATTTTGAATCTTTGATCATATGACCACTCCTGTTTTTGACTTTGCTCCCTATAGGCAGCAATATGTAATAGTAGTCACCTAGCAAGCACATATTGTGCACTTTCTATACTGAAGATCGTTGGCTATGACTTGTCTCAAATTGGTTCTCGATCTATTGCAACATCAATGACAAATCTCCAGCTGCCAAATGGGAGGTACTGTATGATTTTTCCATTATTTAATTTCTATATTGGGTTGTTTTTCTCCTTTGGCCTGATTTTCTAAATTTCATAATTTATATTTGATTGATTGTTTCCTTTTCTACAGTTTCATGCCCATCCATATTGGGGCAGAGGCAGATCTTCGATTCATGTACTGTGCTGGTAATGGGTTTAAACAATAAATGTTTATACTTGAATGTTTCTCATGAATCAAATGATATATACCTTATTTCTATTTTGATTGTCAGCTGTTATTTCTTATATGTTGGACAATTGGAGCGGTGTGGACAAAGAAAAAGCTAAGCAATATATATTGAGTTGCCAGGTTAGCATGATAACTTGTTTTTGATCTAAATTATAATTGCAGTACATCAAGTACTCAACTGTTTGCATGTGATTTATTGTGGCAGTCTTATGATGGTGGCTTTGGATTGAGCCCTGGTCTAGAATCTCATGGTGAGTAAGAACATTGAACAAATTATGTCGTAGATCTCTTTTACCTTTGATTTTTAACACTTATACATTAACATGTCTTTTCCATTGAGGATTTAATCAAGTTAAAGTTCTTATACTTCATCATTAAGATGTTTCGTCACTTGGTATAACATTTACATCTCAATACTGATGATAGAAAAAGTAAGACTTGTACTAGAAAGTAAAAACCAAACAGCCTAGTGAGTTAACCTATATGGCCTCTTCAAATGCTAAATTCCACTTGCCAGGACTATTCATTATTTTATCTATTTTTCTCATCAATACAATTCTTTTTCTTTTATCTACTTGGTTTGAATAAGCAACGATTTCATTTATTGATTTTTCGAAGTACAAGTGTGCTTTTAAGGGAGTCTGCTATCAAATGTATCAAGGAAATCCTGCTTCATGAAAGCTTCCTCTTTTGTAGTCTCTTTAATTACTTGAATTAAGAAATATTTATGATGAATTATACCCATATCATATGTTAGTGTGACAGGTGGTGCAACTTATTGCGCTATAGCATCTCTTCGCCTGATGGGATTTCTTGAAGATGGTATTATTTTAAAACACGAATTGTCTTCTCTCATTGATGTGCCATTGCTTCTGGATTGGCTTATTCAAGTATGTCCATAAAACTGCTTGTCTCAAAAAAAAATTGATATTGACAGATAATATTTAGGTTTTATATCATGTTGGGACTTGTTAAAACTAATTTTAGTGGCTATCTTTCCATTTCAGAGGCAAACAAGTGATGGTGGATTCCAAGGAAGATTAAACAAACCCAGTGATCCATGTTATGCTTTCTGGTGAGCTAGATGAATAGTCTTTTATTGGAGGTTGTATGTTTATGTTAGAATGAATGAGATCTTGACTTTGGAAAATTGCTTAATGCAGGGTTGGTGGTGTATTGAAAATGTTAGGATGCTATGAATTTGTTGACAGGGAAGCCTTGTGTGGATCACTTTTGAACTGTCAGTCTAAGGTACTAACTGCTAATATATCAACAACCTCTTTCTCGTGAATTCTATATGATTGCCACAAATTTTAGCATTGGTCATCTTCTTTGGCATGAAATGTTGAAAATACTGTGTTATTTCAAGCAATTAAATGGAGACTGGAAACCTAGTGCTAGTATTGGAGATACTTGGATTCTTGTTTCTGATCTCTACTTCCATTGTACAGTATGGAGGATTCAGCAAATTTGCAGGGGAATTGCCAGAATTGTATCATTCCCATTATGGTCTGACTGCATTTAGCCTATTGAAAAAACCTGGATTGAATTTGCTTTTAGTGGAGCTTGGAATAACACAGAGAGCTGCTGGTGGAACTTAATGTAAGAAATTTCAGAAATGTTTCTTTATACTCCCCTCGAAAAAGTTTTTAGTAAGGTATTTCACATCTGAACATTTTCATTCTTTATTGTGTCTGTTTTATGCTCATCTTGCTTACAATGGTAGGGATGGAGGCTGGCTTTTAACATAAACATATGTTGTAGAAAATGGATTCATTTGCCCTCATTGTTTATGAAACAGCACCAACCTTGTTATGAATCTATGATTGAAATTTGCAACCCGGATTTTTAACTTAAATGTTGAGAGCTTAGCTCTTACTTTAACCACTTGGGTTTTCTTATCATTTCTTTTAGTTGGTTATATAGTATTGCATAGGTCATGGGAATCATCACTTGACATTACACGATCTTCGATACTAGGATTTGACTTTTTTGTGGAAATTATGTTTCTACCAATATTAATGGCCTGGATTTACGAGATTGACCTGGGTTTGCCGACATGATATAAATTCATCGGATTTGGGTCCATTAAAAATTACAATAGTGATTCTATATACAGAGTTCAAGCTTGAGAGGGAACCTGGTCAAACTCAAGTACCAGAAATTGTGCACTGTCAAGTTCAAACTTCAAATTTTTCTTTCTTCTCCATGTCAATATAAACAGTACTGTAATTTTTAAAAAACTAACAAGGAATTATTTGCTGTAATGACATATTTACATGTATTCTCACATTCATACATGGACAGAGAATCAGAGATAATAAGTACATAGAAGAAGAAAAGCTGAAAATTCCCTAAATTTGTGTCACATCCATGGTGAATTTGGTCCCCTTTTGTGTCACGTTCACGAGCCTTTAGCTGATCTATCATTCATCATCACAACCACTTCTCCTTTCCCTTTGAATTTCCACCTTTTTTGGTCAAATGGTAGTAGTTCGCTGATATAATAAGGGTTAGCTTTGATAGTAAGCTCCCGGATCACAAATGAAATGGAAAAGGAAAATGAAAAAAAAGTGTTTCAGGTGACACACTGATATTGTGATGGGTCATGAATCATGATAGGTTTCTGCTATCATGTCAGCAAAACTATGTCGCCTCTTTATTGTGTTCTAACAGACTGAATAGAGATTACAATAGTTTTTTTTTTTTTTTTGATAAAGAGCTTAGGGGGTCCCCACTTAGCGGGATATGGACTACCCTAGAGTATCCTTACGGATGAGGTCCCGAAGATCCAAATCAGGAGAGATTTAAGTTAGAACACAATTGGTCTTTAATTACTATTCCCATGTTACACCAACACAATTTAATTGAATTCATTCTCCCAAGGCAATAACAACTGGTTAGTTTCCAAGTAGTAATATTAACAGCATCACATGGGACTAAGAATCATAGTATGAGTACTAGTACCCATATTAATCGATTGTTATCAGACCAAAAAAAACACTACTTGTTACAAAAGTTGCATATTACATCAAGAACTACAAGAGCACCCACTAATATCAGACTCAATTCTCTAAATTTACAACATGTTGCAGAGAATGTTTGATTCTCCCTCTATAAACTAAAAGATGCATCTTCTCCAATGAAAAAGGACTTGTAATATGGCAACACAATCCGAAGATACCCTTTTTGGATTAGGGGGAAAAATACTAAAGTCTAGTTAAAATGGTGCAAAAACTACATGTAAAATAAATGAAAAAGATAAAAAGGAGTATGTTATGAACTATCATCTTGCAAGGAGGGTTCCAATTAAAAAGGAGAAAAGGCCAAAGGGAGAACCTGTGAGGAGCTTGATTGATACTATCTTCTTTGTCTAGTGTCCTTTATTATTAGCAACTATGATAGTTATAAATGACCCATCTTCTTCACCCTTCTGCAACTTTGAGTTTCTAGTGTTTGCGCTACTGCTTCCTCCATTTGCCTCTTCCATGGTGTTTTTCTTCTGAAGCTTCTCCTCCGCATCCCTTAAGAACTTGAACTTTGGAGGCGGGGAAGATTTCGTCTTATTGAACTCCACATCAGTACATGACTCATAGAGAGGATTGTAACCGTTTGGGGTCAAAGGCGGTGTGAAGAATGCAGGAGAACACAGTGGTGTTACATATGGAGTATTGTCTCCATTAGTCATCACATCACTCAATCTTGACTTGCAATCATCAGACCCCAAATCCAAATCCTCCTTGGTTTCCTCTTCAATGGTGAAGAGGAACCTTGGGGGACCCACAAGGAGCCCTGATTCAAGAAAATTCTCATTAATGGGTTTGAAAGACAAATCCTTGTTGCAGAATTGTAACCCGGGTTCTGATTGGTTGTTGGCTGTGATTCTCAGTTCCTGAGAAGAGCTTAGAGTTGTAGGAGGACTCCATGAATAAGGTCTTTTCTTGCTTTTCCAACAGAAAATGTAAAAGAAATCTCTTGCTGGGTTGCTGTAATAATCTTCTTCAATCTCTCTTCCAGTTACCCTCCTCTTCCACCATAGCAAGTAGTAGATTTCAGCAACGAGTGCAAGGAGTAAGCAGCCAAACACCACACTCAGCCCAAGCCCCACACTGCTCAAAGATTTCATCTTTGGCTCTTCAAGCTCAACAATCAGTCACCATACCCATCATTTAATCCTATAAAGTGTAATTCACATTTCAAAACAGAAATTACAATAAAAATGGAAAAGAGCAACTTAACACACTCCAGAGCAAACTCTACACCAGCTTCTGCTTGCAGTTGCAGCTGGCTGAAACAAACATTTTATCAAACGACTAACCCAATTCACTAAAGAGCAATAGAATGCTTTTCCTACTTGTACCAAATCACAGAAAATATCAGAGTATCTGAAAGAGTTTTGAGGGGCCAGGGAGAAGAAGGTTTTCGCTTTGAAGGATTTTACTCATCTATTAACTACTATTTGACTATGTATCTGACAAAGAGTATTAAGAAAAGATGCTGAAAGAGGTATAATGAGGGTGCGCACAGGAAGGGAAAGTGAATTCCACTGTGATTTTAGTGGTTGAAGAGAGGAAGCACATTCTCCCATGGAATGCTCAGCCTCACATGGGACTCCAACTTCAGCTTAAAAACGGTTGGAGAACCACTGCTAAGTGGGACCCTCTTGTCAGAGTCGCTGAATAGGCTGATCTGATTATGTCTCGTCATGTTCTGTTTCTCTCTGTCTCCCCATCAAATCTGTGTCTCCCCATCAAAGTGGGCCTGAGTAAATGGGCCTTGATCCGGCCCAAAATTAGGCCCAAATCATGTTCTGGCATGTCCAGCAGCAGATTTCACCCTCTCGTAGAATGGGGAAATGTATATATTTGTGGTTTGGCTAAAACATCTGGGTGATATAAAACTTTCTAAAATCTTATTTTAAGTTATAGTATTAGGTTCGAATAGTGTCCCATACTCTTAGAATATAAGTTAAGCATACCATTTTAAGAGCTTAAACTATTAAATTATGCCCTTTTCTATTGGGTTAATCGAAAAGGATTACTTTTAGTTGTTTGTTTTAAAAGGCTGAGATCGTTTTTAAACCCTTTTCTAGTGGACTAATGGAAAAGGATTACTTTTAGCTGAGTTTATAATAAACCTTCTTCTTGATTTTGATAACACATATCTCGATTTGTTTTTTGATCAAGAGAGGACAAGGTCCCCTAGGGGACGAGTCACAACAAGGACCTAGCGACACACAAGGCGGGGAAAGGCCCTTCCCCTAACATCGTCACACAAGAGATGGTGGGAACCCACATGCGGGTTATCAAGTTTGAGAAAACCAATGGGGAAAGAAGAAGCAAAACGAGCGAGGGAGTCGGCGACAACATTCGCTTTCCTAAAATCATGGGTCACTTGGACGGTCCAGTTCCAAGTGAGGAAGCCTTGGCATTTAGATACCATGCTAAAGAGCGGGTGAGATGGGTTGAGTCTTCTTAATTAACCCAACCACTAGCTAAGAATCTGATTCCAACACGACATTCCTAAAAGGCTGAAACCTTTGTTCCAAACCAAGGAGAGATCGTCAATGATTCCCCAAAGCTCGCCCATCGGGACCATGCATTGCCCGATAATATGGACAAAACCTCCTAACCATCTTCCGTTAGCATCTCTAAGGATCTAGCCGTCGAAGCGTTGCCATTGCTCGTGACAGAACCATCCGTGTTCACCTTGACCCAACCGGGGGAGGGTCTATTCCACAAAATCATAATCTCCGAGGAGCACTTCCTGGTAGTACCTACCGACTCCTCTAGACCTCCAATCATTGTTGTATTCCTTCGCCTTCGTCTGAACAAAGCCAGAGGTGTCGTAGACACGGTTCTGGTTCCTAAAAATCTTTTCGTTCCTCCACCGCCACATGCACCAAAAAGCAGTCGAGAAAATAGCCTCCACTCGATTCCCTCAAAAGTTCTCCACTGTGTTGACAGATTCTATCGGATCCACGCTGCAAAAGAACAACCAAAAAAATCAATAAATATATTGGGAATAGGCATCGAGTCCCACAAACCCCGAATAGTAGGACAGTCACGGAACAAGTGCTCTAGCGTTTCCGTCCCATCGGCCATCGTTGCATATGGCGCAAACATCATCGTTTGCGAGGTGTCGTCTGTATTTCGAGCCACATTAAGGTTCGAACTCGTTCCTGACTCCAAATAACCTTATAAATGTCGTTGTCATTCCAACTAACACGTCCTTTGATACGGCTACAACAGCGACAACTACAACAAGTTCAAGACCCGTTCGGGAAAGGCGTAAGCCTATTCGTTTATTAGATTATTATTAATATTATTAGATTATTATTAGTATTTTATCTTAATTAATGTAATTTTTTGAATAGAGTGAGTCACTCCTTCTCGGGTTTTCTTTACGGTTCTTTCCCGGGACGCCTTTTTTGAACCGTTAGGGCTTAGTATAAATACTTTGCTTTATTCTCATAATCAATAGGAAGAAAAGTATTTTGCCCTAATTTGTCTGTTCTCCCCCCTTTCTTCGTCACTTCTCCCCCTGGCCTCAGGCCGTTCCTTGGTTCGAACATTCAACTGATTTTGGGTACTCTCTGAGTCATCGGATTGTATCAACTGGTACTTTCATCATGTACTCATTCGTATAGCATGTCGGGAAACGAGGAAGAAACTTCGGAAGTCACCGGGAACGACTCGGTTCTCAATACCATGATGCAGAACATCCAAAATCTCACCTTGGAGATCCGTCAGAACCGACTCGATCAAGAACAGCAGCGCCGACGCATCGACCAAGTCTTCCACATACTGGAAACGCGTTAGATTATGGACGCTAATGCCCGCGGGATCGTCGTTGAGAATCCGTTCCACGGAAACCCTAGGGCCAACCCACCGCCAGCGAACCCTGCTCCAGTCAATCCGCAACCAATAAACCCGCCCGCCGTCAACCCTATGTCGGCACCACAAGCTGTCGTTGGACAGCAACATCAGCCGCAACTCGGGGGGGAATCACAACGCGCCTGAGCGCAGTCCCAAAATTCGGGTAGACCCCCCGCGATTCAGTGGATCTGATCCGACAGGTTGGGTTTATAAAGTCCAAGATTACTTCGACTATTTTCAGACTAACGATCGGGAGCGTCTTCAGTTAGTCTGGTTACTGATTGATCACCCGGCTTCTGATTGGTTTCGATATCAACGTCGGAATCAAGGCCTCGGAACTTGGGAAGCGTTTTTGGAAGCCTTTAAACAACGCTTCGATCCGAACCACTATGAAGATTATGTGGGACTTTTGGCAAAACTACAACAGCGCACTATAGTGCTCGAGTATCAAACCGAGTTTGAAGCTATTCTGAATAAGGTGGACGGGCTGTCGGTCAAAACTCTGATTTCATTGTTTAAAGCAGGCCTCAAACAACCGATTAAGCGGGAATTAAACCTCCGAAACCCGACGTCCCTACCTCAGGCTTTCGCGTTAGCTCGCGAGTTGGCAGCTTCCTACACCGACACTGTCAGCAACATACAGCCGACTCGTCGTAATTGGTCTACATTCGGGTCTAAACCCGCGGCTTCGGGAACTCCAGCAGCAACGTCAAATACTGCGGGTTCCGTTGGCCCTAGTTCGATGCCTAAACCACAGGGCGACGACATCTCTCGACTTCCTATTCGGCGTCTTTCAGTGGTTGAGCGTGTCGAACGTACCAAAAAGGGCCTTTGTTGGAATTGCGACGAACAATATGCTCTGGGGCATCGTTGCAAGCATCGCTTTTTAGCCTTATTGGCAACTGACGAGATTGATGATGAGGACACGACGCCGTCAGATGACAATTTAGCGGTAACAGGAGATGTGTCTAGCATTCATACGATGGAGGGTCTTGCCAACCCGAAATCATTGAAAATTCAAGGGTCGATTTCTGATGTACCGATCCAAGTCTTGATAGATGGTGGGAGTACACACAATTTCATCCACCCATCAGTAGCAGAGCGATTACAGCTGCCTCTGTCGGAAATACCACCCTTTCGTGTGTATGTGGGGAACGGCGCATCATTATTGTGCACGCACCAATGTACAGCAACGCCCTTGAAGTTACAAGGTTACAATTTCAATATTGATCTCTTCGTGTTGAATGTCCACGGACCGCAGGTCGTGCTGGGCGTACAGTGGCTTCAGACTTTGGGGAAGGTGTCTCATGATTACGCTCAACTCGTTATGGAATTTTCATGGGAAGGGAAGCTCATGCGGTTACAAGGCGATCGTCAAGTTCCCCGAGTAATCTCCTTCCATGCTTTACAATCTTTATATGTTGCCGATGTTATTGCCGAATGCTTTGAGATTTTGCCTATTACTGCAGACAGTGACGGACGCAGAACAAATTTCAAGGGGGGGCACGACTTCTCATATGAAGTCAATAATTTGGGAATTATCGACTAGTTTAGTTAGTCAATTTCTTAAATATGAAAATTTTATACTTATTTAATTATAAAATTGTATTTTAGGGAGTAAAGTATTAAATGTGAATGAAAAAACTAAAATAGAACTATAATTCGAGAATTGTCGACGAGTTTAGTTAGTCAATATTTTTAAATATGAAATTTTTTATACTTATTTAATAATAAAATTTTATTTTATTGAGAAAAGCATTAAAATGTGAATGAAAAAACACTAAAATAAAACTATAAGGAATTGAACCTTGGTGGATTGCATATAAAATTGAGTTATAAGTCATTTTAACTAGTTAATTTTCATGTTTTTCAAACAAATTATTTTAAATTTACACATATTTAAATCTAAAAATTTACATATATATTATTAACAAGTCCGACCGAAGGAGGGGCACGGGCCCACCCGTGCCCACCCCTAGATCCGTCACTGACTGCAGACCCTGCGCCGCAGGCGGCACAAGCGCACACGGATTGGCCACCCGACCTCAATCCGGCAATCCGTGATGTCTTATTATTACATGAGGATGTCTTTCGGGTACCCGTTGGGTTACCACCGCAGCGTCCTTGGGACCACAGGATTCATTTGCAGCATGGTTCCAAGCCAGTTAATGTGCGTCCGTACCGCTATCCATATTTTCATAAATCTGAAATTGAGAGACAGATTCAGGATATGCTACAGCAGGGTATCATTCAGTATAATACGAGTCCGTTTTCGTCCCCCGCCCTTCTGGTTAAGAAAAAGGATGGCAGTTTCCGCTTCTGCGTGGATTACAAGGCTCTGAATCAGACTACCGTCGCTGACAAATTTCCGATTCCAACCGTAGATGAATTATTTGATGAATTGGGGTCCGCTACCTTCTTCAGTAAATTGGATCTCCGTTCTGGTTATCATCAGATCAGAATGCACACGCCGGATATCTATAAGACAGCTTTTCGCACTCACGATGGGCACTTTGAATTTCTCGTCATGTCGTTCGGATTGACGAACGCTCCTTCTACCTTCCAAGCAGCCATGAATCAGATATTTTCAGCCTATCTACGTGAGTTTGTGATCGTATTTTTCGATGATATTCTAGTCTATAGTCCGACGCTGGAGTTACATGTTCGGCACCTTGATGTGGTGCTACAGATTCTGCAAGATCATCACTTCTTTGTTAAGGGATCCAAATGTTCTTTCGGCACAGCTACAGTCGAATACCTGGGCCATATCGTTTCAGCCGGACAGTTGTTGGCCGACCCGGGCAAACTGGAGGCCATGAGTAAATGGCCAACCCCGAAAACTATTAAACAACTTCGTGGGTTTTTAGGTCTGACCGGCTACTACCGGAAATTTATCCGGAATTATGCTACATTGGCTTCCCCACTTACGAGTTTATTGCAGAAAGACAAATTCCTATGGTCTCCAGCCGTAGAGGAGGCGTTTGCTCGGTTAAAGTCCGCTATGTTGAACCCGCCAGTATTGCAATTGCCGGATTTTTCTATCACTTTTGTGGTTGAAATCGACGCTTCGGACGAAGGTATCGGTGTTGTCCTCTTGCAAAACGAAAAGCCAGTGTTTTTCTTTAGCAAAACGCTAGGCATCAAACGTCGGGGTTCTTCAGCCTATCATAGAGAATTGTTCGCCATTGTTTCCGCTGTACAAAAATGGCGTCAATACTTGCTTGGTTGGGAATTTTTAATCCGAACGGATCAGAAAAGTTTAAAGGAATTACTATCACAGGTGATTCAAACCCCGGATCAACAATTCTTCATCCATAAGTTAATGGGCTACAAATTTCGGATTGAATATAAGACGGGCGCTAGCAATAGAGTTGTCGATGCCTTATCCCGTTGTATGATAAATGACGAGCCTATTGTCCGACAATTCTTTGCCCTCTCTCAACCGATGCCGGAATTATTGCACAAACTGAAGTTGGAAAATTCGGTTCTATCTGATTTGGTGGCGTGGCATGCAGCTGCACGCGAGGGCACTCTTCAGCCTCCTTTTCGTGTGCATGACGGAATATTATATTATGAGCATCGGCTGGTTTTAGGCAAAAATTCACCGCTCAAGCTTGACGTTCTGAATGAGTTTCATGCCTCACCATCGGCGGGTCATCCAGGCATCGACAGAACTTTTCGCCGGGTAGCTGACGTTTTCTATTGGATCGGCATGCGTTCGGAGGTTAAGCAGTTTGTTGAATCTTGTACCACATGTCAAGCTACTAAGTGTAGCACACAGAAGTCCGCGGGCCTCCTCCAACCACTTCCGATTCCGGACAAGGTATGGGATGATGTTTCGATGGATTTTATAATCGGGCTTCCGCCTTCAAGAGGATTCACTACCATATTTGTAGTGGTGGATCGTTTGTCCAAATACGCTCATTTTGGGGCATTGGGTACCTCGTATGACGCCGCCAAGGTCGCATCCCTGTTTGTTGAAATAGTTGTAAAACACCATGGGATATCGACTTCTATTCTTTCGGATCGAGATGTCATTTTCACGAGCGCGTTCTGGAAAGAACTCCACCGTTTGAGCGGAACGACACTGCGTCATAGCACAGCCTATCACCCGCAAACGGATGGTCAGACCGAGGTTAAAAACCGCGGGTTGGAACAATACCTCCGCGCTTTCACCCATGCTCGGCCGTCTCGCTGGGTTACCTTTTTACCTTGGGCGGAACTCGCCTTGAATTGTACGTACCACGAGGGACTCAAAATGACGCCATTCCAAGTGTTGTATGGGCGAGAGCCCCCTCCAATGATTCGAGCCACTCTTCCGACCTCTGGGGACTCTCCGACTTTTGCTACGGTTCATGAACGCCAACAGCTCATTGATGTGCTGCGTTCGAATCTCGAGAATGCACAGCAACGCATGTGCTCTTATGCTAATAACCATCGCCGCAATGTTGAGTATAACGTCGGGGATCTTGTTCTGTTGAAACTCCGCCCATACCGTCAGCATTCCGTTGCCAAACCTCTTTCGTCTAAGCTAGCTAGGCGCTTTTATGGGCCATTTAAAATTGTTGAACGTGTCGGCTCAGTCGCTTATAGGTTGGAGTTGCCCGACAATGCCCGGATTCACAACGTGTTCCACGTCTCACTGCTGCGTCCATTTATTTCGACCGGTAAGCTCCCAGTCCAGCCATCTTCCCCGCTGATTTCATCAATGATCAGCCTATTTCCAGGCCAATACGCGCACTCAAGGAACGTCAGGTAATGGTTGATGGACAGTCGCGAGTCGAGTGGCTTATCGTGTGGGACGATGGGTCGGAACGCGATGCTTCATGGGAACCGCGGGATCAAGTTCAGTTATCTTTCCCGGAATTACGGCTTGAGGACAAGCCGCTTCTCAACGGGGGAGAGATTGATACGGCTACAACAGCGACAGCTACAACAAGTTCAAGACCCGTTCGGGAAAGGCGTAAGCCTATTCGTTTATTAGATTATTATTAATATTATTAGATTATTATTAGTATTTTATCTTAATTAATGTAATTTTTTTAATAGAGTGAGTCACTCCTTCTCGGGTTTTCTTTACGGTTCTTTCCCGGGACGCCTTTTTTGAACCGTTAGGGCTTAGTATAAATACTTTGCTTTATTCTCATAATCAATAGGAAGAAAAGTATTTTGCCCTAATTTGTCTGTTCTCCCCCCTTTCTTCGTCACTTCTCCCCCCTGGCCTCAGGCCGTTCCTTGGTTCGAACATTCAACTGATTTTGGGTACTCTCTGAGTCATCGGATTGTATCATCCTTCCCAAAGAACAGACTTATAGGCCGAGGCAATCGATTAAATTCTATAATCGATTAATCGTTGAATTGAACATAAGTCCAAATTAGGGTATGATTCAAACTTGAAAAATTCATTTTGTAATGCTTGATTCAATAATATAGGTGGCATACAATACATGGCCACAAATAATTAAGCAATGGCCAGCTCTTTGTATCTAAATTTTGGCATCCAACATGGAAAAGTAAAAGATTCAAATGCAAAGCCCCTTGATTCTCTCTTGATAATATAATATTTTATGATTGATCTATCTTCACTAACATTCATACGCATTATCTTGATTTTTTTTCTTTTTTTTTTATCTGAATTATTATCTTGATTGTTGATCCCTTCTATTTTAAATGAAAATTTTAAATTATTGATGACGAATCTTAGTCAGCTAATGTCGATCGGACTTATCTCAAAATCACGATATTTGTCACAAAATCTGAATCTAGTACATATAGAGAGAGTTGAAAAAAACGAAAGTGTCTTAAACCTCCTCCATTCATTTTTAATGTGTTTGCGTACGTATTGAAAGGTTAGATTCCCCATGGATCACTTCATTGGTTATACACGATCTACGTGTTTTTTAATGAGATAAAAATTAGGCGGACATTACTTTTTTGATACACAATTATGTGTTGATCTAGCGCATTTAAATGGATGAGAACACTAAGTTCTAAATCAGTCAGAATATTAGTGTATAAAAGTGAGTGCTTACGTTGAGCAATTTTGTGTTAGTGTATGAAAGTGAGTGCTTACGTTGAGCAATTTTGTCGCCTACCCAATTCACTTATCAATGAATGCAATTTGTTGTGGAGAAATAATATTGTGCAGGGTAGGCTTAAGGCGATTGACCAAAGTTTTGGGAATTAATTTATAAATGATATTACAAAAGGCTTATTGGGTAATTTTCGGTATTACCCGGTGATGATTGTGGGATCCTTGACCTTAGGAATTAAAGTGATTAAAATAGCACTGATGGATGATAGGAAGGTTTCACCACACCACCATTCCTAAAGAAACGAGATAATATCTTATCCTATAATAGACCAAAATTTCTAGTAAAATAAGCCATGCATCCCGCGAAACCCCGAAGAAGCCTTAGTAGGATACATTTGTAATAACGCCATGAAAATTTTCTCATAATATCACATAAAATCTTATCCATATCTTCAAACGATGTTGAAGTAATTGTGAATAAATTATAAAAAAAAAAGATATGACTTATGAACTGGTTTTTATATTTGAACTTCATATCTTTGTCTCTTGATAAAAAAAAACCTTATTTATACGGTAATGGAAGATATTATTACACATCATACAATTGAAAAGGAGAGAAAAAATAAAAAATATTTAGGTTAAAAGTTGGTCAAAGTGTAACATAAGGTGACATTCAACCTAAAGTAGGTACAATATTAGTTTATTTTCTAAAAATAAAAAAAGAAAATAATATTATTTAAACTATTTGCTCGTGGGACCCATAAATAAAGATTTTAAAGTACTATCAAATAGGAGTATCAATCTATTATATAATCTACAAGTGATAAAAGTTGTCAAGGACATCCCAAATGCCCTTGACAAATTGAAATGATCCTTTCAGACATCCTTGTTTTACTACAAGGTTTCTCTACGTTTCGGATTCTACATGTCAATCGAGCTTGTAATGTTGTGGGCTTGTGGCTAATAAAATTGTCAAATTGAGTCACAGTCCCCCTATTGATGCAATCACGATTCATTTAGAACTTTTAGTTCTCATCCGTCAGGATGCTTTAGGACGTCCTCTCTGAAGAGAGTGATTCCTAATCCTTACCTAATTAAAAAATATCAATCTATCATAAAAGAACGCAGGGTACATACGCACAATTTTTTTAACAAGCGCACAGAATATCCGCGCAACGCCATTTCACGCGAAATGACGTTGCGCGGAAGGGCAAAACCGTAAACTGGAAAATGGAAATAGAATTCGGGAAGTGAGATTGGGCTTAAGTGAAATGGGCCTGCGCGCTTATTGGGCCGCGCGAAACACCGTTGCGCGCATAATTAGGGTTTCAACACATATGGAGCCGCCGCAGAATTTGGGCCGCGCGAAATGGGCTTGTGCGGCTCTTGGATCCCTCGCAAGCCCGTTTCGCGGGTATTTAGGGTTAAAAATGCGCAAATTTAGGGTTTCAAGAGCCGCCGCAGAATTTGGGCCACGCGAAATGGGCTTGTGAGGCTATTGGACCCCGCGCAAGCCCGTTTCGCGGGAATGTTAAAAACGCCGCCATCGTCGCCTACCTCCCGTCTGCGAAACGCCATCTCGCGCTAAACCTCTCGAACCAAAAAAAATCCATGGCCACCGAGCCATCGCCACCGTCCCAAACCCTTCCGCCGCCAGCGACCGAACCCGAGCCCGTCGCGACGGACCCTACCGAGTCCGCATCCGAGCCCGTCGCCACCGAGCCCACCGCGTCCGCACCTGGGGGCGACGGCGCGTTTGTGGGAGCTCCGGCCGAGGCTGTTCCGGTGGCTCATCCACCCGCCGGCATAGATCTGGGCACGAACGCCTCCACCGAGGCTATTCCGGTGGAACCACCGGCCACCGAGCCCGTCGCGATCGCGCCCGTCTCCACCGCCCCCGTCGCCACCGCGCCCGTCGCCATCACCGTCCACCGAGCCGATCCGGTTCGTATCCGGATTCGCACCCGAGCGACATTTACGGCTGAGGTACGTTTTAAATTCATTACGAAATTTTATATTATTTAAATTTTGTAAAATTTCGTATTGAATTATTAATCAAATTTTAGGTATTAAATTTCGTTTATATAATTGAGTTAATCAATTTGAATATATTGAGTAAATCAATTTCGCTTATTTAGTAAGATATTCAATTTCACAATTTGTTTACTACTCAAATTCCTAGTTATATTTATTTTTTTGTTGTTATTAGTTGTTTTATTTAATTTATTTGTATTAATTTAGAGTTATATTTAGATTTTGAATTATTAGTTATGAACTTGTAATTAATATGAATTCATAGTCGTAGGTTGAATTCTTGCTTTAAAAAAATAATTAGAGTTATATTTAGAGTTTGAATTATTAGTTATGAACTTGTAATTAATATGAATTCTTAGTCGTAGGTTGAATTCGTGATTTTAATGAAATAACAATAATATTATTGTAATAAATATGTAAATGAAAATTCAATTTCAAATTAAAATGAAAATAAATTAAGTCGTAGTTTAAGTACGTATTCCGACCTAATGAAATTTATTGTTTTATTCATTTTTCATTACAAACATAATGAAAACTGAAATAAAATTAGTAATGATATATGAGTTTTTGGGTCGGATTTTGAATTCCGACAGAAACAATGAATTCATTAGTTGAATTCATATTCATAGGGTGAATTTCTAATTTTACATAAATAAAAGAAAAAAATAATTAATAGAAAACTTACTAATTTAATTTGAACTTGTCACCTAAAGGACGTACACACTAGCTTGAGCGTCGTCCTCCTCGATAAGAGGAGGAAAAAGGAGGCGCCCAAGCTTACGGTCACCGAGATTGCACATGCGGTACTTGCCGGAGTGCCACCTACCGAGCAGCAGCAGATAGCTCGTGATCCGAAGTTGACGCATGCACCGGAGATAGATGTAGACCCCTCCGTCGAGATGGAGGTGGATTTTACAGAGGAGCTGCTGCAGGACGACTTGCCAGATGACGTCGCAGGGGACGACCAGCTCTTCACGGAGCAGGTTATACAGTTTGATGCCACCCTTGGGTACATCGGAGGATTTGTCGGTTGACGATTACCACATATCCGAGCCCACCATCTCTATTTCACCTCCCACCACGACCCATGTCCCGCCACCGCCACCGGTCTTTTCCAGTCCTCCACCTACTTCTTCGACCGATCCTACTACATCCGTGGCGGGACCCTCAGCTCCTCCGCTTACATCCACATTTCTGTCTCCCCCTCCTCCCGTTCCAACAGCACCCATCCCTCCTTCCATTCCAGCATCCCACATACCTCCTCCCGTTCCAGCAGCACCCATCCCTCCTCACGTTCCAGCTGGGTCTACCCCTCCCCCCGCTCCGGAGGGACCCCCGCCCCCCTACACCAGCAGCAGGGGCCGCTCCTGAGGACCCTCCCGCTGCGGAGGGCGAACCGGGAGGTCCTATTGACGACAGTCTGTTGACAACGTATTCCACACACGTGGCTCGCAGGATTTGGAACGACCGTACCGTACGTAAACTTTTCCAAACTACGAGTACTTAATTTTTTTCGAAAACAATGTTTAGTTTTTCTAACTCACGTTTGTTTTCCTCTTTTTAGTATCTTAGGGTCACTAGAGTGTGGTCTAGGAACTTGGATCCTTTACGCTCGTTTCGACAGTATATGCATGGAGGCCCTGATTCTTGGTGGGGCCTCGCCCAGCGGAGCGGTCTCACCGGGCTAATCGGTCTGGAGTTTGGCGCGACGGACCACATTCTCATCTCTGCATTTCGGGAGCGTTGGTATCCAGAGACCAACACCTTCCACTTCCCGTGGGGCGAGATTACCATCACCCTCCATGACATGCATCGCATTTTCGGGGTGCCTATAGATGGAGATGCCCTGGTACCCCAGATGGATCCATTGGAGCTCGAGGCTCGTTTAGGGGATTTGCTCGGCCTCGATCCACAGACAGCACACGCATGGAAGACACGGGCCCCTAACGAGGCTATCGCAGCTATTCTGTCGGACATGTTTAGGGGGACCCGACCCACACCCCCACAGACCATTGCCACTGTTTTTCTATGGTACTTTCTCGAGATGACGTTATTCGTCGACAAGTCCGGGAATTGTATCAAGACATGGATATTGGGGTTCCTATTCTACCACGACAGGACGGGTCGATATGCTTGGGGGCGGGTTTAGTGGCGGGGTTGTATCGTGAGCTCGGCATGACGTCGCGCGCCGATGCTAGGGGATGCTCAGGTTGCGCTCTTATTATGAGGGTACGTGCTTCGGCCTAAATATTTCATTCTTCGAATTTGGTTAGATTCAATATCTTATGAGTATTGTTTCAGACATGGATCATGAGTTATTTCGAGCACACCCGGGGCCGGATCGAGTTGGCTATGGTGGTGCTAAATGACCGTCGTGCAGCCGCACGACAGACTGGTGATCGGGCCCCCAGCCGAGAGGCGTTGAGGCTGGATGCGATGCGGCGGCTTCTAGACACGATCCGTGCAGAGGAGGTTAGACTTCGAAATCAACCTAACGTACATTCTATAGAGTGAGTGCGACGATTGGTGATTTATATTCCGCTTTGCAGTTTCGATGGATGTCGTGGGGAAACGACCTGGATTTTGATGGTGCGTACCGGGTGTCTCGCTATAGGGGCGTCCTGGTACTTGATAGGGTACAGGAGGCGTACCATCCAGAGAGGGCGTTGCGCCAGTTTAGTCGCATCCAGACCGTCCCTCCTCCACCATTGGAGCCTAGGTTTGTGGTCCGGCATGAGGCCATTCAGAACCGCCCATACAGTGTTTCATATGATCCGACGGACCTTCACTAGGCACAGCATACGGAGCACCTAATCGAGTTGGATGTGCAGCCTGCCGAGTATGCATGGCAGCTGGAGGAGGGCTACTTGGCATGGTTTAGGGCCCGATCTCACGTGTATGTCGACCCGACTTCAGCGCACCAGGATGACCCTCGTCCTCCTGTGCCTGATCCGATACCGGCAGTTTCTGACAGGATGGTAAGAACATATTATTTTTTAGTTGTATGTTTAGGGTGATATTTGAGTGTACAAACTAATATGATTTGATTTTATTTGCGCAGAGGGTACAACACGCAGCGGGATATGCCCGGAGCCAGCTATTGCAGATGCCTCATGATCATCCGGCTACGCAGCATCTCAGGCACATGCTCAGTATCCTAGATTCTGACGCACCGCCTCCCCCACCGATGCCCACCCAGCACTTCCCGGATTCAGTGCACGAGCGCGGCAGTGGCAGCGGTACCTCGCATGAGCGGCATCCTTAGATGTTTTCATATTTGACATACATTAGTACTTTATGTATCTATTTTTGATGGTTTTGGATTGTTGATTTCATTTCACATTACTACTCTTGATTTCGGATGTTTTGGATGATTTCGTTTGACATTTGACATTACTACTTTATATATCTATGTGTGTATGTATATGATTGCAATTGAGATATTCAGATTTAAGATTTGACAAACATTACTTCATAAAAAGTGACTTATAACACTTGGATCCACATTTCGACGACGCTTACAACCAACTTACCGAAAAAACCCTAAACAACAATAATGAAATAGGCCTTCGAAGGCCCGTTGCGCGCCTTAAGAGAACTTGCCTCGCTAAGTGATTTAGGGTTTAGGGTTTAGGGTTTAAGTCTCAATTAGAGTTCATCGTAGGAAAAAGTCATTTGAATACATAGTTTATCTACTTGTGAGTGGATAATGTTTGGCAAACTCTCCAAATTTCTTGTGTGTAGTAGTAGCGTCAATTTACCTCTAGACATCTTAAGCAAAATGGAAAAATCTCCAAATTTCTTCAGGATCATCCTCAAATTCATCTTGGAGAATGGAACCCTGGAAAGTTTTCTCCCTTGGTTTTCTTCTTCTTGTTCTTTCTAGCTATGTGGTTAAGATTTTTGAAATTTGTGGTCTATATATTGACAGGAACTGCCAAAAAACTTTGTCAAGGATTACGGTAAACATTTGTCCAAGTATGCTTTTCTCAAAGTGCCAACTGTTTGTTTGGACCGAATGGAGTTGAAGATGAGCGATGGAATTACTTATAACACTTGGATCCACATTTCCACGACGCTTACAACCAACTTACCGAAAAAACCCTAAACAACAATTATGACTGATACCACTAAACAACTTACTGAAAAAACCATAAACAACTTACTGAAAAAACACTTGGATCCATAAAAAGTGACTTATAACAGTAAACTACATCATTAATTCTCCGGTGAAATATCATCAATCGCCCGAATCTCGGCACCTTCAGTCAGGCGAAGCTGCATCGTCGTTTCTTTGGCATAGATGTGATGTGTTATATCGTTGTCGTTCAAGAAGAAGCGACAATATCCTGGTGGTGCTCCATAGCCAGCTTCGCTCCAGTTCATGATGATGTTTTTTATTGATGCGCCTTGTATCACAGACCATTCCGTCTTTGTCTCCCTCACCCCACGGACGTGGACAATGGAGAAGGTTATGATGGGTGGAGCAAAGGGGTAGGTTCGCGATGAACACGCTTTCCTTTTAGCCATTGGTGTGCCGATAATGAAATTCTGGTTTCGGTTTAGAGTTTAGGGTTGATAGAGAGTGGAGCAACAATGGAGAACGTTTAGGTCTCATTTTATACTTGGAATTTGCTCGAAGGGAGAGATGTGCATGCATAAGTCTTGTCACCAGAAAAGTTGCTGGTATATTGTTTTCAGAAGCATGCGAGGAACTGGTAAAAATGGAATTACCCAGTTGGGTGAAAGGGGTAACAGAAGGCGCGCAATGGGCCTTCGTGCCCTTCTGTTACCCCTTTGGTGGAAAACACGGATATTATACTATTAAAAAAATACCTACACAGTAAACCAAATTATTGCTCTCCCTCCCCCAAGCGGGAAAGTTGAAAAGACAATTCAACATTTCAGTCTCCACTTTGAGCCATTGTTGTTTCTGCCTTTTCAGACCCATCAACAAGATTCGCAAACCTAGGCTGACATGCATGAGTTTGAAATTCATCCCACTTCAAGGAAAATCAATCTTCTCCACTCCCCATGGCTGCGTCTCTCCGATTCGTTCTCTTAACATTAGAGGTAAATTTGGATGATTCTGATGTCCATGTAGAAGTGATTGATGATATTCCTTGCAAGGTAAAAGCACTTTTTGTTGTGTAAATTATGGTTATGGGATGTTTTCTAAGGTAAAGAAGATGGTTTGGAATGAATAAAAATTCAAATGAGTAAGACATGACAATGCTCTTCGTCCCCTCTAGGGGGTTTTTATTAAAATTAAGATAAATTGAGCTTAGTAGTCATCAAACAGGGGAAAGCTCGACCCACTCGCATCGAAACATCTTAAAAAAGCTCATAAATCCCCTAATTGGGGCACACAATACATGAAATATGAAAACATGTTCTTCTTAATAAAGTACATATATCCCATAACAATCCCTCTTGCCACAAGACTGTCCTATGCAAATGTCTCCGGATCCGGACCGATGTCCCTTCGGCGAGCCTTCCAATGGTCAATCCTCGAGGTAAGAGCCTCGAGCCAGTAGTCGGCGCTGGGGTCGTGAAATTGACGCCATGCATGAGGAGGTGGGGGGGGGATAGGCGCGTTCCCCATAAGCCATACCTGAAAAGAAATGTTATGTCACATATACACAAGCAAGATGTACAAAAACAAACAACTTCAAAAAAAAGTGATTACAAATTTCTCACAGGTATGAAGTGGTCCCGTTGACCAACGTGGGCGATAGCAATGACTGGTGGCGGTATCCCATGTCCTTGATTGTTACCAAAAATCCGCAATGGTAAACATGTGTGGGAGCCTCGATCCCTCGATAACAACACAAGTGGCACTTGATAAAAAAGTAGAAAACACAAGGTCGTGTAGCGGCATATCTAGCCAGTATCTGTTTGAGCAAGGACACTCCACATGGCCGATCTGCTCCAAGAACTCAGCAAATGATGTAAGACCCCTAGTGAACAAGACTTCATATATATATCTTTTACGCATCAATTCTGTCTGAAGCTCCCATCGAATACTGTAATACTCCTCCTCTTGCCTCCCCAATACGCAAGCAAGGGAACGAAAACCACAATGACCGTCTCCCATCACGTCTCTAGCATCATCAATGAACGGAAATACAAAACTATCCACATTACCGATGCCAAAGTTAACCCAGCGCCATTTGACGCTCGTCGGGGGGCCACGGTGGCTTCCAGCGCGGGGGTAGCGGTGCTAGGAGGCGCGGTCGCAACCGAAGGCGTATCAACTCCAACTCCGGTCCGTTTCTTATTCCTAGATCCTTTAGGTCGTCCGCGTGGTCGGGATGGCACCGATGTATTTGTTTTGCTCCCACTGTCGTTGTCTTTCCGTCTTTGTTGCTCCCTCTCGTACTCTTCCATTGCGTGCTCAAGGTGTGTTTTCTCCCGGGTAGTTGAATACTTGTTGGCTCCATCTGGCGTCTCGTAAGGTATCGGCTCAATAAGGTTTGTGTCTTCAGGATGCTCTGAATCTTTAAACGCTGATGTGATCTGCAAATACTGGTCTCTACGCATCTGACCGCTATTTCGTTTTACCACCATTTCGTCCCACGTTGGGTCTTGAATGGTCAAGGGTACGCAGGCAAGGGCAAGATCGTTGTCATCGCTAAGGCCATCCCATTCGATCTGTTTCACAAACTCCTTTTGCTCAGCTGTCAATCGGCCCGCATATGGATGAGCTAACAAACTAGTGGGGAGGCGATGATTGTGTTGTCCGCACTTTACCGTTAAGACCCATCCATTTTTTCCCTTGAGGCGGACCCCATTCAATTCAAACGGACATCCACACTTCCTGGTCAGAGTATCGGTAAGTGGCTTATAAATGCTCCTATTTTCCGGTCCGGGCAACACCCTCTTGCCACATCTATATCTACCGGTTAGGTCACAAGTGAGTATGACCCTGTTTGGATTTGAGGTTTTTATGACTAGTATAAAATTTTTCGAAATTGCAGTTTGTCTAGCCCAATCAAGCATTTCTCTTCGATCACTCCACAACCCATCGTAGTGGAAAGCAATAGAAAAATCTATTCCGAAAACCTATGATTTCAAAATGTAAAAATAAAATATTATAAATTACACTATCCTAACTTCAATATACTACGTTCGTAAATGGCAAAAAAGCCTAGATAGAATATTTGGATTTGAGGTTTTTATCTTAAAAACATAATATTATGGTTTCTTTGAAAAATACCCGTTCTGGCTCGCTTGATGCATCGGAATTGGTTCCGTAGTCTTCTCCCGGTACACCTTCCTCATCCTCAGCTATGAAACTATCGATTGGCGATGAATCTTCCTCCTCGGGGTGATAATCGCTCGATGACATATCTTCTTCTCCTGACGACATTTTTAAGCAATGATGTCGAATGAAGGTATGCCCCAAATATGAGAATCGAAATGGGTATTTATAGGGACAATTCGACCGTTTTTTTAACCGTTGAAAGCCGCGCAACGAGGCCTCGCGTGAGTGCAACGAGACATTTTTCAAATGTGCTGTTGGATTGCGCGCAATGCGTGCATGCACGAAACGGTGTTGCGCGGCTCCTTGGCCGCCATGCTCCCGACACCCTGATTTATTTAAATTCCGAAATTGCCCATCCGTGTAATGCCAATTCGCACGAATCAACATTGCGCAGATATCTGTGTGCAATTACAAAAAATTTCATGTCTATAAATCAATAGCCTAAAAGAATTCCCATAGTTTCCAAATTTTTAGTAGCCTGGAGATAAATAAAAAATCAAATTTATTATGGAGTGATGTCGGCTTTTCAACGCCTGCAAAGCAGAAGCGTTAGCGTATCTATATACTTGATTCTCGTTCAGTACGCCTCCTCTTTTTCGCCCTCTTTGGTTTCCAGAACCCTCGCTTCTTCTATCTGAAGATCCATGGGTTCTCAATCTCAAGCAACACTTCTCCTCCAAAAGCAGCTTAGAGGTTTGAATCTAAATTGCTAACCAAGTTAATCTACTGATGTTATGATTTTTCTGTTGGTCTGCTCTACGGTTCTGATTTTTTTTGAGTTTCTTGTTAGATCTCTGCAAAAACCCGGTGGATGGGTTCTCGGCGGGACTCGTCGACGAAACCAACGTCTTTGAATGGAGTGTTACCATTATTGGCCCTCCTGATACTCTCTAGTGAGTTCAAAGATTGCTCTTTTTCTATTGTCTCTTCTCCCCTGGTTTGGGTTCTAATTGATCCTTTTATAATGATTTTCTTGCCTGATTTTTACCTATGTCTGAATGAACTACATTCTGGTCGATTTGAGTCCTCTAATTGTTCCAATGGAATCTTCTTTTTATTCTGCTCAGATTATAATTTGATCCGTGGCTTCTGGATTCCCTGTGTTAAAAGTGTTATTGATTGGGATTTTAACATACTTTTCTTTGTCTGATTGTTCTAGTTGTTCCTTTTTTTTTAATTGAGGGAATGGTTTGTGGCTGGTTGATACTTTTTTTTTTCATGATTCAGCAATTATTCAATGGATATATTTCTTGATTTTTTCAGTGTCTTTAGAATGGGTATCCGATCAATTAGATTTGTATGGTAGGCCGATTGCTTGTGGGACGTGAGTTGGATGTGATCGGTTGGTGATTTGGAGGTGTTTGTTTCCCACTTGGTGGAGTTTTGTGGTGATTTTTGAAGGGTTGATGAATGAATCATGTAGAATATTCAATATTTTACCAGAAACTGTAGAATGGTGGACTGTAGGAATGTTTTGAGTACTTAGTTAAATTCTTATACTATGTCTTTGCCGTTGAAAAAGGATCTCAAGTTACTGAGTCAAAATGTGTTAGTATATTTGGTTTCGTTTCTGTTTGAGGTGATTGAATTAATGAGCCAATATGCCTATTTACATGAACTTTTTTCATTGCAGCGAAGGAGGCTTCTTCAACGCCATAATGAGTTTCCCTTCTAATTATCCCAACAGCCCACCAACTGTAAGGTTTACGTCAGAAGTATGGCATCCTAATGGTGAGTCATACCTCTCTTTTCTTATTTAGAAGTAATGATAATTTGGTGTTCTGACATTGTGTTAGAATGCAGACATCTGGTTCACATAATTGGCTTCAGCTATACTCTTTAAGTGTTGTGTATTTCTTATTCAACTGTTCCAATTGCTATCTTCACCTGTTACATTACTTAACTACTCAATATTCTAGAAGGAAAGATCTGTTTTGTAGTGACCAGAGAAAAAGCTTGTTCAATCTACCATCTTGTGAGTACTTGTATATTTGTTTACAGTATATTCTGATGGAAAGGTCTGCATTTCAATACTTCATCCACCTGGTGACGATCCAAATGGCTATGAGCTGGCAAGCGAACGCTGGTCGCCAGTTCATACGGTAAGATTACAGATTTCTGCATGTTATGTTTTTCACTTTTCAGAGTCAAGTAAAGGCTTAGTTTATATTATTTGTTCATTACGTAGGTATAATATTCTGTCTTCTTTGTATGAAAGTGTACACTGTTTTGGGACAGCAGTTTATTATTAGGTGACTTAGTTTGTACAGTAGGCCTTCTTCTGTCCGGGGCACTAGAGATTGCCTGATTTGCCTAAGAGCAGTCAAATGTGATACACTTGAAATAAAGAGGATCTCAGCTAGAAGATAGAGATTGGAATAAAAAATCCGTGCCTTTGGAAAGGATGAGGCATTGAAAGTCCATGTGCATATGTTGAGCGTCCATTTAGTTGTGGGCCTTTTGCCCTATGCATTAAATAAGTTGCCATTGTACATTGCTTGTTTGCACTTAATTGTTTCAAGAAAAACATGCTAAGGGAGATTGAGCTCAAAGTGAATATTAAAGTCCTTATTGTTTCAAGATTGCTGCTGCTACAGTTGTCTGAGGTCCTGCTCAAAATTTTAGCATATAATCTCTGGGATCCAGTTAGCCATTAGGATATTGGAATTGTAATTGCTTTTGGGGGGGGGGGGGGGGGGGCAAGGAATTATATTACTATGGTGTAATGTTGCAAGTCCAGTTGATGATATTGAAATGCTTAATGCTCCCATTAATAATCAATAGCTTCAATTTCTGTAGAATATAATTGATGTTTCTTAATTAATTGTTAATGCTTCACGTTTTTAACACTTCATGGACAATTCAACTCTGTAGGTTGAGAGCATAGTTTTGAGCATCATCTCAATGCTTTCAAGCCCCAATGATGAATCCCCTGCAAACGTTGAAGCTGCGGTAAGCAAGCATTATTCCCATCATTTCCCTTAAACATGTTTAATTGTGGTATTGATTTATAAATCTCTAAACTCCGAACATAATAATTAAAAGAAAATATCATTCTACTACCACTTCGACTTCCTATTGGAAATTTTGATTCCATTTTTCTCATGTACTGTTTTGAGTATCAAATACTGACATGGCCATTCGAACTTGTGGGTGCAGAAAGAATGGAGAGAAAACCGGGATGACTTCAGACGGAAAGTAAGCAGATGTGTGAGGAAATCCCAAGAGATGTTGTGAATGAGCCAAGCTAAGAATGGGTAATCATGTTCTTGGGTGGTTTTGATTTTGTTTGTCATTGAATCTTCAGTCAGCATAGTCGAGTTTGCTAAAGAGGGCGGGGATCGATTATGGACTGTGAGATGATGCTCCGTGTAATATTTAATCGAAGTGCTTTTCCATCATCTGCAATCACAATCTGATCACCCCAAATGCTTGCAGGGTTTGAATTTTGAAAGAGAGAAATTGATAATCTTATGCATAAAACAGCTCTAAACTACTTCATTTTGCGGTGAAATGTGATTGCCTTCTTGGTATTTTTGCCTATGTGGTTGTTGGGAGTGATTTATAATTATGGTAGTTGAGAGTGATTTGTTTCTTTGATATGAGATTCATGTTAAAGAGATTACAACAATACAACTCGAATATATTATGGAGAATGAAAAAAAAAACCTTAAATTAGACAAGTAGATAACTGCATTCGGGATCTCTCGCAGCTTTAAATATTTAAATCATTGTTGATCATTGGCAGAGGTCAATTTGTTCGGCTTAGAGGTCACACTTGGCATATTCAATACGAGGGACTTCGAATGTTGTGAAACGAATGTGGAATGGTCGGCCAAAAAAAAAAAGAAGTGCCACACCATGATGAGGCAACAAGGGGAATAGTTCTAACTAAGGAAGTTGAGCCAGCGGTCACTTTTGGTCCTTGGATGAAACCTGTGAAGCTGAGATCCCAGCCCCAACCTGTTTCAGTGAGTCAGCCAAGCACCCAATCACACCATGTGAACACCGAATCAACACAGTCCCAACAATCCATGGGCACTCGTTTTGATGCCCCTAATGCATATGGACTCGGGGAAGGATCCTACATCGGAGAAGCCTTCAACTACTGAAGTGGCCATAAAGTCGATAAAATTAAGATCCAAAGTAGTTTGGAGTGCGTTTTTTAGGTTAGAATGCTGAGATGGCAGGCTAGGAATATCAAAATAATCCTACAATATCTAGGGTCTATTCGTTACCATGCATATTATGCACAATAATGCATTATTTTTTAAACGAATAATCTAGACCAAACACCACCCAATAAATTAGATAAACAAGGGTCCACATTCTCTCTATATATTGCATGTCTTTATGTGTCGTGTTTGATTTGAATAATCTCTTTTTAACAATAATATATTATAATGCATAATCTTCTATGTGATAGCGTATAATTACTCTCCTAATTTACTTTATCATAATCTTGTATATTAGGCTCATATCTTCATTGTTATATTGTATATCTTTTATAGAAGATCTTGCTTTGCATGACACTCTAGGGTTTTATGTACATCCTTATATAATGTATCATACACATCAAGCAAATACACGTTCAATTCAATCTCAAATCTCTTCATGGTATCTGAGCAGTAACTGATCCTCCATTTTTTTTTCCGGTCTTCCCTTCCTTTGTCAATGGCAGCTTCCAACTCCTCATGTTCCATCCCCAATGAGCATGAACCTACAAAACCTCTTATCATAGTCACCTTCCCACACATTGCCAAACTCACATCTACCAACTACCTCTCTTGGAAACTTCAAGTCGAAGCCGTTTTGATCGGCTACGGCCTCTTCAAGTTTGTCGATGACTCCTTCCCAGCGCCACCGGCAACACTCACCAAAGATAGCAAGGAACACCCTAATCCTCTCTACCACTCTTGGACACGCCAAGACAAGCTCATATTCGGTGCTCTCGTTGGTACCGTTACGACCCCTATTTCCGCTCTTTTTGCAAGTACGTCCACATCCAAAGGCGCTTGGGACCTTCTTGCTCGATCTTTCGCTCGTCCCTCTCGAGGACACATCAAGCAGTTGAAGGATCAATTGAAACATACCTCCAAAGGCGGTATCACGGAATACATGCAATCCATCAAGCGTGTTGTTGAAGAACTCACGCTCCTTGGCAAACCTATGGATCAAGAAGATGTTACCGATCGGATTCTCGATGGTCTTGACTCCGACTATCAACCGGTTATTGATGCTGTCCATGCTCGTGACACCCCGATTACCTTTGATGAGCTTTATGAAAAGCTTATCAACAAAGAACTTAGCCTCAAACACAAAACTTCCCCATCCTCGTTTCCCTCGGTTGCCAATGTTGCTTACAACCGCCATTCCGGCCCTCATTTTCCTAGCCCTCCCATGAATCCTCCTTCCAACCCGCCCCAACCTTCAACCAACTCACACCGACCACCATCCAAACCTTATCTTGGCTGCTGCCAATATTGTGGCGCCCAAGGCCACTCTCTCTCCCGTTGCACCAACTTCCAAAACAAATACCCGGGTATCACAATACCCCGCCCACCTCGTCCACCTACACCTCCCACACCCCCTCAGGTCAACCATGCCACCACATACCCCAACCCTCCACCCAACTGGCTCCTAGACTCGGGCTCGTCTCATCACATTACCAACAACATTTCTAACCTCTCCTCCCACTACCCCTATGATGGCACTGATGAGATAATTGTCGGCAACGGTTCCGGCCTTCCGGTTACTAACACTGGTTCGGCTCTCCTTTCTTCACCCTCTCGTTCCTTTTCTTTAAAAAATGTTCTTCATTATCCGTCTATTCATCGCAATCTTATTTCCGCCAATAAATTTTGTCTTGATAATAATACCATGATCGAAATCTCACCTCATTCTTTTTGTGCCAAGGATCTTCGAACCAAGACGCCACTTCTCACCGGTCCAGCTAAGGATGGACTTTATCTTTGGCCGTCCGCTTCTACAACCCCTCCTACCGCACTTGTGACTACTTCGCCACCTCCACCATGGCATCATCGCTTAGGGCATCCTTCATCTCAAATTTTTCAGCTTTTGTCATCTAGATTAGGATTTTCTATTACAAATCATTCTCCATGTAATCCATGTCAAATTAATTAAAGTCACAAGTTGCCATTTCATGCCTCTTCTCCTACAAGTACTGCACCTTTACAAGTTGTTTTTAGTGACGTTTGGACCTCACCCGTCTACTCCTATGACAACTACAAATACTATGTCATCTTTGTCGATCACTTCTCTAAATATGTATGGTTATATCCACTTCGCAAGAAATCCGATACCCTTGACACATTCATTCGCTTCCGCGCTCTTGTTGAAAACTACTTCTCCATGTCCATTAAAACCCTCTATTCCGATAATGGGGGTGAATATCTTGCCCTCACTTCCTATCTCTCTACTCATGGCATTAGTCATCTCACCTCACCTCCACATACTCCTGAGCATAACGGCTATGCCGAGCGCCGACACCGTCACCTAGTTGAAACCGGTCTAGCCTTACTCTCTCAAGCCCATCTTCCTCTCATCTACTGGCCTCACGCCCTCACCACCGCTGCCTTCCTTGTCAATCGTCTTCCCACCTCCACACTTGCCAACAAATCTCCCTTTGAAGTCCTCTTTGGTATTGCCCCTAATTACGCCCATCTTCGTAGTTTCGGGTGCCTTTGCTATCCATGGCTTCGCCCATATATCATCACAAACTTGAACCCAAATCTCGTCCATGTATCTTTGTTGGATACTCACCAACACAATACGCCTACTATTGTCTTGACCCAGACTCTAATCGAGTTTTCTCGTCCCGCCATGTTCGTTTCTTTCAGCATGTTTTCCCCTTCCAAAACCGATCCATCTCATCAACCTCTCCCCAACCCGACATGGTAGATGAATGGTGTCCCATGGCTGCGCCCTTGTTTCTGCCCAACAACTCATCCACCCCTTCTCCCTCTCCAACACCATCGCTCGAAAAATCTCCGCCACCCTCACCTCCTCCGTCACTGCCCCTTCCTAGCCCTACTTCCTCACCTCCACCACCACCTCCACCGCCCCCTTCATGTACCATTGTTGCTCGGTCAGCTAATAATATTCATAAACCAATCCAGAAACTCAACCTTTCCGCCATTGTTCCCTTCACCGAGCCCAAAACCTTCTCCCAAGCACTTAAAGATCCTACATGGCATGAGGCTATGAATGAGCAATTCTTTGCTCTAACCAAAAACCAAACTTGGACCCTTGTCCCTTCTAGCCAAGCCCCTAATGTTGTCGGGTGTAAATGGGTGTTTCGCACCAAGTATAAACCCGATGGCTCGATCGAGCGACACAAGGCTCGCCTTATCGCCAAAGGCTTCCATCAACGCCTCGGCCTTCACTATGCCGAAACTTTCAGCCCCGTCATCAAACCCGTAACCGTTCGCCTCATTCTTAGAATCGCCGTCACAAACTCTTGGCCCCTCCAACAACTTGACGTGAATGATGCCTTTCTCCAAGGTCATCTTACAGAACGCGTCTATATGACCCAACCACCTGGCTTTGTTGACCCTCAACATCCCACTCATGTGTGTCTCCTTCATAAAGCCATTTATGGCCTCAAACAATCCCCACGAGCATGGTACTTGGAGCTTCGCACCTATCTTCTTACGGTTGGTTTTCGGAACTCGGTTTCCGACTCTTCGCTCTTCTTTCTTCGGCATGGGGATCATATCCTTTTTCTCCTCATTTATGTGGATGATATCATTGCTACAAGCTCTTCTTCCTCTCTTCTTTCTACTGTTTTGGCCGGCCTCAATACAAGATTCTCCCTCAAAGACCTTGGCCACTTAAATTACTTTCTTGGTGTGGAAGTTTGTCCTACTCAAGATGGGCTCTTCCTCAGTCAACACCACTCTAGGTTTTTATGTACATCCTTATATAATGTATCATACATATCAAGCAAATACACGTTCAATTCAATCTCAAATCTCTTCACTATGTGCCGAACAAGCCCCTAGTAGAATCTCTAAAAAAATATAAAAAGGGAAGGCAAAGATCATAATCTTTCTTCTACCCAAAAGAGCCTGACAAACTTGTCTCCAAAGCTACTGAAGTAAAAAAGGCAACCCTAATCTCGGAGAGTATCCTGCAATGCATGCTCAAGCCAAAACACAAGCCAAGCAAGTCCCCAACCCAAACCTACCCTCGAACCTTAACCCACCTATCTCTCCCATCGTCGACATCCGAAACTCTTCTAATGGAAGTGATAAGCTAGTCGCCAATGGAACTTATGGAAATCATCCAAGTATTCAGCAACCCAAGCATAGTGGTATCGAACCGTCGGGTAGGTTCGACACTTATGTGTCTGCCATGGATGGAAAACATAATGAAGGTGAAGATGCTTCCAATGCAAACAGAGTCCCAACAAATTTTGTGTCGGGTCTCAATGCCAAGTTATCTCAATAATGCTATCCAACATTTTGTTGATTTGATTCCAAAATCAGTGAACTTTAAGTCTCATCCTATGAATAATTTGATTACTACTATCAACAAATCCATGGGTCTTGTGAATAGAATGAGTTTTCTTGTCTGGAATGTCCGAGGTGAGGGGCCACCAACTTCTTGACATCAATTCGTGAGTTGATACGACTGTATGACCCAACTTTAATTGCCATTGTTGAGTCGCGGGTTAGTGGGTCCGGGCAGATCAGGTTTGTCGTTAGTTAGGCTTTAATGGGGGTGATTAGAGTGGATGCATTGAGTTTTGCTGGATGAATTTGGTTGCTTTGGAGAACAGTGGAGATTACAGTTGTGCCAATCTCGCTTCACCAACAACATTTAACAATGGAGGTTTTTCATAAGGGAGGGGATCCTTGGATTTTATCTGCAATTTATGCCTCACCTAACCCTAGTACTTGTACCGAGTTGTGGACATCTTTAGCCACCTTTGCTTAGACTAATCGGCAACCTTGGGCATTAATGGGAGTTTTCAATGCCACTTTGAATGAGCAAGAGAGAGTTGAGTCTTCAGAAGCTTCGAATAGTGCATCATGTAAAATCAATGAAGAAGTTGATAAATTGCAATTGATTGATCTTGGATATGTTGGACCACCTTTTACTTAGTCTACCAGGAGAACAATGTCCACTTATAAGACAGCTCGACTCGATCGAGGTTTGTGCGATAAGGAATGGTATTTGAAATTCCCAGAGGCGGGGGTAGATCACTTATCAGCACATAGTGCATCATGTAAAATCAATGAAGAGGTTGATAAATTGCAATTGATTGATCTTGGATATGTTGGACCACCTTTTACTTAGTCTACCAGGAGAACAATGTCCACTTATAAGACAGCTCGACTCGATCGAGGTTTGTGCGATAAGGAATGGTATTTGAAATTCCCAGAGGCGGGGGTAGATCACTTATCAGCACATAGTGCATCATGTAAAATCAATGAAGAAGTTGATAAATTGCAATTGATTGATCTTGGATATGTTGGACCACCTTTTACTTAGTCTACCGAGAGAACAATGTCCACTTATAAGGCAACTCGACTCGATCGAGGATTGTGCGATAAGGAATGGTATTTGAAATTCCCGGAGGCGGGGGTAGATCACTTATCAGCACCGCACTCGGATCATTTGCCACTCTTGATTCATCTCAATTTGCCTCTTAACCACCACCCGATCGACCCACGTCCTTTATGCTTTCAAGCCGCATGGATCTTGCATGAACAATTCAACGATTTCATGCAGAACAACTGGTTACATAATAGGAGCACTATAGATTCCTCAAAACTCTTGTCATTGAAACTCATGGATTGGGATAAGACTGTGCGTCTTTGGAATTTTTTTTCATAAAAAGCGAAAGTTATGGACAAAATTGGAGGACGCTAAATGTAGCTTATCCACTTGTTCCTCACAATTCTTGATTTTCTTAGAAGGTGATATGTGCAAAGAGCTCGAAGAGGTACTTGAACAAGAACAAATGCTTTGGTTTCAAAAGTCGAGAGCTTCGTTTTTGCTGGAAGGTGACCGTAACACCTGTTTCTATCATCTCTCTACGGTAATTTGTAGACGTGCTAATCGTGTACAAGCCCTTCAGGATAATGCCGGTAATTGGATTTCTAATGGGGACCAAATCAGGAACATGGTCTTCCTATGGAAGATAGCCAGAAATGGCTTGCCAAAAAAACAAAATTTTTTGAAAGGCATGTGCTTGTGACCTTACCTTTCACCTTCTGCGACCACACAAGCGAGGACATTGAAAACCTCCTTATAACTTGCCCACATACCAAACAAAGGATTCATGGAATCAACCTTGAAACTTGTCATATCATAAGCTAAACTCAAGCAAGTAGTGGAAACCTCATAAGCTAAACTCAAGCAAGTAGTGGAAACCTCATAGAAAGTAGTTTGAGGAATTAAGTGTTATCTGGTGGAGTCTTTGGTATCAACGAAACATAAAACTTCCGACAAGATAATATAGACCAAATAAAAAATATCAAAGGATTCATTCAACAACAAATACAAGATTGGAGAATGGCCAAACAAGAGAGCAAAACCCAAGTGCAACTGCTTAAGCCTCATCAAGAGGGAATAAGAAGGAAAACGGAGAACATAAAATGGAACAAACCAACAACTGAAAAATTCAAACTCAATTTTGACTGCTCGTGGAGCCACGGGAGATGCAGGCAAACCAATTTCGTGGAGCCACGGGAGATGCAGGTTCCAACCAGTAATTGTTGAAGAAGCTCTTTGCCTTAAAGCGGGCATCCAAGATGCCATCCGTCTTGAGATCTCGGATATTGAGATCGAAGGAGACAACCTCAATTTGATTAGCGCCATCAATGGTAGGGGTGCTCACGGGTCGGGTCGGGTCGACCCGCAAGTGCGGGTCGCGGGTCGGGTCGATGACCCGCAATTTTTTTAAACACGACCCGCGACCCGACCCGCGGGTTGCGGGTTTTGCAAGTCGGGTCGCGGGTCGACCCGTTGACCCGATCTCAGCAATCAGCATATTTCTGGATAGCGATGTGGGTCGAGTTGAAAGGAGTTCGAGCCGAATACGGTCATTTTCAGGTTGACCATTTCTATTTAGTGCTAAATGCTAATTGGACAATGTTGAGCCCATTTAGGCTCGTGCTCTGGCCCAAAAAGGCCATTATAATCTAATTCTCTCTCACTCTCTTCGTCTTATTCTCTCTCCCCCCAGATCTATTATCAGTTTATCACCTACAATGTATTGATTTCCACATCACAATCGTAAGCAAATCTCCAACCTCCTAATTTTAGCTTCGTCCAACCCCGTTTCCAGATCTACTCCTAGCGTTTTCGATTTTCCGTCTTCCCTCTTCAGCGGCGGAGATCTGGAACAAGAGGAGGCAAGGAGTTGAGGCAAGGAGCCGGCGAATCTCGACTGTGCTGCTCGGCGAAGAGTTGAGGCAAGGGTTGCGGGTTTTTTCGAGGGAGGCGGGTCAGACTGAGGCAAATACCTAGAGTCGCCCAAATTTCAATTTCACTTCAGTATTTCACAATTCACCTTAACTAATTACATACGTATTTTTTATTTTTTTTAAAAAGGGTGCGGGTTTGCGGGTCGACCCGCAACCCGTCGGGTTTGGCCCGACCCGACCTGCGACCCAAAATTTTCCAAAACATGACCCGCAGCCCGACCCAATAATAGCGGGTCGGGCGCCCGACCCGCAAAATACGGGTCGGGTCGGGTCGGGTCGGGGTCGACCCGGACCCGTGAGCACCCCTAATCAATGGTGTAAGGAGTTGTCCATGGGTGAGTTAGATGAGGTCCAACTAACATCCTCCTTAAGGCGATTCAAAACACACCGCTTCAGCCATATTTTCAGGGAGATCAACAGAGTTGTCGGCTTCCTCGCGAAGACTTCTCAAGATGGAGACGACTTGACTGACGGACGCAGCAAATAAAGATCTTCAAGATCTCATCCTTGCGGATACACTAGGACGAACAATGTCTCGATGGACTGGCCCTCCTAATTCTTTCCTGTATATAAAAAAAAAAGAGTCTTTTGTCGGAAACTACCCGTAAGATAGGCCATATTCCACTTAACCACCCGTCTAATAACAAATTACTGAAAACCACCCATAAAAACGATTTCGTTAAAAATCAACCACCCCTTGGACATTTCCCGTTAAAGCGCCGCTTGTGTTACATTATTCTATAATTTTCTTTTCTTTCCTTATTTCCTCTTTCTACTAATAAATAAAAAAGGCAATTACCAATTTTTTTGCTCCAATTTTTCAATTTGCCCCGATACATTCAAAACCCCACTCTATTTTTTTGCCCCAAATTTATCAATATGCCCCAATTCATAAAAAATCTCACTCACACCTCTTCGTTTTCTCCCAAATTCGTCAACGTCGTGACTCGCTGCCGCCGCCATCGTACTCATCGCCTCCATTCACACTATTATCCACCGACCCGCACCGAGTCATCGCCGGAAGCCATCAAAACACCGCCTTCCTTCTTCCTCTGTTTTCTCTGGTATAGCATCGAAGGGGCTAGGGAAGCCGCCTCGTATAGCGTCGACGAGGAGGAGGATGGTTTGGCGGGCAGTTTCAGCGGTGGCGCAACACTTACAGATGAAGAGGATGATGGTTTGTTGTAGCTCAAATTCCAGATCTGGAGTTCTTGTTTGTCGCCCTCTTCTCGAGTTCCTCCACCACCACGTTCTTTCTCCCCCTCTCGACCAATGCCGCTTCGAATTCCAAATCTGAGATGAATTCATTTGACCAATGTCCCTTCGAATTCCAGATCTGAGATGAATTTATTTGATTTAGGTTTGAGTTTGTAAGATTGGGGTAAAATTCTAGATATGAGATGAATTCATTCTAGATTTGGAGTTTTTTTTTCTCTTTTTAAGAATGAAAATGTACAAATATTATAAATTAGAGGGGTAAAATTGTATTTTCAATCTTTTAACGGATTTTGAGACGGAAATATGAAAACGGGTGGTTGATTGTTAACAGAGATAGGTATAAGGATGGTTTTCAGTAATTAGTTATTAAGTGAAATGTGACCTATCTTACTGGTGGTTTTCGACAAAATACTTTTTTTTATATACATGAAAGAATTAGGAGGGCCAGTCCCCGTCAGTCAGGGATTAGAAATGGCGGTCCACATTTTTTTATAAAGTATAAACTATATAAAGCAGTGAAATGAAATATAATATTCATTACATTGGCATGGACGGTCCACATTTTCTGTTCTTGTATGGGCTGTATAATTTTGGACGGTCCATATGAAGAGATAGCTAGGGGATTAGAAATGGCGGGGATAAACTTCACGTGTTCACGTCTCCATCTATCCAAATCCTCAATCTCCATTCCTTCCTCTCCTGGTGGGTCAGTGGCGCCTTCTTCAACCACCTACCCCTTTTTCTCTCCATTCGCCTTCTCTTCCGAAGCTCCCCGGTTCCGTTTTCCGGAGGATTCTTCGCCAATTTTCTAGAAATTGCGACGGTACTTCATCTCTTGATTGCGATCACTTGTTTCTTCTAATTGCTCCCTTACTATTTAATACGTTTACGAACAAGTAATTACCCCGTTTGGACTATTTCTGTAATCACTGATCGAATTCTGGTATTGGGATTTAGGTTTTCTCTGCTTCTGATTTTGCCCTAATTGGCGTTTTTTAATTTCCTTATGCCGTTTGATTGCTGTTAGTACTTCCGGGGAGTGGTTTATGGTTGTTTGCAGCATTTATGGTGAGGGTTGGTGGAAGTTGAAGTTATGAATTTTGAAAACCCTAGCTCTTTTTTCCTGGGTGGAGGAAACTTCAGGAAGTGAATGAAACCAAATATCACTTTGCCGAATGCAAATTTCTGTGTATTGTCCAAACTATGTAAAGTCTACACCTAAGCTGACAATGAACTTCTTTGTTTCCACTGATTAAAATAAAAACCTTTTTCTTTCGTGAAAATTGTATGCCCGAGGAATTGTTACTAGCGAAAGAGATCAAAAGCTTTTTCTTTCATGGATTTTGAATCTCATATTCTTCTCCTGCTTATTATTTGATTGGCAAAGACTCTTTTAGCTTCCTGTAGGAGGTGCACAAAATTCGTACTGCCTTTGTAACCTTGCACTTTTCTCATGTGGCTCTTCACTTTGCAGATTGGTTGCATGGTCCTTATCACTATAAAGTGATGGTTGTACTTGCTCGAGGGTGAGAGTCAAATGTCTCAGTACAAAGCAATGAGTGATTATTTGCAATTTACTAGTACACAGGCGAACATGGACTCCAGCACGGGCAATAGTAAAGGGAAATCTAGGCTGTCTTTGGTTGCTGCTATTCCAAAACCTTGTCCAGAAAAGGAGCTTAAGAATAATTCCTCAACTGATCCAACTATATTTAGTATTGAAACAGCTGTGGAAGTTGGATGGTTCCTAGTTAAGATGGCAACCTTGGAGGCGATAAGAAGATTCTCAAAGGCTCATTGCCCCTTGGCATGGCGTGGTCTTCAAGCACTTCAAGTTGTTTGCTATTCACCAATTAAGTGGATTGAACAGTGTGCACCTCTTAAGTTTTTGGTGAAATATATGCAGGTCTGTTAAAATTTACATTATTCTGTTCTTAAGGTTCACCTATATCCAGTCTCTGACAACTTATGTGGGTATCCAATTTGACATACTGTATGCATTTATACTTTTAAAATTCAGATATTATTCTGATTTTCCATTATATGGTTCCAGGGTATATATGTTTTGTTAATACTTTTGATAAGGCTGTTCGTTGGATTTTTTGTGGATGTTGACTATCATTTGCACTTATTTTGCCTGTGGGTTCTCCATTTTTTTAGCTTTGTAAAGTGATTCTTATTCGATTTTTTTTGTTCTGACCGGCCCTTTTGAAAGACTTTTATCCACTTTAATTCATAATGGTTTCTTGTTTATACACAAAATTGTTTCAAAATATAAAATGAGATGTTTGACTTTGAGAATGTGTACTTCTAAGTGTGTTTGTTCTTGTGTCTCTGGAGGGGATTTCTTAGAGTTCTTTTTATGCTTAACTGTTGTTGCAACTATTTTAAAAGTTTTTATTGCTGTTACATGTATCACTGAGTTTTACAATACTTTATAAGTCGATCTAACAGCAACTTTTTGATCATAGACTTTGTCCCGACCACTGCTGCTCCTCTCTGTTGCAACGTCTCTTCCTGATTGGTCCCCCTCTGCTGAAGATACCTCAAGCAGTTCAGATACTTCTCAGGCATGTGATGATCCACAATCTAACTCAAGAAGCGAGTTAACAGCATCAGATACCAGGTGAATATGCTAGAATAATATATGATATTATTGATACAGGTCTGACTCCAAGCACTGAAAGTTTCTGGAAGTACTTATTTCTTGTTTGTACAACATGGGCACATACCTACTAGTACTACATAGCACGATCTAAACACATAGTTTATCCTGATTCCTGATGGATTGATGGTTATAAAGTTATTTCTTCTATATGCAATGGTGAATGGTGTAATTATGTTTGACACATCAGACTGTAGTATTGCTAAATATAGTTTATATTTAAGCTTGGATGCTCACTCTAGATCTAAATTATAATTTGAATTGATAAAGAGTTGTTTCAATTTCATTGTTTATTTCTGTCTTTGAGTTCTCCCCAAATGTATGTCAGATCAGCTGCTGAAGCCGAACAAAGTCTAATCTTTGGAAAGTGGATGTCAAGGCTTTCCTCTGAGCTCCACAAGGAGGGCATCAACCTTCCAGACCGGTAATGACTTCTTATATGTGCTCAAATTCATTCTGGAATTACTGTTCGAATTAGTTTTAGACAAATTTTTGAATAATTTGTCCAATACTAGAGGTAATAATGGTTTGTTAATTGGAACATCTATTAGTGGTGACAGGCTGAACATAAAGTAATTTTGCTAGGCAAACTGTTGCAACCTGTTTTTGGAGAAGTTTATGGTTTATTGGAGAAAGCTTGAATGATTTGTTATAGGCGGGAGATTTGATCAGCTTCAAATTTGCTCTCATATAGTCTTTCTTTCTTTTTTGGCTGCGAGCTATTTAGCTGAAGCAGATTTGTGGCCTTATTTGTATTGATTGGGTGTTATTCTGATACTTTTTTTTTTATAAGGAGTTATTCTGATGCTATTGGTTCTATGAATTGCACATTTTGAGGCGGCATGCTCTTTTCTGTTTTAGAAACTTTTGTATTTATTTAGCCTTCATTTGCATAAACTCCTTCAAGAAATTTTCTTTTTTGTTGGCCAAAACATATCTTCACCCGAATAATCTATAAACCATTTTGCTGCCTATTTGGATCTTTAAACTTATCACATTTCTGCCTCCAGGGCCCCCTTCTCTCCATCTATTTGAATCTTTTTTTTGGAACTTGATTGATCAGCTGTTTTTGGAAATGGGCTGGCTGGTTGCCTGTTGGTGAAAAATGTATTCTTGAAAATTGTCTTAATCTTTTATTTTCTTCTATAGAGAATTATGCTTGGCTCAAATAGATAAACTTTTTGTTTTCTTTGGAAGAAACTTAAAACATTGATTTTCTACAGGATTAATGAGGACGAGCTGTATAGATTTTACACTGCCACAAATGGTGATTTCTCAAGCTTTTTGTCTGCAATTAAGAAGACCATTCAATGGAGACAGAATTTCAAGTTCCTTTCATTAGAAGAGCTTGAAGCTTGGTCCACCGTAGTGTTATGGCATGGACGTGATAAAAAAAGACGTCCCTGCTTGTTTGTTCGCCTTGGATTAGCTTGCTCCAATACAACACCAAAAGATAGATCTCGTCTCAATGAAGTCGTTGGTATGTGTTTAGTCCTGAAAATTCTAAAATTTCATACTATATTGTGTTTACAAACACTTTCAGTCGAAACTCAAGGCCAAGGGCTACAAAGAATGATTTGAAAAACTTTTATCTTTTGAGATCCTGAAAATTTTATTTTACCGGTGGCAAAGAAATATACCAATCAATTTCCCAATTTAAAATATGTAAAAGGTATGGTTTACAGCCCAGTAATATATTTTAGTCTACACAATATGCAATAAAGAAATTAGCAAATAATATGATAGTTGCATTGACTACATATTCTATATTGGCACCCGCTTCATAATGCAAGGTCAAATGATTTCCAGACTTACCTGAAGTTATATAATGTTTCCAACTCCTTTGTGAAGCGTTAGTCATACTGAATTCTGAAATCAGTGTCATGTGTTATCGTTATTATCATTACTACTTCTAATCTCTAGGAGAATCTTTTTTCCTGTGTACTAGTTTCTCAGATAGAGCATGGAGTTCTCAACCTAATTGATTCAGAAGCTCGTCAAATTATAGTTGTGATGGACTGTGAAGGATTAACGCCATTTCGCTTCCCAATGCAAACAATGAGATCATGTGCCATCCTTCTGCAAGATCATTACCCTAATCGCCTTGCTGCTCTCTTTGTCATAAGGTTGCCTCCGATTGCTCGAGTCATTGCGCAAACTCTTTTTCAGGTAATCACCGAGGTTTTCATTTCAAAGTTCTGGTTTGACTCTTTCTTATCCCAAGTAACTCAGCAATATTGTTGTAAGAAAAAAACTTTGATCAACTTATGAAAATAATTTCAACAGTGTAGTTCCAATTGCTTAACAACTCTTATTGTGTTTTTTTTTACCCTATTGAACATGGATATTTGTCAAAACTCCCCATTCGCCTTCATTTTCTTCTCAACAGCTGTAGATCTTTATCTCTATCATCATACTCATCCTGATGATAATCGCTCTTAAGATAGTTAACATACAAAGGACCAAAATGTACCTTGTGCAAGTCGAATACTGCCAAATTACAATTCCAGTTATTCGTTGCAAGCCTTTTGCACATTCTCCTTGCTTTATTATTTTTAATTTACAACCCCAATTTTTATTTTTTATTTTTGTCTTTCGTTCTGAACCGTATTGCTATCCTAGAGAATTCTTTGGGTAATAGATTCATCTATGAAACAGCAGGGTAAAAATAGTTGAGGTCTTCATTTTTTTGGCGAGATAATGTCACATACCTTTCTCCTTATGTTGATGTGCTGATTTTCCTTTGTTAAAATCCAGGTGTTGAGACCCGGTACTCGAAAAAAGCTGAGGATTGGAGGGGATAACTACCAGAAAGTTCTTTTGGAGCTTTTTGAGACGCTGCCATCTTTTCTGGGTGGTGACTGCTCCTGCCCAAAATGTGCAAATCATGCTAATGTGCATGACCTAACCCAAGAGGAGACAACCACTGTGGCTTTACCAAGCACAGCATTGTCGGAATTTCAAGGCTTCAGCTACCCACTTACTGTGCATCAGAAGGAAGAAGCGGGTTATGTAGGCTGTAAAAGGGCAATGAAAATGGCCATCATAAGCTCTCTGATTCTGTTTTGTATAGCTTTCTTCCTGGCAACTCATAATTCCTTCTATATAGTTGACTAAAAAGCTATAGAACTTTTCTGCTTTTCCTGAACATGGTTTTAACTGGTGAATAAGACAGTGAAGCCTGGAAGAAAGTATGTGGATGAACACTATATTGAAGAGATGATGATGATAATTAGCTTTTGATAAGTATATTCTGGGTTGGATACTTTTCTGAATTGTGGAGCATAATCATCAGGGAGAGATCCAAAGGATTTCTAATAGGATTGAAAGGCAGGATCCACAGGAATATGCTTTATATCCCATTTGAAAGTCTTTACTCCTAATATTTCACCTCCCAATTTGAATAATAACAGTTGGTCATTTGTCCTTTGGATCACAAAATAGCAGCGCTTGTCTTGTTTTTTTTTAAAACTTCGAAGCTTAAGGCGAAAGCCATTAATCTTCAAATTAGTGGAGGGCTATGGATATGGATTAGGATTTAATTTTATACTTCTTGATGCATAAAGCAAGGAGAAATACAAATTAAAGGATTAAATTATTTAACTTTAGGTGTGGGAACCCTCCGTGGAAATAAATAAAACTTGACCATGCATTGTATTGGGGGCAAACATAGTATCAAATGAATTGACAAATGACAAACATTGGTACATATGTAATCTCTAGTTTGTTTAGCTTGTTAGAAAGCCATTAGTCATACTGGTACTGCTCTTTATTTTCTCTTGGACAGAAGAAAGTTTCGCATTCATGTATCCACACAACTTCAAAATTGACTAGCTTCAAACTAACACGCATGATCCTGGAGGAAACTTTTTGAACCATGCTACATTCATACAATTGAAAAGCCATTTAAAACTGAGTATAAGTCACACAATATGCAACACCCAATAAGCCATTACAAATTCAAAACTTGAAACTCTTTCACATTGACAAAGAAAAAAGAAACGAACAAACCACAACCTCCATCAGAAATGCAACTTACAACTCCGAAATCCGGTGCACGTGCATTGACATCATTCGTATTATGTCAGCACAAGGCAGTGGGAATCTGTTCATCCTCGTCTGCACCGTCTTCAAGCTTATAACTGCTAAAGTGGCTGACCTTAAATTTCCACTCTCCTTTAACAGGATCATACGATACAAACTCAGCACCCTGATCCTCTGCCTTCTTTCTCAGCATCTCCTTGTACTTCTCAATTCTAGGTCCATCAGTGATCTGCTCTCCTGTCTTTTTGTTATAACATTTGATGTTCAAAAGTGTTACCTCTGCGGGCTTGTTGAGGCCTTGGCCGACTGGCGGCTTTTTAGCATCATCCATGTACACAATCACTTCCCGATTATTAAACTGGATTAGTGATTCAAGATCAAGCCTTCTCACATCAGTCTCCCCTAAAAACTTGATGCTTCCATAGCCATGCCTGCCAACAACAAAGTTGTTCACTCGTCGACAGAAACCTGGATCAGCCCTTTCTTTTGCAGCAAGCTCCTGAACTCTGGGTTCTGTATAGTAATCCGTGTGCCTGAGCTTGGGCATCAATGCCTCAATCTCAGCTCCATGTTCATATACAATGGCTGCTTCCCCAGCTCTGTGACCACCAAGTGTTATATATGAATCTCCTTTCTGGGTTTGATCATCATCATTATCATGGATTCGGATTCCGTTATACTGCTGGTTCTGGTTGCCTTTCGATTTGAAATGATTTTCTTCTTTTTCCGATTCATCTTCAAGAATGCACTCTGTACACGGGCAATAGCGAGATAATAATTAAACACTACGGGAAAAAAATTTAAGCTCGTTTAATGATCACTGCTGTGAGGAGTTGGTACTTACTGCCTTTATTTGCAGCATTGGAGCCATTAGTGATGTGTTCAGTCTCCTTGGTGGATGCCCTTCCTAATAAGACCAAGACAAAACTCAGCAGAAAAATACAAGGCCCAATAAAAAACCTAGGTTAGGAAACAGCAATGTCCTGACAACTACATTCTCCAGACACGCAAAGCAGCCAAACTAACATTGTTCAGGGGACATTTCCAGGTTGCCTTTTTTTTTGAAATCAGATTAAACATGAACATCATAGATCTCCAAAATTGAATCAAGTATATCATATCAAACTGACTTCTAAACTTCATTAGTTCATTTGCTCAAGATTGACATCGCTAAAGCACCTTGATTTCAGGATGCAAATACGTAAATAATTTTAAGAAGGAAAGATACCCCACCAGGGATGTGTTATCACTTCTCAAACACAAATAGAATTAAACTAGCTGGTACAGTAGAAAAGAATGGACAAAACTCAAGCAGTTGACATCATAAAAGTATACTATTCAATAATGAGTGTACTTTTTGAATAGCAATTACCATTTTCCTGTGGCCCTTTAGTGGTATCTTTCGATGGAGATAGTTTTTCCGAATTTGCTTTCGAAGGCCTATGATCGATAGGCCTTATGATCAAAGATCGTGGATTCTCTCTAGGAATGAAAACAGCGTCTGCTTTTGGTGTACTTGGTGTATTTTCCTCGTCACTGAAAAAGGCCACCTGTAATATTTTTTAAGATAGGAAGCTGAAACACATCTATACACTTCCAACTATTTACTATATAAAGAAAGTTGGATGGATAAAAGACCATTCTTACTTTCTGGCTATCACTCTTGGGTTGATATTTTCTGGCAGGCAATTTAGTCCGCCTTTGTGACAAGTGCCTTGAGGTCAGAAGGGAGGAAATTCTGACATGAGAAGGTTTGTCAACCACCTGCTATCTAAAAGTCAGCACAATCTACAAAAAAAACCAAGACACATTCCATATAAGCAGTAAAAAAATACTATACTTACAGGCATGCTAGAGATTCCATATTGTATTGATGGTGATGTTCCATTGCGACCAATAGATATCTGAGGCATTGCAGGAAGCAATCCAAAAGGATTTGTAACCGTTGCAGGTTGCATCACTGCAGGACTCTGAGCAGCAGATCTGTTTACATACAAATGATAAGCATAAGAACCTGGGCGGCCAGCACAGATGGACTTAAATGTAAACAATATTAAGAGGGCTAGAACAAATTATATTAAGTACAAGTAAATTAAGATATCTAGGAGAATAGAGAATGATGGAATAAAGCATGACTAATCAGCAATGTACTTCTGAAATAAAGTGGTAAGAAGAGAAACATACAATTGCCCAACATTTTGTCCAAACATGCCTTGCCCAAGACCGAATGCACCCATTCCTGCTTCAGAATCAAGTCAGGATGATTAGTTAGGAAATGAATAAAACATAACCAGCAATGTCAAGCTGCTGGGAAATAGAAAGCGCCGTGTCAGAATCAACTCTTACCTGTCTGGGTCTGATTTATGTTTCCAAAATTGAATGCGCTGTTTGTCTGTGTTGATTGAGCTGATGAAAAAGGAGTTGAGAGAGATGGCTAGAAGCAGAGATGAACAACCAATGAGTACACCAGCACAGATAAAACAGTACAAGGCTACTTGTATAAATCTACGCTTTGTTTTAAATTCATGGGTCTACCACCTTAGTACATAAGGACATGGGAACAACCAGTATCACAGTTCTTAATATGTACAGAAGCTTACAGAATATAAACACCATGTTTCAGATATTCATACAAAACCAAGAGCACTGGCCATTGTAAACTGAACAGAATTTCAGACAGTGTAGCAGATCTTACCGTTGTTTGACCAAAAAGCGAAGAAGAGTTTGAGAATAAATTTCCTCCTCCAAACGATGAAGGTGTGCTAAATAAGCTTGACTGCCCAAAAGAAGCTGTGGAAGTTTGGCCAAAAGGCAAATTATTTTGCCCAAATTGACTAGCTGTCTGTCCAATTGATGGCGTATTTAACTGAAATGGCTGAGATGATGATGATGAATTAAGAAAATTCAAACCAGAAGCAAATGATGGAGTTGTTCCTTGAGCTGGACCAGGAGCAAACAGAGATGGTGACGACGATCCAAATGCTGAAGAACCTGTTGTTCCAAAAATAGGTGTGTTGGAACCAAATGGTGCACCAGATGATGCAGAAAAAAGAGAAGATGTTGTTGCTGCTGATGACCCAAAAGGGTTTGATGTAATTGTGGAGCCAAAGGGTGATGAATTAAATCCAGAAGTTGTGGTCCCAAAGGCTTGGGTTCCAAAGGGTGAAGAAGTTTTTGCTGCAAATGGATTGGTAGAGGACGAAGTGGAAAACAGATTCGAAGATGATTGACCAAATGTTGATGAAGACGCAAACGGATTTGATGGGGCAGGAGTTGTACCAAAGCCCATTGTAGACGTGGACTGACCAGCAGGATTAGGTCCACCTGAAGCAGAAAAGAGGACATGTCAGGTCTATTCACAGGATATACAACATATACATGAGTGTGTAAAAACTAAAGAATAAAATACAAGTGTGGAAAGCAGATCAGCATATAGTTGAAGATTATTATTCAAGAAGACAATAATTTCTACAAAAAAACTATAAACAAGACATATTTTAACTCATATAGTCTCTAAACAGCCAACTTTCCTGTCACTCTAAAGTCACTACAGAGGACGACTATGTTCCAAGAGCACACATCCAAAAGCAGGGAATACTTATTCATCAGCATATTCGAGGCTCCAATTTATTGGTCGATGTCAAATTAATGCTTAACATCATATAAAAAACAAACCTTTGTCACCCTGCTGATAGTCCTCCCATCTAAGCTCTTCATGACTCTTGTCTTTGTAGGCAGGCATGGCAGATATTGACTCCAGCTTTCCAGGAGTTTGACCAGCAGCAACATCTGCCTCGGGTGTGGGTGTATAAGGAGCAGCTCTACTTCCTCCACGCTGAGTCACAAAAGATGGCTGTCCAAATCCACTGCTACTAAAAGTTGGTGTAGTAGTCTGGGAACCTGCACAGACAATTATGTGGCAATCATGAAGAATCAAGCATAAAGTATGCATGACAAAGAGGTAAAAAAATAAGTATCCAGTGAATTTATTCTAGTTAAAAGCTTTCTTACCAAATGCGGAGCTCTGAGCACCAAAAGGAGATGTAGTGGATCCAAACGGGCTACTTCCAAACGGAGAAGTTGTCTGTGGCTGGCCAAAAGTTGGAGCTGATCCAAAGCTGAAGGATGGTGTGCTGGGAGCACCAAAAGTAGGAGTACTTGATGCACCAAATGTTGTTGTGCTAGAAGCACCAAATGATGGAGTGCTTGTTGCACCAAAGGATGGAGTGGTGGAAGCACCAAACGCAGGTGTACTTGATTGGCCAAATGTAGGAGTGGTTGAAGCACCAAATCCTCCCCCAGATCCAAAAGGGGTAGGTGACGTGCCAAAACCAGTTCCTGTATTTCCAAAAGTAGTCGTATTGGTCGACCCAAAAGCTGCAGTACTGCTGGCACCAAAAGCTGGGGTAGTGTTAGCCCCAAAAGCAGGTGTACTATTAGTACCAAAAGCAGGGGTAGAGGCTCCAAATGCAGGTGTGCTTGTAGAGCCAAAAGTTGGAGTAGTGGAGGCACCAAAAGCTGGAGTGGGGGACGATCCAAAAGCCGGAGTGCTGGAGGGACCAAATAGATTGCTGCTACCAAACGACGGCTGTGACTGTTGAAAACTGCTGCCAAAAGGACTCGATGGGGTTGGAGTAGAAGAACCAAAACCTCCAAATGCAGGCTTTTGGCCAAATACAGAAGATCCTATATGTTTCATATTTATTGCATGAATCAGAGAGAAAATAATATACGTGGACACTAATCAATATGTTCTAAAAAGAATACAATTAAATTATTACATTTAAAAACCAGGCACAAACAGTCCAGTCAATTGCCACATATATGCAAAAATGGTCAAGTCTTGGTAGAATATCAACTTAGGAACAGCTAATTCAATCTTGAAACAGAAACATATATTTGAATCACTAAAGAAAAGCCCACATAATCAAATCACTTTACACAATATAGTATATCATGAAGCACCCTCGTCGATATAATATTTATGGTGAGGAAAAACTAGTAAACATAAATAGATCCTGGTATGCCTTTTTTGCCACAGCATATATCAGACAGCATACTTACCGCCAAATGATGGTGAGGCACTACCAAAAGTAGGAGTCGTAGAAGCTCCAAAAGCAGGTGTTGATGATACACCAAACGCTGGAGCTGAGGACAAGGGTGATGAGGATTGAGTTGCACCAAATACACCAGTTGAAGTGCTGCCAAATAAGGGACTTCCTGTCTGTGAGCCAAAGGGATTTGGACTACCAAAAGGCTTTGGTGTGAAAGGATTACTACTTGGATTGTTCATTTGCCCAAAAACTGATTGGGATCCAAATGGACTTCCAGAAGATTGCCCAAATGCTGAAACAGATCATAAAGTAATTAAAAATCGAGGTTTACTCAAAGAGATCATGAAAACGAGACAAAGCAAAAAACAAGAGTCCAGCTAGCTAATGAAGGAATGACTGAATCATAAATGGAGGCAGTAAACACACCAACTCTCAAAAAGGGTGTGATGTGTTTTGAATAGGTTGCATATACTTTTTGCAGTTTTGAACTCCCGATACTTTTTGGCAAACTCTTTTAGCATCCAGTAGTCAAGATAACGTTACAAGCAGAGTTTACTTCAATGTCATAAACATACTTACCGCTGCTTGAGCCAAACATTTTCTCTAACAGGAACCCAAATCAGATGTAGTCGCAATACTACTGATAATCTGGACAAACAAAACGAAAATCATTAGACGATTTTGATAAAGTATGTACAAAGACCCTATTCGAGCACAATTCTGCAGCTGGTAGAATTTGGGATTCACGTGGCACAAGATTAGCCTGCAATATTATCCCAAAAGGCCTTTTGAAGTAATTCCTAGTTAAATTTTAACGCCTGCAATATTATCTTTAATCTTGGGAAGTGGGAACCTTATAAAGTTCTGTCAAGCCCTGATCAATGACAATCTGATTCGAACAATAAATAGGAAAGAAAAATCGTATACTCCTTGACAATGTTTTAGAGCCTTTCATAGTATTTTTTTTACATTCCGAAATTGCATTGCAACGGAAATCAATACAGTAGGGATTATGCAAGAAAACAACATGTCTGGCACAAAAGGAAAAAATATACATGATACAGATGTGTGAAATGCCACCGCCACTGCCCTGTGTGCATCATATATACATTATGACCGATTGCTTAATATCACGTCAAACGACTCAAACTAATCATCCAAAGAATAACTAGCACCGAAATTAAGAAACAACACCAATATGTAAGTATTTGAATAGGATCACAGAATTTGTAGTTCAATACAATTTCAGCTTAGGCCCCTAATCGAGATAATACTTGAACCTTCATAACCACAAGTACGAGATTATGCAACCACTGAAAAGACGTCAGGACAGACTTCCATACAAAAAAGAAACTACAAACGGGAAAGAACAAGTCGTTTCATCGAACATCAAAGGATGGAAAACCACAGGATTCCGATCACGAAATTTCTAGAAACCGCAAAATCAAACCTAAAATCAAGCTTAATAACGGATCTGAGAGTCTGAAACCAAAGAGCTAGTCGCGAATTCCGATGCACAAAGCGATAAACGAGCGAGTCTTAATTTCGCAACGGAGTCTTACCTTGGAAGCAGGCACAGTTTCTTGGAATCGATTTCGGTCGCTTCTCGAACAATCGAGAGGGCGCCGGGGAGAGGCGATTGGCCGGAGGCGAAGGCGGTAGAACGGTGGGCTTACGCAGCGGCGGAAGACGAGGAGAAAGTGGGAAAGGCGTGGGGAGAGTGCCGGAAGCGTAGAGGGGAAGGGGGAAGATGAGGAGTGAGGAGAGGACAGCCGGACAGGGTAGCGATTACCAGCGAAGTTTTGTGGAGGCTACAAATATTATTTATTTTCCAATTTAACGAAAACGATGTAAAAGTCACGCTATCTTATTTCTTTTTAAAAAAAAATAAATATAAGTGCATAAAAATGAAATTGTCATGCTAGTATGCTACCAATATTTTTTTTTACTAAAATTAAATACAATTTTACTTAGGATTACTATATAAGAAAATGTAGATATTACCGCAAAGTTTTGTAGAGGCTACAAATAAAGTCACGCTATATTATTTATTTAAAAAAAATAAATATAATTGTATAAAAATGAAAGTTTCGTACCTAATTGTAAATATCTTATAGTTATCAGTTTTATAGTTTTAAATTTATGCATAGTTTAATGATATTAATTTTTTATATTTGTAATGTTTAATAGGGGTACAGATTACACAATCATATGAGTGGTAAATATTTATTTAAATTTGAAATAAAAATATAATACAATTTTATGAACGATTGACCGTGTATATGTAATAATAATCATTACACATCTATGTGTGTATAATAAGAATGGGTTACAGAAAGCTAGTTTGGAAGGTAATTTATATTTCATTAATACACTTGAAAGAATTGTACTCCGTAGTAGGTATCCAAAATAATGAAGTTGGAAAAGATTAGTTGTGGTTCTTTGAATTGACAATTTCTTATTGTTTGAAAGGTAATTTATACATAAATCACAGTACTTCGATGTTCTTCTAATTTTATGCTTTTTTGGGTTGGTATAGAACATTAAATTTTTATGCCTTTTCCGGCATTAGCCATTGGCGGAGCTTCTTAAGACAATTATATTATGCGTTTGGATTACGTACGGTATGATTATGCATTATATCATAATTCATGGAAATTATGCATCGTGCGTTATATCATTTGTAACATTCATAATCATTGCATTGTAGAGATGTTTTACATGTGCAATTGTGCACCATTGTATTTACAATCACTTAGGTGACTTAAATTTGGTTATAGATTTACATTGACAAACTTGACCAAAGAAAGTACGAGATTGAGTAGATTATAGGGATTCTTGAGTGGCATTTACATGTAAAGTTAAGATATTCACATCAACGAACTCGAGTTAAGAAAGTACAGCATTGGGCCATTGACTGAATTCATGAACAACTTTTACTGTTTGCAAATACTTGAGTTTTGCAACCTAAGCAACACTAGTAAATTGATCCAATTCAACTAGAAAGGATAAAACACAGGACATTTATCATTGACATTTGAGTTAAACGCTTCAAAACAATCTCAACACATACGTACACAAGTACTAGCACTGAACTTGTATCATGCTACAAATGACAGCTTCAACTCAGAAGGCGACAAAACTGAGGTCCCTTCCTAGACACATCCAAAGTCTGGAGCTAGCAAAATAAGTACAAAAGGCATGTCAATTGATTTCCATGACCCTCCTGGTGTTGAAGGTCCATTCACCGGAAGCCAGAAGGTAAAGTGAACAAGCAGAGCAAAAAGGAGAAGACGATCGCAGTGGGATTTGAACCCACGACCTTTAGATTCGGAGTCTAACGCGATATCCACTTCGCTATGCGATCTCTTGATGTTCATAACGGGGAAACCTGGCCCAATTCAGACAAATCTCAAAAGTCGCAATTCAGACAAATCTCATAAGTCGGTTGGGAGACGACAAAAATGAACCCTGAAAGCTACTTTTACCCTTGGAATTTTCTCACAAACACACAAAAACCCCGATCTAGCGGTTCCATTGAGGCTGATGATCCCAGCACCCCTGAAATTAGGTTTCAACAACCTAGTTCCATAAAAGATCAAAAGACGAAACAGAAATAATAATTGAAAAAAGTGAATCACAAATTTTCAGAATTCACAAATCGAAATTAAAAAATAAAAAATGCAAAATGAAATTGATGAATAGATCTGGTGAAATGGGCTCCCCGCATGATCCATGAAATCTGTTATACGTGAAACACGACAATCGGATCTCGAAGGAGCGACGGCGCGACGCCGGGACGACGGTCGTGGCGGAAGAAGAAAAGGAGAAAAGCGGGACGGAGGTGGGAGAGCGTCGGAGGATGCCGGGATGGGAAGAGAGGGAGGAGGAGATGGAAAAGTTCACCACTATGACCCCGCGAGGAGGGGTGGAGAGACGGATTTATTTTGGGCCGAATAAAATATAATGGGCCTGATATTATCTGGGCCTGAAAAGCTATAATCAAAACACTCCGCACGGTACTCTAGTACTCTGTATTTTTTTACTCTAAATAAGTTCACAAAGGTTTCAACCAAAAAAAAAGTTCTCAAAGGTGCAAGCTGTATGCATTTTTAATGTTGCTCTTGTGGATGATTTGCTTATATATTTATAGGTTTGTGCTCTTCATTCTTCCATGATGTGCTTTTATTATATGCTTTAATTTGTGAATTGTCATCAAACGCCATCAAGGTTTGATGTCATCAAGTTATGAATGTTGGCCTTGATGATAGTTGAATGTCATTAGAATTTGAATTTGGTTAGTATTCTTCATTTTCATTATCAGCCCTTGTTGCAAATCTCATCATTGGTGATGACACTTTTTGAGTTTTCCCTTGATCTCTCTAATTGGTATATATATATGATACTCAGAGCCCTACTCACAACTGCTTTCTTGTCAAAGGAGGACCATCAGCAAGCCGCCTTCATGGTACACACAATATTGCTTATGTGAAGTTGATTTAATAAGTAGTGATGCAAAATTTTCTTATTTCTAAGCATAAATGTATATTTTCCTTCCAATCCAAAAAAAAAGATAAAACACAAATTACGTTAAATATTAGTACATCTCATAAATAATGTCAAACCCTAAGGTACCACGTAGAATTTTCGATAAATAATTAACCTATCTTTTTAATTAGGTAATTGATAAAAAAAAAGTCATATAGGACTCCTAATTCTCTCTGTGAGAAATACCACCGGCAATTCTCCGGCAAAACTGGACGCGGGGCGAACTCCCTCTACAGAGGAGCTGGACTTGCTTTCCCGGTCAAGCAAGAAGATAAAAAGAGGCAAAGAAGATCATGAAACTGCGATGGTGACGATGGAGGAATTTCCGACTTTAGAAAACTCGATGGACTCGGACCTGAAACGCTCAAGATCAACCTACAAGGACCTGATAATAGGAGAGAAGCATGGCGGTTCAATTAGGGAATACAATAACCCCTTATGGGATGATGGAGAGACCCCTGAAGACATTCTGGACGATAAGATGCCAGAAGATTGTGATCCTAAGTGCCCTATCATTCTACTAACGGCTGAGGAGAAGAAACGCATTCGCCAGCCTTGGAAGAACGCCATTATTGTCAAAATTCTGGATAGATCAGTGAACATATATTTGCGACAAAGCCTGATCTACAAATGGAAGCCAAGGGGAGAGTTTGCAATGATCGACATCGGCAATGATTACTACGTAATTAGGTTCAATAATGTTGATGATTTGAATCATGTGTTGATTGATGGTCCATGGATCATTGGCAACAGCTATCTCACGATACAACGATGAAGACCTAATTTCATCGCAGAGGAGGAGACGCTACGTTTTGTGGCGGTCTGGATCCGTATCCCTCAACTTTCTATGGAGTACTTTGACAACAAGGTTTTGACCATGGTTGGATCCACGTTGGGCAAAGTGCTGAAACTCGACAGAACCACGAGTGCAGCTGAGAGGGGTAAATTCACCAGACTGTGCGTTGAACTTGATATTTCAAGGCCCCTGCAATCGAAGGTGTGGATGAATGGCAGGGTATGGAGAGTTCAATATGAGGGATTAGAGATGATATGTTTTGCGTGCGGCCGAATAGGGCATGTTGTATATCAATGCGCAAATATGAAAGAAGGGAATCACAAGACGGATGTTTTACATACCTCCATACCTTCTAAACCCATAGAGAAGCCAGGGGAACAAGAGGATTTCGGGGACTGGATGATAGTTAAGAAGCCTATACGAAGACGGGAAATAAAATCATCAGTGACAAAAGATGATGGTGTAGAGCTGAACTCCAGCAACGGTGGAGTGACAAGCGGGGAAAAGACTTCGAGTGAACCCGGTTCTGTTTTGCCGGGTGAACAGAGTGCCAATCAAGCAAGCGGGTCCGGGTCAAGATTTCAAATCTTGAGCGAGCAAGGCGGGAATTCTGCTAATGACCACAATGAGGAATCTAATTTAAAGCAAATCGCACACACGTTGCAGACCCAAGGCCTGCAGTGGCAAAAAATAAACCAAAAAAAGATTCGGCAAGAAAAGACACCGGAAAATCAGAAAGCATGAATGTGGCAAAAGGAAAGAGTATCATCCGGAAAGAAGAAATGAAGGGAAAGGGAATATTGTACATGGACAAAATAAAGGGAAAGTCTCGAAGGAAGGAAAGTCTGTGCTAGTAGTGGATACTTTGCAAGAAAATAAAAAGGGAGAGGGTTTTGGAAAGAATAATGAGGAGAAGATCACAAGAATATCACAAGTAGATACTAGGAGCGATGAACAAGCTATTTTAACAGGGATAGGAGACTTCGGTCATTCAAACGAGCCTTCCAACTTGAGTGACCCAAAACACACGAGCGATCCCCCTTGTGAGAAGGACTGGTCAATGGAGAAAAATCCTCTACCCGACAATCCTGAGACTATGCTAGATACACTCGGGGATATTCCAATGGAGGATGGAAGTCAAGAAGGTGGCGATGAATCACGGCAATAGAATAACGACATGCATGATGGAGACATCACCATGCATGTTGCAGAAAGCAATTAACCTGATGGGGTTACTTGAGGCATTCCAACATCTGTTCAATTGTTTCTTTATGATTGTTCCAGATATGAAGATAATGTCATGGAATGTCCAAGGAGCGTGCAACAAGAATTTCCTCCACACTCTAAAAGATCTGATTAGAATCCATGACCCGTCAATTTTGATCTTGTTGGAGACGAAAATCAGTGGCAGTCAAGCTAATCACATCTGCAACAGGATCGGGTTCGATGGGATCCTTCGTTTCGAGGCTTCAGGGTTTAAAGGCGGAATTTGGATCCTTTGGAGGAGGAATAGAGTGCAAATTCAGGAGGTCGATGTTCATGCCCAAGTTCTTTCCTTCACAGTCACACGGGCAGGCGAGGCGCAATGGCTTCTCTCGGCTGTTTATGCCAGCCCACAACCAAAAACCAAAGAGATCCTTTGGGAGAGAATGAGGGAGTTTTGTGATAGGTTTGAAGGCCCGTGGCTACTGCTGGGGGACTTCAACGAAACGAAATCGATTGAGGAAAGGTGTGCTGATTCTGATGAGATGAGACGTCGGTGTGCTAAATTCAGTAAGTGGATTGATGATTTGGAGCTTATTGATGTTAGATATGTTGGTTCCCGGTTTACGTGGAATCGTGGCAAAGACCCTGCCACCCGCTCGAGTGCACGCTTGGATAGGGGAATTTGTAATCTCGAATGGCGTGAGACATTTGAGGAAGGAAGTATTAGACATCTGTCGGCTCATCAGTCGAATCATTCTCCTCTGCTTCTGAGTCTGGATGGCTTCCAGCAACAGGTGCAACATGCAAGGCCTTTTAGATTTCAAGCCGCCTGGCTCACCCACAACGAGTTCCAACTTTTCTTATCCTTCAACTGGGAAAAGGGGGTACCGTTAACTTCTGCTCTCGCGAGCTTGGCATTGCAATTGGAGGATTGGAATAAAAATGTGTTTGGAAACATGTTCTGCCGTAGAGACAAATTATGGAGGAGAATTGAAGGGGTTCAACGAATGCTGGAAACTCAGGTAACTAGGGGCCTTCTAAATCTGGACTCGAAGCTACGTAAGCAATTGAAGGTAGTCCTTGATCAGATCAACATCTTTTGGATGCAAAAGGCAAGAACGGACACCCTTCTTGATGGGGACCGTAACACACGCTTCTTTCACGCAAGTACTGTGGTGCAGCAACGACAAAATAGAATTGATGGGTTGAGAACTGAAAGTGGCGAGTTCATTTGGGATCAAGAGGAGATGAGACGTATGATCATGACTCACCTCTCGATCCTGCACACTGACGAAGAAGAATTTGCGGGGCCTTTTCGATGTTCCGAGGGGGAAATTTCCCGACCTAACAGAGACTGATCTGATGACTCTATGCAAAGTTTTTGAGGCAAGGGAAGTCAAGGAAGCGGTGGATTCTATGGGCCCCTTTAAGGCTCCCGGTCCCGATGGGTTCCACGCGGTTTTTTACCAACGTAACTGGGAACTTGTGAGGGCAGAGGTTGAAGGTGCGATTCTGGGAATTTTGAATGGTATGTCGATTCCTCCTGCTATGAACGAGACAATGATTGTCTTAATTCCGAAAACTGAAACGCCCGAGACAGTGCACCAGTTTCGACCCATTAGTCTTGTGAATGTTGCAATGAAGATGGTAACTAAGGTCATTCTTTCTCGGCTTAAGCCGATAGTTCGAAAGGTTGTGGCGCCTACTCAATCAAGCTTTGTTCTCGGGCAACAAATCTTGGACAATATTGTCATCACTCAAGAATTTATGCACTCAATGAGGAGTAGAACGGGGGCTCGTATGATGGCCGTGAAAATCGACCTTGAAAAGGCATATGACAGGGTTCGTTGGTCGTTTCTGAAAGACACGTTGATGGAACTCCGTCTTCCGGGTCAGCTCATTTCTGTTATCATGAATTGTGTCAATTTTGGGTCCATGAGAGTTCTTTGGAACGGTGACATGGGAGACCGATTTGCCCCACGCCGAGGGCTAAGACAAGGGGATCTGCTTTCCCCTTATCTTTTTGTCCTTTGCATGGAACGATTGGGGCATATCATTAATGAGGTGGTGATATCGGGAGCTTGGAAGCCAATTTGCCTTGCAGATGGAGGACCAGTGTTGTCCCATCTTTTCTTCACGGATGATCTCGTTCTATTCGCGGAGGCCTCGGTGGATCAAATTAATATTATTAAGTACTGCTTGGACAAGTTTTGCTCGGCCTCGGGGGCGAAAATTAACTTCCAAAAGTCGACACTTTGCTTCTCCAACAACACACCTGCTGAACTTGCTTTCCAGATTGGCGATTTGGGGGGTATTCCAGTGAAAGAAGATCTGGGGCGCTACTTGGGCATTCCGATGTCGAAAGATAGGGTGGGAAAGGCCACCTACAAGCATGTTGTGGATAGAGTTAATGCTAAGCTGGCCAACTGGAAAGCCAAAGTCTTCTCATTCGCCGGTAGGGTTACGCTTGCTAAGGCATCCATTGCAAGCACACCTTACTACTCAATGCAGACGACGAAACTTCCCCGGCATGTTTGTGACGAGATCGAAAAGAAAACTAGAGCCTTTGTGTGGGGATCTACTGATGAGAAAAAGAAGATCCATTTGCTAAATTGGGATGAGCTCAAGAAAGACAAGAATGAGGGTGGTTTGGGCATGAGAAGTATGCGGCAGGCCAACACCGCTTTCATGGCTAAGATGGGATGGCGAACCATTACGGAGCCTGAGTCCCTTTGGTCAAGAGTGATTAGAAGCAAGTACTGTAATGGACGTATGGATCGTGACATGTTTATGGCTAAACCTGGTGCGTCTAATCTTTGGAGTGGGATGGTAAAGGCGAAGAGCCATTTACTTGGAGGATTACGCTCAAGAATCGGTGATGGAAGTTCAACCCTTTTTTGGGATCACCCATGGGTGACGCAACATCCGTTGGTGGATGAAGCCTTAGCTGAAATCAGTGATGAGGATCTGGGAAGACGGTGGCTGATTACTGGTGTGATGGTAGGTGGTGTTGGGAGGAGTTCTCGGAATTTCTCTCCCCTGACACTCTTCTCAAGATTGCTGAATTTCAAATTGTCGATGAAGGAGTTGGCAACAATTTTTATTAGGGCCTGAATTCGTCAGGAAACTTTACGATTAAATCGTTGTTACAGCTCATGCACAACATTGAGGAGAACAATCATAGTCGAGTTTGGCAAGGGATCTGGAAAATTAAGGCGGCTGAAAGAGTGAAGATGTTTTTATGGTTGGCCAGTCATGATGCTATCATGTCTAATGTGAATCGGGTCCGCCGAAATTTGAGTCACGAGGATGAATGCCCGAATTGTGCTAGTTTGTCGGAGAATACCCTGCATATTTTGCGGGATTGTCGATTTGCGAAAGACATGTGGAATAGCTTCCTGGTTGACAATAGACATGCTAAATTCTTCTCAGGTAATTGGATTGAGTGGATTGGGCGCAATATATGCAGGGATAGTATTTGGCCTACAACTTTCGCCTATGGGATTTGGTGGCTTTGGAAATGGAGGAACGAGCGGATCTTTAATCCCTCGGAGGCGCCGAGGATTCCAAGTCATGAATTTGTGGTAAGCAGGGCAAGAGAGTATCTTGACATGCTAGCGGATCACAGTAAAGGGCTGAACAAAGGTAGCGATTTGGCGAGCTGGGAAAGGCCAAACCTGGGTTGGTGGAAACTGAATTCAGACGGTTCGTATAGCCATGGCAGCAATCTGGTGCGTGCTGGCGGTCTGATCAGGGACTATGAGGGGCGTTTCTTAAAGGGTTTTGCGGTCAAAACAGGAGGAAGATCGGCCTTTCTGGCAGAAGTTGTTGGCCTGCTGCAAGGTTTGACTATTGCGAGGGAGATGAAAGCGAAGAGACTGGAGATTGAGCTGGACTCGAAGGAAGTTATTCATGAAGTCTCCTAGGAGGATCCTCGCCCAACTGAGCATTGGAATGTCATTGCTAAGATCAGAAAGCTGCTGGCGGAGACGACGTGGGAATAGGCTTGGCAATTTCACCCGCACCCGATGGGTACCCGAAAAATCGACCCGAAAAAACCTAAAAAACCCGATTAAAAACGGATGAAAAACGGGTGACGGGTGAGCGGGTGATGGAGCGGGTACGGTTTCGGGTATAGCCTCACCCGACCCGACCCGACCCGATCACCCGACCCGACCACCCGGTTTCTTGTCCCACATCGGAAAATTGGTAGAAGGAAATGAGAAGAGGAGCTTATAAAAAAGGATAGGAGAGGAGGAGAGGGTTAAGTGTTTGAAGTCTAACCATATAGATGGGTTATGAGACTTCTAATTAAATCTATTTTTGCGCTAATCCAATGGGTAGGCCCTATATAAATAGGTTTAAATTTTAGTTTATTTTGTTTACGGGTCATCGGTTAACCCGTTAATTTTAGTTTATTTTTTTACGGGTCATCGGTTGACCCGTTGAACAAATAAACTTAAAGTTAATTTATGATTGAAAATTGAAAATTTTAACTTTTTATAACACCCGAAAAAAACCCGACCCGACCTGAAAACCGACGGGTTTTGGGTGGGTCGGTTTCGGGTGGAACCCGTCGGGTGAAAATACCAGGTCGGGTGGGCGTTTACAACCGCGGGTGGGGTGGTGGAAGTAGTCCACCCGCACCCGACCCGACCCATTGCCATGCCTACGTGGGAAACCACTGTCCACCACCCGACCCGACCCGACCCATTGCCATGCCTACGTGGGAAACCACTGTCCGCTACATCCCGAGGCAGGCCAACCAGGCGGGCGGACTGGATCTCTAGGGCCAGCGCTGAGTGCCTTGGGAACTTTACTATTGTGGAAAACCCTCCCAATGAACTTTATTTTGGATATAGATAATTGTATTAGCGAGCATATGGAAGTTCGTCTTTCCTTATTGAATAAATGGGTATAACCCTCCTATTTACTACCAAAAAAAATTAGGTAATTGATATATTTTTTCTTAATCTAATTATTCTACCAATCATCGGAAGTACACAAGGAAATAGAAAATTCGGACTGGGCAAACGGAGAGCAAAAATGTGTAGCTTAGAAAAGCGATCCGACGTGTACATCTTGACCCTAACCGGCGACGGCGAGCACCGTCTCAACCCGAGCCTAATCGCCGCCATCAGATCCGCCCTCTCACAGGTGAAATCGGAGTTCTCCCCCACCGGACCTGCGGCCAGAGGCGGTGCGCTCATCACCACCGCGCAGGGAAAGTTCTTCTCCAATGGCTACGACCTAGCCTGGGCCTTCTCCTCTTCTCCTTACTCACCGGCCATCACTAAGAAAAACCTAATCCAGATGTCGTCTGAGCTCCGACTTCTGGTCAAAGACCTGATCTCGCTGCCGATTCCGACGATCGCTGCCGTGACGGGCCACGCGGCGGCGGCGGGGATGATACTGGCGCTGAGCCACGACTATGTTGTGATGAGGAGCGACAGGGGATTCCTGTACATGAGCGAGCTCGAATTGGGGCTCAAAATCCCTAGGTGGTTCCTGGCGGTGGTCCGGAGCAAGATAGCGCGGCCGGTGGACCGCCGGGATGTTCTGCTGGCGGCGGAGAAGATGCCGGCAGGGCGGGGGATAGATATCGGTGCGGTGGATGAGGCTCACGATGGGGCGGCCGAGACGGTCGCTGGCGCGGTGAGGCTGGCGGAAGAGGTGGCGGCTGGTGGTGGGGAGGCGTACGGTGAGAGGCGGAGGAGGTTGCTCGGAGAGGTGGTAGAGGAGATTGGGTTTGATGAGACGGTGGAAGGGGACGAGGATCCGCCGATTAATCCTCCGAGTTCGACTCCAAATCGAAGAAGCGCAGTTTCCCGGCTTTGAAGCAGAGTTCACGGGTAACTGTTGTTTCAAATTCCAGTCTCCGTCTTCAACCAAAATTCGGTCAATGACTCAATGTAGTTAAACAGTTTTGAACGCAACTGCATATTTGAGTCCAACACCATCTTGTACTGATATCCAATGTTTCAACTCATGTATTTATAAATTTGATGATTTTGATCTCTGTTTTGTTTTGTTTATACTGCATTACTATTAAAAAAAATGCTCTTTTGAATTTGGCTTGCAAGCATATTGAACCTCCAACCCCTTGCTTTTTCAATGTGATTAATAAAGGAAAAAGTTCCGCAATACCTCTTGAAGGCATTCATTTTGAAAAAAATGGCCAATCCTGAATTTATTTCAAGATTGACCGAAATCAAGAATTTGTTTAAGTTTCTTATTCCCAATTGAAGATACCAACTGATTAAGGTAATGCTCTATCTAATTTGATTGTATTTTTCATATTTTTTGTTCAAAGATTTTCGAGTGTTAAGGGTTAGGTTTTTGAGGGTTGAATCGTTAAAATTGTGATTTTAGGCTTAATTTGTTTGAATTTGTGCAAGGATTGGGTGATATTTTCATATTGTTTTTGGTAGACACTAGGTTTACGATAGAATTTGCGAGTTGGGTGATTTTTCGGGTTTGTATGTTCAAAGGATTTAGGCTCCGTTTGACAAAGTACTTGTTGACTGCCTTTCTCTTATTTCATCTCGACTGGAGGTACCTTCACCGCCTGCAAAATACTAGTTGTATCAGGATTTAGCTACTTTACCATCAAATCACATAAATGAGATCTGCACCATGTTCTCAACCTGAAACAAGAGAAAAGGTAGTCAGTGTGTGAAATAACAGAAGAGGAAAACAATACCAAAATGGAGACTCTAAAGAAAAAACAAGTACGAGAACCCTTACATTATGATGATGTGTTTTGCCATCTGGTTTGCCATTGTGTTAGCTTAATTTTGTTTGGATGCAAAATTCAGGTTGAGAACATGGCCTTTTTCCTAGCAGAAAGCGGCCTAATGGATTATGATCTTGTGTTGTCTTGTCACCCATCACTTATTGCAGCTGCAGCTGTTTATGCAGCAATTTGTGCTCCGAAACAAACCCCATCTTGGAATGAAACACTCCGGCATCATACAGGATATGATATGATGATGATCATGAGATGAAGTAAGCAGATTTCTGTTGCTTTTTTTTTGACATTGGTCTCTCATTAGAATGCAAATGTTGTTGTGTCTGACCCGAGTTCTGTTGTGTACTATGATTAATGGTTTTTGTAGGAAGTGTTGCTTATTTTCTACTTTGTTTTGTTCATTATGGATGTCAGTTTTCAATATCTGTATAATATTTGCAATTGGTGATATTGACTTTCTTAGGGCTAAGGTAATGGGATTTTCCATGGATCAAACTTGAGATGAGAACTTGCTAGAAAGGTTTTCTGATGTCCTGGTTACTCATCTTATTGTTGATTTGCTTTCTGAGCTGAAGCTAAACTAGAATTGTTCTTGTTTATAGATATATACAGGAAGTTAGAAATCTAGTACAAAAAATTGACGACGGGGTGGATGATGTGCTTATATGTTTATAGGTTTGTGCTCTTCATTCTTCCATGATGTGCTTTTAGTATCTGATTGAATTTGTGAATTGTCATCAAACGCCATCCAGGTTTGATGTCATCAAGTTATGAATTTTGGCCTTGATGATAGTTGAATGTCATTAGATTCTGAATTTGGTTAGTATTCTTCATTTTCATTATTATCCCTTGTTGCAAATCTCATCATTGGTATTGCAAATCTCATTATTATCCCTTGATGACACTTGTTGAGTTTTCTCTTGATCTCTCTAATTGGTATATATATGATACTCAGAGCCCTACTCACAACTGCTTTCTTGTCAAAGGAGGACTATCAACAAGCCGCCTTCATGGTACACAAAATATTGCTAATCTGAAGTTGATTTAACAAGTAGTTATGCAAAATTTTCTTATTTCTAAGCATAAATGTATATTTGCCCTCCAATCCAAAAAAAGATAAAAATGGAAGTACCTGATCCGCAAGCCAACTAGAACTTTGTTTTTGTGTTGGTGTTCATCTTGATGTTCAACTGGGATTAACTAATCATTTAATTTGCTCTGTTTTCTAATCTTTTTGGGTACCACATCTAATTGATTTGTGTTTTGGTTTAATTTGAATGAACAGAGTTGTTTATGCACCAATTCTGTGATGCTCACACTTGCATTGGGGAAAGCATACTCTTTCAAAGGTGGACAGATAAGCATTGCTTTCTCAACTTTACATCAAATGTAAAACCCTTGATGGCACTTTTGAGAATGCCTTTGGTTTTCATTTTTGTCATTAGAAAACTGCATCTAAAATGACTAGTTTCTCTTGAATTTGATTCTCTCTGTTAAAGTGTATAATTTCTTGAATTTTTGAATACAAATGAAGAAGCTTTGAGCACCCATCTAACGTGATGTGTCATCTTGTTTAGTTATATTCAAGGCTTTGTCTGGAAATTGTTGGTACATTATTTGCTGCTACTGCGGTAGAATTCCTTGAAGTAGTGATGCTTTTAGAAATTATACATGTGAGGCTATATTTTGTAAAATTTCTGTTTCATTTAAGGTTATATACTCGTCGCTTCTGCTACTATCTAAGCCTAGAAATGATTCTTTCAAGAATTTAATGTAGTTGGATGTGGATATTAATGAGTGTTGAAGTCATTGTTGATGTTTTTTTCGTACTTGATATATAGATCTGTATTCTCTAAATGGTAAGAGCACCCAAACACAAGTCTGGAGTTTGGTGGTTCAAGTCCATCGGGGTCTCTTGTATGTTTATTTAAGAGATGATGGACTAGTAAAATTCAATTAATTCTAGGTAAAGATAAAGTGAAGCAAGTCTTTGTCTCTTCGCATGTGAAGGGGGTGAGATCCATTGATTTTAAAGGTGCAAATTTGTAAGGGTATCGGAGATAATTCCTTGGACTTTTCACCAGCTATGCCCCAACAAGTTCCTCAAGCTTGAGGGTGGAGCTGAACACGCATGACGAGCTTGGGAAATTCATTTAAGCTCCATCCAGCTGCAACAATCTCTTGCCGAAGGAAGCCTTACAGTGACTTTTTCGGAATTCAGAGTTTGTGTGTTTTCGTGATTTAATTATCATAGACTCATAGTCCATAGTTTAACTAGAGTGTCATGGTCATTGGTCAATAGTCTTTGCTTTAGAATTTTAGTTGACAAATACAAAGTCATTTGCTGAAACCCAATTCTCTACTGAATCTACTGGTTTAACACTTTAACAGGTTTTATCATCACTCATGCTGTCATGCATGCTTATATTGGCGTGGCGTCTTAGTTGTAATAATTGTGAAAAAAAAAGAGATAGAAAGGAATTTTGTCAATTTAACTGTTGTATTTTTTGTGTGTAAAGGATCAAAACTTAATACTTGTATGTGTAATACTACGTACGTACATCTTATAATCTAATGAAATCGTGACTAAGCTACAATATACAACACCAATGAAGCATTATAAACTCTCTGTTCCTCTCAATAATCTGTGGTAAACTCGATCTTTAAAAAAAAACATAGTATTGGAAACGAAATAAATCATCAAGGACGTCTGACGAATGTTTTATAATCGAAATAACCTAGACCAGCTGCAAAAAAGAGCACTCTTCCAGGGGTGGCGGGAAGTTCAAATCGAAGTTGAAAACGACTCGCTTGCTCATCTTGAATTTGCTCAACGTCCGAATCTGCTTCTTTATAGCATTCTCATTGTGGTCGTCGTCCTCCTCCGCTGATCGCTTCCGCTTCGCCCTCAAGTCCACGTGCTTCCTCATGTGACCGCCTAGCGCCTGCCCCGTCGGAAACCGGATCCGGCACTCTCTACACTCGTGAGAATTCAATTGCACCGCCGGAGCCAGTACACCGCCGCCGCCTTCTTGAGTCCGATTTATCATCGCGTCTCCGGTTAATCTGAGTTTCTTGTGGCTCGCTCGGTGGCCGCCTAACGCTTGGAAAGTGTCGAAGGCCCGGTCACACGACTTGCACTTGAAGCCGCGGATGCCTCCTCCGCCAGTGTATCTTACACGGGCGGTGGTTGATTCGGCGGCTTGACGGTGGAGGAGTATGGAGACGCAGTTCTGCCTTGCGAGCGTCTCGACGGAATTTGCTTGCTTGCACATCGTTGTCTTTAATGCAGAATGTATCTTCTCGTGTAGATGTAGTCTGTAGATGTAGATGGATGATTAAGGTACTTGGGGATGAAATGTGAATTGGTGAGTGCTGACTGATTTATTTATTTGGAGATCGATCATCGGGTATTTATACATAAGGGTATCGTGCAAGAATACAAGAAGAAGATAAGAGAATAGCGAGTAAGCGAAGTTATGAATCAGTTGAACCCACGCGTGTAAATGTTGCGTCATCAGATATATATATATATATATATATATATGCTAGGAAATCACACCCGTCCGTGCCTTCTTCCTTTTTTCTTTTTTTTTATGGGTTGGAATTTTTTACTTCCTCTATGTGTGTTTTTTCCCTCCTGGTTTTAAAAGTAATAATGCTAAGTCATTTCATTTATTTCATTTATCCTTAGCTATCAAGTACGTGAAAGAGTCGGTCGAAATCAAATAATGTGAAGAGGAGTCGTCTTATGCGGGAATAAACACGGCGTGCCGACTGCTGTTGATTTTTGCACGTCCCTTTCTTGGCCATACAAGTAAGTACAAACTAATTAAGAAACCGATGATTGGTAACTTCTTGGCAATTTCCGTTATCTGTTTATTCCCAAATCGAATTCAGAATAGGTTTCAGTACCGCAGTTTACAAAATATCAACAACCTCAGTATGAGCACACAAAATTTAATAATTATCTATTTTTTTGCTAAAAAGATATTTTTATTTATTATACTATAGTAAGTTTTTATTCTCTTTATTATGAAAATTAAATCGCTATAGTGGAATACTAGTTGTACCCGTCGTGCCATGCACGACTACGACTCAACAATTTTTAGATATATTATAAATATAATATTAATAAAGTAAATGTACAAAAATAAATAAAAAGCCAAAAATAATGTAAATTCTTAGAAAAATTTAATCAAATTCAATTCCTCAAGAATCTTTTCAATAAAAAGTTAAAAAGATAATTAATAAGAAAAGATAAAAAAAATATATAATTTTTTTAAAGATAAAAAATCTTCTATATTTATATAAACAATCCAAAAAGAAAATTAAGAAAAAGAAAATATAACTTTTTATAAAAATTTAATTTAGGCATGTAATTATCTAGATATTTAAATTTTGTACTTTTTTTTATCAAAATTTGATTTAAGATTTTTTTTAATAAATAGATAAGAAGATGAAGATAAAATAATTTTCGTTATTTTTAATTAAAATTTCAATTAATTTTTTCCATATGAATAAATAGAAAGGAATTTAATTGTAAAAAATAATAAAAATAATTTTTTTAAATATAAATTGGGGCAAGAATTAATTTATTAGCTAGAAAAGTTACAACTTTAACATATAGTTATAGATAGATATGGTTATTTTTATTTCAAAGATATATATGTGATCACGTGTACATTTTTTTCTTATCTTCTTTTAATTTATCTTTTACAAATATAATAAATATAATGTCCTTTTTATCTATATTGGTCAAATCTGCTAATATTATTTTATCTTTATGTTTATTTGGGGATAATTTTTACAAATATTATTTTATCTTTATGTTTACTTGGAAATAACTTTTTTTGCATAATTAACTATTTAAAATTATTATTTTAAAAAAGGGGTGATGTGACGCAACGTGGTGGCAGAAATTGCTTTTGCTTTAGTTATTAGTAATAGATTATATTTTAGTCGAAATATAGAATTTTCACGTGAATTGGGGAACAAGGAATCGCTTGTTGGACTTTGAGCAGTTCGGTTGGCCCTAAGGGTGGATTTTCGACCCTCTACTCTCTTTCTTCCACTATAAATACATGTCTTCTCCATTTACAGTAAGCATACTCATATTCGTTGAGCACTAACACTCAGTGCATTAAAGACGAATTTTTCGTTGAGCACTAACACTCAGTGCATTAAAGGCGAATTTTTTTGCACTAACACTCAATTTTGAGAGTATGGATGGACCTTACACAAATTTCTCAATAATGGAAAAATCAATTCATCATCTCAAGCATATAAAAGCAGTTTTAATAAAATTCACTCTAATTTACTTGGCTAGATAAATTACCTTATACAAAAAAAAAATTACTAAAAGGAATTTGGGAAGAAATTGATAAGGTACATAAATCTTTTTTTTGAATAAATTTACACCTAATGCTCATCTTCTTCTCGGTTGGGAAAAAATTTGTTTTACAAAAGATCAAGAAGGTCTTGGTATTAAGATTGCGGAAAATGCTAATATTTCCTTAAAAATGAAATTACTATGGAAACTCTTGACTCAACCTGATAATTTGTGGGTTCGAATGATAAAAGACAAATACTTGGACTCCCAAAGTTTGTTTCAATATCAAAAGAAAAATATTTCTTGGCAATTTGGCCGCACGTTTTTCCGAGGGATTATTTGGAGGGTTGAAAACGAAAATTCAATTAATTTTTGGAGTGATAAATGGATTAGAGAGTCTGATTTGCTATACTATTTTAACAATATTAATCCTTATTTAAAGGTTTCAGCTTTTATCTCTTCCCAAAAACTTGGAACTTACCTGATCTTTCTCTTTTATTTTTAGGTTGAAGGAAATCGAGGCGGCACTCTATAGTCCATCTACGGGAATTTTATTAAAAAAAGAAAGGGATAAGTAGTTACAAACGGGGGATAGCCCAACCCCTAACATCAGCAAAATAAAAGATATAACACCCTCCCGTGGGTCAAACAATACATGAAATCCTATATTAAACGAAAAGGCAAATGAAGCAAGATATTCAACTACACTGTTAGCTTCCCTATAAATATGACGACACTGTATTTCCCAGTCTCTACGATTAAATTCTTGGTATTAAGATACTAGACTATAGAGTGGATGACTACGCTCCATAAGCCCACCAAGAAGTAGAACCACCAATTGTGAATCCACTTCTAACTCGACCCTCTTGTAGCTTTTGCTCCAAGCAAGACGTATCCCTTGAAACACATCCCATAACTCTACCATCGGAATAGTATAAATTCCAATACTATGGACAAAACCAATAAGCTACTTACCATCACAATCTCGTATGACTCCAACTACAGCCACAAGACCTTTTGCACGTACCGAGCCATCAAGTATTTAGCTTGACGATCCCTTCTCTTTGTCGATTCCATAAAATATAATACTCTTTAGTATGACGTGCAACGCTTTGATCTATTATATTAGCCTTGGCAACCAAACAATCGGAAGCTTGTTGTTGCACAAAAGTCACTCTCTCCTTTTGTAGTCTGAACGGAGTTTACTAAAAAAAAAGCATTACGCCATTTCCAAATCCACCAAAGAGATAAAGAAAAAAATTGCCCACTTAATTCCTCCAACAATTTTGTGATTACAAGAAATATTAATTCGTAACCAAATTGCAAAATCTGATTGGAAAATTACTTCCCTGGCCAAAGGAGGGTGAAACTCATCCCAAAACCGTGATGTGTGGTTACAATCACGAAAGAGATAAATCAATGACTCCTGTCAAAATCCGTGGGCCACCATGTGGAGTTCATGGGCCACGTGCATACGTAATCCTAGTACACAAGCCCAGTGGGGTTCCATCCTAAAACCAATTGGCAATAGGAGGAGTAACCCAAGGGTATTTATACTGGCTTAGTTCTTTCTATATTTTCGATGTGGGACGGAGTACTCCTATACTCCCCCGCAAGTGCAACTGGGGGAATATCCTCCCCGGTTGACACTTGGACAAGACAAGGGTGGTGGGCATCTCAATCTCTTTTCTAGCCAGACCGACCCCCTGGGTGTAAACCACCACAGGAAACGCAGGAACAGGCGGCAGGAAGACCAACATTGGGTTAGCGGCCGGTTACCTTGCTCTGATACCATGTCAATGAGCTACTCCACCCATTGCCATATGGTTTTGGGTTGGAACCTCATTGGGTTTGTATGCTAGGCCCGTTACACGCACGACCCCCAGATTGTCGGCCCATCGGACTTTATCATGGTATCAGAGCAGGTTGCGGTGTGGGTTCTTTCCTGGAGACTTCGGGTTTGCTGGCTTCATGGGCCCGTTCAGGCAGTCCGCCCAATAAAGGAGCAACCGATCCCAAAAAGTGGCGGTTTGCGAGCCTTGAGGGATTGGTTCGGACTTGTCGGCCTTATGAGAGCACATTCAAGCAGCCCACCCAATAAAGGAGCGACCGATCCAAATATGACGGTTCGCAAGCCTTGAGGGGTTCTGTCCAAGTGTCAACTGGCCCAGGCAGTTGCACTTAAGGGGGCGTGTTGAGAGTTATCCCACATGGGAAACTTGAGACTAAGAATGCCTAGTATATAACCCAATGAGCTACTCCACCCATTGCCATATGGTTTTGGGTTGGAACCTCATTGGGTTTGTATGCTAGGCCCGTTACACGCACGACCCCCAGATTGTCGGCCCATCGGACTTTATCACGTACTCCTATAACTCCTCCTCATTTGTGCACATCGAGCAAAGGGCATTTGTGGTGAAATGATGCCTAACCCACTCTGAATTCATAAGGACCACATCTTTCACCATAATCCAGAGGAAAACTCGGGCATGTTCCTACACATCAAGTTTCCAAATTATTAGAAAAAATAGAACAATCCACTTCATGACGAATATGTGCCTTAGATAAAAAAATCATAGGCCGAAGAAACTATATATTGTCATGTAGTGGACAACCACCAGGATAAAGTATCCTCCATTTCATCGTTCTCTTGTAGCGCCACAGAAGCCGACCGAAGACAAAGAGAAGACGGCGGTAGATCATCCAGTTCAGCCCACTTCCACCCTTGATCAACAGCCTAGTAATTAGAGACCAAGAGTTATTGGGCCTCCACACTTATTTAGGCCGAAGAAATTTCCATGAGACAACTCTCATCAAGCCAACAATCAGACCAAAACTGCATAATTCGCCTATTTGAGACACACCAATGGCTTCTCGGGATAATAACCTTATTAACACCCAACTTGAGACTGCGCCAGATATATGAAGGATTGGCACGATCATATAACGAAGTGAGAACGTATTTTGAACGAATAACATCCACCCAAAGTTTACTATCTTCCGTTAAAAAACGCCAACCCAATTTACCAACCAGAGCCATATTCAAATCAATCATATTGCGAATATCGAGGCCACCATATTTCTTTGGTTGACAAACCTCTTTCCATCCAACAAGATAAATCTTATGTGTATCTCCTTAACCTCCCTACACAAAATTGCTAATCAAGGAATCAATCTTGGCACTAACCTTGTTAGGAAGAATGACGGTTGCCATCGTATAAACTAGAATGGACGACAAAACTGACTTGGCTAAGGTAATATGCTTCGCAAGGCTTAAGAGGCGATTTTGCCAACAACACATCCTACTAGAGATCTTATCAAGTAACGTATCAAAAGTTCCAGCCGTAACTTGATCATGGAAAATAGGCATGCTAAGATAGGACCCCAAATCCGACGTCATTATGAACCCACTCTTGGATTGAATAGCATCACGCAATTTTGAAAAATCCGAAGAGTGCGTGAGCCAAATCTTCCTTGTTATTTTTAAGCAAGATTAAGTTGGGATGTTAAAGGGGTTGAAAGAAATTGATGAGTGTGTATAATGTTTGAGTGAGTTTTGGTATGTTTTGTTTTGAGAGTTTTGGATGTGTGAGTTTTTAGGAGTCTATATTCTCGGATATTATTAGCACCACATAGCCAAAATTTTCCACGCCTTATTTGTTATTACCAAGCCCCATTACAACCCGACCGAATGGAAGCTTCTATGAAGCTTTTCATTGAGCCTAAGTTCTCTTGATGATTTTTATATGTTTTGACATCTCTGGTGGAGAGTTTGGTGATATAAGTAACAATGACTATGTTGATATTTGCATATTGGATTGAGTTGAGAGTTGTTATTCTATGCCTAAACACTTGAGAGTTGAGTGAAACACATCACCCTTGTGAGGTTGGATTTCTAGTTGCTTTTGCTTGAGGTTGCATATATGTGTGATGACATTAGATTCACTTGTCTATCTATTTCTACTTGAGCTTATGATGTTGCTTTTTTATAAGGGCATTGACTTGATATATGTGTTAATGGTTTTGGTTCTTGTCTTGTTGATTAATTGAGGACAAGCAAGTCTAAGTATGGGGTATTTTGATATCCGCCTTTTTAGTCGTGTTTTAGGGTGTGTTTTTGTGTGTTTGAGTATTTTTCTTTAGTTTTGTTTTTTGTTTTGAGTCGTTTGTGTAGGTTTTTGTATTTCCTTAAGATATGGAGTCTACATAAGCTTTGGTGGTGTTTTTATAGGTTTTGGAGTTGTTTGGAGCATATTTGAAGAGAGGAGCGAAAACCAAGGAAAAAACAAAGGAGAGCACTTTTGAGGAAGATGCAAAGCCGAGGAAAGCTCAAGGAATGAAGTCCATAAATAAGTGAAGAATCAAGTTCAAGCTAAGAAAAAAGTATAGAAACTCGTTACAAAGACATAGGAAAAAGAATCGAGTCAAACCGAGGTGTAACGAACTCGCTACTGAAGTTTTACTCTCAGTTGTTTGCAGTGCTGAAGAGGGTCGATACCGACCCTGTGATGGTCGATACCGGGGCTGTTAGGGGTCGATACCAAGGTGCACAGGTTCGGTAACGAGGTTCTCAAGAAAGGCAAAGAAGTGAAGGAGTTTAGCAAGTGTCTACCGACCTTGACAGGGTCGGTACCGAGGCACTCAGTATCGGTAGCGAAGACGGAGTCGGCGCAATTAAAGATCTTTTATCCCTTTCCTTTTATGTTATTATATAGTTTTAAGGGATATATCTTATTAGAAAATTTATTTCCTTATAGATTGTTTTTTAGATAGTTTCTCTATAAATACTCTTGTCTAGCCTTTGCTTTTCACCACCAATCAATTAACCTAGTTTAGGGGGAGAGAAGAGAGAGAAGAGAGAGGGGTGGAAGAGAGAGGAGGGACGAGTTTGGTGTTGCTTGGAAGACAAGTTTTGTTTGGATTCAAGTTTTAAGCTTTCTCTTTTATTTAATTTAGTTTGTTTCAATTATGACTAGTGAGTAGTCTCTCTTTAAGGTTAGGGTTAAACCCAACAATGGTTGTGCATGCTTGTTTGTGATCATGTTTTGATTGTTTTTATTGCATGAATCTATTCTCTTGCTCTTAATCCTTGAAACGAAAGTTGAAAGGGAATTTCTCATTCATAGTTGAAGCGAAAGCGGAAACCTTAAATCAGAATAGTCAATTTAGGGTTTTGAAGCGAAAGCGGATTAATCCTAGTTGAACTAGAAGAGATTAGATAGTAAGTTTATTGATAGGACGAAAGTTGATTGATTTACTTGCTATTATTTAACGAAAGTTGACAACTTTATGTGATAAAGACATGATATTTATGTTTCATAAGTGTTTGTATGAATGATTATTGTTGTGGTGACACCTTTAACCTTAGAAATCTCTTTCCTTTGATAAAAACCCTTGCTTTTGTTGATTGCTTGCACTCTAAGTAACAAAACTAGATACTGACTTTCACCCGTGGACGAACCTGACTCCCCTGTACTCAGCGGGGTCTTGAATACAAATTTATTTGTTGTTGAGTAAATCCCTATCAATAGTATTATTCACCTCCGTCCAAATGGAATCAGCCAATCTCGAAAAACAATTTAGGACAATTCAAATATTAGTTCTTTCCTCCTTTGGCAGAAAGTACAAAGCAACAAAAAAACCCACATCATGGCTTTCAAGCGCAACTTTATCAACAATCAAATTCCCTTGATCATCACAAAGATTTTCAACCTTGTTCATTTTACGTTTTGTGATTGTAGACAAGTGAAAAAAATTCGTATTCCGATCATCAGCTTGTAACCATTGGATCCGGGAATTTTGCAACCAAATAAGTTCTTCTCTCTCAAGAACAATCGCTAACTCGGCCTGTAGATCATACTCAAGAGAAATCAGACGATCAAATGAGCATCTAGCAAGGGCTCGTTGAACCCCAAATATTCGTCTATAGAGACTTTGTTTAGCTCTATGAATGTTGCTAAACACCCTTTCATTACAAGCTTTCAACTTACTCTGAAGGTCGATCAATGTATCATACATATTAATCTCAGTAAGCCAAGAGTGCTTTATGAAGTTGAGAAAATATGGATGAGAAAGCCAGGCAGCCTCGAACCAAAAAGGACACCTCGCTTTATTGTAAGACACATTAGGATCGATTGACAAAGAAGCGGAACATGGTCAGAAGCAAATCTTGGCAAGTGTCGTACTGTAGCATTTAGCCAAAGAAGTTGAGTCGGTATATTTGTGAAGACCCGATCAAGTCGCTTAGCCACATATCTACGTTGGGACTTCCCTCATAACCACGTGAAAGCTTTGCCCATAAATCCAAGGTCAATTGATCCCAGACAATTAACTGTAGTATGAAAAATGTTTGAATCTTCATGCAATTTACCTAATCCACCCTGTCGTTCATCGGATCGAAGTATGCAATTAAAATCGCCTCCAAACAATTAGAGGTGCCATAATAGGTTCAAATGTTGCTAGCAAGTCCTTCCAGAAATGCTTGCGTCTTCCAGCTGTAGGCGGCGTATAAACTAGTATAAAATGAAATTTATGTCAATCCTTGGCCACAATAGCACGTATGAAATCAGTCTTTATCTTGAGAACCTGAACATTAACACGACTTTTGTCCTAAAGATGCCTAACCCCACCCGAGAGTCGGATCGCTTCAATTCTAACATATCCCGAAAAATGAAGACGTTCACAAATGTCATGAGCATTAGATCCTGAAACACAAGGCTCAAAGACCACTAAAACATCAACAGAATGGGTGGCGCTGGGGTTGTTCATTGGTTCGGGTAATTCGGTTTTTACCTGAAGACCGAACCGATCCAAGGTACTTCGGTTCGGTCCTCGGTTCAAGATTTTGGCTAGTTCGGTTTTCGGTTCGGTTCGGTTCGGGTAAACCGATTTATTTTAATATAAAAATTAAAAATTAAAAAATACCCTTACTAAGCCTTAAGGATGTAACCTAAATCCCATTTTACAAGTTTTGCATTGCTTTGTTTATCATTTTGCAAGTTTTAGTTCGAATGGTTTGAATGATTTTAGTTCAAAATGATAAAATTAGCATATGTTAGTTCGGTTTTTTTGGTTTAAATCGGTTTAGTTCGGTTCGGGTCAAAATTGGTTTGGTTTAGTTCGGTTCTAGTTTGGTTTAGGGTGTTATGTTCTATATTTTAGATTGGCTTTGTACTATAATCTTCTATTTAGGTTCCTACCTGAACCAAACCGAACCGAACCGAACAAAAATCGAACCGAACCTCGGTTCCGAAAATTCCGGAATTCGGTTTTCGGTTCGGTTCGATTTTGCTCAGTTCGGTTCGGTTTTGGACTGATGAACAGTCCTAGGTGGCGCACTAAATACTTAAGAGCTATCTGAAAACTTGGCTTCATATCCCCAAAGCAATTCCAAAGAAGGAAATTCATGGACAACCGGGGGAAATTATGGGTACTACAACCCTAGGGGAGCCAATTTATGAGCCAGCGGACGACTCTATAGCTCGACACACATTCATGGAAGCATCAATTTGCACATTAGTGGTCTGATCATTAATCATCATTAATTTGTCGTCTTTTTGCTGATTCTGAAATCATGTTGTTTCAGTCGAGGCATTAGCCTTTGTTTGCAAATCTGAATCGGTAGAAAATTCAAAAACCGTTTCAGCTCCTGTTCGAGCTTGTTTTACTGCCGCATTGGATAAAAGCCCAACTCTCAAAATGAGCCCACTATTAGATGCGTGTTATGTAGTGCGCTTAGGCACTTTTTATGGGCCTTAGTCTTGGATGTCGAAGCTTGGTTTGACTTATCTACATAAATTACATTCTTAGTCAAATTATTCTCCTTAGTCGTTCCACTTGTCACTTTAGAAACTTGATTCGCATGTTTGCAACCAATAGTCTTTCCAACAACCAAATCTTTCCCATGAGCTGCAAAAGAAACTTTCTTTTCGGTATCTCCTTTATTCGAATTTGGCAACCCCAAATCTTTACTTTCCTCAATCAAAAGTCCCACAAATCTGTTACTTGCCGACTTGGAGGAAGACCCGTCTTTTGTGACAACTGACTTTCCTTGAAGACGGCGCTGGACCACTATCCATGGCCCATAGCGCAACGCATTATCTGCCGGTCCAACCGTTTTCAGAGGAACAACGACTTGCACTAGGTTTTGACTTTCGACGCCCATTTGAGCCTTCTATGGTTGATTAGTTGGACACTTCAACGTTTGATGACCATACTTCTCACATTTGACACAAATAACATGAAGACCTTCATATTCCATGTGGAAACTACGACCATTCACCGTCACTGATCCCTTCAGAGGTTTCGTAATGTCCACCTCCACGCACATCCGAGCAAAATGACAACGGTTGGATAACATAGTTCTCTTATCAACTCTAATTGGTCTTCCTATCCCTTGATTCAATTGAAGCAAGATCTTCTCCTCATAAAGAATCATTGGTAACCCATAAATTTGTATCCAAGCCGGAGTGGACTTGATTACATCCGTGAAAGGATTAAACTCCGGGTTCCAAGGGCGGATAATTAAATAGTGACCAGAAATCATCCAAGGGCCACCCATTAGGGGTTTCAAATTGTCATCTTCTATTGAAAATTTAACGGAATAATACCCATTTCGGAGATCCGCAACTGACATAGTACCCCCAGGAGTCCAGAGTTCATGGAGCTTACGTTTCATTATTACATGACGAAACATATCGCCCATGGATTTCACAATTAGCAAAGATTGCCAAACCGTCGCCAAAGCTTGGAGTACTTCCATCTCAATATTAAAGACCGGATCACCGTCTTCCCGGTCCAGATAAGACACTACAACTTTCCCTTTCAGAAATTCATCCGACAACACAATACGCTCCTCTGCATTATCACCCTTCACTAAGTCACTCTAAGATTTTGTGGAGGCGGTTTCCGCCATCACCGTTGCCTCAGTAGAACTTCCACTCTTTATGTTGTCAATCTACATGCCATCCTGGCTTGTTGGGGTTGCCGGAGTTTTGGCCAGATCGGCCGAAGCCCCGCTCATACTGAAAAAAAGATCTTAGCACCAATACTCAAAAACCCTAGGAGAAGTCGCGCGTGGGAGCGCGTTGTTTTTTGCTTTTGCTTTCAGCTTTTATTTGGAATTTTTTTACATGCTCTTTCTCTTCTCTTACCTTATTCTATTGTTAATCTAATTAAGAATATTTGTATCCCCTTAACAGATCTTAATGATAAACTTGTTTAGATTCCTTCTTTGGATGGTTGCTTTTCTTCTAAATCTGCTTCTGCTTTACTTGATTCCTCTAAAGTTTCGTCTTCTACCTATGGCTACTCTTGGATTTGAAAAACTAAACTTCCGCAAAAATTAAAATTTTTCTTTGGAAATCTTGTGTTGGATGTTTGACCACGACTAAAAGATTAAAAATGCTCTTTAATTGCGTTCCACACACCTGTTCCTTGTGTGATATTCAAAACAAAACTTTAAATCACCTATTTTTCCATTGTAATTTCACTAAAAAATGATTGCTCGACTCGAACTCAAGATTAAATGTGCATTCCAACAAGTCACAACAAGAAATTTTAATGACAATTTAATTGCAACTGTTAACGCTAATTCTCATAGTGATATTCTTTGTTTTCTTTGGTGGTTTATTTGGGATCATAGAAATACCATGATCTTCAATCCTTCTCGATTAATTAATAATCTTTTACCGTATGACTTGGCTTTTAATCAACATCTTCAGTGGAATTCAGCCAATTTAGTTATTGAAAAAAAAGAAATCGCAACGAAAATGTAAACTGAATGATGTTCGGATTAAGCCACCTACTCATTGGCTTAAACCGAACTTTGATGCCTCCATACAGGTAAACTCTTCAACTTTTAATAGTTTCATTATTCAGGATAGTAATAGTACTATTTTACGATAAAATACAAGTTCTCTAGCCCCTATGTCTATCTTAAAAGTTGAAGCACTTTCTTTGCTTGAAGGCATTACCGCAGCTGTCTTTATGAATATTTCTAACCTTATTATTGAGGGTGATAATTTAATTGTTATCAATTCTTTAAAACAAGTTTGGAAAGTTCCTTGGAAAATCGATTCTACTATATTTGACATATGAAACCTTGTTCAACAGATTCCATATGTTTTATTTTTTTCATTGTTACAAGGATTGTAATAATGTTGCATATTTTTGGCAAGAAAACATGTCAATGTTCCTCTATTTCACCAAGCTGTTTCTCTTATCCATTCAAGTACGGGGAGTGAAGGCTTTTCGTCTCTGATTTTACGTTTACGTCATCAACCCTTGTTGTTGATTTTCTTAAGATCATCCGTTGTGATGATTTAGGTTGGTCTTGTAGTGAATAGTCACCCTAATGTTTGCCTCTTTGTGAAAAAAAAAACTATTTGGATACACAACCTAAGTTTTGTGTAATAATGAACATATATGTTGAGCACACTCAAAAAAATCCTTAAATAAAATGACTAGAGTTGCCATTACAATTGTAGGTTGTCTCATTAACATTTTTTTTTACCATAGATTTCTAAAATTTCAACACTTCCCACTTTATTATATTATGAATTTACATACATCAATAGCAATATTAAAATTGTACCATTCTGAATCACCACGTTGATTCTAATCCCACATTATATTAAAAAATTATTTTTACTTTAATTTTTTCCTTATAATCACCTTTCTATCTATTTATGCCAAAACAAAATTTAAATAAAATTTTAATTAACAAATAATAATAATTAAATTATCTTTTATCTTTTTATCTATATATATAAAAAGTTTTTTTTCTTAAGTTAAATTTTAATAAAAAGAAAAAGAAAAAGTTTTCCTTAATTTCCTTTTTAAATATAAAAGGTTTTTTATCTATCCCTACTCCATCTCACAATTAAAAAAATCAATTTTAATTCATATTTTTTCAGATTTTCTTATTAATTATCTTATTAATTGTTTATTGAAAAGATTTCTAAAGAATTTAAATTTTTTTATCTTTTTTTGTATAAGTCTTTTAAAAATTTAATGATTCTACTTAAAATAATTTTATTTATATTTGTTATAAATAAATTATCATTAAACCATCAAAACCATATTTGGCTTACATTAACGATTTTGGCTCCCCTCATATTACATCAAATATATAATTTGTATATAAATTTTTCTAATAAATAAAAAAAATTATTTTTTATTTTAATTAAAATCCTATTTATAAAATAAATTAATATGGATAGTATATTTTATATACATTAAATTTTGTAAATTTTAGTAAATACAAATTCCCTTTATATATTTTCTTTTTTATTTAAAATTGATATGGAAAATTAATATTTAATAATATAAAAGAGGATGATTTTCGAGTCACGACTTCATTCTTGCCTTGCCTCATATTTAAAAAATAATCATTTTTATTCATAGTAAAAAAAATTTAATTAAATTTATGTCAATTTGTTTATGTAAATAAGTAAAAATAAATAAATTTTTCTTTATAAAAATATATTAAAATTAGAATTTTAATTACAAAATGATTAAAAATACATTATATTTGCCTTTTTATATATTTATAAATTGAATTTTTATAAAAAAATGATAAAAACTTAAATTATCTCATAAAAGATTCATGAATACTTGCCTAAATTGAATTTTGATAAAAAAAATTATATTATCATCTTTTAATTTTCATTTTAACTATTTGTGTAAATTTAAAAGATTTTAAAAAAAATAAATTTGGATTAAAAAATAATGAAAATATAACACCCCTATTTTGCAGCAATGAATATTACCGCAAGTGAACTCGGATTTTTCCCGTCCAAAGTTACATAAGGCTTTAAATTATATAATTAAACATAGTTTAAGGAGAATGAACTAAAAGCGGAATTGTTATTCATTAATAAGAACATTCGTTCATTACATTGGTAGTTGTTTTACATAGGATGTAGTAACGGAATATAAGGCAAAATAAGTGCTAGTGCACAACGGAATTTTTATTCATTAATAAGAACATTCACCCTTTGCATAGGTTGAAGATGTAAAGTCGGGGGTCGAGATGGTCTTCTAAGTTGTACTAAACCATCCCGAGTCTTTCTAATTATTGTGCACTATCACTTATCTTTCTTAGGTGTCAAAGCATTTCATATAGTTAACGATTTTTAGGTGTGGGGGATATGAAAGAGCCTGATCCACGAATGGGAATGGAGTTCCAACACCTATCTAGAGTGCAACATCCCTCCTCCAAGTAGGAGTGGATATGAGATCATGATCCAAATATCCAGATAAGAGAGGGCGGTTAGCCATACCCCTCAATATGTTATAAAGAGATGTTAGGGTCAAAACCTACATCCCTAGTCCTACCTAATCCATAACAAATCTTGAAAAGAGATTGAAACAATCGAAGCCACAAACAATCGAACCTAAAGTTCAGTAGTACGAATAATAATAACAATATGCATGTCATTATTTCTAAGCAAATAAATAAACCAAAGTTTATTTATTTAACAAACAAGTAGTTCCCAACATAGAAGGATATCCTTAACGAAATCCAAATATTAAAAAGGTTATAGGGGAGAATATCCATTTTCCTCGAACTCGACTTGGCCTTAACAAATAACGCGGAGTTATGGGCGACTTAAGTTTTCGGAAATACGACCTAATAATCCAAGCATGAATAATTCAATAAAATGAAATATATTAATTTTCTTTATTTCACTTCTTAGTTTTAAATCCATGTAATTCCACTTTATATGAATAAGGAATAATCTAAATTATTATCCTAATAATTTAGTTTGGAATATTCAATAATAATATTTCCTATATTATTATTTCATGATAAAGTCATTTATAATTTTATAAAAATTATAACTTATCTAAATGAGCATGCATTTAAGTAAGTTCATAAAATCCTAAGTAATAGCCCTTTCATAATATTTATTTAATTTGAGTCAAATAAATAGTATTTGTATTCGAAAAAAATATAAATTTAAAATAGCTAATAAATATTTATGGGTTGGAAAAATACCGATATGAGACGGAAATCGGATTTTTTACACGCAAAATGAGTTGGATGAACTAGTGTACGTCCAAGCTTCCTTCTTCTCCTCTCTCCTTGTGCGGCCGACTTCCGGCGGTGGTACCTCGGTGGTCCGGTGAAAAATGGAGGAAGAAGGGTCTTTGGGTTTTGAACTAGGAGAATTACAAGTGTGGAAAGGAAGACAATGAGAGTGGATGATTGTGGACTTCTACCATGTCCACCACTCCTTATATAGGAAAAAATGGAACTTAAGCTAGGGAGTAGGCCTAGAGTAGGTTTGGTGGGAATGAAGGGTATTGGTCCTTCCTTAGGTGGATTTGCATGCATTGGCCAACAAAAGTTAAATTTCATGCAAGCTCATTGGCCATGTGTCATAGGATAGGCTCTTAGAATAGGTTTGTTGGGATTTTTATAGATAGCAAAATTGGTTAAAAGAAATAATTCCTTTCAAATAACAAAATAGGTTATATGGTCATGGGTTCAAATCCCATATCCCCCATTTTATTTTTCCTTCCCATCCAAATGCCAAGTGGGCCAAGTCTATTGGACCGAGATTATTGGGCTTTGCCTAGGCTCAATTCGTTTTTAGTTAAGTTCAATCAAAATGATTAACTTGCTCGAATTAAATTCGTTTTGTCAAATTTCCGTCTTCATAGCTTATTATGAGAATTAAATTACCTTTCCAAATTAATTTAATTTATAAAGTTTTTATTTATCTTTTTTTCAAAGACGAAATTTAACTTAAGTGACATCGAGTAGAGACATTCTTTATTATTAGAATAAATATTTATTTATAAAATACCGGGCTGGCCCCTCCTCGCTAGGCTTATACAATGAATAATCCACCATACACACTTGTTGACCCAAGCTAATATTTTGAGCAAATAACCATGTCATCGGTGACTTCAATAACCTTTCTATTAACTCTAATTACATTGGCAAAGACGGGTTATAGATTGGCAACGATATGTCCATTCCTATTACTCATTTAGGATATTCATCTCTTTCTGCAAAACCTATGCCCGTTCATCTTAAAAATATCCTTTTTATGCCTCAAATCAATAAAAATCTTTTTAAGTGTTTCTTAGCTTACTAGAGACAATAATGCTTACATGATTTTTTACCCTACTTGTTGTTTTGTGAAGGATCTCTACATTTGTGAGTCTTGTCAACTTGGGAGAAGTCATTAACTTTCCTTGCCTAGTAGCCATGAGTCTAGTCAGAATCTTTTTGAACTTATCTATTTAGATGTTTAGGGTCTTGCCCCTGTGTCTCCATTCAATGAAAATAAATATTTCTTAATTTTTGTGGATGATTGTACCAAGTTTGTTTGGATATTCTTCTTACACCAAAAATCTCAAGTGCTTCACACTTTTCAAATGTTTCAAAAGATGGTTGAGACCCAATTCTCCTTCAAAATAAAACAGTTTCAATCTTATTGGGGTGGCAAGTACATATTCGTTTCCTCTTATCTTCAAACCCAGGGTATTAAACATCACATTTCATGTCCACACTCAATCCCAAAATAGTGCCGCTGAAAGACGACATCGAACCATTGTGGAAAAAGGGCTCACTCTTCTTTCTTATGCTAAACTCCCCACCACCTTTTGGGAACATGCCTTTCACACCAGTGTTTATTTTCATAATCGTACTCTTACACATGTCTTACAATTTCGCTTTCCTTTTGAGTGTCTTTATGCAAAGCCCCTGGAATACTCTTTTCTTAAATCTTTTGGTTGTCTATGATATCTTCTTTTGTGCCCCTACATGACAAACAAGCTTGAATTCCGCTCTTCCCCTTGTATATTTGTATTGTATAGCCCACAACAACGAGGGTACTTATGCTTTCATGTTCCCACCAATAGAATCTACATAGCCCGACATGTGATCTTAGATGAGACCACTTTTCCCTACCTATTCCATGCTCCAAAATCAGACCCCAAACCTGCCGAACAACCCCTATCCATTTCCACAAATAATCTTCAAATTGCGACCTTTCTCCCCGCTCCCGTGGCTGATCCTGACCTGGACTTCAGCTCGCCTTGCAACCACAATCCGAGTCCTCATCCCCATGCACGACGACCACATCTCAATCCAAACCCTCCCCATCTCGCCAACGTCTCCAATTCCCACCATGCAACCCCTATCAGCCGAACCAAGCCTCTCGAAAAGCTTGTCCCACAGCCCCGGCTTGCGTTCTTTGGGTGGCTCCTCTCCGACTAATTCGACACACAACACAAGTAATACTTCTCCTTCTTTGTCCATTGATATTCCATCTCATTATAGACCTGCTGAAACCACTACTCATCCCATGGTTACTCGTTCAAAAACAAACACCCTTAAACCAAAAACCTTTACCTCCATAAAACATCATTTACCTTCTCAACCCGATTTTCCTTTTGAGCCTAAAACCTTTATTCAAGCCTCCAAACACCCCGAATGGAAACATGCCATGCATGTTGAGTATGATGCCTTAATGAAAAATAGGACTTGGGTACTTATCCCGCCTCCTTGTAATTCTAGCATTGTTGGTTGTAAGTGGGTGTACAGGGTGAAATGTAATTTTATTGGCTTTGTGAAATGCTACAAAACATGATTGGTGGTCAAGGGTTTCAATCAAGAAGAAGGTATTGATTATTTTTACACTTTTAGTCCAGTAGTCAAACCTACCACAATTCGTATTGTTCTCTCTATTGTCCTTACTTGTGGTTGGAAATTGAGGCAGCTTGACATTAATAATGCCTTTCTGAATGGTGATTTATCTGAGACTATGTATATAGCTCAATTGCATGGATTTGTTGACCGGTCTCGTCTAAGATATGTGTGCTTGCTTAAGAAAGCTCTATATGGGCTTAAATAGGCTCCTTGGGCTTCGTTTCACAAGCTCCAAAATTTTCTCTTACATACAAGATTCGTTCCATGTCAGTCTGACACAACTCTATATATTCGTCTTCAAGGCAAGTCTGTTCTATATGTTCTTGTCTATGTAGATGATCTGATTGTTAATGACTCTCCTTTTGCTGATATTGATGCACTTATTCGATTGCTTAATGCTACTTTTGCATTACGAGATCTTGGTGATCTCCATTATTTCCTTGGCATAGAATTGAAGTGTTCCAAGGATTCTATTTTTTTTGGGTCAGCAAAAGCATATTACAGATCTTCTTCTCAAAAGCAAGATGCATGATGCTAAACTGATCATGTCATCAGTTGAGCCTGGCTCACGACTTGCTCATAATGGCGATCCTATTGTTGATCCTCACCTCTATAGGAGTATTGTTGGAGGATTGCAGTATGTGATCATAACTCGTATTGAGATTTCTTATGTTGTCAACCGAGTGTGTTAGTTTATGCATGCTCCTACAGATTCTCATTGGCATGTAGTTAAACGCTTGCTTCGTTATCTCAAAGGCACCATTACTTCTGGGTTCGGTCGGCCACTGATTATCGGTTGGTAGTATTCTTTCATGCAGGTTCAGCTTCTGATATTGATGACTGCCACTCACAGCATGGCTTTGCAGTCTTCTATGGAGGAACATGTTGTTGCTAAATCCATCTCTGAGGCTGAATATCGGGCTATTGCTTTTGCTTCTACTGAGCTCATCTGGATACAACAATTGTTACAAGAACTTCACATCCCACTGCATATTCCGCCTATTTTATTATGTGATAACTTAAGCGCTACTTATACGTCAGTCAATCCTGTTTTCCATTAATGTTCTAAATATATCAAGACTAATTACCATTTTGTTCGAGAACAGGTTGTTGATCGTTCTCTTATTGTGCGCCATGTTCGTACCTTGGATCAAATTGCTGATATTTTCACCAAAGTTATTGACAATGCCAGATTTCAGACTCTTCGATCCAAGCTCCATGTCCATTCCCGCCATGAGCTTGTGGAGGGTTTTAGGATAGAATATTTAATCTATATATAACATTAAAAAGTTGTGTACATGGAGCATTTATTGCACTTATCAAAAATTTCAAATATATTAAATCAAATGTTTTATATGACAAGATGAGCTCCTTGGCACAATGGTTAAAATGTTGGCATTTGTAAAGAAGGTCTAAAGTTTGAATCTCTAAATAATCTTTTTCCTCATTCTAGCTAAAGTTTTTATGCCTATTGCCTAACAATTGTTTATGCTGCATAAATAATTTAGATTAATATCTATTGATTTAGCTTATCGTTTCTAAAGAATAATAATCTTTTTTGAAGGGAAAAAAATAAAATAATGATCTATTTTTAATACATCTATCGATAAAAAAAATTATACGAGAAGAAGACCATTTTTTCTCATTGTGCATTCTTGTATTAAGTTGATTAAATCTTTTTATAAAATAAATAATCGCTTTTTTTGTTGAAGGAATAGTAATAATGATCTAATTCTAATACATCTATCTATATAAAATTGTATATGAGAAGAATTTATTACAAATATTACTTTATTTTTTTAATAAAAGTTTAAGGTTCAAACCTCTTTGTGAACATCATGTCTAATTACTTTAGTCCTATTTAAATTGTTCAACCAACTCAGCAAAAGATGATATAAGGAATAGTCCTATTTGATTACTTTAGCCTATTTAAAGTTTAAGGAATATTCCTATTTTTTATATATCTATTATTGTATAAATGTTATAAGTATTTCAATGTATAATATGGATGTATAGCTATACATAGAGATACTCTTAGGATACTTATCCTCTTAAAGGTGTACTTATTGTCCACATTTAACACATTTAATTACATCCTATTTATTTTAATTTATAATATGGATGCATACCTACACATAGAGATACTCTTAGGATACTTATCCTCTTAAAGGTGTACTTATTGTCCATATTTACCATCCCTAATTACATCCTATTGATTTCAATTTATAATATGAATGTATACCTACACATAAAGATACTCTTAGGATATTTATTCTCTTATATTTGTACTTATTGTCCACATTTACCACTCTTGATTACACCATTATTTATGTGTATGTATTTTGACCAATTGTATTCCATGGATTGACCTATATATACATTATTCTACAAAGAAATACATTGACATGATTACAATTATAAATATGAATAGCTCAAGGTATGTATAAATTATTTTTTCTCTATGCATTATAGGTTATTGGGATCTTAACTCTAATTATATATTTGTTCAAATCTCTTCTTCGATATTATATTGGAAGCCTATTTTCATTTAAAATTTAAACTAATTTCTATCTAATATTACTATTTTTAATAATATATTATAATTGATCTTTATTATCTAAACTAAATTGTTGTCAACTTAGATCAAACAAACTTTTTGTTATATATACAAGAGTATATTTCAAGAAAATATATTTTTGAGGGTTAAGTTTGTAAATTGATTTTTAAATACTTGAAAGAATATATAGTCAATATGAATTTTTATTGTGATTTTTTTTGAAGAAACATTACTTCTAAAAATATATAATCAATTGAATCGTATGAATTGACTAATTATGATTCATTCCATCCTAAATTGTTTGAAATTTAAAATATAAACATTATCAAAGTTCTTATTTGTCTAACGATATGTAAATGCATACAACATCTAATGGCAATTAAAAATTTTTGTAACGTGTATGCAAAGTTTTCATATTGGGCGACAAATTTCAAGTACTAGGTGTGAAAAAGTACACAATTTTTCATTCAAAATTCGAACGTACTAAATTTTATGATTTTTTTTAGAACAAATAACTCACATGTGCTTTCAATTCTTATACAATTACAAGTTCCAAATGTTTTTACAAACCCAAATGGAAAAAATATACTTTATAAAACATTAAAAATTACAAAATAAATAAATAAACGAATGCATGTTAAAAATGTGTCCCGTGCGTATACACGGGATTGTCGTCCTCCTAGTTATATAGAAAGTTATCTTGTATAAGAAAAATATATCTTTTTATGTAACTTGGACTCTAAAGAGATCCATTATATAAACATTTCTCTAATCAATGGAAAAAGCGTAACAAACTCTTTTACAATTCTCTCTCTAATTTACACTAGCACTTCAAATGGAAGTACAACTCCTATGACCACTACCATCTTCGTCTTTTAGTCCACTTTATAAGTAGCTCAAAAATGAATAAAAGAGGGCTTTCCGGGAAGAGGAAAGAACAATATATCGAATGATGGAAAAGCTTTTGCTCGGATTTACAAATTTGAGCTCTTATACCATGTCATCAATCATCATATAGATGACGTGATGAAATTCATGGAAGCTTGGAGGAGTTTTTATATTTTGCGAATGAGAAAAAGTTTGTTACAAAATATTGGGTCCGGTGTTGGGAAAGGAGCTTGATCCAACATTCTACTTTTGCATCCTTCAGATCATCCCAGGATAAATATTGGGTCGATCCTGTCAAATGGGTCGGTCATATTTTTAACATGCGTTTAACCGAAATAGAGTATTTGCAATAAACATTTGTTTGGTCAGATAATAATATAAGCCAACAAGCCATTTTCACATGAAGAATCCTCATTCCCTAACCCATTCATGCACGGATAAATTGTGGCAGGCAATCACTCTGCTAGAATCCAATGAGACTGCGATTATCAATTTCCCATCTTTCTGCCTATTTGGTCATTATACATATGATTAAATTTGACATCGGATGGCTCCATTCATTTGCATATATTCCAACAATATATATAATATACTCCTTGAACCACATAACAAAAACTGCTGGCAAATGCTGCCACAGAAAATTCAACTCAATAGAATCAGAATGTCTAGTTTGAGCAAATTTGCAGTACAAGTGTACAGAATACAAGGAATTTGCAAGGCAAAGTCCAATGCACTAACCTTGTGAAATATGTTCAGCCAGAAAGAAGTATACTAGATGATATCATATCACAGAATGAACACCAATTAGCCTTACATGACAGGAATCAATTTTACCTTTTTTTTATATATAAAATGTAGTCTAAGCAGACATGCTATACCAGCTCAGCACCTCCTCCCGGTAGTGAACTCATCTGCAACGTTCTTCCATTTCCAGATGCAAGAAAGCGAACTGAAGGAAGAGAAGGATCTGTAACAGATTCAATCTCAAGGAAATTGAAGTCACATGCACCAGAACGCTTCAGACTCATGATAAATATAAGTACAATCCATCCAGACATAGATATAGCCCAATAATTGGTCATTCCATTGATCAAACCCCATGCTATTGCATACCCAACTATGATTCCTGACAAATGACCAAGAAAACTGGCTTGTGGCACGATTATGGATGTGAAGACAAGTGATTCAAAAGGTGCAAAACTGATTGGAAGAGAAAGAAATCCAAAGAGGTTCAGGCTAGAAGATGGTTGCTTTACCGAAAGGATGGTCATCCACCCAAATACAACACAAGAGTACCCAACAGCAGTCACTCTCCGGAAATATTCGAACTTAAAATTTTGAATCAGAACATGGTAAGCCCCTATTACCAAGAATCCAGACAAAATAACTAAGACAAGGGTATAATGGAGGTAAAATTGAGCTCCAAGACCCATATGGCCTAATTGTTCCACGATTCCAAGACTCCACAGGGCACTCATATTAAAGACAAGATGAATCACACTTATATGAGAGAAAGCAGATGTTATTATCCTCCAATGATGTCCTTCTAGAGCCGTTTCATAACTCAAACCCACTTGTGAGTAACCAATGTTTTTCTTCTGTATGTAAAACCAAATTGCAGTGCATAGTCCTATAATGCAGCTCGTCGCAGGCTTTTCTAATATCTCATAGAATAGAGGCTTCCCCATCTGATATCAACTTCAAGCTACCAGTTGATTCTTATCAAATTGCAACTCCTTCACATATATGCGGTGTCCTAGAGAATCACACTCAACTCAAAGCACAATGTCACAGGCAGGAAATTACAGCTGAACTTTCAGAAGCAAGGTGAGTCACAACATCAAGTTCACTCTTCAAAGTCCAATAAACAAGGGTTGAAACCAGGCTAAACCAACCAAAAGCCTCAGATCATCCAACCACTGCGCAAATTGTCGTCAAAAGCCAGGTATATACTTGTGGCAGAAGAACCTTAAGAGACTTCTTCTGAAAACATAGTTTCTTCTTATCAAAGGATTTCTCTGTCAAGATTGTAATAAACATGTACAGCGGATAGTAGAAAAGCAATATTAGGAAGGAAAATTGACCAAATTAAAATCAAGAAAGGAAACTAGAAGAAAAGGAAAGTGCTTCTGGAGCTATATTGCCGTGCATTGGGTTTGAAGAAATCCTCTTATCCAAAGCATTAGAGACATGCAAAACTTTAACAACTCATAGAAGAATACCTAAGAATTAACTCTAGAAACGAAGTAACAGCAGAAATTATGCAGGTGAACTAAAGAAGAGAGTAAGAAAGTTGTCATATACTCATATACCTATAATTAGATTTAACAGAACTAGAAGGTGTGACTTGTGAGTGCTATCTAATACACATTCAAAATCCAATCAATATGCTAAACCACAAAGGAAAATGAGGGCAAATCCACGGATAAAAGCAATTGGTATGTATAATAATTTAGAATAGCAGTACCAATTAAAGCATAGCAATTTCAGACGAATGCACAGTTTCAGCACCAACCAATACTATTCCCATGAAACCCTAAATTGCAAAAACTTTCAGAGGAATGCACAATTTCAACCAACAACACAAATTATACAAAAAATATAGAAGCATAACGATAAAGAAAGAGTGATCAGGACCAAATGAGATTCAGGCGAAAGGCTCACAGCATATAATCACACATCAACCGACAGTAGACTAGCACAAGAAAAAAACATACCGGTGCTTGTAGCTCCGGAGATATAGAGAGATGGAGGGGATGAGAAAAGCTTTGCTACTGGGATGCTCTGGAAGAATGCAGAAAGACGAAACAGGAAGAAGGCCTGATCTGGCTTCTCTATGTAGGTTGAACTTTCAGGTGGACCAGGAAAGGGGAATTGATGATTTATTCCATTAACGCAGCAAATTGGGTTTTTTTCCAAAAAAAAAAAAAAAACAAAGAAACTTTTTTTTTTTTTTTAAGTCGGAGCATTTTTTTGTTTCTTTTTTTAATACGAGAACACTAAAATAAACAGTAAAATTTATTTATGATTTCTAAATTTTGGAAAAATATGAAGAAATCAGTACACTGTTTTAGTTGAATTGCTAAATTGTGATTAAATACTAATGTCGTTTTTCATTAAATTTATCATTAATTATAAAAAGATTTGAGAAGGAGGTATGAGTTTCCGAAATTTTAAAGTTTTGAATGATGTTATGCTTGCTTAAACAAAAATGACGTCTGCTGCGACATCCGTACAATTTGGTTTGTTGTGTTTTGATGGAAAAATACTACAAGGGGGCTAGCTACCTTTTTAAACGCTAGGCGAGGTTATAATTCAAGTTATGCTTGGATCAAGTATTTTGAACACTAAATCATTATCGCTTCAAGGTTTATCCTATAGAATTGATATTGGTCTAAATGTGTCTATTTGGATGGGGAAATGGATTTCGGGTGGCTCCAATGGGTCTCGTGTGCCTTTGTTGATCATCTCAAGTGCGGATACGACTCTTTATGTTTCTTCTCTTATCGATCAAAAGCACCGTCAGTGGGTTGTGTAGGGAGTTTGTACAGTTTTGAACTCAATTGATATCCCATTAGTGTTGAACATTTCGCTTGGCCTAAGGCTTAGTTTTGATAACCCCTATTGGAGCATGTCTAAAGATGGTGTTTATACCGTAAAAACGGAGTATTGATTTTGTTATTGGGTCGCCATTCATTGTGGCAAAATGCTCGGGTTGATGACTCTAGACTATGTCAATTAATTTAAAACCTTAAAGTACCGCCAAGGCTATGGGTTTTTGCTTGGCGTTTTTAACATATTCGTTAAGTGTCAAATCAAGATTATATCATTGGCACGGTGTGGTCATTGATCAATGTGATAGGTGTTTATCAACAATTGAACTATTTGGCATGCATTATTTACATGTCTAGCAACATAAGCTGTATGGAAAGATTTGTCTTTGATTTCATTATAACCACTGGATCTTTAACTCTCCCTGATATTGCCTTAATGGTTGTTGATACTTGTGGTGTAAAATGGCTAGAAGAAATCTCTGTCTCCTGTTGGACTAGTTCAACATCATAAAATGAACATATTTTCCAAGGGAAACATGATAATGTCTGGAAATTGCTCATTGGATGTAGCAAATTGGTCTCTGCATACAAGGATCACAACTGCTATCTCCGGTTGGTCTCCACCCCGACATGAAGCCCTTAAGATAAATACAAATGTTGCACTTCTAGGATCTGATGGAGTTGGATTAGGGGTTGTCATTTGAGATTCATTGGGGATTCGATATATACTTATGGAGACATATTCTTTATCTATTGTGTCTAGTTATTTTGGTGATATATTAGAGGATATTAGAAGTTTTCTTAATAATTTTAGTTTTACCATTTGTATTCATGTTAGTAGGCAGAAAATATTGTTGACTATAATATTGCTCATATATGTCCTCCTTTAAAAATTGAACAAATCCTTATAACTGATACTCCACGGGGTGTTATCAATTTGGTTGTGTTGGTTGTTTAATACAATACAAGACTTTTCTCTTAAAAAAACTATAGAAAATGGATGCATGCATAATCAAGTTACACTATTTAACTAAATGTCACATTATCAATTTAGCATTTGTGGAAAACTTGATGGAAAAATCATATATGATAATTAATTTTGCATCGTCCTTTCACTTAGGCGAAAAATCAAGTCTCATAATTCTTCTTTCTATTGGATTGAGTCGGTTAGTACAAGCCAGTTTACATGATTCACATACTTTATCAAATAGCTTACAAACTCAAATTTACCACCAAAAATAGACCCTCATAAAAAATTATAATCAAATTTCATAATTCCAAGACTTCAACCCATAAACAAAAATTTAGAGACTTCTTTTAAACTTTCTCCTTGATTAAATCTAACAAATTTTATTAGAGTTAAAACTCTTAAATTCATTTATCCAAAAAAAAAAACTCTTAAATTCAATCGTTCTTGCTACATAATAATTATTATTTAGGATAAACTTTTTAATTAGACCCGACCCAAATACGGAGTATTTTTTTTGGACCCACTCATTTATTAGCATTTCTTTATTTATAAATGTGTGCCTTTTCAACATTGTATTGTTAGATCTAACTCAAAGTCAATTTTTTTTCTTGACCTATTTGTTGAAGTTGTATTCTATAATATTTTTGTTTCATTTTCTCAAATTTATTTCCTGAATATAAATAAGGCCGCTGTCGGGTGCCCGACCCTTAGAACGGGCTCGACAAGGATACACGACCCGGCCCGATGCGGGGTTGGCTGTGTATGTGGAGTTGCGGCGCCATTGCACGGTTGTATCTTTTCCTTTGGAATGCTTAAACCCTACAAACCCAAAACCACCACCGCAAAGCCCCAGAAGCCATAGCCACAACCTTCTTCCAAGCGAGTAACGTAGAGTGAGAAGAAGAAGGATGAAGAATCTCAAGCTCTCCACCGAAATCTCCGTGCAACAGAAGTTGCTGTCTGAAGACGAAGTATTGCGCTTTTCCGCTATCGACATCGAGAGAAACCGCTTTTTCTTCGCTTCTTCCTCCAATCTCATCTACACCGCCCAGCTTCCTACCCCACAGGTCAGTCTTTCTATCTCTCTGGATCGCACCTCTTTCATATGTAAGCTTTTACTCCCGGTTTATGCTTGGCCTTTTCGTTTCATATTGTTCTCAGTGATTAGCCCCTTTTTTTCCCCTTGAAGTTTCTTCATTAACTAAAATTTATGCCTTTAATATTTATCCAATTCCTTATTTTGTTGCTTTGTTGGTGCCTACATGCTCAATATGAATTGTAAAGGTTATGCCGAGCATATTTGTCTGCACCTTCCGATGGGATTTGAGATTGGAGTTATTTGAAGTAGAGTAATATTGGTCTATTCTGTTATCTTATTCATCAATTTTGTCTACTATGGTGCTCTCAGAATGCAGAAGCACAAAGCGGAGTCTCCCTATCAGCTGAAGTCGAGCCACTTGATTTGGAACCTGATGACTTCATTACTTCTTTTGATTATCTGATGGAGAAAGAGTCGTTGATCATTGGGACTTCTAGTGGACTTCTTTTGCTGCATATGGTGGATGGCAACAATACTGAAGTTGTAGGTAGAGTAGAGGGGGGTGTCAAGAGCATTTCACCTAGCCCAGATGGAGATCTTCTTGCAGTCACTACTGGTCTTGGCCAGCTTCTCGTTTTAACTCATGACTGGGATGTGCTATACGAGGTTATGTTTGAGGATCCTGTAGAAGGAATTGACGTACGTAAGGACTTCTCCAATAAACCTATCTGGAAAGTTTATGTGGCATCTGTTTTACTAAGTTTTTCATGGCTCAAGTGGATGTTACTATTTTGGTCATGTCTATAGAATGACCATATCAGAAATATAACCCTTTTGATTTCTTGTGGATCAGTACATATATTTTTTGTGCTTGATGGGGATTGGGCATTCAATGGCTGTATTAAACTGTTAATTGTGAGATGAAATCTCATAATCCTCATTGATATTTAGTAGCCTGCATTTTGTAAAAGTATTAGGGAATTCCTTCTTGTTGGTTTTATTTTGCTTTAGCTAAATTTTACATGTTCTCACTTGAAGTTATCTATTGTGCTCTTTGCTTTGTGCTGACAGTGCTTTTAATTGCAGTTGAGCAGATACGATTGGATGGTTGTTTTAATGGAGGCCCAATTTCCTGGAGGGGTGATGGAAAATACCTTGCTACATTAAGCAGGGTGCAGGGCTCTCCCTTGCTTCAGATAAAAGTTTGGGAACGAGATTCAGGTATGTTGCAGTCCACTTCGGAATCAAACATTTTTGTAAATACTGTTCTGGAATGGATGCCGAGTGGAGCAAAAATTGCAACTGTTTCCAATGGGGCAGACGAAGACAAGTGTCCCTCTATACGTTTCTTTGAGAGAAATGGTTTGGAAAGAACCTCGTTCACTATAAATGAATCAAGAGATGCTGCAGTTGATCTCTTGAAGTGGAACTGCAATTCTGATCTACTAGCTGGGATTATTAAATGCAAAGATTATGATTGCATAAAAATCTGGTTTTTCAGCAACAACCATTGGTATCTAAAACAAGAAATTAGATACTCAAAGCAGGATGTTGTGAGAATTATGTGGGATCCAGCAAAGCCACTGCAGTTACTTTGTTGGACTACTGGCGGTCAGATAACAGTATACAATTTTGTATGGATTTCTGCCATCACTGAAAATTCGGTGGCATTAGTGATTGATCACTCAAACATACTAGTCACACCCCTTACCCTCTCACTGATCCCTCCACCCATGTATTCATTTAGCCTAAAATTTTCTTGCGCTGTAAGAGAGATTGCTTTCTGTTCCAAAGGCTCAAAGAATATGTATTTGGCTGCATTTCTGTCGGACGGACACCTTTGTGTTGTAGCATTTCCAGAGCTGGAGTACTGGGAAGATCTAGAAGGAAAAGAGTTTCTGGTTAAAGCTTGTAACTCTGAAGCAGTATTTGGCTCGCTTTTGCATCTACAGTGGTTAGATTCACATATACTTCTTGGTGCTTCGCATATTGGGTTCAATAAAAAAAGTCACTTGGCCGATTCCGAACATCAGATGAAAGATCTTGGTTACCATTTGATGGAAATTGAAGTAGTTTGTGCAGAGGATCAAGCCCTGAACTCACTAGCTTGCTCTGGTTGGCGTGCAAAAGTTACCAACCAAATGAGTGTGGAGCATCTAGTTATTAGTATTGCTTCCAACCCTGCTAAAAGTTGTTGTGCATTTTTTCAGCTCAATAATGGGCATATCTTCGAATATGCCTCAGGTTTTGTAGCTCCTGCAGCAGCTACAGGTTCAATTTTTAAGAAGCACGAGGCTATGATTTTTTCACCATCATGCCCCTGGATGAGTGTCTCTTTGGTCAATAATGATGGAAATCTTCAGCCTTTGATCTTTGGATTGGATGAGCTTGGCAGGCTTAGTGTTGATGGAAGGACATTATGTAACAACTGCAGCAGTTTTTCATTCTACTCCAATTCTTCTGACCAAGTGATTACTCATTTGATTCTTTCAACTAAGCAGGATTTACTGTTCATTGTTGATATCCCTGACATTCTTGTTGGGGATACGGATATAAAATATAAGAACTTCACACATATTGCTACCAAAAAGAGAGAGGAGGAAACTAAAACCTTTATGAATATATGGGAAAGAGGTGCTAAAATCATTGGAGTTCTTCATGGAGATGATGCTGCAGTTATACTGCAAACAAGCAGAGGAAACCTGGAATGCATCTCTCCGAGAAAAATGGTTCTTACCTCAATTGTGAACGCTTTGGTCCAGAGACGTTTTGGCGATGCATTGCTAATGGTAAGGCGGCATAGGATAGATTTTAACGTAATGGTTGACTATTGTGGTTGGCAAGCGTTTGTGCAATCTGCTTCTGAGTTCGTCAAGCAAGTGAACAATCTCAGCTATATTACAGACTTTGTTTGTGCCATAAAAAATGAAAATATGACTGAGAAGCTATACAAAAATTATATCTTTATCCCCTATACAGGTGGGGTAAAAGATAAACTTCAAGGTGTCCAGCATGATCTTGATTCTAACTGCAAGGTTTCCTCGGTCCTCTCAGCAGTAAGGAGGGCTCTTGAAGAGCATGTACCTGAACATCCTGCTAGGGAGCTATGCATTTTGACCACCCTTGCCCGAAATGATCCTCCAGCCCTTGAGGAAGCCTTAGAGAGAATCAAGATCACAAGGGAATTGGAGTTATCAGGCTCCAATGACTCAAGAAGGTCATCTTACCCTTCAGCTGACGAAGCATTAAAACATCTGTTGTGGCTATCTGATGCTGATGCTGTTTTTGAAGCTGCATTAGGCCTTTACGACCTAAACCTTGCTGCTATTGTGGCTTTAAATGCTCAAAGGGACCCAAAAGAGTTTATTCCATTTCTTCAGGAATTGGAAGGAATGCCAACTCTCTTCAGGCAGTACACTATTGATCTTCGTTTGCAGAGGTATGAGAAGGCTCTCAAGCATATTGTGTCAGCTGGCAATGCGTATCATGAAGAGTGCATGAATCTCCTGAGGGGTCATCCTGAGCTTTTCCCTCTTGGACTTAAGTTGATGACTGATTCTACAAAGAGGGGACAGATTTATGAGGCATGGGGAGACCATCTTGTTGATAAGAAGTGTTTTGAAGATGCTGCTATGACTTTCTTGTGTTGCTCCAACTTTGAAAAGGCTTTGAAGGCATATCGTGCTTGTGGTCTTTGGCGTGGGGTGCTTACTGTTGCTGGTCTTCTTAATCTAGGAAAAGAAGATGTTCTTCAATTGGCACATGAACTTTCTGAAGAACTCCAAGCCCTGGGTAAGCCAGGGGAAGCAGCCCGAGTTTCCTTGGAGTACTGTGGAGATACTAAAACTGCAGTCAGCTTATTAGTTAGTGCAAGACTATGGGAGGAAGCTCTTAGGGTTGCCTTTATGTCTGGAAATGATGATCTGGTCTCGGAAGTTAAAGTTGCATGTCTTGAATGTGCTGATGTGCTGATTAACGAATACCAGGAAGGGCTGGAAAAGGTTGGAAAGTACCTCACTCGCTATCTTGCTGTTCGTCAAAGAAGATTACTACTTGTAGCAAAGATTCAATTTGAGGACCACACAAGCAATATTGGTGATGACAATATTTCAGAAACTAGTAGCAATTTCAGTGGAATGAGTGCCTATACAACTGGGTAAGAACTTTTAATAGCTTGCAATTTGTTGATCAATTTCCCCTTTTGTGTGATCTATTCCTGCAATTATTTACACCACTATCTGAAGTGGTTTCTTGAGATTCCACATTTTCTCGTTTCCTCTTTATATCACAAAATCCCTTTCGATTTCCCGTGAAACCATATTTGTGAATACACATATTTATACGCTTTGCTTCATACTGTTAAAAGAAAATTACCCCCCTGTGCTTTGTGAAGTACAAAATTGGAATTCATTGTACATTTGTTCATGCTAGTGTTAAGTGTCTTACGAGGCGATGCATCACCAGTTAGTTCTTTTCTCAGGATGGAGCTGGCTTTTATATGGTTTCAGATCAATGTTAACATTTGAACTAATTGCCAATGCATAGAAACTTCTAAATAAGGGAATATTATCATTTATAAGAAAAGTTTAAAAGTTCTGAAGCTTCTGGAACCTAATTATATCATTTGCATTTGACATATTGGCATCAACAGGACGACGAAGGCCTCTTCTGTCATTTCAAGTATAACTAGCAAGGCTAGAGGCGCTAAGCGACAAAGGAAAAGAGGGAAGATTCGTGCTGGCAGGTAAGTTTTAGCACCTTCTGATTTCATAATTCTTCCTTCTCATCATGTTCTCATATGTGGTCTTTGATGATTTACGTTTGTAGCGCTGATGAGGAAATGGCTTTGGTAGAGCATCTGAAAGGCATGGCTATCATTGTTGAAGCCAAAATCGAGGTCAAGTCTTTGTTGGCTTGTCTTTTGATGCTAGGCCTGGTAGACACTGCAACTAAAGTGCAACATATGGCTGAAACGTTCCAACTTCAACAAACGGCAGCTGTCAAGTTAGCAGAGAATGCTACGCTGAGTGATGTCATAGATGAGCAAGTTTACTCTTTGGACCGTTACATCCAGAGAGTTAAAGGAGAAATGCATGGCTCTGAGGACTTTGCTTGGCGATCTAAGATGTTGCTTTCTTCTTAACAGGCAAGTAACTGAATTCAAGTTCCACTTCTTATGTTTCATCAGAAAATCAAGAACTTAAGATTGATTTTTAGGCGTTTTATTTCTTTGAATGCAATTTTCAGTGAGATTGTTCATGCTATGCTACATTTAGGGTGGTTTTCTGTTTAGTTAAAAAAGATAGTAACATGAGATTTTTTATTTTGCAGATATGATTAATTATCCCAGAGCACCTACAATGGCAGCTAGTTGTCACGACGAATGTGCTTCTGGAGTGTGATAGTCTGCTTGAATCTCAGCTTAAACCTCTAATTTCACAGGATTTACGAGCTGCCGAATTGGTTCTTTTGCTTGCTCTGAAGTGTTAAAGGGTTCTCTTGTGAAATTGCAAGTTAATATCTTGTGAGATTGTATATTTATGGCATAATCGTTGCCTCTATGACTGCTTGTACGAGCTATTCAAAGGAGGTCATATGATTAGCTTTGTCAGATGTACCTTTACTAGTAGGGGTGAGCAAACGGATATATCCGATCCGATCCGCTCCGGTATACCGGATATCCGATATTTTTTCCCTTAAAACCTCGATCCGTATCCGATCCGTTAATTGCTAGATATCCGGTAAGAAATATCCGTTTGGGGCGGATATCCGGTAGCGGATATCCGAACTATCCGTTTCGAAAAATATTTTCACTATTTTTGATTTAGGCCCAATTAATACGCATGATTGACGGAAATCGGAACCGGATATCGGAACCGGATATCCGTCGATCCGTTTAAATTTTAATTGAAAGTTTACATGGTTGAGGAGAATTGAACATTTGATGAGTTGAAATTTTACAAAATAGTCATTTAAACATCTATTCTACTTAGTATTAATGTGTATTTTCTAAAAAATATATATAGTACCGGATATACCGGATATCCGGTTGCTTGAAAACTCCGATTCGGATATCCGGAAAAAAATCCCGGATCGGATATAAAAATTTGTGATCCATTCGAATCCGGATTTTTTCGGATCGGGTAGGCCGGATCGGCGGATCGGATTAACGAATCGGGCATTTTTGCTCACCCCTAACCTTTAGGACGCAGTTTTTTCAGACTTCAGAATGTATTTTTTAGTGGATTTGGTTGATTTTATTTCTAACTGGGAAAAAAAAATTCAACCAAAGAAAGGGCCCAACCGGGTTCGAACCGGTGACCTCTTGATCTGCAGTCAAATGCTCTACCACTGAGCTATGGACCCTTTGTTATTATATTCGACTAGGGAAATAAATAAGTAATGATTTCAAAAATTTCCAATTTAAATTCTCACACCTGGTCGACAAGCTAACAAGTTTACTTAATTATTTTTACGAAAAATGTTCAGTTTATTAACCAAAACATCAAACTACACTGTTAGCAGAATGCAGGAGATACAAAATGTAATCTCCAGCCAACAACAACAGTACAACACTACCCAGTATTTTCAGCAGTAGCATCCTTAAGTCTAGTTTTTGACATAGAAATAATGTGCAATTGTCATCATATTACTTTGAAAAAGTTAGGGAAGAAGATAGCAAAAGGTGGATATATAAGCTGGTAATGAATCGACATAATTGGTCATGATGAGCAGTATGTAGTTAACTGGTTAGGATCTCATGGAACAACTCTTTGAATAAAGTTATTTATTCTACTAAGATTATATAATAAATCCTTAAATATTAAAACAAAAAGTTAAATTGTTTTTTTTATAGGTGGTTGAAGTTTTTAAACTATATGGTAGATTTATTTTCAAACTCCACTGGAGCCCTATAGCTATTTAATGTATGGTTTATTATAATTACGTTCACATGAAAACAAGAAAGAAAAGAACTTCACAATTTCATACTCCATCTAGATTCGAACCTAGGACTTTAGGAACAAGTCCTTGGCTACTGACCATATATTGCCAAAATATAAGCCACTTAATATATGATCATCAAACAATCCTTACAATAATAATCCTAACACAACTAGCCAGAACGTTGCTACATAGTGCAGGTATCAATCTTCCTATAGATAATTAGATATACATGTAGCTGCAAAAACATGAAAACCAATCATACCTGGAGTTGCAACAAATTGATTAACAAATTTATATACTAATATAGAATAGAATATAAAATCCACACGACACATGTTTCTTCTACCACATTAACAAATCTGTATTCCCCCACTTAGATCATGTATATATGACCATGCATATAGATTTAACTTGTCTTACAAGACTGCCTAAAATCCCCACACGTTCATGATATTTGGAACAACACCCTGATTAGAGTTGCTGGCATCAGCCGAATCCTCGATCACAAGTTGGCTTGCCATGGACAATGGAACTAAGCACAACCCTTTGCTTTGCAGGTCCGGATACCACTTCTCCAGATTGGTCTGCATCAGCTGCATGAATTTTCATTTGCCAAACAAGGCATAAGAAGTATTGAGTTTAGAAGAATATGTAAGGTGGATAAGTTGATATATACTATGATTATCTTTTTCATGGAAAATTATAGGGTAGGTATTCATCATTTGTTTTGAGATTGTTTAGGCACGCGCACCTGCGTTTGAAGGGGTCTGGTTCCGAAGTATGAAAGTTTTAGCCTCTACATGTATGTTCAAGAATTTGTAATAAATTAGCATCCTGGCCACTATAATCAAGTTTGGCTTAATTTGGACTCTTACAAGTTGAAGTTGTTAGTTTACCCGGATTTCCTGGTGAGCAATCTTGATGTACATACATGCTTCTTGAAGAACAGAAGCTGTATCAGTCTGCAATTCACAAAACAAACACTCGAATGTAAGGAGTTGAAGAACGCGAAAATTTATAAGTTCATGAAGAAATGACCTTTCCATAGGGAGATACAACTTTCTGTAGAGATGTGATCTTGTCACTTAGTTTCTGGCTCCTTCTTGCTGGTGCCTACAATTAAAACAGAGAAATCAAATTTTAACATGACAAGCATGATATACAAGGCAGGAAAAGAAAAATCAAAATTCACATACAATGCAACCCTGAAGCTTTTAATACCTTCATCACAGTTTTTTCAATGGTCTTCCTTTTAGAGACCTGTGATTGATCAGGGAATGTTGTGTTATTGATCATACTAAAGATTCCATCTCTCCGCGCAAAGTCCTCTAAGGGACGCTTTCTTGAATCAGTAAACATCTCCTATAGAAACAATGCACAAGAAAATATATAATCATCCTGTTTGAAAGTACTCTAACATTTTCAATTTATGAAATCAGTGAGTTATAATAATTTACATAAAACTCTGAAGCTTTTGATACCTTCAGCACAGTTTGTTCAATGGTCTTCTTTTTAAAGACATGTGATTCATCAGGAGATGTTGTGTTATTGATCATACTAAAGATGCCATCTCTCCGCGCAAATTCCTCCAAGGGACACTTTCTTGAATCTCTTAAAATCTCCTATAAAAACAATGCACAAGAAAATGTGTAAGTAGGCTGTTTGAAGTACTACTCAACATTATCAATTTATGAAATCAGTAAGTTTTGATTTAGTAGTAACATGCAGTACATACTGATTGAAATGGTGGCCCAAAATGTCTCTCCTTCTCAGCATTGCTAGAGCTGCATCCGTTGATTATATTCGGCACAAGAGAATTCATTGTACCAGACGCTTGCGCTAATTTAAAATCAACAATTACAAATATCAGCAACTGAATTGAGATTTGCTAAATGATTGATTAGAGCAGAATGTAAGAAGATTATGGGCAAACCAGTCGGTGTGAGGTACGAGAATCCAGAAGAAAACCCGGTGCCTGCATGATTAAGCTGAGCTTCATGGGTCTCTAGTCCTTCAGAATGAAGAGATATTTGATTTGCCTCATTCCTACAAACACATACACACACAAAAGCTATAATAAGAAAACTGCAGCTATTTGTTAAGTAGTAGTATGAATTTATGGATTAGTACGGAGAAATACATGTTATTGCACATTTGTAAGGAAATGCTTGGATCAGGTACTGGATTTTGGCTGAATTCTGCATAAGAAACCCCAAAAAATATGCTAAGTTCAGTACAAGAAACAAAAATGAAGTGTAAATAAGATTTTGTAAAATTTTGTGTATACTTGTACCTGAGTTGTGTTGTTGCAAGAACAGCAGCGAAGGGAATGATGAGTAGTTCCTCATCTTAATCGAATCGCCTGCAGGAAGTGAGGGAGGGAATTGCATCCACAAGCAGAAGATGTTTAGAAAGATCGATCAAATCAGTAAAATGCTTCAAAGTATGAATTTTCATAACAGAAATCCATGTTGTGGTTATAGAAATGTACAGAGTTGATGTTGTTCAAAATCTAAAGATGTGTACTTTTTATAGGCAACAACGTATGCAATTACTTTCTGAATCACATTTTGAGTAAAGCATTTGGCTTTCGTTTAGTTTCCTTTTTAAGAAGCATCTTAAGTCATTTATTGTAATGAAAACAATATCAAACGTCCTAATCATGATTAAAACTGGTACAAAAATTGTTTAAAACTATTGCATCCTAAAATGGTTTACATGGAGTATTATGATGAGAAAAAATGGCGTTGACAACTGGGTTATTAAGAATAATCGCAATTAGTTTAATGATCGTTGCTAATATTGTTGATCTATATGACATTAGGACCTATGGAGATTAGCTTAATTGGTAATTTTCCTTTTGACGTACTGGCCAGCTATGATACCCTAGTACGTAATAATTAGCTACCAACCAAAACTACAAAATAGTAGTAATATTATGTACATAAGCTAGCTCTTCATATATAATTTGGTTACGAAACCCAAACTATCACGTTAATTGCCAAAAATCCAAAACATAAACTAGCCCAAAATCAAATATACGTTTTTGAGTATAAGAATTTCAAAACTCAAAACTCAGAGGGAAGATAGTCCAACCTTGATTATGTTGCATAATTTTGAAAAAAACGAAGATACATACATAGATATATTGAGATCGTATATTTAAGCTTGGTTAATTTCTATTAAGATCGGTTATTTTGACCAAGTAAAATGAAAAACAAAATATATATGCATTGAGTGTGCCACATATATATTTCGTCTAATCAAGTTGGCATCGACAGAGACACAAAAGGGTCTAATCAGCTTGTGTACGAAGATGGGATAAGAAAGAAAGATTGAGAAGAAATTAATGGTTGAACCTACTCAAGATTTCCATAATTATCATCTAGCTAATATTTCGTTTATGGGTACTTAGGACAATGAAATCAAACGGAATTTACTATATTAGGGCCATAGAGAAACTGCATTACATAACTCTTTGATTGTCTTTTGAATTACGCAAGCTAGATCACATTCATTACTTTTTTTTAATATCGAATGAGTTTAGGGTTGTAAATGAACAAAGTCATCTGTGAGAAATTCGATGTTTGGTTCAGTTAAATCTTGTATGTGTTTAGCTTGATTTGTAAATGAGCTAAACTTGAATACAATTTTAAGGCTCGAAAGATAAATAAATTGAGCTTGAGCACAAGATAACTCGACTCGTTTGTACGTTCATGATGAGCAAGCTCGATTATACCCTCATATAAACTAGATTATATGTTCATGAATAGGCTCTACTATATATTTATGTGCAATATATAGTTTGTCTCAAATTATATAGTTTTTGGTAGTCTTTCTCAAACTACATAGTTTACATATTAATTTCATTTGTTTGCATAATTGATCAAGTAAATGAGTTGTCCACGTATTTGTTTCATGAAAAAACTAAAAGAAAGACTTGCGAGCTAAGCTCGAGCTCGACGAGCATTTAAATGAACTAAACTCAAACAAGATTTTGAGCTCGAACTTTCGCCTATTTTTAACCAAGCTGAGCTTAACTGAAAGCTCGGCTCGGCTTGACTCGATTCAATTACCATCCTAAATGTGTTTAGTGTTTAATTGATTACGTGAACATCTAGCAGAAAGTGGTAAGGGTTAGAAGTTTCTCTTAGTGTTAAGGAAAAAGGTTTGTCTGAAAAAATGTGATATGATTTATTGGTGGTATAATTTATAAAATCCAGTCAATTAAATTAATTTGTATAACAAAAACAAACCTACCCATTGGATTAGTGGCAATTGACACAATAGTCTAGACTCTAGACGATCACCATTGTTTGTCATCTTCAACGATGCATGGTACATGCACAATAGCTGTAGTGTATTTTGTACCTTTGACTTGAAATATGAAGTTAGGCCGATCTAATTTTGAAAAGGATAATTAAGCTATGAAATAAGATGGGATATGCTACGCAACATTCGTAGAAATAGTTTGCAACATCATCTATCCTAATACATTATAAAGTAAAACTCAAGTCTGTTGTAAAATTTACGCCACGTGACATTTTTGAATTTTTAAATAAATTAATGTGAATTTATAATTTAATAAATTTTGTAACAACTTATAGTATTCTTTCTATATATACTAAATAGATAACATGTTTATATAAATTTTTTTGTTATAATTTTCTATCTATGGATATAACATTTAGGGTCTTAATATATTTTTTTATCTTTTAACAAGAGTTGGGCTCCAAGTATAAAATTGATATCTATATAATGATATAATTTAAAATAATAATTTTTTTATGTTGATATATTTTTATTTTTAGAAAAGATATAATTTTATGTGTAATATTCTCTGTGTAATCTACCTAATACATTATGAAGCAGAAACCATGTCTGTTGAAAAAATTGCGCCACGTGGCATTGTTTGAATAAAATAATGTCAGATTTTTTTAATAATAAATATTATTATAACTTGTATCATTCTTTGTATAGCATATTTATATAATTTTCTATCTATAAAAATTTCTATCTATAGGTTGATATTTTTAATATTAATTTTATGCACACATCTTTTAACAAAACTTGAGCTTCAAGTATATAATTTTTTATCCATAAGTTAAAATTTTCTAATATAATGAATTTATTTATAGAATATATGATATATTAAATTTGTTATTTTCATTTAATATATAGTTTTGTGTAGATTTCTCCCATAAAAATACATAAAATATTTAAAATTATAGTGATGTTATCCGTACATGGTACGAGACTTCAACTAGTTAGTTTTAAAAATTAAAAAAGAGACCCGCTCCACTCTTAAAAGAAATTAAATAATAAAACCCTAATAATGGAAGGACGAAATATAGGGAGGGGGATAAAGCAATTGATGCGATGGTTTCCCACACACTCGCAAGAATACGAGATCTATTGTAGTAGTAGATCAGGATCGAATCACGAGGATTATTTTTGTTTTAGTAAATTATAGAAACAAGTTCCTAAGCCAAATATAATGATTGTGGAGTAATTCTAACTATTAAAAACAAGTAAAAAGCGATGTAGAAATATATGAGAATGCAAAGTTCTAAGGCAAGGAATCCCCACAACTTTGATCCACGGAGTTTGAATATCACTTTTACCTAAACTGAGTTGGATATTTTGTTATGAAGGTTATTGTCTAATGTCATAAATTAAGTTTTCTCAAAGTTTAACTTAATGTACTTCTATCAAATTAAGAACCCACTCTTGTGACGAAACAAAACCGATAGAAACCCTTTAAGCGCTTAGAAATCTAGATGGTAAACCAAACTTGCCCCACTCTCGTGATGCATCAAACTTGACTCAAACACCTAGAAGTTCTATGACAATTAACCACGTACATGAGAAACTACTTCTCAAGTTCAATTCTAGTTTTTCCAAATAGATAGAACCACCTCTCGATGTGTTCTCTCTATTTTGTTTACTTACTTAGACTACCACCTCTCGATGCGCAACCTAAACAAGACTCTAACAAGTTTAAACCTATTAGATTAAGCCCCTAGAATCAAATCATATTAGTTTCCAACTCAATTCAAGCAAAAGGTATTGAATCTAATCCGCTTCACACCGTTGGGATCAACCAAACCCTAGAACTATAGAGTTTAGCCTAGCATAATTAAATTCATGATCAAAACAATTAAATCAAACATGGAATAGAAATAAGAACAATAATTGAAAGAGAAACTTACTAGAGATTCAATTGAAGAAACAAAGGTAGATCCAAAAGTGCACAAATCCCAACTTGAAATAGCGTAAAACTCAAACCCTAGAAATTCTCTCTTCTCTCTACTTGAAATTAGAAATAATAATAATGCATAAAAGTCCTTCTAAAAGAGTTTTCTAAAGAGTATTTATATTAAAGGCTAAAAATATCCAAAAATATAACATAAAAGATGGCCCCACGTGCAAGAAAAGAAGGATCTCGCGGCTGCCTGCCGCCGTCTCGACCGAGACGGGCACCGTCTCGACCGAGACCATGACTTAGTCAATTTTCTCCTCTTTTCCTCGTCTCGACCTTCATCTCTGGCTTCTTGGCTCGTCTCTAGCACCTCTTTAACCTCATAATCTTGTCCCGTAAGCATCCTCAAAGGCTTGTTTCACCACTCTTTGACTCCTCTAATATCATTAAGCTCCTTAACCATCCTTAAGACCCGAAAACACCTCCAAAAACCTGAAAATGCAAACAAAGCTTGTGTAGACACCCATACTACGAATAATGCTAAAAACCAACACAAAATGCAAAACCTAAGCTAGAAAAGGATGAAATCTAATCCTAAATGCTTATGAAAAACCATGCAAAACTGGATGACATCAAAATACCCCATACTTAGACTTTGCTTGTCCCCAAGCAAAACTTAAAATTAAACCACAAGTGCAAGAAAAGATATTTTGCCTCAACTTGTTCAAATTCTCATAATCTTTCTAATTGAAAGATCAAAGACAAGTACCATCATAGCATAATCATTATTATCAACAAGACATGCCCTTCTTAGTCCCTAGACCTTACAAGGATAAATGTGTTTCACTCACTCTCAATGTGTTCAGGGTAATCAATATCGCTCAAATCTTAACTTTGAAAACCATCTACCATATGCTTGCATCAGAGTCCTAAATCTCTACCAGTTGGGACAATGCATATGACATAAATCAAGAGGTCTTTTATTAGGTTGTAATGGGGCCAAGGTATGAGAAAAGGGTAGAGAATAATTTGGTCTTGTGGTGCTAAATCCGGGAAAAAGGAATTCTAACCAAATCCAACAACACACCAAGCTTAAGATTTTTTCACTTTCTCTTCTTTACTTTCTCACCATAAAACTTCAACTCCATTAACAACTTTATTTATTCAAACTCCTTTTTTTTTATTTTTCATTGCTTTTCTCTTTTTTTCTCTTTTTTTCTTTCTTTTTTTTTTTACTTGCAACTTGCTTTATTTCAAACAATCACCTCCAATACCAAAACATACAACTTCTTCAAGCTTGGCTCACACTTAGCAAATTTAATCAAATATCCTAATTCCCGGATGGGTGAAAAGGCTAAAAAATAGGCTCAGAATGCTTTTGTGGAGCTTTAAAAATAAGGCTATAAGAGGCTAGAACATGGCTTGAAACACAGAAAATTATATGTAAAGGTAGTCAAGGAATTATGGCTAAAAAAACAAATGCCTCAATCATTTCTATGTCATGCACAAAAGTCATATATGTGGCCTTGAAAAAGGTTTTAACGCAAGTTCTAGAGAATAAGTAATCAAAGCAAGAATCACACACAAAAAATGAAAGAGGACACATTTATGAAGTCCATTAGGCCAAAAATTCTCACAAGGTTTTTTGTCTAAGGACCTATTTAAGCTAAAATCTTATCAATAACTCCATGCTAGGCAAATCATCAAAGAACAATCAATGCATTTTAGAGAAATTCAAAAACTTAGCATCATAGACAAATATCTAATCATTGTGGCCAATTTTTCAAGCAAGGATACTCATCAACTCATCATAAAACTCTTTTTTTTTCTTTTTTTTTCAAATAAAATAAAACATGCAAGAAAAATAAACATGCAATGCATAACACGCTAAAGTGAATACGCCCTACCCCATACTTAAACCCTATATTGTCCCCAATATAGAAAATAAACAAGAGGGAGAACGAAACTCACAAGATCCTACTGAGGTGTGTAATCATGTGGTCGCGGGTAAGGAGCCGCTGGATCATAGTAATAGCCAAATGCGTGGTGGTACATATGTGCACTCATCTGCATAAGCTGGGTTTGCTGAACCTTCATCTCAGCCATACTCCTCTCAAGAGCATCAAGACGACCCATGAAATCCGGCTCAGAATGGCTAGTAGAAGGGATCTCTGGAGCCTCAATCATCAACACATCATTGCCAACATGCCCTACATCAATGGTGTCTTCACCACCATCCTCAGCTTCTAATTCCGGATGTGGAGGAAGGCGCTTCCCCGTCCAAGCCTCATACCACGACTTCGGGTCACTAGTACTGACGGGATGACCGGAAAATAGTATGTGGAAATACTTCCCGGAAATCTGGACAACGTTGGAATATCGTCCCTTGTCTACTGTAATCAAGTTAGCATTGATGGCATGTGCAATATCAAGAGTACAATGCTCCACAGTCTCGTACCGCGCCGTGTCTACCCGAAAATGGTTTGCTAACCGAGTGACCAGGCCGCCTATATGAATAGGACTCGAAGACATATCACGTAGTTTCTTAGCAAATTCATAGCCCAAGTTGAATGGCTCATTGTTCACTATAGCCCATAGACAAGCTAACTCTCCAACTCTCATCTTGTTGCTTTCACTCCTACCAAAACAACTGGAGGATGAACAATGTCCACAGTAGTAAAATCCCTAGCCATACAAGTTGACTTGCCTGATATTTGATACCAAAACAACTGGAGGTGCTTTGGAGTCTTCTTTTGAATGCAGTCATGATTAGGAAGACCCAAGATGTCATTCAAAGCACTAAGTGTCAAAACCCGATCAACATTTCCCAAGCGGAATTTAAGAATGGTTTCTTTTGCTCTAAATGCGGGTCGACCATCTTCAAACTGGAATGTGCTTAACAACTCTGAAGTAAGCTGAGGGTGGGTGGGATAAGGTGTTTGAACTAAAGACGTCATACCCATTATGTTGCAAAGACGAGTAACCTCCTCATGAATCCCCAAAGTCTCCATGGATTCTTGATCATAATAGCGCGTCCCAACATGCACTCTAGCACGATATTCTTTATAACGAGCCAGTTGCTCGCCTTTCAGACTAACCAATTCAGATTTACTTCTATTTCGAGGACCACTAGCCATTGTTAGAGACAAAACCACACTAAGCAAAAGGGGTTGTGAAGACAAAACCACTAGCCATTGCTGCTACTATAATTCGCAGGAGTATATCGGGAGACGGAGACAGCAGGGAGGCGAGAGAGGGGAAAAAATATCTCCTTCTTTTTTTATTTAGGTTTTTTTTTTTTTTTAAATTCCGAAAATAGCGCCGTCTCGACCGAGACCAACACAGTCTCTAGCATAATTCCGATTCTTTTTTTGATTTTTTTAACAAGAAAAACTAAAGAACAAAAGAAAAAGTCTCGGGTTGCCTCCCGAGAAGCGCTTCTTTAAGGTCATTAGCTTGACCAAGTACCTCTTTTTAAGCATGTGGAATGAGCAAGTCTAAGGAAGACATTACCTCAATTGGCTCGGACGAATGATAAATCTTTAGGTGTTGACCATTTACCTTGAATTCGCCTTTCTCTTCACTCCATAATTCGACCGCGCCATAAGGATGTACCTTCTTTACAAATTAAGGACCGCTCCATCTTGACTTCAACTTTCTAGGAAATAGCTTTAGGAGAGAATTGTAGAGCAAAACTAGATCACCTTCCTTGAACTCCTTAGGAGTAATCCTCTTATCATGCCACCTTTTGGTTCTTTCCTTGTAAATCCAAGCATTCTCATAAGCTTCAAGCCTCAACTCCTCGAGTTCTTGGAGTTGCAATTTCCTCTTTTCACCGGCTGCTTCTAATTGAAAGTTAAGCGTCTTAATTGCCCAAAACGCCTTGTGCTCAATAGGGCTGGGCAAAAAAAACCGTAACCGAAAAACCGAACCGAAAAACCGATCACTTTTTACGGTTAACCGAACCGAAAAATAAAATTTATCTGTTACGGTTAACCAACCGATACTTGTAACGGTTCAACGGTTCAGATACGATTATTAATATTTCCACGGACGGTTAACCGTATAACCGATAATATTTTTAATATATTATATGTTTTTAAAAAGGAAATTATATATCAAATTAGTTTTTCATTATTTCTTATATCATTAAAAAACTCTAATTTGGAAAACACGTAATTGAATAAATTTGAACTACAATCACAATATGAAAATTAGTTAAAATTACAAACTTATGGATGAAATCTACATACGATTTAAGTCAACAGTATCTAGCATAAGATGAAGTTGAATGAAGAAACTAGGATTTATGAGTACGAACTTCAAATTTCTAATTAATTGCCTTCATTAATTCAATTCAACTCACCTTCAGCACCACTTCCATGGCATCAGAGATGAATTCAAGCCTGTACAGAAGGCTCTCGACTTTAGTGAAAAGAGAGTTCCGCTTTATTTTGAATTAGTCAAGTGGATATATTTTAGAAATTTGTTTGTATTTTGTATTTAATTTAAAATTTAAGTTTATTTTATTGAAAAATAAGGTAATTTTTTAATTAAAATCTGATTTTTTTATTTAAAAAATAAAATAAAGCAAGTCGGTTAATCGATAAACCGTGCCGAGTTTCACGGCGATAACGAACGGTACGGTTATGGTTATTGAAATTTACTAACCGAAGTTTTGGTTAACCGATGTCCGATTAACCAAAACTCCGGTTAACCGACCGTGCCCACCCCTAGTGCTCAAGCTCAACCGGTAAATGACAAGACTTCCCATAAACAAGCCGGTATGGAGTAGTACCAAGGGGAGTCTTGTATGTAGTTCTATAGGCCCACAAAGCATCATCAAGCTTCATTGCCCAATCCTTCCTTGATCGGGACACAGTTTTCTCCAAGATGCTTTTAATTTGCCGGTTAGAGACCTCAACCTGACCACTTGTTTGAGGATGGTAGGGAGTAGCAATTCAGTGATTTACCCCATACTTCCTCAAAAGTGTCTCAAAGCTCCTCTCAATGAAATGTGATCCTCCATCACTAATAAGAACACGAGGAACTCCAAATCTAGGGAAGATGGTGGACTTCATAAACTTGGCTACCACTCTAGAATCATTAGTGGGAGTGGCAATGGCTTCCACCCACTTAGAGACATAGTCAACAACCACTAGAATATATTTGTAAGGTCCAGAATTAGGAGACGGACCCATGAAGTCGATTCCCCAAACATCAAAGAGCTCTACCTCCAAAATACCATTAAGTGGCATCTCATTCTTCCAAGAAATATTCCCTGCTCGTTGGCACTCATCACAAGACACGACAAATTTCTGCACATCTTTAAACATAGTAGGCCAGTAGAGACCGGATTCAAGAATCTTTGCAGTAGTCTTGAAGGCTTTTGCATGACCCCCAACGGGTAAAGAATGACAATGTTGGATCACACTCTCAACTTCTTCATAAGGAATGCATCTTCTAAATATCAAATCACTACCCTGTTCGAAGAGAAAGGGCTCATCCCAATAATATTGGCGCACATCATATAGGAACTACTTCTTTTGATGATATGTGAGACCCGGTGGAAGCTCTCTACAAACAAGATAATTCACAAAATCAGCATACCAAGGAGTATCTTCATCAGAAAGATGTCTCACTTCTTCCATATCATGAGCCAAAGTGATGGCAAATAAATGATCATCAGGGAAGGAATCATCAATAGGTATTTCACTCTTTTTCTCCTCAAAGTGCTCCAAAGGGAGCCGAGATAAGTGGTCAGCTACCAAATTTTCAGCACCCTTTTTATCCCTAATCTCCAAATCGAACTCTTGGAGCAACAAAATCCACCGAATAAGACGAGGCTTAGCATCCTTTTTCTGCATCAAATAGAGGACAACAGCATGATCGGTATAGACAATAACCTTGGAACCCACCAAATAGGACCGAAATTTCTCAAAGGAAAACACAACAATAAGCAACTCTTTCTCAGTGGTAGTGTAATTCATCTGAGCCTCATCAAGTGTTTTGCTAGCGTAATAGATGGCATGAAGCTTCTTGTCTTTCCTTTGTCCAAGGACAGCACCATCAACAAAATCACTAGCATCACACATGACCTCAAATGGGAGGTCCCAGTCTGGAGATTGCATGATAGAGGCCGACACCAACTCCTTTTTCAACCTGTTAAATGACTCAAGACACTCGGGAGAAAAATGGAAGGCTACATCCTTCAATAATAGGTTAGTCAAAGGCTTAACAATTTTTGAGAAATCCTTAATAAATCTCCTATAAAAGCCAGCATGTCCTAAAAAACTTCTAATTCCTTTTATAGAGGTAGGGGGCGGCATCTTTTCAATGAGTTGAATTTTAGCACGATCCACTTCTGTTCCTCTATTAGAAACTAAATGTCCTAGGACAATTCCTTCATTAACCATAAAGTGACATTTTTCCCAGTTTAGCACAAGGTTAGACTCTTCACATCTTTTCAACACTTTAGCTAGATTAATCAAACAAGTATCAAAAGTAGTTCCATAGATAGAAAAGTCATCCATAAATACTTCCATAATATCTTCAATCATATCGGAGAATATATCCATCATGCATCTTTGGAAGGTAGCAGGAGCATTACAAAGACCAAAAGGCATTCTCCTATAGGCAAAAGTGCCCTAAGGGCATGTGAAAGTAGTCTTTTCTTGGTCATCGGGATGAATAGGAATTTGCCAAAACCCACTATACCCATCTAAATAACAAAAATAAGCATGCTTGGCTAGTCATTCAAGAACTTGATCGATAAAAGGAAGAGGAAACTGATCTTTTCTAGTGGCAGTGTTCAACTTCCTGTAATCAATGCACATTCTCCACCCAGTGACAGCCCTAGTAGGAATCAACTCATCATTTTCATTTTTGACAACCGTTAACCCACCCTTCTTAGGCACAACATGGACAGGGCTCACCCATTTACTATCGGAAATAGGAAAAATATTTCCAGCATCAAGCAATTTTAAAATTTCTTTTTTCACTACTTCTTTCATGTTAGGATTGAGCCTTCTTTGGTGTTCTATGGTAGGTTTGTGATTGTCTTCCATAAAAATTCTATGCATGCATAAAGATGGAGAGATTCCTTTCAAATCATCAATAGAATATCCTAGGGCCTTTTTGTGATTCCTAATAACAACCAAAAGTTTTTCAACTTCATCATCATTCAATTTAGAATTCACAATCACAGATAAGTAGAATTTGGTCCTAGAAATGCATACCTCAAGGTGGAGGGAAGTGGCTTTAACTCAAGCTTTGGGACGTCAGGCTTGCCCAATGGAATTTCAGGAGCAACTTTTCCAAGCTCAGGTGCTTCAAGAGACACCTCTAAATCTGCAATGGCACATGCTAGATTTCTACCTTGGCAGGTAGTGGTTAAGCAAAGCTCCAATGGATCATTAGAAACAATGGACATTAAATGTTCTTGAGCTTCACTATCCACAACATCAATCATATCACAATAATCATCAAAAGAAGGTGATTTCACATATTTAGCAAAATTAAATTCAATCTTCTCTTCACCAATGGTCAAAGAGAGGATTCCTTCTTTCAAATTAATCATTGTACCTGCAGTGGCTAAGAAAGGCCTACCAAGTATAATAGGAATAGGAGAATCAACCTTAATATCTAACACAACAAAGTCTACATGCACATAAAATTTTCCAACACGAATTGGAATATCCTCAAGTATACCTGCAGGGTGAACAATAGATCTATCCGCCATGTAAAGTTGCATTTTCACAGGTCTTAATTCCTTCATGCCAATTTTTTCACAAATAGATAGTGGAAGTAAACTAACACTAGCTCCTAAATCACATAAGGCATTATAAGAATAAGCACCCACATTAATAGGTATACAGAAACTACCTGGATCTTGGAGCTTTGGTGGGAGCTTGTTTTGAATCAAGGCACTGCACTCCTGGTTCATTGACACCAGATGACACTCATCAAGCTTCCTCTTGTTGGAGAGGATCTCCTTCAAGAACTTCACATAAGAGGGCATTTCCTTTAAAGCATCAGTGAATGGAATGTTGATATGCAATTTCTTCAATACTTCAAGGAAATTCCCATACTTCTTCTCTAGCAAAGCTTGATTATTCTTTTGGGGAAATGGGAGTGGAGGAACATAAGGAGGTGGTGGCACATATGGAACCACCTTCTCCTTGGCGGAATTTGAAGGCGTCCCGTCTTCTTCAACCGAGCCATCCGGTTTTGTTGTCTCCTTAGCTTTCATAGGCTCATTTTCATTTTCATGTAGTTGCTTGCCATTCCTCAAGGACACCGCTGAAATTTGGCCTTTCGGATTCTCTTCGGGGTGGCCTGGTAGAGTACCCAAAGGTCTAGGAGCATTGGCGACATTTTGAGCCACTTGAGTTTCCGTCATCTTCTGTGCTTGCTCAAGAGCTTGCACCTTATTAGAAAGTGCTTTCATTTCAGCCATCATATTCTCCATAGCAATCAACTCAGGAGATTTCTTAGGAGCCACAGGTGGAGCAGGAGGGGGCCTAGCTTGATAGCCCGAAAAATTGCCTTGATAGCCAGGAGGAGGGCCATCTTTAGCCCCATAAGGAGCTTGATATGCAGCTGGATTTTGAAATTGAGGTTGAGATGTTGAGGAAGCATTATTTCCATACCTCAGACTTGGATGATTCCTCCACCCTGGGTTGTAGGTGGGCGAATAAGGATCGTTCTTTGGGTTTGGATATGGAGCCCGATAGCCGTCTTTAACATAACTAGCTTCTTCAGTAGGAACCTCCACAGGTTGGGGCATATAAAGTTGACAAGTAAGAGCGGAATGGTTGGGAACACCACACATTTGACAAACAACCTTTGGAGTTGACGGTTCAGCTGGGCTTGCTTTTGACATGTTCATTTCACCAACTTGCTTCCTCAGTTGTGCAATCTCATGAATAAGATCACTATTTTGAGCCTCCTGTGAATACTAGAATCAACCTCATATAATCCCATACTCTTCTTAGCAATAGAGGAAGAAGAAGAGCGGGCATTGGAAAAACGTTGAGCATGGAGGGCGGTCTTCTCAATTAGAGCCCAAGCATCATCAATTGGCATCTCCATGAAATTTCCCGATGAAGATGTATTAATATGTAGTCTTGTAGCATCATCAATGGCATTATAGAAGATTTGGAGAAGCACATACTTAGTGAACCCATGATGAGGGCATTGAATAAGGAGGTCTTTGAACCTCTCCCATGCTTCAAAATAAGTTTCACCAGGAGCCATGGAAAATGAGCTTATTTGAGCTCTCATCTCAACAGTCTTTTTAGGAGGAAAGAATTTGGCCATAAAAGCCTCATAGAGCTCATCCCAAGTAGTGATAGAGTTTGCCGGAAGAGACCGGTACCACGTCTTCGCCTTGCATGTAAGAGAAAAGTGAAAAGCAAGTAGGCACATAGCTTCCTTAGGCACATTCTGAATATGCACTGTATTCATCAGCTCCAAGAAGGTTTCAATGTGCTGGTGGAGAATTTCAGAAGGCAGACCCCCAAACTGATTTGCTTGAATCATGTTGATCAAGCCAGACTTCAACTCAAAGTGTTGAGCTGTAACCTGTGGAAACACGACCCCAGAGATTGGGCCACGATTGACGGGCATCATGTACTCTCCAAGAGTGGCGGGTTGTGGTGGAAGTCGAGCCCTCTCAGCTTCAGCTCGCTGATCCGCTTCCAATCGCTCAGCCTCGCGTTGAGTGAAGCATTGCAAACGGGCAGTCATATCAGCAATTGTCTTCTGTAGAACTCCCATAGCTTCGTCACGATCATCCATGTTATGTCTTTGAGCTTCTCGGGTTTCCCTTAATCTAGCCTGAAGAGATAGTTCAGGATCGGAATCGGGATCGTGTAGTGGGGTTCTAGAACTTCTCCCTCTGCGCATACACTAAAGGAATCACCTAAAACCAAAGACAAAAAGAAACAAATCAAAAAAACAAAAGGGGACTTAGATGAACTAGTTCGTTAGAACTAACTAAAACTATCAATAATCCTCGGAAACGGCGCCAAAACTTAATGTGATGGTTTCCCACACACTCGCAAGAATACGAGATCTATTGTAGTAGTAGATCAGGATCGAATCACGAGGATTATTTCTGTTTTAGTAAATTCTAGAAACAAGTTCCTAAGCCAAATATAATGATTGTGGAGTAATTCTAACTATTAAAAACAAGTAAAACAAGTAAAAAGCGATGTAGATATATATGAGAATGCAAAGTTCTAAGGCAAGGAATCCCCACAACTTTGATCCACGGAGTTTGAATCTCACTTTTACCTAAACTAAGTTGGATATTTTGTTATGAAGGTTATTGTCTAATGTCATAAATTAACTTTTCTCAAAGTTTAACTTAATGTACTTCTATCAAATTAAGAACCCACTCTTGTGTCGAAACAAAACCGATAGAAACCCTTTAAGCGCTTAGAAATCTAGATGGTAAACCAAACTTGCCCCACTCTCGTGATGCATCAAACTTGACTCAAACCCCTAGAAGTTCTATGACAATTAACCACATGAGAAACTACTTCTCAAGTTCAGTTCTAGTTTTTCCAAATTGATAGAACCACCTCTCGATGTGTTCTCTCTATTTTGTTTACTTACTTAGACTACCACCTCTCGATGCGCAACCTAAACAAGCCTCTAACAAGTTTAAACCTATTAGATTAAGCCCCTAGAATCAAATCATTTTAGTTTCCAACTCAATTCAAGCAAAAGGTATTGAATCTAATCCGCTTCACATCGTTGGGATCAACCAAACCCTAGAACTATAGAGTTTAGCCTAGCATAATTAAATTCATGATCAACACAATTAAATCAAACATGGAATATAAATAAGAACAATAATTGAAAGAGAAACTTACTAGAGATTCAATTGAAGAAACAAAGGTAGATCCAAAAGTGCAAAAATCCCAACTTGAAATAGCGTAAAACTCAAACCCTAGAAATTCTCTCTTCTCTCTACTTGAAATTAGAAATAATAATAATGCATAAAAGTCCTTCTAAAAGAGTTTTCTAAAGAGTATTTATATTAAAGGCTAAAAATATCCAAAAATATAACATAAAAGATGGCCCCACGCGCAAGAAAAGAAGGATCTCGCGGCTGCCTGCCACCGTCTCGACCGAGACGGGCACCGTCTCGACCGAGACCATGACTTAGTCAATTTTCTCCTCTTTTTCTCGTCTCAACCTTCATCTCTGGCTTGTTGGCTCGTCTCTAACACCTTTTTAACCTCATAATCTTGTCCCGTAAGCATCCTCAAAGGCTTGTTTCACCACTCTTTGACTCCTCTAATATCATTAAGCTTCTTAACCATCCTTAAGACCCGAAAACACCTCCAAAAATCTGAAAATGCAAACAAAGCTTGTGTAGACACCCATACTACGAATAATGCTAAAAACCAACACAAAATGCAAAACCTAAGCTAGAAAAGGATGAAATCTAATCCTAAATCCTTATGAAAAACCATGCAAAACTGGATGACATCAGCAATCCCACCTCACCATTGATAACAATCTCTTTCTCCCAAAATTGAGTATCGATCTAAGATTGATCGTCTCATTTTTCTCTTCAAAAACAACAAATATTATAATCAATTAAAATAATAACAAATCAATTTTCCTTATCATCTTTCTCTATTCTATTTACTTCTTTTCCCTACACATAATATTTCGTCACAAAAATCGCTTTTTGACCTAAAACAACGAAAAGACTGAACGGAGAAAATTCTTAGAAAATCAGAGACGACTCCTCTTCTCATTAATAAGGGTGTCTATCTAAAGGGGTATATGGGGGTTATGGTTTACTCTTCTCATTATTTGCTCTTTATGAAACATGAAGAGATGTGTCTGATTAAGGTCTAATATTGGATACATATAAAAAAGAATGCAAAATTAGATCAATTACAAACAATTTCACCATATATATGAAGAAAATTCTACACGCGTTACACAAGTCAAAAGAGGTTATATCAAAGGAGATGAGACAAAGCACATTTCGCCAAAAACTATTCTCAACTCACGATCTAGAGAAGGAGAACAAGATCGAAATCCAGCAAATACGATTAAGTGAAAATGTTGCAAATTTGTTCCCAAAATCCTTACAAATGAAGAAGTTTGAAGAACTTGTGTACAAGATCGGGATTCGCAAATTTCGAGAAGTACGTTGATTTCAGGGGAATAAATTATACGCATTACACACTTTTTTCCTTCGTTCAAGTTTTTTTCCATTGGGTTTTACCTAACAAGTTTTTTGATGAGACAATACTATGAAAACGTATAAGACAAACTGTACTCTTTTTCCATGTGCTATGGTTTTTATCTCACTGGGTTTTCCTAGCCATTTTTTTTAAAGAGGAAGCATATACATACCCCAAATGCAAAGATGGATATTAAAGGTAAAGTGTTAAGAGATAATTATTCATCTCTTTTGTATTATATATTTATACATGTTTTTTACTTATTAGTCTTTGGCCCATACAACTTAATAGTCATACGACGTTGACGACCCTTACGATCTCCATACCTTTCATCTTCATACGACAAGATCTGCCAAATTTTTTTGACCTATAAATAGGATGTATGATCCATGCTAAATAATCAAAGAAATCATATCAGATTTTATAAATATTCTCCAAATTTCATAATAAATGGGTCGTTTTTTATAATTTTTAAATTTCTTAGTGTTGTCTATTAGTAAGAGTGCTGAGCGAGTCTAATAGATTGGTAACTGGGTGAGTAGGGAGGTCCATCTAACAAATGGGCCAGAGTTGGCCAAATATCTATTTTATTTGGGCTAGCCCAATTAGAGGAAGTTGAAAATGTCTCGACAGACTAGGGTTTGTAATTTCTCCCATTTTTAAACCCTAGTACTTGCGCCCTTCCCCTTCCCCTTCCCCTTCGATTGAGAGCTTGAGGTGTGTAGTAGATCTCGGATTCTCTCCTTTGCCTCTCAGGTATTATCCCGATCTTATTATTAGTATTCAATTTGATTTTTGTTATACTTTCAGTCTGTGCAATTCATTGCAATCTGATTTTAATGGTTGTGAGTTGAGATGTATTCAAGTATCAGCTCTTATAGTGGATGCTGAAACTTAAATTCATATTCATTTCGTCAATTCGGTGTTGTTGGACCGCTGAGAAACACGGAATCGATATGATATGTTTGTTGTGTTTCATTTTTTCCTCATACGGGCTGCTTGGTTTAAAATTTCTTCCTTAGTTCGATTGAGCAAAGCCTAAAAGATTGAACTTTAATCCCAGACTCATGCACTTTTATTCATGAGAATTGAGTGATCAAATTAATGCTGTTGTTGCTAGTTGGTTGTGTGTGCATTGATTTACAAATTACGTGTATATCCTGTTAGCAGCTCGAGGAAAAATGGTGAGAGTTAGTGTGCTGAATGATGCTCTAAAGAGCATGTACAACGCTGAGAAGAGGGGGAAGCGCCAGGTCTTGATCAGACCATCATCAAAGGTCATTGTCAAGTTTCTTTTGGTGATGCAAAAGCATGGTATGAATGAATTGGTTATGTATCTTTTGTATTTATGTGGATCATTGATTGCCAATGTTTTCTCATCTCTTCGATTGTGCTACTACAGGTTACATTGGAGAGTTCGAGTATGTTGATGATCACAGATCTGGAAAGATTGTGGTCGAATTGAATGGAAGGCTGAACAAGTGTGGAGTCATCAGCCCTCGATTTGACGTAGGTGTGAAGGAAATCGAATCCTGGACTGCTAGGTTGCTTCCATCTAGACAGGTAAAGACTGGATTATTAGGTTCAAATCAAATGGTTGGGCAATTGATAATTGAATGCTGCACTATCAATCTGAATAAAGTACTTGAATTTGTGCTAATTATGAATTATTGAAATCTGCAGTTTGGGTACATTGTCTTGACCACCTCTGCTGGAATTATGGACCATGAAGAGGCCAGGAGAAAGAATGTTGGTGGTAAAGTGCTTGGTTTCTTCTACTAAATTGAAGTTTGTCTTGGAGTTGTGTTGGAAACATTTTTGTTTACAGAAACATGGTTTTGCTGGGTTGTAATTCAGAACATCAATCAAGAGTTGTTATTCTCCTTTTTCAGTAGGAGTAAGGATTATTGTGCTTAATGTTCTGGTATCAGTGCTGTGTTTGAGTTTTCTTCCCTTTATTTATGTTTTTTCAACATCAAGTTCCTTACCATGTGCTTTTGTTGAGCAGTCGAGTAAAACAGGTCTCTTTTACTCTTTTACTTCTACAACTCTTAAAGATTTTTGTGCTTTCAATGGTTTGTGTCGAGACTTGAGACCTTTGAGGACAGTCTTCTATGCATCCTTTCCAAGAGATTGCATATATTACGAGATGCTTTCCGTAGCTTCAGTTTGTATGAGAATGTCAAAAACTTGCTTGGTGACCGTGGCATAGTTGACTAGATTGATGTTAACGTCCCTAGAAGTGCCTCATATATATAGGTAAAGATCTTGACCCTTCCATCTAAGTATATGAACATGTCGAAGTCCTCCAATGTGGTTTGGGCATTCGAGAATCATCTAGGTATTTGAACTTGTGTTGTCCTCTTCAAAAAAAAAAAAGGTTGTGTAGTCCTCCAACGTGGTTTGATGTTTGAATTTGTATATTCCACGTGAGATCATTAGTAGTAGTATGGTAGGAGTGAGCTTTTGAAACATATTAGAGAAGTGCATATGGTAAGTTTTCAAATCTTTGTTGATTGTAATGAACATATCCCCTTTGCTCATTAACGAATACTAATCCAAAGCTTGAATGTTTAGAGGACTCTTTTGAAACCTCCATGGAAGAGTATTTGCAAGAGCGATCTATATAGAGTATCTTATTGTTATTCTATTTTATCATAATTATCTTGGTGGTATTCGGATTTTCAACTTCAACAAATAAAACCTTCGGGCGAAGTGTAAGCACGTAGTAAATCCTGTCCCTTGATCTTGACAAATGTCACTAATGATTTTCCATTTTGATAAGCTATTAGCTATAGCAGCATGATGATAAACTTGCGCTTAGCATGCCTTGGGCTTGGGCTTAGAGGTCAGATATAATTTCACTTTTATATTTTTAAGTTGATACGGGCGCATCCTCGCCCTCATTGGCTTTTTACACACTGTTTTTGAGATGAATTTAGTCCCTATATCAATTTTGGTGCATTCTAACCGAATTCAATTATTATTGTCACATAGCTGAATTTCACTTTTTCTTGGGTCTATCGGGCGAATTCTCTTCCCCTTGAGCAGAGGTACCCCATCTTGACCCCTCAGATTTCGTAGTAGCGGAGCCTCACCGGGTCAATGATGATGATGATGATGATGATGATATTTTTAAGTTGTTGCAAGGAGGTTGGAATCCGAGGATGGATGCACATGAACCCTTAATTTGTTAATCTTGAAGAACCATGAAGTAGTAAAACTCTACAAAAAATACCCATGAAACAATAACAATAAATAAAAATAGGCATGAAACCTTGACAGTAAAAAAAGATTGAAATACAGATGTGTACGAAACTCAAAATGCACTCGACCCTCATCCGTAAGGATGCCCTAGGCTGACCTAGTCTGCCTAATCTTTACATATTCAAAAAAAAAAAAAAGATTGAAATACATATGTGTCCGAAACTCAAAATGCACTCGACCAGGTGTGTTGATACGTATACAAGGCGCATTTTTTGGTTCTTGTTCACATTTTTCGTGCACACAAAATTCTATTGTATTAAACTTACGTGCCTTTAGAGGTGTGCCAATTCAATTTTAAACCGGCAAATTAGGTCGGTTCAATAGTTGCAAACGACTCTCTAAAGGGTAAACCTCTACCCTTTAGAGAGTTTTAAATGATCTACTTGTTTTATTGATTGTTCCTTAGTTACAAACGACAAGACTCAAACTTCTATGTTCCTAAATATCACCAAGCTTCTAAGCAACACTAACGAGCCTATCAACCTTGTTCCTAAGCAAACAACTCAATCAAAACAACTTAAACCAAACGTTTCCTTTCGATCTCCATCGCAATTACCTTTAGCTTCGGAATTGCCTTCGTCATCGTCGATATCAAACACTCGTCGTCGACATCTTCTTTTTCCTTGCAATGCTCTCGATGCTCTCAATCTGGGTTTTTTACTATTTGCTCAAGCACACCAAACTCTAGGTTATCTCCATCTATTTATAGTGAAAGAGTTATTGGAATTGTCCTTGCAAAGGATACAATTACAATCTTATCATTTTCTCTTTGGGGCACAAGACAAGCTTTCTAAATACATTTTTTTCCCTTCTTCCTTTGACACGAAAGACAGTCCTTTCAAAGGATGTCTTTACCCTTCTTTCCATGATGCACAAGGCAAACTTCGTTAGAGGGACAATTCCTTCAAATTAGACTAATAGTTCCTTTCACAATTTCTTTGAGCTTTGTTAGAGGGACAATTCCTTCGAACTTCATTAGAGGGACATTTCCTTTCACAGTTCCTTTGAGCTTCGTTAGAAGGACAATTCCTTTGAAATTCGTTAAAGGGACAATTCTTTTCAGAGTTTCTTTGAGTCTTCCTTCTTTGTTTTGCTTCTCCTGGAACCTCGAAACTTCACAATTCTTGTCACTATTCATTGGATAGTTACTTTACCTAAAACATTTCATAGAGTACATCAAATACCAAAGGTTTGTTATTATCAAAACCCAAAGGGCCAAAAGAACCTTGCCTCAAATTTTTTTCCCTTTTTGATAATGACAAACCCTTCAAAATTTGTTGAGCAAAACAAATACTAGTTTCCCTTGGTACATGAAAGTTCCTTAATGAATGCATGACAGTTCCAAAAACTTCTTTTACCTTCTTATGTTCTCCTTGAGATGTACTTGTAGCTCTTACCAGCCAATGTTATCAAATAGTTCCTCCTTAGCATATGGAAAATATTAATCTATATCTAAGCACAACATTTCTCTACAATTTTCCAAAATTTCTCCTTTTGGCATCATTGAAAATCAAACAAAAGTATGGGAAAAAGATGCAAAATACAATCTTAACTAAAGGATAACATATTAATGATCATAGAGAGATGGAACTACAAAACCATCATAAGTAAAAACTTAAAAACTATTTAGCAGTGGAATTGAAAGCATAAGCACAAGGAAAATAAAAGATGGAAATTGATGAGCAAAGGCAATTTTGTAGGGGATTTAATCAAGATTTCGAAGAGGGCATGTTCCCCTGAATAACAAGCATTACCATTGTTCCTCACAATAGACATTAGTTCCTTAAGAATTCTTCATCTTGTGGATATTTTTTACATCCATTTCCTTTCCTTGCTTTACTTACTCCTATCCTCACTTGTACATCTCTTCAAATTCTTGAACTATTCCTTCATAGGAATATATCGAGGGAATATATCCTTGAATATCACCCTTGTTTTTGAAGAACTTGTAACTTGCATAGGATATTGCGACACCAGTAGTTGCCCCTCAAAGAGTGAAATTGTATCTTGAGCCTTATCTTCTTCTCTTCACTAGACTTGTCATTCCCTGCTCAGTTCCCATGATATCTAGTATGAACAAAGTTCCCAATCTTCTATACCATGATCGAGTAATGGGGGCTAGGTTTGGATAGCATGGGTTTTTTATGTAACAATAAAATAAGCATATCCAAACAAATAAACATGGAAATGAATGAAAGTTATCCAAGTAATTGGATCTAAGTAAATAAGGGTTAAATAAAACAATATGGCTCGTAGGAAACACTTACCTGGATCAAGGCTTGGGACAAGTCTTATGATCAATCATCATTTCGACTTGTAATGAGGGTTAAGAAAGATTAGGTTGATCATGTTAGGCACAAAAGAAAAAAAACTTATGCATATGTAATAGCTCTATGCAAAAAGAATAGTGAAAGCATAGTCCATCAAACAAGTCATCATATTATCAAGAAGAAACTTACTACTTTGTTCCCTACGAAAGTTCAATTAACTAGCCAATCCTTGTTTTTATTATTTTTGGGTAAAAGAATACCTTCTATTCCTTATTAATTATATAGACAAAAGCAACATGCTTTATCGTTGAGTTATCATTGAAACCCAACAATAAGGTTGCATTGGTGGAGTATTGTAACTCCAATTTTTTTTTCCGAATCTCTGGGTAATTAGGGCCTCAAATTACTCTTAAACAGGGCCTTGAAAATCCATTGGTCGCCCCTAGTTATACATATCTATACCTAGGGCTGTCCAAAAATAACTGAAACCCAAAATATTTTTTGCGGTTTTACAGGTCGGTTAATGGTTCGAAATATTGATATTCTTGGTTATGTATCTCTTTATTCTTCTCAACTTGTTTTAGTTCCCGTTGAGATGCAGGAACCAAAAAGTATAGATCTCTGCTGGACTCACCAACCTCCACAGGCATCCCCTTGGAAGAAGCCTCTAATAAACACTTAGAAGGTGTAAAAATCAATGTGCAATTTAGGTGTTTCACTAGTTTGCCAATTGAGATCAGGTTGCACTTGAAATTAGGAACCAAAAGAACATCTCTTAACACAATATCAGACATGATTCTCACAGTTCTAGATACATAAGCAATTGATGTAGCTTGATTAGGCAATGTAATGACAAAGGGCTTGGACAATTGTTGCTTATTACCAAACATAAGTTCATCACAACACATGTGAAAACTCAGACCACTATCAATTATCCAAGTCTCTTTGTTAAAGATTTTAGTTGTGAAAGTTGTACCTGCGAAGTCAGCAAAGTCATCTTGTGAAGTTTCTTTCCCTTTTGATGTACCAGATTCCAGTAGATTGAGAAGCTTCATCATTTGATTAGAACTCAAACCAGCAATTGAACCAGAAGTTTGTGCAGAACCAACAAATTTCTCCTCTTGTGTTGTCTTTTTCTTCTTATCATTCCAATTTGCTGGAAATCCAATAATGTGATAACATATGTCCACATTATGATTGGCCTTTTTATAGTTTGTGCAGTACAAAGGCTTTTTCTATGCTCCAACTTTGGTTAGAGAATTCTATGAAGATCGAGCATTCACATTCATAGCAGCAGATTCTTCGAAGATCTGTGAGGGATTCTGAATCTCTCTTTGTGTTTCTTCTTGAAGAAGAAGGGAATACACATTGTTGATACTTGGAAGAGGCAACATCATCAATATCGCTCCTCGGACAGTAGTGAATTTATCATTTAGCCCCATCAGAAAGTCAACAAGACATTGATCCTCTTCATATTTCCGGATTTTCATCACAGATCCACATGTGCACAACGGAATTTGCGAAAAACTATCAAGTTCGTCCCACAAAGTTCTCAATTTAGTGAAGTATGCAGAAACAGAACTTGCATCTTGTGTAAGTGAGTGCAATTCCTTTCGTACCGAGTATAATTGTGCTCCGCTCAACTGGCTAAAGCGATCCTCCAATTCTTTCTAGATTCTTTGAGTTGTGTCGATGTACAAGACACTTCGCCTAATTTTTGGAATCAATCCGTTCAAGATCCACGATTTCACCATATCATTGCAGTGAATCCACCGTCCATACTTCGAATCGGTTGAGGGTTTTGTCAATGAAACAAGTCTTATTCTTCGCGGACAGAGCATTTTTCATGGAGATCTTCCATTCTCCGAAGCTCGTTCCATCGAAGATTTGTGTTATGAGTCTTAATCCAGGATTTTTACTTGAAGCCAGAAAATACGGATCATTCTGATCAGGAACTTCGCTCCCCGTCATTTTCTTCGAAAAACGCTATCGAGAAGACGTTGAAACAAGGAAATCTCCAAAGAAAAATCAATTCGATGAGATCGGATCAAAGATTCCGAACCTCGGGCTCTGATACCATGTTGTTTCTCATCGAATTGAATCAGGAAAGGAGAGAAGATTGTAGAGGAAGAAAGATTAGAAAAAAGGGGGGGGGGGAATCTCCCAAACTCTTCTTTGTATTTTTGTGTTATATCAATGTAACAGTGGTCTCTTCTAAACAACAAAACATTTTGTTCTTCTCATCATCTTCTCCCATATACTTTTTCTCTTCTCATACGATGATACCAAATGGTAATATGGGTTGGCTAATATTTTGGATGATATGGGTTGGGATTAGCAGTCAAATATTTTGGATTTGGGCCTCGACGCGCTTGAAATCAGAGCAAGAATTCAGGAGCGTATTGGAAGAATCTCTTGATTCTTGAGACAGAGGGCCAATTTTCTAAGACAGAGGGCCAATGGCAAAATACATAAACGCCCCCCTTGGAAACAATTATTTTATCATTGACCTTGCTAAATAGAGATGGGACAGATCTAACATTCACAATTTTAAAGTTGAGTTTATCCGTGTTGAATCCTACAACATTCGAGATTTGCCCCCACTTGGAAAGCCACCATTCGTAGAGCCCATGCCCCCACTGGGAAAGCCACCATTCGTAGAGTCCATTATTGATTTTCCTTTGTTAGATTTAGGAACATTGGCTCTCTGTCTCGGTAATCGAGAGATTCTTCCAATATGCCTCCGAATTCTTGCAACCTATTGAACCCCTATTGAGCCACTTATCCCAGCTTTTTTTAGGAGTGTGGTGCACGCGCGATGATGTGTTATATTGTATTGCCACAAAGGCGATGACATGGATGCCATGGATGACATGGAGATGACATGATGTGTTATATTCTGTTGCCATAATGACATCTATGTCATCGCCATTGTGGCAACATAATATAACACATCATCGCGCGTGCACTACACTCCTAAAAAAAGCTGGGATAAGTGGCTCAATAGGGGTTCAATAGGTCTCAATGTGCAACTATAGGGGCCAAACGGTTAGGGCTAAAGTACAAGGGGTCAAGTGACCAATTGGCCCAAGTACAAGGGGTCGTTTATGTATTCTGCCGAGGGCCAATAGAGCAAGAATTCGGAGGCATATTGGAAGAATCTCTCGATTACCGAGACAGAGAGCCAATGTTCCTAAATCTAACAAAGGAAAATCAATAATGGACTCTACGAATGGTGGCTTTCCCAGTGGGGGCATGGGCTCTACGAATGGTGGCTTTCCAAGTGGGGGTGAATCTTCGAATGTTGTAGGATTCAACACGGATAAACTCAACTTTAAAATTGCGAATGTTAGATTTGTCCCATCTCTATTTCGCAAGGTCAATGATAAAATAATTGTTATCGGTCTCAAAATTGGTGCCACTTTTGTAGGTAAACCTCGTTGTCCATTTTCATTGGCCAACAATTCACCCAAGAATGCTAAAGAGTTGGATCTGGAGTTCGCAGTGAATTGAAAAAAGTGTAAAATGTGGTGTGTGGTAGATGAGTTCCAATATGAGTACTTGAGAGCTCGTTGGACTACGTATGGATTTGCTTGTACATCTTGTGGTCTTCCTGGCGCTATCGAGAGATTTGACAATGATCTTGACATAAAATGGGCTGATGACTATGCTGACATTCCCATTGCTCCTGAGGGCCACAACAGAGTGACCACCCCACGTTCTGATTTAAGCAAGTTCGACATTTGTTACGTTACATGAAATAATTGTAAGCTGTGCTCTGAACCTGAAGCTCGGTTGCACATTCAGTGATCTGCATATTGATGATTTCTGTTACAAGGCTTCAATATTCGTTCATAGGTTTCCAGCCGCTCCCGTTGAGTCATCACTGCTTGCTCCAATTGAGACATCTATGCCCACCCCTGTTGATACTTTTATGCTTATTCCTGCTAATACTTTTATGCCCGCTCCTCTTGCCCCTGCCCCGGTTGACCGTTTTAGGGCATGCATTACTGATCCTTCTAATCTATATTTGGTTCAAACTTCTGCCATAGTAAAGGAATTTGTGGAATGGGCGATTTACAGCCGTGTAATGGGTGATGAACATGCAACTTTGGCTGATTTTAACATTGTTTTCCAATTGTTGTCTAGTGGCGATGAGTCATCTTCTGATGTGCGTCGTTTGGCTGACCTAGTCATGGAATTTAGAAACAATTCTGGCCACTCTGGTTCAGCCAATAGAAAGGGATAGTCAAAGGTACTTCTCTAGTATAAATCATTACATCAATTTTGAACCTTTGGATGCTTTGTCTATTTCTAGTATGAAGAATCTTTTGAGAGGTTCTCTGCAATTTTGAACCTTTGGATGCTATGTCTATTTCCAACCTTTGTTCATACATGTTTTGAGCATCTTTATCAATGATATTGGAAAATGTTGATGATATTCGGTGATACGTTTTATCTCATAAAACATCTGGGATGTTGTTCTGAATTGAAGTGACTATACTTGAAATCTGTTCCAAAGTTTCTGGTTTTTTCGTCTTCTAAATGATGTTTCATGAGAAAGAAGAGATAAGTTTTTCTGAGCGATATGGAACGCGCCTCACGCGCGCTCCATTGAAAGCGAGTTTGAGCTCCGGAAAATGTCTGCCCCATTCCCCCGACCACAACCACCACCCACCCCTACCCTCTCTTCAACCTCCACCCATGGGTAGCAATAGGAAAAAGAGGGGAAAGAAGCTCTCCATCAAGGAATCCTCCATGCCTATCCATAACCCTGCTCCCCTAGATCCAAAACCTAACTCCTCCCCTATTTCCTCCAAACCCCCTCCACCCCTGATGGCAATGACAACCCCTTTCAAGCAATCCCTAAAAGTCTCATCGCCGGCAATAATTCCAGACTCCTCAAGCTGTCCAAGAGGCAAGGACCCCCAATCCCTCTCTCGCGGTCGGGATTGCTATTGCGCAGGCACTCTTCTCCGCTGACTCGGAGCCCATCGCCCCCCATCTCTGCCACCTTTCCTCCCCCTCCTCCCAACATAGAAGATTTCCCACCTCTTCTCCAGCCTCCCTTGGCACTCCCACCCCCTCCCTCGGTCCCTGCCGGCTCCTCCCCCTAACCTTAACCCTAATCCCCCTTCTCCTATTCCACCTCCCTTGTCTGCCGCTCTCCCTCCTTCCCCCTCTGAGCAACCTTCTGACATTAGCCTCGAGATTAATCTTAAACAACCAGCACCCGCCCCTTTGGCTCCCCTCCAGCCACAATCTCAACCATCGCATGCCACTCCCACTTACAGTGGCACGGTCAACACTCGAAGACATGGACCTAAATTAAAGCTATCCCCTTGCACTTTGTCAATGGGATAGTTGATGGCATCATTCACTTCACAAAAGAGGATGTCGCTGACCTCGTTGACGAATGGTCGCTTACCTTAGTGGGTTCCCCCTTTGGGGGACAAAATATCCTTTAAGGCAATAGAAAAATTCGTCACCACCCACTGGACAAGCATTGCACAACCAAAAATCCTCATGAAAGGCAATGGCCTTTTTGTTTTCCACTTCAGCAAAGAGGAAGATCTCATCTCTATTCTTGAACATGGTCCTTGTAAAATTGGTGGAGACATGCCGATAATACTAATGGTGGTACGAAAACATGCCGCTGGATAGCTCTTGCCTTGAGACCGTCCCGGTTTGGATTACCCTACCGGACCTTGACGTTCGTTTCTGGTCCGAGCACATGCTCGCGAGGATAGGATTTGCTGTTGGAACCCGCTATCCTCACTGATCTCAACTCGGCTCACTAGGAACGACTCCCTTCTAGTAGGTTAATTAGGTTTGAACACTTCTATTCATATCCTTAAAATGACACACCCTTTTAGCAGGTTGACGGGATTAGCATAGCTCGGTGGTCTCTTTTGAACTTTTACAATAATTTGTTTCGGTCATTTTTTTTTTCTAAAAATATGTAAAACAACTTTATTTTCATCTTACATTTTATTTAAAAGGGTTCAAATGATGTATATATATAGAGAGAGCTTTGTTTTTTTTAAATGATAAAAAAATGTCATTTTAACCAGCGTCCGTCACCTCAATAACACTTGCAAATATATACTTTGATTTAATGGAATTGCATGCTAGTTTATTTTGAAAAAGGGCATTATATTTGGTTCTCCATAACATTATTTTTTATACAGTTATTAAATGCTTAATTATTCCTACTTTTAAAATATTTTAACTTCAAAAAATGGCTATATGTATGATATAGATATTATGAGGACAATTTAAAGCCTAGTCATCATGTAAAACTAATATTTATTTGAATTTCTAACTAAATGATAATATTTTTATATAAAATTTATTATTTTATTGTTATTTATAGAGCATATTATAATTTAAAATTATTGATTAACGGAGAAAACCGAACCGAAAATACGGTTAATCAATCATTTGTTAACCCCAGAATAACGGATCGATTACGGTTAGTTGAAATCATGAATAATCGAAGTTTGGTTAACTTAAATCATGATTAATCGAATTTTTTTTGATACAGAAAGAATTAGGGGGGAAAACATCACCGAGATATTTTCCGCCCTATAGCATCCTGACGGATGAGATCAATAAGATCTGGATCATCCTCACGGCTTGGATCATCACTCCTAAGAGCCAACTTCGCCACACAGTCTGCAACCCGATTTATTTCTCTAAACACATTCATGATGCTCCACTGCTCGACCTGGAGGAGATAGCCACGAATGTCCGAGACAAGGATCTTGATCTCCCACGGACACCTCCATTTGCCAATGATCGCGTTCACTAGGCTTAGACTATCTCCTTCGATTTCCAGCGCCTTAATTCCTCTTCTCACGACATCCTTAATGCCGCTCCTTAGAGCCATCGCTTCGGAAATGAGAACTGTATTTGTTCCTGTCTTACCAAAATTGTAACATATTGTTTCAGCATTGTGATTTCTGAGTATATAGCCAAAGGTTGAGGCTCCTTGACTATTTTTGGCAGCATCAAAGTTTAATTTGACCCAGTTTTCTTTTGGTTTTTCCCATTTTATGTCTTTCCTCTTCCTGCGCTTTGTCCTCAGCTCATTGTTACTCCAAGTTTTGTCTTCATAGAGTTCATATTCTTTTTCACCAGAATTCCTCCATTCCTCTATTTGTTTCTTTATGAAGTTGGGCATTTCATTGTTCTTTTTAGCTTCCATTGGTTTGAAAATGCGTTGATTCCTTTGGAACCACAAGCTCCACCAAATGAAGGCCACCTCTTCCAGTTCTTCTTTTGAAAGTTTTCCTCTAATGTCGTCCAATAATTGGCTAGGGCTTTTGCTGTCTGTTTCTATGTCTCTAATTGTTATATATAGTTTATTGTTGATTTGGTTTATAATTCTCTGGGTATGGTAGCAGTTTATCAGGAAGTGTGGGATATCCTCTTCAAGAGTGTCGCAAGCAGTGCATTGAAGAGGCACTGCATTGTGTCTCTCGTATAGCCTCATTTTGGTAGGAATTGCATTTTGCGTAATTTTCCAAATGAAGTTCTTTATCTTAGGTGGAATTTTCAATTTCCATATCCAATCAACATTAAATTGTGGTCCTTCCTTTTTACTATGCAGAAGCTCCATAGCAGATTTGGTTGAAAACCAACCGTCTCTACTCGATGCCCAGTAGAGTCGATCGGTAATTTGGTTGTCAGGTATTGGTGTTTGTACTATTTTTTCTACCATACTGTTTGTTAGCCATTTATGTAGCTCAGCTTTTTTCCAAGTTTTATCTTCATTGATGAAATCAGAGATTGTTGCTTCCAGCCTGATGTCCACGCGCGTCATTAGTTATATCATCAATTAGTGGTTTAGCATTTATCCATCTGTCTTTCCATATTTTGATGGTTTTTCCATCCCCTACTTGCCATCTAAGTCCTTCTATAAAGGTATCTCTCAGTTTCATCAGTTGGTTTCATTGCCAGGACGTGTTTCCTTTTTTATTATAGTGTAAGATATTTTGTTGTTTGAGGTATTTTTCTGTAATTATTCTAACCCATACATTGTTTTGATCTGCCAAGATCTTCCACAATAATTTTAGTTGCAAAGCTATATTAAAATCCTCTGATTTCCTTATTCCCAAGCCACCTTGGGTCTTTGGTCTACATATGTTGTTCCATGAGACCAGGGGTTTGTAGTTATCCCCTTTGTTCCAAAAGAAGTCTTTATTTATTCTGTCTAATTGATCATGTATATTTTTGGGTAACAGGAAACGTTGCATAAGGTATGTAGCTTGTGATGTTAAGTTTGCTTTGATAAGGACCATTCTTCCCTCCTGCGATAGAGAGTTGGCTTTCCATTTTGTCAATTGTACATATCCTTAAAATGACAGCCCCTTCTGGGCATGTTGACGGGGATTAGCATAGCTCAGTCTCTTTTGAACTTTTGCGATAATTTGTTTTCTTCATATTTGTTTTTCTAAAAATATGTAAAACGATTTTATTTTCATCTTACATTTTATATAAAAAGGGTAATGATGTATATATAGCTTTGTTTTTTTAAAATGATAAAAAAATGTCATTTTAATCAGCGTCCGTCACACCTTAATGACACTTGCCTATTTATCGCCGGAATTAGTGCCCCGGCATCCAGTTTATGCAGCTTCCGTCACCTCCAATTTTCTTTTAATACACGTGACTTGTGAGGCTTGTGTCAATCTTTTGGCTCTTGCCTTAGGCTTAAGCAATAAATCACAACCCCCTTTTATTTATTTCTTTCTTTTTTAACTGCCCTAGTGGAGCTGGTTGGATAATTATAAGAGGACGGTCATAGACTCTACTCGATCAAAAAGCTGGCGATGACATCTTCCTGATTAAGCTACCAAAACCATCCCACGTACATGAACCAAGATGCAATTTTAAGTTGATTACGGAAGCCTAAGTTACTTACTGGCCTTAATTTCATATATATGCCCTAACCGTTAAGTTATTTTTCAATTGTACGTCCGCCATCTGTAGATCGATCAGTTTAATTAGGATTAATTCTCCTGGCGAACACAATTCATCATTTCCATCTCTGCACTAAATATCACGTGTAAAAGCACACATATATACATTAACATAAATTTGCACCATATTTGAGTAATAATATCGTTCGTATACACATCGAACAAATTAGTCAAAGAATCAATTTCTAACTAAAAGCCATGTATATACCCCAAAAAGAAAAAAAATTACAAAACCAATAACAAGAACAAAATAAAATCTGTATAGTATACCGTATCTACACACCATAACAAAACAAAACAAAAAAAGCCTAAAAAAATTAAGAATTAATCAACATCAATTTGCCGACCTCCGAGCCGTTTTCCAAGGGCGTCAAATTCAAATCCAAACACAACGCCGGCCCAGGCCCGCTGATCTTCTTGGGCTCCACAACGGGCTTCTTAACGGCCATCGCGGCCGTCGGATACGAGAGCGAAAGAGAGAGAGTCGTGGACGGAGCTAACGTGGCTCCGTCGGAATAAACCGCCCTGTGGCGCCTCATGTGGCCGCCGAGGGCTTGGCCGATGGCGAACTCGAGGCCGCAAATGGAGCACTCGTGGGTCTTGGGCTTGGCCGGGGAGGAGTTGGAGTTGGAGGAGGTGTCGGAGGAGTGGGCCCCGTCGGATAGCCTGGGCTTCTTGTGGCTGGCCCGGTGCCCGCCCAAGGCCTGGAAAGACGGGAACTGCCGGTTGCAGGTCTTGCACTCGAAGACGCGGTTAAAGGATGCGGTGGTTGTGGTGGTGGTGTCGGTTGAGGTGACCGGAGATGAGCGGGAGAGGAGCATGAGGTAGTTGGCCACGGTGGCCAGGCTCTCGTTCATGATCACTTGCTCGTCGGATCTGTTTCTCTTCATCATTGATCTAGCTTGTTGAATTGATCGATTGCGGTTTGCTTGTTGTTTTCGATCTTGTGTTGTTGTTTGTTTTGGGTGGTGGTTTAGGATGAAGTTGGAGGTTAGGTTGTATGGGCTTTGTTGTTTATATAGAGAAAATGCTGGATTTGGATGACTTTGAGTGTCTGACTTTTGCTTCATGGTTTGACTTTTTCCTTATTGGATGATGGGGGTGAGCTTGGAGAGTACGAAATTCATGCTGATAAGTCTTGTTTTAATAAATTTGGTGAACCGTGAAAACATGGTAATTAAGGACGTCAGAGATGCGTATCCGATTGCAATTTTATTCTATATATTACAATAAATTTGGAAAATCTCAATCATATATATTTGAGTATATTGGATTTCCAAATAACGTGAGTCATTTTAGTACTCGATCTCAAGATTTTGAGTTGGAGTTTCTTTTCTGCAATATGTTGTTATTTATTATTATTACTAAAATAATATCTGTGATTAATTTTCCAGAATAAATTAATTAACCTATTGAAATTTGAAATTGAGAAGGAATATTGAATTATGCATGTGAGGAATAAGCAAGGTAAGGGAAATTTTAACGCTGCGAGTAGAGAAGGCGTGTGCGGAGGGTGGAGTAGTTTAAGGAAAAGCGCGCGGCGGTCTTTACGGGCCAGCTAGCTCCATTGCTCATGGTCGTTAGTCGTTACCCCCACCAGCAGCCCTTCGCTCACTGCTTACCTTTTTATTCTCTTTTCTCTCTCTTTTTGTTTAATACAGTGTACAAAGTAGAATTTATTCTCTACTAATTTTCTGTCTTATTTCGGCTTAATTAATTATTTGTCCAGAATACGGAGCATATTCTATCAATGCTACGTACTAGAAGCTTTGATCTCCGTAAACCTTAATTGAAAGTATTTAGGAACGTGCGTCTAACTTTTACTCACTTCTAATCGTAGTGAGCTACCTCTAGTGTGAATGTGGAATTGTAATCGGTTTACAAATTAAGTTTAACATGTCTTCAACATCTATTACGTTTCAAATTGAATCAAATGTTTGGTTTTGATTGACGCGACGCACTAGTTACTTAATCCCATTAGTTTCTTTGTTTTGCTTGGAAAATTGCTATTGTTTAGTTTGACTTGGTATATATTAAACCTAGCTAGCTAGCTAATCTGTGTACTGATTAATCAATTTTGACCTACAGTTTTGGGCCGATGGATGCCCTACGATAAGTCGTTTAATTTGCAACGACCTCGCCTCGAGTCGATGATTCGACACAAAGTGAAGGAACGTCATGAGCAAACGACTTCGACGATGATTTGACAGATAAGAGGGAGTTGGTTGTGAGAAGATAATACGGAAATTGTAAGATTTGGTAAAGCAAATAGAGAGATTATCAAGATCATTCAATTATAGGGATATATAATCCGATTGATTGAAGATATGATCGGTTAGGTTTATATTTTAATTTTTATTTATGAAGCTCTTCTGAATGGAATATCCTCACGATTAATTAGGCAAGTCGTGATTTAGATCAGATTCAGAAGTTTTCTTATAAATAGACTAGGGTTTAGTTAGGGTTAAGGTGTGCGTTGATCAATTGTGAGATAGTTAATGAAATTGTTAATTGAGTGGTTCGTGGCACTTTTCGAGCAGATTCCACGGTGATTAATTTGACTACTCATGTTCATAGTTCACTTATAGTCTTAGGTTGTAGATCGAGATTAATTTGATTAAACTTAGGTCGACGCCTAGTTATTATGAAACTTGAATTTGCCTTATAATCGTTAAAACTTAATATATAAGTAATTTATTGAAATTCTATGATAAAGAGTGGAATAGATAGTTAAAAAACTTTCAATTCTCTAAGTACCATATTCATATTTACTATTATTTCCGATGTCGTTCCCGGTCTGTTAACTAGTGCTTTTGGATCTAACAAATCTATCTTCATGAATCTCTTCAATATTTAATCTCGACAAAAATTCGTGATGCTATTTTTAATCTTAATTACTTTTTTCATTTGCTTTTTGTCTAGCAAATAAAATTGTTTTCACATCAGAATATTGTAGTATAGATTTTTGTTACATAAAACTTGTTAAGAATTTCAATTTGATAATCCTACTTTTTTTTGACGCGGAGTCAAAATTAAAAATGAACACGTTTTTACTTGTTGATCATAGAATCTACCCTTCAGTACTGGGTTACACGTATCCACCATGTGTCTTCTCAATTGGTGGCAATTTTATCCTATACTTTTATCCTTATCTATCTATATATTCATATTTAGAAATTTTAATGATATCGATTCATATATCATAGCCTTATTCCAAGTCCTTGAAGCTGATTCACAACTGATTGTTTCGCTTTTAAGGAAATCTGTGCAGCGTAGTCACCCGCTATTCAGTCTGGTACATTGTTGCCTGAGATTTATTAGTAAAAATTAGTATATTTAATTTCGTCATGTATATTGGGAGGTTGACTTTCTTACCTCTTTAGCTTTTAATTTTAGTACTGGTTATTATGTATTGTTTGATTCTCCGGGGATGTTATTTCTATTTTTGCTGATGATGTGATGTTAGGGATCGGCTATCCCCCGTTTGCTGACTACTTAACCCTCTTTTTATGATTAATAAAATGCCTCTTTGAGAGGCAGAGAGTACCGTCTCTCCTTCGAATAAAAAAAGGTCTATAGGTGTAGAAAGCAGTAAAAATTTTAAGGAATAATTTGAGGAATATTTCCATCTTTGAAAAAGCATCAAAATTCAATCTAATGCATTCGTTTTGGTATGGAAATAGTAAAAATAAATTGTCGGTCCTAAAAAGGGGTTTTAACGAACAAACCCCTAAGAAAAATCAGATTACGGTTCACATGTTAGAGTAGAATTTTCTTTGTAATTGCAATTGCATTGTGAACACGACTGAGCAACTCCATCACATGCTGCCAAACGTTGAATTTGTTTTTTTAAGCGATATTGGATTCCTTAAATAAGTATAAAACAATTAATTAAGCGAAAAATATCATATATATAACAAAGGGCCAAATCAACTCTCTATATATGTTTGATATATACCTTAAAAAAATTAATCATGATTATAGACAATTTTTATGTGATTTCACAATGCAAGAATAGGATCAAACTAGTTGTCCCCGTCGTGCCCTGCACGACTATAAATCGATATTTTTTAAGATATACTATAAAAAAGATATTAATAATATTTTTATTATATTTTATTGATGAACATAATAATATCGATGTAATAATAAAATACTAAATATAAAGAAACGACACAATGTTGGTCAAGTGATTTGATACGATTAAATTAATAATATTTTATAAGATTAGACCATTAACAAAATAAGATTATTAATAAATTTGCTTAACTTAATATTATTAAAATACACAATAAAAAAGATCTTAGAAACAATTTGGTAGGATATATTAGGTGAAAGTTAGGATAATTATGTTTATTAGCTATAAATAAGGAAAATATTTTCCTTTTTAAAAAGTTAATAGTAATTACCCTAAATAATATGGAGTGGCATATGACGTGTAAAAATGATATGACATGGCTTAATAAAAAGATGACACGTGGCAAAATCCAAGGTGACACATTGTGAGAACGACATGTAGAAAATGATGAGGTGGCGCAATGTCGTGGTTTCAAACCTTATTGCTTATATATATATATTAGATTTTACTTCACGTACCAAAAAAAAAATTGCTTCACGTACGTCGTAAATATAGGATCAAATTTTAAATATACTTTTCTTTTCATTTTCAGAGTTCAAATTCGAAACATGTGAATAATTTGAGTATACTAATTGTCAACTCATCTCACCTCACCATCCCTAATTAACGTGGGTAATGTATAAGACCAACCTGGTTGCTAGGTAGAAAGTAGAAAAAACTGATACCCCGGAGTAGAAGTGAGGCAATTAGGTAGCTGGTGGAGGATATTCATGTGTTTGACGCGGTGTAGTTGACTTAGGGAAGTAACACGGAAGTTATAAAACTTGCTTACCAAGAACATACCAGTCAACATGCCCTCCTTTTGGACCTACAACAATTTAAATTACTACTTAATTACTTTTCCAATCAAATTGCTCTAGAAGCTAATTAATTAATTACATAGGCTACTATAGAAGAAATGTAGTTTGATCGAGAGGAATGCTTCTCGATGCACTCGCGAGTACCGTACAAGTCATATCTTTCTGCCAGATGCCTTGCTCAACACGACATCCTATCTGTCGTTTAATGCTTCCAATGGCTAGCTATCGCGCTAAGGTGTATATATACGCAATGTTTATAAAGTTTTCTATTACTTTATTTTGAGGAAATAAGAACGCTGAAAATGCGTTCATCAGGATCCATAACATGTAGCTAGTACACGATACGGAGTAATATAATTAATTTTAGGACGGACTTATAACTTATTATACGATTCAACTGTTCACATGAGTTTTTTTTGTTCCTTAGGGTTTTTTTCCTTCTCTAATTTCATATAGTTTAAGAAGCTTCTTGACAAGTAATTAATTAATCGGCACACATATTACACACGGCTGGATTTCGCTGGATTAATTCTAAAAAGCATATATACATATTCACATATTATATGTATATATATATATATATCATTTTTTTGTGACAAAAAATAATATATATGTTTTTGTATATATATTGAGAATATAATACAGATAGTTTTTTTAGCATTTCATATTAAATAAAATTTGCAAATTTAAAATCATATTCAATATTCAACTTTAAGTTACTAATGAATTTAAAAAAAAAATTAAGCAATTCTACCCAAAAAAATTAAGCACGTAATAGAATTACGTTAATGATCATATATATATATATTCATATCAATAAAATAGAGTGTACTTTTCCAAATTCAATTCGTAGTACATTTTTTTTATTTCGGAGTGCATTTTTTTGGATATTCACTTTATTACGTACTTTGCAGTGTATTTTTCGTACAATTTGTAGTGAATTTTTTGCACTTTTTGTATTTTGCAATGAACTTTTGTATGAAAAGTACACTACACATTAGGAAAAATACATTTGTTTCACGTTTCAAGATAAGAGTTTGTTTCATTTGAACCAAACTCTAATAAAATAATAGCTACTGTTATTTTTTCGTATATAATAATTAAAGATTATATAATTGGATTTTTTTGAAACAATATTAATTGGATTTAGTTGCTTTTATGGTCGTAATAGGAATTAGTTTCTTTGATTTATACAATGGTATTTTGCTGAAAGAGAATGATTTTTAAATACATTGTTTGATAAGAAAATTAATCACAATATACGGTTGAAAAAAAAAACTTTGTTTCCGGTTAAGATACGGTTGATAAAATGTCAATCACAATTCAGATAAACAAAAAATGTCAATCACAATTGTGGGAGCACTCACAAAAATTAAGAACTCGAGGAATACAATTCTAGAAAGATATTACAGCCGCGTCTAAAAAGTTGACTAACATGTACACAGCGTAAGAATAGTAGTGATCTGTGTGTATATAGACATATAGTTAGGTGGATCATTTTAGGGTTTTGGATAGTCATCACTCATAATTTTATGCAATTGTGCGTGGCACGTTGTGGAAGTTTCTCTTAAAAAAATATATCAGAACCATGTTACCTATTTGCACAATTAAAATGCAAATTAAATTTGAGAGGAATATATAGGTTTTTTTTTTGTCAAGGAATCTATGACGACTATGAGAGTCGAAACTAAGATATCATAGTACTACTATGAAATTTTAGTTGCTTGACTAGATGTTGTTGGAGATTAGATTACATTTTTAGGAAATTAATCCCGCGGATCTCATTGTAAAGATGCTATATACACATTTCTAAATGAGACATCTCTCTATGATCTAGATAATTTTATCTGTTTAGATGTTTATAGGCAGGGGCGGAGCTATGTTGGGGCGGGTGGGGGCCATGGCCCCCCAATTCAAATTTTTGTCCATATATATGTTCCTCTTGTCAATAGCTTCGATTTGATATATTATAAGCTCAATTCTGACATTTGAGCAAAAAGTTATGAACGTTTGAAGATTGGACGTATACAAACCACTTTTAACAAGTCATTTACTTAGTTAGAATGCTTTTATCTTTTGTTAAACATCCTACTTTCATAATGTGATTGAACCCGAAAACTTTGAAATAAGGGTTTTAGTTTGGGTTTTATTTTTTAGTTACGAGCTCTTAATATTTATACATTCAATTAATTTGTATTTTGAAACATTTTTGTTTTCTTAATCTAAATGTAGTATGAAACATAATTCATAACTATATAAGTTGTCATTATAAACTCTTGTTTTCTTAATGTGATTATAATTTGAAATGTTTTAGTCTCTCCTCTATAAAATATGTTCTCTTTTTTGTCTAAATTTGTATTCTTTATTTCTACATCTTTTTCGAACGTACATTAGCTATGTTGAAATTTTTTGTCGGCCCCTACAATGATAAATTTCTGGCTACGCCCCTGTTTATAGGCAATCGATCTCTCGTTAAAACTGATCTCTCTAATTTCTTTATTTATTTCAGAAATGAATTTTTAAATAAAAAAAGTATTTGAAAAAATTTTCAGGATGAAAAAAGAGAGAAAAAAAAAACAGAAAGCAAACCACATTTTTATTCTACATAAAATAGAACAGCTGCTAATTTCAGTTGCTTCTCAAAATGCATGTATATGGGCTGTTATTTGTTGATTATAACTACTGTATAAACTAATAAACATGTGGACTACTTATATACTCTTATAATCACTTAAAATCGATCAATTTCTTCGCTCGATCAGTATCTAGCAATTTTATATTAGTACCCTCCGATCTATATCAGTTTGATTTGATCATGGACCGATAATTAAACAAACTGTACAATTGACTTTTTAGCATAATAAATATTATTGAGTGTTTCTAAGAGGAAGAGTTTGCTTAGTTGCTTTGCTTGTGGACAATTATTATTATTCTTTGTACCATGATTCATGTCATAAGAAGTTTGCCATTTTTTAATATATAGTATAGTATGATATGAAACCGTGTATGTGTAGCATCTAAGAAAGTACCGTACAGACAATTTTATCGTATAATCACAATTAACACCGTCCTCTTCACAAAACCACGTTTATTGGTTGGCAAGCCAACCTCTTTACCAATTACTTACGTCACTAGCTAATAACGACATCCACATAATACTTAAGACTTGTATACTACTGATTTTAATTTATTTGGAGGTCGATTATATATACAATTACCGTATAATTAAACTAATATTTAAGTTGATTCATATTATGTTTTGAATCAAATGAGGTAGCTTAATTCATGTTAATGTACATTAGAGTTGAATATATGATCGATTTAAGCTCGAGTTGTATTGAGAATAAAAACTCATTTCACATCTCAAATCCAAAGAAAATTAGCATGATGACGACTCACCAGAAGTTGAAGACTGGTAACAGATCATTTGATGGTGGTCTCGTTGATTCTAAAAATGATTCAATCGAGCCTCTGATCGACGATCTCAAGGAGAACGCAAAGGAGTTCTAGGATAATATCAAGGATCACTTTGCGAACTCGCAGAAACAAAGTAGAGATGGATGTCAATGGTGGCTTTATTGGACGAAATTAACACGTAAACGCGTTATGCGCTAAAATGTAGGAACCTTAGTCACACAATTAACAAACTAAACATGTAGACACGTTAGAATGATCAAGTTATGATAAAACATAATTGAAACAATAGCAAAATCGAAGGGAAAATAATATCGTAATTTAGAGAATCAAGAACTTAATACGGGCAAGATTACAAATCAACATTAATTAATATGAGGATGATGGATACTATGATGCTCAAATACACAAAAATAAACAATAACGATCCAAAGGAAGACAATTTGGTAGTCTGACTAGATCAAGAGTGATAGTTGCTAGCAGAATTTCGTAGAGCTTGTGTCTCCATCCTATGTTTTCTCTTTATATTATACCTCAAAGAGTCGTTGAGTATAGCCCCATATCTCCGAAAATCTCGCACCCACATTAATTACTACCCAACATCTTCCCCCCATTTCCTTCACTCCCTCATTAAATCGTGGAATGTTTGTAACTAATGGATCCAAAGACAGGTCGTTTATCTCGGTTGAGGCCCAAATTCTAAAGACGACAACTTTACAAAAAAAGAATTTATTTGCCCAACCACGGTTAGAATTTGACACGTCCAGGATCAAGTTAGATCTACGCCTTAGGGTTTTCAGAGTAAAACAGCCAAGCCTGCCTATGTAAAGACAATAAGTGTGAAAAAGATCATTAGCTTTGAAAGGGATGTATTTGTGGAACAAAGAAGACCGATTGGCAAAAGAATTCTCCAAGCTTGGGAATGTAGTAGGTCGTGAGACACATTTAGTGTTTCTAGAAACTCAGTCACAAGAGGAGAAAAAGGGAAGCATTTACCTATTTGAAAGGGATATTTATAAAAACACGTCCAATTCTCACTGAAAGAGTCAACAAATTCACTCCGATCGGGTGTGTACACCACGTTTGATATATGCAAGGAAGCACCATTTCCTTCACTCCCTCATTAAATCGTGGAATGTTTGTAACTAATGGATCTAAAGACATGTCGTTTATCTCGGTTGAGGCCCAAATTCTAAAGACGACAACTTTACAAAAAAGAATTTATTTGCCCAACCACGGTCAGAATTTGACACGTCCAGGATCAAGTCAGATCTACGCCTTAGGGTTTTCAGAGTAAAACAGCCAAACCCGCCTATGTAAAGACAATAAGTGTGAAAAGATCATTAGCTTTGAAAGGATGTTATTTGTGGAACAAAGAAGACCGATAGGCAAAAGAATTCTCCAAGCTTGGGAAGGAAGTAGGTCATGAGACACATTTAGTGTTTCTAGAAACTCAGTCACAAGAGGAGAAAAAGGGAAGCATTGACCTATTCGAAAGGGATATTAATAAAAACACGTCCAATCCTTGTTGAAAGAGTCAACCCATTCACTCTGATCGGGTGTGTACACCACGTCTGATATATGCAGGGAAGCAGACTAACAAGGCAAAAGAGGCGGGGCAGAAGAGGAACTGATTTTGTGATGAGTAGAGGGAAGGATACAATAGGATTTGAAGATCGGGGGTTCATCGGTCTTAAAGCAACTGGAAAAATGGTCGGAGGTGGATTCAATATTGCTCATTGTAAAAGGGAAAAGACAGAACATAGCCAGAAGAAGAAGAAAGAGAAAAGGGGAACATACTTGGGAAAGAAAGATGAGGCATGGGTGATGATTGTTCATAAGTTGCAATAAATAGGACCGACTGATAAGACTTTTGATGCGCTTTGATTTCCAACGCTGTTTTAAAAATCCCTTGGATATTTTAGAGGAAATTTCGAGCTGGCTTTTGATGGGGGTATTGTTGGGATAATGCGTTTTGGGTTGTATGAATAAACCTACAAGCCCATCCCGAGGCTGGAATAAGTTGGACGTTGATCAGAGGCGAAAAACAAGGGCTGAACGACTTGATGGAATGCTTGGCAGGTGGAAAATCTTAGTGGAACGTTGAGAATTGGCTAACGACTTCTCTTAGTCGGATATAAAAGAGATTGAGGTAGAGAGGAAGAGGCAGCTGAATATCACGAGAAGAATACTAAAAACATATAGAGATCTATGCAGCTTACAATCTAGCCAATTGCTTTGTCCTACATTCATCCTTACACTTTGTTGATAATTGGGATCTGTTACATTTCGAATTCCTAATTCTATTCACTCTTGATCCTGAATCAATATCTTTATTATTAGTTCTGGATTCATCGTCCGTTTATCTTATATATCATAACGTGTTTACATGTTTAATTTGATTTGTGACTAAAGTTCATTCATTTTAGCGAATAACGCATTTACATGGTAATTTGCCCAAAATAGTTATCCTTTTTGGTTTTATGGTCCTCCTGAAAGGTTTTTGGACTCATCAGTCATGTTGGTAGTGGGTGGGATCAGTTTTTTTAATCGGAATCTTTGGCTAAGGGCCTCACGATGGGCGCCAAACAAAATACGTAGACATGTTAGAATGATCAATTTATGATAAATCATAATTGAAACAATAGTTAAATCGAAGGGAAAATAATATTGTAATTTAGAGAATCGAGAACATAATAAGGACAAGATTACAAATCAACACTTACATGAGGATGATGGATACTATGACGCTCGAATACACAAAAAATAAACAATAACGATTCAAAGGACGACAATCTAGTAGTATGAGTAAATCAAGAGTGATAGTTGCTGCGGAATTTGTAGAGCTTATGTGTCTCCGTCCTCTGTTCTCTCCTTATATTATAACTCAAAGAGTCGCTGAGTGGCTGCCCCATATCTTCGAAGATCTCACACTCACATTCATTACCGCCCAAGGTCTTCCTCTCGTCTCCTTCACTCCCTCATTAAATCTTTGAATGCTTGTAACCAATAGATCCAAAGACAGGTCGTTTATCTTGGTCGAGCCCCAAATTTTGATGGCCCAACACTGGCCTACTGTGGAAAATCGAAGTGCTTATGGGAGGATCTTTGAAAATACGATTCAATTCTCGTATGCACTTATACAAACTTCAAGTGCGAATTGAATCCAGGATCCACAAGGAACAAGAGACGGCTTATGTTCATCAATTCTTGATGGGGTTAGACAACGATATTTACAAACGGTGCGATCCACATTACTGATTATCGAACCTCTGTCATAAAAAAAAAGGTATATTTGACTCTAATACAAGAAGAACGGTTTGTACTATGAACCTCTCAAGTGATGGAAAACAAGATCAAATAGCTTTGATGACTAAGAGTTGAGACTGATCTAGTTCTACTTTCAATGGTCACTGGGAAAACTCATTGTGCCTCACGATTTGCACTCATTATAATCGACAGGAAAATATTATCTCGGGCTTCTTTAAACTGATATGGTACCCTTAATGGTCGGGGGGACCAGGCCAAGATTGATGTGAAAGAAAGAAATCAAGGAACCAACAACTCATGCAAAACCATATCTGATGCAAGGTGTGACCAGGGTGTTTATGTTCGAAACAATGCGACACAAAGCTCAAATGGTGTAGAAAAAGGTGCCATAAATATGGAAGTTGAAGCCCGTGACATACCTGGATTGATTGGTGAACAAATTCAATCCCTTATAGACTTACTAAATTCTCAAAAGTCTATTGCAATTGAAGATATGAGTGGTAAGAATTTTCAAAATACGTGGATTCTTGATTCTGGGGATACCACATGACATGTAACCGAGAACAGTTTATATTTCTTCGTAATATTGAAGGGGTAAAAATTGGCCTTTCCGATGGGGATCATGTTGCAGCCTCGATGGAAGGGAGTGCTAAACCTAATGCTTGTCTTGAACTAAACCATGTGCTTTATGTGCTACAATTAACTCGTGAACTTATCTATGTTATGCAATTAATAAATGAGAATAATTGGCATGTCCATCTTACTTCTCATTTATGTGTGATCTTAGGACCGCGCTATGAAGACACTAATTGATACGGGTGCTTCCGATTAAAAAAATGATATGTGTGATCCCATAGATAAAGGTTTTGTCATGGATTTTTACATCAAGTGCTTTTTTATTACATGTGATTAACCCACTAAAGACATAATGAGTGTCCATAATCGAGTTCCACCGGGGGGTGGTGTTGGTATATATGAAGCTATTAAGCATTTTGGTTGTTTTACGAAAGTTGATATAAGTTGTAAGGTAATTTTGAAGCATCGTGGGTTGATTTGTTCGACAGCTGTTGCCTTTGTAGGCCAACGGGGTCCCTTTTGATTTCAGGCTTTTAGGCCTACTTGTTGATTTAACAATGCATAGATTAAGCCTTAGCTCGGGATCGTGTAATACGACCTAGATAAGGTGGTGTAGTTCCTTGATCTTTGGCACCATCAAGCCCGGATTCCACCTTGTGGCCCATCGGGGCCACAAGGCGCGCTATCAAGGGCTCTCCGTCCCTGGCAAAGGCGCGCTATCACCCCCTCGCAAGGGCGCACCGAGAGGCTGCCCGGGCGCGCCACCATCCCTTCGCAAGGGCTCCGCATCCAAGCTTGTAGGTGCGCTTTGGGCCGGCGCGTCTAGAGCATGTCGTGGCTCCTCTGAGTGTTCCGTCGTGTGCTCCATTGTTGGCTCGGATGTCGATGAAATCACATATCCTCCTCCCCTTTAAAAGGGTTCGTCTTCAAACCTAGATCCTGCTCAAAATCAACATCATCGTCAGAAAAATAAGGAACAAGATCGGATACATTGAATACCTCTTGGACACCATAATTCGGAGGAAGCTCAAGCTTGTAAGCATTGTCGTTGATGCGCTCTAACACTTGGAATGGCCCATCTCCACGTGGCTTAAGCTTAGAATTTTGAAGGGTAGGAAACCTCTCCTTCCTCAAATGAACCCAAACAAGATCGTCGGGTTCAAAAATCAGCTCCTTGCGCCTTTTATCAGCTTTGCGCTTGTATTGCAAAGTTCGCCTTTCCAATTGAAGGAGATTATCCTCATGAAGCTGCTTAATATACTTAGCCCAGTCCCGTCCTTCACGACTCTCTCGCTCGGACATAGCATAAGGCCCTAGATCAAGTGGTGTAGCGGGATTGCGCCCATACACCACCTCAAAAGGCGTCTTCATTGTAGCGGAATGAACGGACCTATTGTAAGCAAACTCAATGAAAGGAAGACACTCTTCCAACCTGCGCAAGTTAGTTTTCAAAATAGAACGCAACAAGGCACCAAGGGTACGATTAACGACCTCGGTTTGCCCATCCGTTTGCGGGTGGCAAGTAGTAGAGAATAAGAGCTTGGTTCCTAGCTTGGACCAAAGCGTCTTCAAAAGAAACTTAGAAATTTAACATCACGGTCAGAAACAATAGATTTAGGGACCCCATGCAACCGAACCACATTATCAAGGAACAAAGTGGCAACATTAACAGCATCATCGGTTTTGTGGCAAGCAATAAAATGTGCCATCTTAGAAAATCTATCTACCACCACAAAAATAGAGTCCCTACCCCTTTTTGTCCTAGGCAACCCCCCAAAAAATCCATAGAAATATCCTCTCATGGGGCACTAGGAATAGGCAAAGGAGTATACAAACCGTGAGGGTGCACTTTAGACTTTGCACGCACACATGTAGCACATGAAGCACAAAAGTTATCTACCGACCTAAGCATGTGAGGCCAATATAAATGCTCCCTAAGAATATGCAAAGTTTTCATGATACCAAAATGTCCCATGAGGCCGCCTCCATGGGCCTCTTGGACAAGCAAACGCCTAATCGAACCACTAGGCACACACAAGCGAGTTCCCTTAAAAAGAAAACCATCATGCAAATAAAATTGATCCCGACTCCCCCCCTTCAAAAAAGCATGAAAAATGTCACTAAATTAAGCATCATGAGCATACAACTCCTTCATGAAAGAAAATCCAAGCAATCAAGCATCTAGTAAAGATAAGAGAGCGTACCTCCGGGACAACGCGTCGGCGACGACGTTGTCCTTGCCTTTCTTATGCTTGATGACATAGGGAAAGGATTCAATGAACTCAAACCATTTGGCATGCCTCCGATTCAGTTTTGCTTGCCCTCTCAAGTACTTCAACGCCTCGTGATCGGAATGGATAACAAACTCCTGAGGCAAGAGGTAGTGCTCCCACGCCCGTAGCACTCGAACAAGAGCAAATAACTCTTTGTCGTACGTGGGGTACTTGAGCTCGGCACCTCCAAGCTTCTCGCTATAATAGGCTATAGGCCGTCCCTCTTGCATAAGTACGCCACCAAGCCCGATTCCCGACGCATCACACTCTATCTCAAACATCTTGCCAAAATCAGGAAGAGCCAACAACGGCGCTTGTGTCAACTTAGCTTTAAGGGCTGCAAAGGCCTCTTCTTGTGCCTCTCCCCACATAAATGGAACATTCTTCTTGGTAAGGAAGGTTAAAGGAGCAACCAAGGTACTAAAATCACGAACAAACCGGTGGTAGAAACCGGCTAATCCAAGGAAACTCCGGACTTGTGTCATAGTTGTCGGTGTTGGCCATTCTTGAATCGCCTTCACCTTCTCTTCATCCACTTGAAGTCCATTCCTACTCACAACAAAACCAAGAAATACCACGTGATCCGAACAAAAGTGGCACTTCTTGAAGTTAGCAAATAGGCGTTCCCGTTTCAAAGCTTCAAGCACTTGCCTAAGGTGCTCGACATGGGATGATAAATCGTGGCTATAAATTAAAATATCATCAAAGTATACAACCACAAACTTACCAATAAAAGGTCGGAGGACGTGGTTCATCAAGCGCATGAAAGTGCTTGGAGCGTTGGTTAATCCGAAGGGCATAACCAACCACTCGTAAAGGCCTTGCTTGGTTTTGAACGCCGTCTTCCATTCATCTCCCTCCTTCATCCTTATTTGATGATATCCGCTCTTAAGATCAATTTTGGAGAAGAGACTTGCCCCATGCAGCTCGTCAAGCATATCCTCGAGCCGCGGAATCGGATGACGATACTTGATAGTAATATTGTTGATCGCCCGACAATCAACGCACATCCTCCATGTGCCGTCCTTCTTAGACACAAGAATGACGGGCACGGCACACGTGCTGAGGCTCTCACGCACATAGCCCTTATCAAGGAGCTCTTGAACTTGCCGTTGAAGCTCCTTAGTTTCCTTCGGATTGGCTCGATAGGCTGGACGGTTCGGTAGAGTGGCACCGAGAACAAAGTCGATTTGATGCTCGATTCCTCTAAGCGGTGGTAGCCCCGGTGGCACCTCTTCTTGGAAAAGCTCCTCAAAGTCCTGCAAAAGAGTAGATATGGAAGGAGGAAAATCAACTAATTCTTGGGAAGACAAATAAGATTCTTGAAAAAGAAGCAAAAGACAAACGCCACTTCCCTTGAAAGTATGAAGAATCTCCTTCGGTTTGGCCAAAAGCAATGGCGTAGAAGGGCCGCCTAGAGCTAGCTTCTTGTCCTTCTTTCCCTCTCGAAGCGCATGCTTCTTTCTTTGCTCCTTCGCTGCATGGTCCAACATGATTTCATGGGGGGTCATCGGATGCAACATCACCTTCTTTCCCTCCATTTGAAAATGATACTCGTTGGAAACGCCATCATGAATAGCTCCCTTGTCATATTGCCAAGGGCGCCCCAAAAGGAGATGACAAGCGGTCATCGGCACCACATCACACTCCACGTCATCCTTGTAAGGCCCTATAGAAAAGCAAATACGAGCCCTTTCCTTGACTTGGATCGGGGCATTAAAATTCAACCAACATAAAGGATAAGGTAAAGGGTGGCAAGTAGTTTTCAAGGAAAAGCGATCCACCACCTCTTGGCTAATAATATTACAACAAGAACCACTATCGATAATCACACTGCATACCTTATCCATGATTTTGCATCGAGTGTGAAAGATAACTTCCCGTTGACTAGGTGCGGTGGTGTTCTCCATCATGAAGAGCGTTCGTTGGACCACGAAGCACTCTCCATCCTCGGCGGTGACGTGGAGCTCGTCTTCCTCAACCTCGGGGCTCTCTTCTTCCTCTTCCGCAGCCCCTTCTTCCTCATACTCGTACTCCCCTTGGGAGTTAAGGAGAACCTTTCGTTCGTTGGGACAATCCCGAGCATAGTGCCCATGGCCAAGGCACTTGAAACACTTCACGTTGCTCGCCTTTACTCCTCCTTCTTGCCAAGGGCGTGGGGGAAAATCTTTCCTCGGTTGAGGAGTCGAGTCCTTCCTTATTTCCGGCTTCCTAAACTGAGTTGGTGGTGCCCTAGGAGCCGTGGATGAAGGCTGCCACACTCGAGAAGTGGTTGAACTTGAACGCCGTTGAGCAAGTTGCTTGTAGATATGGTTGGTGTAATGAAGCACTTGCTCAATATCGGTACCCCTACTAAAGTGCTGCATACTCACAACATTTTTTAGTTCCAAATTTAACCCATTGACAAATTTAGAGATGACATACCCGTCGGGAAATTGTACTCGAGAACGAAAAATGAGCATACGTAGCTCGTTGTAAAACTCGTCGGGAGTCCGATTTCCTTGACGCACTTGCTCCAACTTGGCATGGATGCGCTCCGTATAATCTTGAGGCACGAACCGCTCCTCTAAGGCCTCTCTTAGATCTTGCCATGTGTTAAGTTGAGGCATCCGTCGTGCTCTCCTCAAGGTCTTGTCCTCGAGCCACCATTGGTAAGCAAAGTCGGTAAAATGGATAGCCGCCATGGCCACTCGCCTAGCATCATCATATCCATAGAAGTCAAAGATTGACTCCACCTTGGAAAGCCAATCAAGGCATGCGTCGGTGTCGGAAGTTCCCGAAAAGGTCGGCATGTTCAGCTTGATGCCGTGATGGGGATCCCGAGGCCGCTCCTCATGATGCACCGTCACGCCTTGCCAAGGCTGCCCGGCGCCAACATTAGCCGGCCCCCTAGGAGGTTGGCCACACCTTGGTAGATGCAAAATAGATGGGGGTTGAGTGGCCGTTGCAACATTGGCCTCTTGATAGCTCGGCGCTCCATATCCTGAAAAGTTAGTAGAACTAATAGGAATATTATTAGGAAATGTAGCGAATGAAGGCCTTACCCCAGAATTAGCCACAAAGTGTGGATTGTGGAAGCTCATCAGAGGGATGTAAGGAGGCATAATCCCCATGGAGGTACTCACACCGATGGATGCTTGCGCCTCCGTGTTTGGCAAGTAAGACGTAGAGGCCTCTTCGTGTAATGACTCCACTTGGTTAGCGCTTTGTAGCGCACTTGGTAGAGCCCCCGTTTGAGGCACCCGTGCTCTAATCATCCCGGGCGTGCACTTGGCTCTCCAAATCAGCCAACCTAGTCTCCAAAGCCTCCATGGATTGTTGCAAGGATTGTTGAAAAGATTGTTGCAAGGATTGTTACATGGTTTGCAACATGGCAGCCACCGAACTAGTGGACGTCTCTTCAACCTGTTCCTTATTCTTCTCATCACCTACACTTGTCATCTTAAAAACACGGCAAAGATCAAGGTATAGAGCGCACTTGAATTAACCACTAAGACTTGCCCGAGATGAAAATCCGACAAGTTGCAAGTATGCAAAAACAACAAGGCAACAACAAGAGCACCAAAAAGAAGACTCACCACACACTTGCTTAGGAAAACAATGCTAGGAAGCTACTAAACCACCAAGACTCAACACCAAGTATTACGAAATAATTAATTGAATTTTTTTTGTTTTGAGTACGCCTTTGCTAGGCACTACTAGATGACTACTCTTTGTAGGCCTTTGCTAGGCACTACTAGATGACTACTCTTTCCGTGCCCGACCCCTTATTAGCTTTACGCCACCGGACAAGGTTTTTCTAGTCTTAATCTTTCTTTCTGTGCCTGGCCCCTTATTAGCTTTACGCCGCCGGCAAGGTTTTTCTGATTATTCAACAAAAATTCAAAAGGTACTCAAACAACAACACAAGATGTTCCGTCTTGGTGTCGTTCCCGTATCCTAGCATCGAATCTTTCACAAGCATGCAATGAAATAAAGGAAACGATTGAGGGCTGGATTGTAGACTCAAATCCACGTTTTTCACTCAGCCAAAATCAGCAAGACACACTAAATTCAAGCACTAAAGGAAGGCTTTAATCAAGCAACAAATGCAACCTTTCAACTATCAAAATTTGAAGGCTTTTGGTGTTCTATTTGGACGTTTTTTGAGTAGATTTTCCAGCCATGGCTGAACACCAAACTCGGCCAAGAACACCAACAAGTAAGGTCACAAGAACTCCAACAACACAAGACAACAAGACAACTATGGCCGCACACAACAACATCAACGCAGCCACACAACAAGTTCGAACCAAATACTTGCAACAAGTGGAAAAATTCAAGGTCGGAACAAGATTTAGATGGCGATACCTTCGCGTGGCTCTGATACCACTTGATGGCCGGATCGATGGAGATGGAGATGGTGCAAAGGAATCGCCAAGAGAACTCGAGAACTCCTTGCTTTGGATGGTGGTTCGAAGTTGATGAAAAGGGATATGGATGCTCGATCTTGGATATGACTCACCAAGACACGAACAAACTAGATTGCTAGAAACGTCGGATATTACGCACCAACGCCTTTAACAAGAGAATTGAACGAAACAAGAACAAGAACTTTGAATTGAAAATGCAAAGAAAGGTAAACAACAATGTCGTCCAGATCTAAGAGAAGGAGGAGGAGAGGGCCGGCCATATAACCTATTACCAAGCCTCACAAAATCAGCCCACTCACTTAAGGAAATTACATAAATTAACCCAAAAAACCCGAAAACTTAAAAAGCATCCTCAACCATAGAATTGTCACTTAGAACCATGAATCTAAATATAACTCCAACCATCTTCAATGCACTCTTTCGAAAAGCTACACCCCATGAGCTCCTCTTGTACTTGACATAGAATGGCCTTAGCTCGGGATCGTGTCATACGACCTAGATAAGGTGGTGTAGTTCCTTGAGCTTTGGCACCATCAAGCCCGGATTCCGCCTTGTGGCCAGGCGCGCCTCCAGCCGCGTGCAAGGGCTCTCCGTCCCTTGGCAAAGGCGCACTATCACCCCCTCGCAAGGGCGCACCGAGAGGCTGCCCGGGCGCGCCACCATCCCTTCGCAAGGGCTCCACATCCAAGCTTGTAGGCGCTCTTTGGGCGGGCGCGTCTAGAGCATGCCGTGACTCCTCCGAGTGTTCTGTCGTGTGCTCCATTGTTGGCTCGGATGTCGATGGAATCACATCAATTATATAGATCTGTACATGATGTCATGCATTGAAATAGTATGGGAAATTGGGAATATTTCTTACATTTGAATTCTATGTGGTTGTTTTTTTTGGATTAATCGTGCACAATTTAGGATATGGTACATTACAATTGAAAACACACCATAAAAATGGTACCTTACAGCTCCTAGTGGTTTTTTTAGTTAAATTCTTTGTAATAGTTTTGATATGCTCCTGGTGTTTTTTTTTCCTCCTGGTACTGTGTTATTTTGGTCAAATTTTCAGCTTCATCAATTTAGGATAGCAAGCACCTTCACTTTTGTGTTGGCTTTTAATTGCTTGAATTATATGAGTCTGTGTTGGAGAGTTTGTATATCATCTCTGTTACCCTTACACAGCTTTTGCTTCATTGGTTCAAGTTATTGTGTTGTCTCTTTTTCAATCGAGTGTTAAGCTTGTAGATTCAAAGCTACAATCAATTTGTGTCATACATGATGCCATGAGATGCCACTAAGCTTAAGAAGGGGCATTAGATTATGTGGTGTATCATAGCATGTTATCTTCTTTTGGACTGGTTCATAATAATAACTACAACTGCTCAGTGACATTTCCATTAATCAATTGCCAGGTGCAAATTTTTTTGTTCATTCCCTTAACTCTTTGTGAAAACTGGTGCCCATTGCTTCAGTAGGTGTACAAATTCTGGTGGATGTGTGTTTTTAATTTTCAAGATGTGATAGTTCATGCTCATGCTTTTTCTTTACCTTACTTTTGGTTTGTTGTTTTCATTTCAAGCTTAAGTTGAGTTCCATTTTTGTATCAAGTTTTGCTTTGGATGCGTCGTTGGGGTTCTCTAAACTCCCTATTTCGGCTTTTCATCATGTACTTAACATGTATTCATGATATGAATTCAACCATTTGGTCTTTGCAAACACTGTTTTAACTGCCTATGCATACATTCCATTCACAATTACAAATTTCTCTAAGAAAGACAGGGAAGGAGTAGCTATATGCAAGACATTTTAGAACTTCCTGGTGGGTTTAATGTAGGAACCTCAAAGCAAATGAATTTGGCAATTAAGAGAAGATTGTTTTTATGTAGAAAGTAGCCACTGATTCCGCGAGATAGATATAGATATAATCTTCCCCATAAAGAGAGGTCTATACTTTATTGCCAATTTGGACACAACATTACAAATTGTTGATGTGTATGGATTCCTTTAAGGGGGTTGCAGCTCCTTCATTTACACAACATTACACATTTCCTTCTTAAGTTTAAATTTAATAATCAGTTTTGAAGTTCCATGGGTGTGTTTTGAGGGTGCTTTCCTTTCCATATTCAAAATGTAATCAATCTATTTCACTATTTCTTTCAGTTTCTTTTACAATTCCATACTACAAATCATGCTTAGTCTGTGTTCCTAGCATGCATTGAAAACTGGTACATGCTTGGAAATTTTTACCTATTCTTCATTTCACATATGAATGGTTAAGGGCAAGTTTATTTGGATTCCCTTATTTGTGCGATTAGTTGTACCCTTTATCTATCTTGATTGATTGTGTGATTGCTTGGATTGATTGCAAAGGTGAAAATTTTGTGTGGTTATGTGAATAGCTCAGTTGCAATGGGTTGACATCATTGATGAAACTTTCTCTTTCAAGACTGAAAGTAGGTATACTGTATGTCGTTTAGGGAAATGTTTTTTTCGTTGGATGGGTTTGGGGGTCGTTCGTAGGTTCATTTATCAGTTTTCTTCCCTCCTTCATTCGCTCCTATTTTCACGCAATTACTACAGGCTGATATTTTTTTTTGTTACATACTCCTTCTGGTGATAACTCTTCTAAAGACCTTGTTTATTTTTATAAGGAATGGGCTGAAAGAAGTGCAGGTTTTGGGAACAACTTGGTTGTCTACTGAAGCTGCTCTCTAGGTTCTGGTGGAGAAAATTAAGGTGTATTAGTCATCTTCATGGATTTCATTCTTAATTCTTATTTGCATGGATATCTCTATATCTCTAATTTCGTGGCATCCTTGCTTACCAATTTTGTACTCGAGGATAAGGAGGTAATGCAAGGGAGCTGCCATAATACATGATTCCTCATGTTTGGTTTAGCATTTTACAAGTGTTCTGATTAGTGTCCAACTCTTTACGAAATAGGACTACTGCTTACTCATAATTATTAGGATGTCTACTTTATTTTGTTGTTGCTTATTGCATTGTTGGTTTAAGATGTTATTACTTTCCTTATCTTTCAAAATGAAAACAGTACATGTGCATTGAGAATTTCTATATTGTTTTTGTTCTATATTATGATTTAAAGTTTGTTTTGCTTCTAAAGACCTCTTTTGTTCAAGGTTATGTAATGTATTGGATGGGTTCATGCTATGAATTTCATCTCTTAATGATAGTTTCAAGATCTCTGTTTGAATGCCCTTACTATTCACCTATCCTGGTTCTATGTCGCTGTTTTGATGCAGGTATATTGTTGATCTGTTGATGTTCTTTGTCAGCATTCAACTTCCAAGTTTGTTGTCAAATCCTCCCTATTGTAGTTATTATGCTTAAATTTTATTGTTCTCCTACTCTCAATTTAATATATATATATGTGTGTGTGTGTGTGTGTGTGTGTGTGTTTGCATAAATGCCCAAACGGTCAACTAGAGCTGCATCACCGCTTATACCATTGAGGAACAAAGATAGTGAAGGTCAGAGTGAAGAGGAGAACCACACTGTTGAGTGAATTTTTTGGAAAATGAGTAGATTGGGTTTGGAAAATAAACACTATTCTTAGATCCTTCTAAGTAGTGCTTTAGGTTGGTTTTAATTGTCATAGATACTTTGCCTTGTAACTTAGCTAATTGTAATCGTCTTCATGATTTGTCATGGATGGAACATTCAAAGTTTGGCCTATGGTCTAACCTCATTAGAAATGTTATAGTAGAATGATGCATGCACTTTCTACCATTAAACTATGTTTCAGACTATTGATTAGAGTTTAAGTGGACAATCACAGTATTTGTGCTCTGGTGATTTTGCTAATTTATACCAAAACATGAATTGGCTGGAAAAAAAGTTGGTTTCGTTATTGCTTGATTTTTAATCGAGATAGTACAAGGAAGCTCCAGTAGTTGTTTGGTTGGCCTACGCCTTTTAGTTCTTCCCCAGTGTGTCATTGTGTTTTTGTTGGTCTCTTCGGCGGTTGATTTTGTGGTAGGCCTGCCTACAGCGTTGAACACTATTTCGTTTACCGCTTAGCAGGGTTTGATCTCCTATTTGTTTGCTAATGCTAAATGGGGTTTGCCACACCTACTACTTCCTACCTGAGGCTGTTCGATCATTTAAATGCTTAGGGAGATGATACATTGGTTACTTTACTTAAATCCCTTTCTAGCTTTGGATAGTTGCTTTGTGTGGTTACGTCAATGTGATTTCAAACTATCGAGCAACCTAATTTCAATGGCTACGACTGTAGCTGGGTTTTGTTCATTTCCATTCTTTGTTTGATGCCTGTGAGCAGAAACTATATTTGCCTTTCACTTTTTGACTTTCAGTTGCGTAGGAGATTTTCCTACACTTACATCCAATCTAAATAATCCGAGATTGCATTGTATGTAATATATGTAGTGGATCATAGACCTTCATGTCAAGTGCAAGCTCATTTACTACTACCACCTATTGTAGCAGCACATAAGCTAAACCAGCAGAATTGCAGGCCACTGAGATGGCATGTTGTAGGCCTTTAAAATAGATCTTCCTTTTATTATGGGGCTAGCTCTTCATGTTATATTACATTTATTCTATAAGTTGTTATAAAATTCAAGCTAAAATACCATCACATAATACCCCCATGCAACTTTTGACAAATTAAATGCCAACCCAACAACTAAGTTACACACCAGTTTATATACTCATAAGTCCCCATCCATGGGACGGGGCACTCACCTAGTACCAAGAAAGTAGGAATTAAGTTACACACCAAGAAAGTAGGAATTGTCTTTGTATTTAATGCACTTAATCTAGGATTAATTACCATGAAAGTAGGAATTAAGCTAGATTTAAATAGTTTTCTTTTGCCTTGAAAGAGGATTGGAGATATTTTAGGACAATTGACCATGGTAGACCATTGCTTGCAAACCTTAGAGAGATTTTTGCTTGAACTTGTATAGTTTCATTGTGGTGAACCCAATCCTAGCCTCCCATCATTCAAACAATCAAAACCCTTTTCTAGTCTTTCCTACTTTTAGATCTTGTTTTTTGTGTTTATTTTAATTACAAAATTCCAAATCCCAATCAATTGTTTGTAGTCTAGATTACTAGTTTGTGTGAAATTTGTGATCAACGAGTGATCCCTTGGATTCAATATCTTTTATATTACTTTGATAGTACCGTGCACTTGTGGGCCTATCATCATCCCCTTCCAACGTTTTGTTAAGGCTTTAGATCCTTACATATGTTCATTGACTTCATTCCCCCATACACGCTAAACTTCATTATTTCATCGTATCATATGATTGGTACCAATTAAATCAGATTCATCAAACACACATGAGCAAGAGGAAGCCTAGTTTTGCATCGACTAATTGTGTGAAGGAGCTCAACATACAATTAAAGTTATGGTTTATCGGACAGAGGATTCAATAAACCCATTCGGAAAATGCCTTAGTATTCTTTGTTCTATAAAATAAGGTATAAAATAAAAAATACATACAAGTCGTAATACTATTGTTCACATTAGCTTTCTCTAACATATGTTTATATTTTTTTTAATTAATGTGTTAATAGGGAAATGTTATCTAATGTACACTTGGAGCAATATTTCTCATTTATTTTTTCATCCTACAAGAAGGAATATATATACCTTGAAGAGCCTTACTATCGATCCCAACATCAATTTGGAAAATAATCCTCATATTATCCAATTAGAAGTTTAAAAGCCAAACTCTCATCTTTACTTCCCTTTATCCAAAAATTTTAATTCTCACCTTTCAATTTATTTTATAAAATATTTTAAATTAACGACATACAAACATCTACGTAATATTTCTAATTTACAAACTTTACATATAAATTTTGACTCGTACAATACACATAAATTAGTAACCTAGTAGTCTTTTAAATTCCAATACTTAGGCTCTGTTAGGCATATGTTTTTAGAGGTTTTTACTATTTAAAACCTACTTAAACGGGTGTTCGGTGGAACAAGGTTTTATAGAAGGTGGATATTTTTGGAGGTTTTTGAGGACGTTTGAAACTACAAAATGGAAACCTTGTGATAGATAGGTTTTAAGAGGATTGTCAAATTTAGGGAAATTCCTTTTGGTGCACCTAAGGTTTTGCCTTTTCCTCTTGATGCCCAAGAAAAAAACTTATTCCTCTTGGTATCCCTGAGGTTTTGGTTTTTCCCGTTGACGCCTCTCTCCGGTTCAAATTAGTTAATTTTAAGCTTACTATTATGTTCATCACCCTTAAATTAGTAGGATTCAACTCTTAAAACACTTAAATTCATAACCAAACTACATCAATTTGAATTTTTAAACAATTTTGTAAACAACCCCTTAAAATAGAGGATTGTAAGTCCATAACAATGTCGTGTCATGTGATTAGTGCTTGTTGTATGAAGCGGATTGCAGTAGATATGAAAGAAAATGATATTAGAATTTCTCCTGATGTTGTTTCTTATAGTTGCTTGATTGACGGATTGTGTCGTTCGGGGATGGAAGAAGATGTCAAGTCTCTCTTTACTGAAATGATTGACCGTGGTGTTCATCCTAATGTGTTCACATATAACATTCTCATAAATCTACTCTGCAAGAAGGGCGAGATCGAACAAGCGTTGGAGATTTTGGAAATGTTGATTCTTCGAAGCGTGATCTGTTGGATCGTTATGCGTTAGTAAGAACTTGGGAACTGGCTGTTAGGCTGTTCCCAAGGCAGCGGAAATAAAACACTCGCAAAATGGTGTGACTCTAATTAGACAAACTACCCTATTTCTCGTCGCTCATTGACCATCTGGACTCTGGATTGTCTTCTAGTCTTCCTCAGCTCCTCTCCTATTTCATAAAAGACCATGAAATAACATAAAAAACTATTTATATTAGAGATAAGGAAATTATCTATCTTATTTATATCCTAATATATTTTGTCAATAAACGCAAGACATTTATATAATTTTTTTCTTACCAACAAGCATGGAGCACAATGAGAGAGGCTACGCTTCCCTTCGCTGAGGTCGAGTGTTCGACTCTCAGTGGAGGAGAAATGAACTTGTTGAGAGAGCAGATCTCAAGTGATCCTCGCGAGGCTCGAACTCTTGACGTAGGCGTTTGATAGAGCAAATCTTCTCCGCTGAGCTGGGCTATAATTTTTTTGGATACGATCACCGTTTAGATAAATAGTTTTTATGAATACGTATGAGCAAGGTAAATTTATTCGTTAGTATATTTGAACGGTCGTTGTATTTTTGGGGTCAAATATATACTAATTAGAACAAGGAATTTAGCTCTTGATCAAGAAATAGTCATAAAATAACTTGAAAGATGACTTTGTTAATTAATTTATCACAATAATAGTAACTACTAGCATAATACAAGTACTTTCATTCCGGACGTCTCCTATACATTTGATATTGACATCAACTTTCCGTGTGCAAAACAAGTATATAGCCAACTATTTTTTAATATCTAGCTTCACTACGAAGGTAAATACGCAGCTACGTTCTTATCATACGTGGAGTTTGAATCTGTGGCATTTACAAAACCAAAATCAATTTAAAATCGGCTTCATAATCGCTTTCAATTCAAAGTTCCTAGTTAAAATTAGGTCGATCAAAGACTGTTTCATAAAGACATATTCTACTGATTTTGAGATTATTTATTTCTCACCGAAAAGTAGATCAAAATGATACCTAACAAGTATATTCAAGACTATAAAAAAAAAAATCTTCAGTTGGACTTAGATTTGGATTAGAGAGAGCAAATTACGGAAAGTGACGTGAAAGATTTGATTTAATAAAATAGGCGCGGTTTGTTTTGTCATCAGCTTCGTCATCGTTACTATCTAGTGACGGTTTGAATTATGAACTCGATTTTGTCTTTGTTCTTACACATAAGCTTTGCTGTCAACAATCAACATCCAACTGTTCTCGTGTATATATTACTTGACTTAAGAGCTTAATCCACCATTGACCATTCGTTGGTCAAAATGAATTTTTAATATTTTATCTACAAAATCAAGTTGGATGTTTGCCATACATTAGTGCTAGAGATTGATATTACAACATGATGTCGTTTGCTAATAAAGTTTGCCCCTGTTTTAAGTAAACAGGAAATTGTATGAACTCACTGCTATACGTTGATTTACTATATGTTTAAATATTAAGATTTACAGTAAAAATGGAGTTGCATTAAGTGAGAAGGATGCACAAAGAAGAATTGAGACGCACGGAAATTGTTTGATCTCAAAAAAAAATAAAAAAAATAACGACCCAAAATTTATATTTATTAAAATGAGATTTTTTTCAGATTGTAAAATTTAGTTTAACAAAATGTATTTATATGCCCATAGTATAGTACATTTGTAACCAAAACCATCTTTTAACGTTATTAAAAGTTTAAACACATTAATGAATAGGGCTTCCCCATTCCTTCTTTATATATTGCTAATTTTTCCATTTCTCAACACGGGACAAGTCCAAATCTCAATATGTCCATTTTAAGTGTAACTAGGTTGATCTAATTGACAACTTTCTAATGTGGGCTATCCCCAACGAATGGGTACTTCATCCATGTTTGAATCATGCCTTAAGGTCATCTAATCCACTGAAAATGACCTTAGAGTCCAAATCCGCTTTGATATCATGTTAAATTATTCGGTGTATCGTAGTTAATTGAAAATGTATGATATATATTGCTTATTTTTAATATAAAGTCGAAACTTTATCTTTCAACTCACAAAATTTAAGCTAATAGGTAGGGACTTCATCGTTGTAAATCCTTTGTCTCATTTTCTGTGCCCCTACTATGTCCTATTGATTGTGATTGGTTAAGATTTTTTTTATTCTTTTATTAACACATGATAGCATTACTTGATTTTTAAATATTTTTTGGCCAATCACAATCAATGAGACATGGTAGCAAGGTTATCAGAATCGGGATTCTAGGTTGGATTGTTGAACGTCTTTTGGATCGGATCGCTGAATCGTAAGATTCTACATTATAACTAAAAGGATGTAAGAATAACCTAATAGATTGTATATTTTGTTATATTTGATGTAAGAAAATGATAAACATTATTAAATTGATTATTAAAAATGGTATAGATGGACTAATCAACTATTTTAATGGAAATGGTACGTTAACCGTGAAATTATTAATAATATATAGTTAAAATTGTCATTTTATAGGATCATTAGAATCGTTTGTAGGATCGTTAGAATCGTATGTAAAATCGGGATCGGATCGAGATTGTATTATAAATCATTTAAGATCCTACTCATTGAAGATCCTACTTGGGATCGTGGATCGTTTCACGTGTAATGTATCATAGGATCGCTAGAATCGTAGAATCGGATCGGGATTCTGATAACAATGCATGGTAGGGAACATAGAAATGGGAAAGAAAATTTGCATATACATTGTTACTTTTTCCATCACAATCTCGATGTGGGACAAGCCAACTCTCAACAACTTGAAGTTAAAATTGGGACAGAGGATTTGAACCGAAAAATGAGAGGGTCTAACTTCAATCATTGATTATTTAAGGTTGCCAATTGTTTGAAAATTGATCCTCCTTGAAACATTAGTTAAAGGCGGAGTTACTCTAGGTAGGGTGTGAGAAATCTTAGTCATTAAACAATAGATAAAGTGTTGGGGTCACTCTCCTGAAATCTTTTTTCCTTTTTATATTTTTTTTAAAAAAATATTATTTTTATGAGAGAGTTTATAAATTTATCTAAAATTTTTAACACAACTTCATCGAAACAAGAGCAATAGACACCACTCACTCTCAACTACACCACTCAACTCTCAACTACACTCGTGGCACTCTCATCTTACACTGAAGATACATCTTGCTTGATGCTCCACTTCACTACATGACCAAAATGCAACTCCATCTCCATATATATACTTGTAATATATTGGTGGTTGCCTACTTGCCTCTAACTATTCCAAGATCTCTTACAATCCTAGAATAGAGAATGGACAAACCGAATAAACCAGAGAAGTAAATTTCAAAATAGAATTAGAAAGAAAAAATAAGTAAAGATTAGGCCCAATCCTTGTTGACAAATCCCAGCCCAAAATGAACCAACAGCCCCATAAGGCTATCCGTCGGCTCAACAAGAGTTCAACACCACCACCAACGCCACGCCACGCCACCACCAGTTCAAACCATACGATCAGTGGACAATCGTAGCAATGGAAGTAAAGTATCTCTTGAAGGATAAGAAGTTCTGGTTTGCTTCCTTCTTGATCGTTTGGGCGGCCGGTCTCCAGGTTTCGTTATCTTTATCGCTATCCTTCTTTCCGAGTTGCAGAAAATACTGATTTTTTATTCAATTAGGTTTTATTAAGAAGTAATTTTTGGTGTGAATCGATGATTTCCAGGGCCACATGATGTGGTTGCAAAAACAGGACACTTTCAAGCAGAAATTCGGTGACCTTGAGGAAGATTCTCCTCAAAAGGACTGATGTCTCGATTGTATGTTCACTTCAAACCACCTTTCTTTCATTCTCTCATCTTGATTTGTGGAGATTCCGTCGGTGATCGAACTGTTTGTGTGGTTCTGAACACTGAACTCTAATCTGTATGCGAATGTGAATTTCCGGAACAATTTTTCTTTCACATTTCTGTGTGTAATCGGTTGACAGATCTATTATTTGATAATTATTCACGTTAATTCACTTTTGGTTCTGTAATTTTATGAAGTATTGGTGCTGTAGTGATGAAAAGAAGCTAAGAAAATCGTTTGTTCATCATTTATGAGCTATGAGAGTGGGAGCTGCATTCCAAATTTTGCTTAGTGAAGCTTTGAAATGCAACACATAGTTACAACAGGCAAAGGAATGGTGAACCAAATACCTCAGCTTTTGTGCATTTATTTTAGTTGGATTTGAAATATCCTAAATTCTATCCATATGAATGAGGGTACTTTGAAACTAATAGCTCATATTTTTGGGCATCTTGTGTGGCACCTTTCCTTTCTACATCTTCATTCTAGGAAGACAGATTTAGGCATTTCTGAAAAACCCTAACAATTTTATATGTTCGAAAGCATAGTTTGGTTCTACATAAAGGTTGCTTTGAATAATCAGTCCCAGCTGTTGGTGGCAACCACATTCAGTTGCAGTGAAAATCTGGGGAGCTGGAAAGAGATTTTTGATTTCCTGCATTCTAATTTGAAATGTTAGAACGCCCGGCAGTGCATTGTGGGCATTTTAAGGGCCAAGGTTCATATTTTTTCAGTGTTGCGCAATCTGATCTATCTAGTTAAGCTGCATATATTATTATGCTCTCTTGTTTCTTGACCCATCTGATTCGGGAAGATAAGACTTTCAAAAGTTGAAATTCAGAAATGAATGCTGAAATAGAGTAGCTGTCATTGTTATAACTGGGAAAACTGCATGTATTTTCTTGTTGATATCAGAATGGAACATTCTGATGGTAATTTATGTAACTTTTCTTGCAGATAATATCTTTGCAATTGCTATGGGAGAAATGTACACAGGTTTATAAGATATTAGATATCACAGAGAACAGAGAGGGAAGTCAGTCCATTCGATCTCCCAGCTTCCATCACTAACATTGTAGGGCCACTTCTGTCTTTATTTTGATCATTTGTTTTTTGTGGTTGGAAGTCAGATTGGTTATACGTAAACAGTTATAGTATGATTTGAAAATAAATCTTCAGTTGAGTGAAATTATCGCTTACTACATGCTTTGCTGTTGTTTATTGTTCATGCTCTGCCTATGGCCTTTTCTTATCACTTACCCAGAGACTGGTTTATTCACAAGCTGCCTTGTGTATGAAACCCATTCCTCTCAAAACAATAGGGGTTTAGAAAGCTTTAGAACGGGGATTTGAAAATTGAATGATGATTGGATGAAGTAAGGTGTTTGGAAATCCGAATTTTGATTCCAAAATATCAACAAACACAAACGATCAGATACTGGGTTTCAATTACATACCTGCCGGATTTGGAACAACCACATAGCAAAATCTTGATGCTTCAAGCTTTTAAGTTATAACCTTATGCATCAAATAAAGCAAATGGGTACATAATTCTGCATGCTTTAAAAAAGTGAGCCAAATTATAGTGTAATCAGCATTTGTATTTCAAACTATAGTCAATGTCCAAGATAAAAGATGACGCTTCCTCTCTAGAAATTTAAAAAACCACGGCTTGATTGAAACTGCTTTCTTGAGGGAAAAAGAGGAGAAAATTGTACCAAGGTACATGCCAGTATAGCTGAGCATACAATAAATAACTATCAAAATTCAACTGTATCAACTAAATCGATACACTGACTATTAAACACCCATGAACCTCAGAAGCCAAGACAAAGCCGCAAGAGCCTCAGTATGGCAGTACGCAAATTTTAACTGATCCCAGCAGTCAAAACTTGAGAAAGTATCCATGTGTCAAATCTGCCTAGCTAGCTTGTAGTTGGATCCGCCTGCTGAGCAGCTTGTTTTGGACAAGCTGAGGAGATATGACCACGCTCTCCGCAAAGATAGCAGTTCCTCCTCCTCATCTTTCCCGTGCTCACTCCTCCAGCATTGTTATCAACAGCAACAACCTCAGAGGTGGATTTCTCAATATCAACAGTACCCTCAGAAGTTGGCTTATTGTTGTCCACAATACTATGGGAGGTGGATTTGTTGTTATCCACAACCGGCACAACAATCTGAGAGGTGGATTTGTTGTTATCCACGTTGCTCTCTGCAGTAGACTGAAGAGACTGAGGTTTTCTCAAGGCAACTGCACAAGTAATCCGCACGGGTCTTCCACAAACAATCTCCTGATCTAATTTCAATGCCTTTTCCAAAGAGGCTTTATCTGAGAAGTCCACGTGGGCATATCCTTTGAAAGCTCCAGTCTCTTTATCCTCTCCAAAACGAATGGAGGATATGCTACAATCAGAGAAGAGGTTCTTCAAATCATCCTCTGTGATGTCCCATGATAAGTTTCCAGCATAGATTCTGTTGTAGCCCTGTATTACTGGAGGGGAGAAGGCAGGTGTTTTTGCCACTTGAGGAGTCGTCTTATTGTAGCGTTGGACTTTGAGGAAGAATCCGCCCCTAGACAGCACAGAAAGGATTTAAGTTGATCACAAAATATGATTAAAGCAAATGAAGAAGAAATTAATGTACTCACATGTCTGCTCCATCAAGGGCCATTGCTCTTTTAGCTGCCTCTTCAGTCTAACACAACAAAATGAATAGCAAGCAAGACATCAGACTGGAGTCATCTCTGAGTAATCATCATGTTTAAAGCTAGCATGCTGATCAAAAGTACATGTTTTGATTTTCTTTACTTTTCTTTTTGCCTAAATACAGCCTTAATTTTCCAATTAGCAGGGCCCAAAAGATAGGTTATTGCCTTGGATGTACAACTAGTTTGCATAACAGCTAGAGGTTGGTATAGTAGAAAAGCTTTAGAGAAGCTACTACTGTTAGAACTGAATCATTTCAGGAAAATATAACACACAATGACGGCAAACAGCAAGTGTAAATAGATTCTGCTATATCCAAAATCAACGAGTTAAACTGGCCAGCTGCAACAGCTTATTGACAGAACTTACAACAGCTAATGCTGTTTGGATTGGATGTACAAATTATTGATAGGAATTCCATCTTTTCTATTAGAGCCAAGTAGTCGACTAATTTATGAGCTACACCCTGATTTTTCCCCCAAAAAAATAAAGAATTGCAACCCATTAGGAAAAAAAACTTTTAGGGCTGTTCTGAATATAATCTCAGACCGGCTATTGCAGATCACTGATGTGAATGCATTATGATCAGGAGTCTCCTGCTAGTCAAATAAATCCTAGTAGGTAATGCCTTGCAGATTTTTCCAACAGATACAATGCTATTCTAATTTATTTAGCAGGATTCCAAAATATGGGTCAATTGTTCATTTTTCATGATTTTAATGCAAAACATTCTATGATGGATGACATTACTTCAAGGGAAGCAATTCAAATCAACCTCATTCATTTCCCTTCAAAGCGATAACCATGCAAATGTTATAAACTCCTCAGCAATACTCAAGCAAACTCATGTTAAGCTCTTTCTCTCGAGAAGCTTAGTAGATGGCGACCTACTGACACTATTTCTTAGAGGTCACATCAAGGTCAGGTTCATGTTCATAGACTCAGTTAATCACATCATTTACTTAAGACACAGTGGAAAATCACTTTTTCAAGTAACTGCACGCACAAATGCTTTATCGGCATCTTTCACCTAAACCCCCGTGTAAGTAATTGTTTGTTGGTTTATCATCATGACTATAAAATCAGCATAGAGTGAATAAAAAGTTGTCTACTTCCCATGTTACAATCTATCCACAGCTTCCTGTTGCCCAAGCAAACAAGTACAAAGATAAAAAGGAGAAACTAAAATTCACCTTGAAATTGAGAATGGCAATCCCTCTAAACTTCCCAGTTTCAGGAAACCTCATGCAGTCGACCTCAGTTATTGTACCACAGTGGTCGAAGAAACTCCGAATATCATCCTCTGTCGAATAATAAGGAATTCCTCCAACATAGACCTTCTTAGAAACTTCCTCACTCACTTGACTGTAGATCACAAAGCACATGGAGCAAATGCCATATCAGCAATCACATAAAAAGATTTACTACAACCAGCCAACCAATCCCCATACAAACTGAATATTAAACCTAACCAATTGGTCCTCACATAGATAAGGTAAACTTCAGAAAAAAGAAAGAGAATTTTTTTTAGCATGGTAAGAAGCAGTTTAAGCTTACAGCAAGTTTCCATCACCAATTTCATCCTTCTGAGCACCAAGTTGATCCTCTTTTAATCCACCCACCAATACTGAAACTTCAACTGGTTCCTCCTCCTCCTGATTTTCTTCCTTCTTCACAGTTTTCTTCTTCTTCGCCTTCTTTTTCTTTTTCTTCTTCTTCTTACTCTTTTCTTCCTTATTCGAATCAAGACCCTCTTTCAAATCCACTTTCTCACCACCTTCACTTCTCTTTCTCTTCCTCTCTTTCTTGCTACTGCTCCCATTTTCAACCCTAACTTCTCCATCGCCGCCATCAACCGGATTCAAGCAATTTTCGCCTTCCCTCTTATCAGTTACGGAATCAGGGGCAACCAATGGCACATTTTTTCGGCGCTTCTCCCGCTTCGATAGCCCGGAATTGTGGGCGGCGGCTCCGAGGAGTTGTCTGAAAGATTGGGGCTTTGATGAAGAAGAAGGAGTAATGGGAGCAGAGCGATTTGACTCCGAGGAGACGAGTGATTTCGAGAGCTCCTCTCTTAGCTTTTGCTTGAGCTTCTTGTTGGACAGAACCATCTTCTTCCCTTGTATCTGCGCGCGAGCCAGAGAAGCCGGCCTTAAACCCCCCAGTCCAACCAAAGAAACCCTGTCTTTGCCCTTGCGTTTCATTTTGCATTGTGAGAACAGCTAAGTATTTTCATATCAGGACCTAAATAAAATGTATTTTCAAAATTGGACCAAAATGCTAAAAAGTTTTCTTATTTTCCCTCCCAAAAAGAACATCCAAAATTTGTTGGCGAAAGAAGCATAAGATGTATTCTTTTGGACGAGAGCACGAAATTCCGGGTTAAGTCTAATTTGATCGCAAGTGGAAAAATGTCAACATTTAATCACTATATCAACAATTATATTACGATTGCGAAGCACGTGATTAATTTTTATTTGCTCAAACCATTGTAGACTCACACGAGTTTCAGTGACATTCATCTCGATCGGCCAAGGGCATGATCTATCCCTTAAAACAATATTTAATACAATAATGTTGTCCTCTTCCACTTCCATTTTAGTAAAATTTCTTTTCTTAGCGTCTTTGATTGCAAAGTATAGTCTCATTGCTTCATCTTGTAGTTTATTCCCAATTTTTTATTTGCATACACATCAAGATGAACTATATCCCCTTAGTGGTTTCTTATTACATATCTTGTCGTAGCCATACCATTTTTTTTATCCATTAAAATTAATTTTGATACATCCTACGTTGGTCTTTCTCATTTGGTATTCTATTCTTTTCTTTGTCGTGGCCTAGATTTACTAATATTAATGTTGTTTACCTCCTGGATGTCTAGTTTCTTGGTCTTGTGCCAATTTTGGATTTGTTGCTTGATATATTTTTCGGGTTTGGTGACGATGTTGCTTCCTTGTTCATTGAAAAAAAGTTTGGTTTCTAATTTGTCATATACATAACCACAAAGTGGTAAGAAATTCTACTACTTGTTCTTTTACTAATTGCAATTTGATCTGGTTTAAGATGTTTATGATCTTCCTTTGATTTGTTTCGACATTACGTTTTCATGGTTGTATGAGTTTATTCACTCGCTTCAAAGTATCTTTAGAATATGGACATTCAAGGAATATTTGTGTACTATCTTCTAGATGGTAGATGCACAATTGGCAATTAAGGATCACAACAATGTATTTTTGTACTAGTCGTTTTTTTGTAGGTAGTCTATTATTACATAGTTTTCATAAAAATATTTTTATTTTAAGGGGTGCAATTAGTTTTCAAATCCATCTAATTTCACTATCCTTTTGTTTTTACTCATTTTATATCAGCTATATGGCAAAAATGTCTTTAGGTACATATTTAGCTAGCTCTTTGATGTTCCATTTCTTTGTGTCAGTGACGAAAGAAGTCACTTGATAGTTCTCAATATCCGCACTATATAGTGGGTGTAGGATTTTAACTAGTGGTGTATGTGTAGCCCATTGTCTAATAATTTCCTTTGTTGTCGTCGTAGATAAGAAACATTTCCCTGGCCTTGATAATGTAACAAGTCTTTCCCTTTTAGATAACCATCATCTTTAAATTTCCTCACACTGTTTATATTGTATAGAATCAAAGTACCATCTAAAAATGAAAAAATATACAGAGAAACTTATAAAGACAAGCAAAATTATACATTATAACTTGAACAAAGATAAGAAAGATATTAAACATTACTCGGAGGAGTAAGAATGACACTTGATTTGATTTGCAGTGGGCAAGCAGGCGTGTTAAAGTTGCTTAATATGTAATGACATTCTGAAGTGGAAAGTCACCTATCTTTATCAGCCTTTTGTTCCAATCGAGAGAAAAACGGATTTCATGGTACTTAGGGGTGGGAGAGTATTTGGGAGTTAACCATCATAAAATAGTCCTAATCCAAAGATACATTTTTTCACTTTCTCACCCAACATATATACTTTTCTCCGTAAAATAGTATTAAAACATGTATGAGATGTGTTGAAATCCGAAAATAATGAGCGCTAAAGATGAATATAGAAAATAATAATACGACAAATTGATTACACATGCCAAAAAATAATAATACAACAAATTGATTACACATGCCAGATCTCTTTGAAAATATCCTGATCTTCAGTATCAGATCTCTTGTAAATATCATGATCTTCAATATGTTTCAACACGCCAGATCTCTTTGAGCTAGGGATGTTTATCGACCCTTGCTTCCTTTGCCTTTTTGGCTATTATAGGCATCAGGGTGGGATAAATTGTTGAGAAGTTTCTAAAGAATATTGTGGCATGAAACCCACTCTCTGATTAACGTAAAAAGAAGTTTATATACAAGACTAAAACTAACCCTAATAAACTAAACAAGGCAACTAAGCTAATACACATATATACATAAAAGGAAACATAATATACGTATACTAATATACATATTCTCTTATACTCCCCCTCAAGTTAGAGCATGGGGATCTCGAATGCCCAACTTGCCTAATAAATGATGAAACTGTTGAGATCCAAGGGCCTTAGTAAGAATGTCAGCCGACTGAGAATGAGTACCAATATGAGACGTACGATCTCCTTGTCTTCCATCTGCGAATGAGAATTAGGGTCATGATGAATGTCGAAAATTGACGGGTGTGGTTCTGCACTAGAGTGTGCAACGGGGTCTAAAAAGGCTTGAAAAGGAAAATGTGTTTCATAGAATGCAACATCAGCAGATACAAAACGCTCATTGGTCTCTAAATCATAAATTCTCCAACCTTTTTGACCTTTGGGATAGCCCACAAAAATGCATTTTCTAGCCCTAGATGCAAATTTATCAGAATTTCGAGGTATAATTGAAGCATAACATAAACAACCAAAAACACGTAATCGACCATAATAAGGGGTTCGACCATGAAGAATTTCAAATGGAGTTTTGTTGTTAAGTAGAGGAGTTGGAGTACGATTTATTAAATAAGCAGCAGTTAAAATACAATCACCCCAAAAATTCATAGGTAAATGAGCATGAAAACGAAGCGCCCTAGCAACATTTAAAATATGTTGGTGCTTACGTTCTGCTCTACCATTTTGTTGAGGGGTTCCAACACAAGATGTTTGAATCGAGAGAGCAATTTTGAGCAAAGAAAGCACGCATACAAGTGAATTCAGATCCATTATCACTACGAAAACATTTAACTTGTCTATCAAATTGACGAATTGTCATGACACAAAAATCTTACTAACTAATTAAAACAGCAAGACTTCAAGCCTTCTCCTTCTACCACATGTCATTTATTCAGCCATTTTTTTAATTTCTTTTCTTATCTCCATAATTTAACCACGTTCTTAGCTCTTATCCACCAACCCTAAAAAGTAAAAACTGCTGCGTTTCCCTTCTGTCCTCTCTTATTCAGATTTATGTTAAACCGCTCATATCCCCAACTTCTCTCCGTTTCTCTCCCAGACCTCTATTTCTTGGATCTCAGCTTCCAACCTTCTCGAATTTGTCTTTCCGTCGCTGCCGCTGCCTCTTCGAACTACAATTTCCATCAGATCTGCACTCAATGGAGAAGGATCATCAATGGTGCGATTGCGGCGGAGGCGATACCAAAAATTGCACAACCATATGAACATCGGCACCGTCAATGCAACTATTGCTTGCTTCTCACAAATTCTACTATTGCACCTTCGGTCGACCTCTTTTTATGACATTCACAGTTATTGGTTTGTCTTTGTATTTAGATTTGTGCTGAATTTTTTCGTCTCCTATTTCCATTTTATGCCTCTTCAATTTTTTTTTTCTCACTTTCAAGAATACATAGATTTAGAGAAACAATGGGAAAATCACAAGCACTGAACGAGAAATTGCCTTTGCTGAAATTAGCTGCTGTAGGAGTTGGTCCCCGGCTGCATACGGTTTGTTAATTACCATTTTTTTTTTCTCAATTTCTATGATTTTTCCCTTAATTTGGTATTTCATCTTCAACTTTCCATGAGTTGGTCCCCGGCTGTTGTAAAATATGCAATTATCCTTGGACTAAATTCGAACAACTTGTATGTTGAAACTGTATTGCGATGTGTTGATTTGGTTTCTGTTTGATTATGAGTCTATTTCCTTCCAGATAAGGAGAAGACAAATAGAGAAATTTGCCCTGCTATAATATTGATAAGGTAATAAACCTTCTTTTCCTATTTCAAATCTTATTACATGTTATGACTTATGATCTCGCAATTCACCTATCAGTTTGTTCAATAAATAATTTGTGAAAATAAAATCAATTCTTGTAACCTTGTATACAATCTAATAGCCATATTCATTTCTCTTATATACCAAATGCATCACCCTGTATTATTTTATTATACTTTCTTATATCCCCACTCCCCATCTTCTTAAATTGACTATTGCATCTCTGCAGGCATTTGAGTCCCTCATACACACATCAATTCTTTTGCCCGAACAGCTTGCTTGATTTCACCTGTGAGCATCATATCTCACCCTCAAGTACTGTTTCAAAGTCTTTGGTATGATAAACTTATGCACCTAAATGGCTTAGGTTATTTTGAAAGTTCTCTTTATGTTTTCATTTTATGCCCCATCATAATTAATTGTTAAGATTTTTTCCTTTTGATGTGTTATTCTGATTATTATGGCTTGAGAAGGTCAGAGTGTGATTATAATTTATTGGTTTGAGATTCAAATATAGTATATTAACAGGACTGAAGATGGTTAGGTTTCAGCCAATTTGTTGCATTTGGGAGTAGAGTGGATAATTAAATTGCTTTGGGAATGATTGTTCTAATCTCTTAAACTGTTATTTTGCTTCTGGTAAATCTGATTCCGAAGTAAATTTGTGATGGGTATTTTTTGAGTAATTTTGATGGAAATAGGCTTAGGATTTTCATTGACTAGGGATTACCTATTTCGTTTCCACTTTATCCATCTGTTGTGGGAGGTTGGTGGGTTACATATAAAGTAGGATTGTGGGAGGTTGGTGGGTTACATATAAGATGATGCATGTTTCTTTGTTAAATTATATACTGACCAGGTATTGCATAATATTATATTGAACCGAACTAGAGATGAATAGGCCATGTTTTCATTTTCTCTCTTTCAGTCAAATTTTCTAGACATGGGAATGTGGGGATAATGAGATTGCTTGATGAAAGTCTTATGTGTGAATTAAATCCAATTGTAGGGGTAGAGTGCCTGGATCTATGAAGGCCCTAAACAAAACACAATTTCATGATAAAAAGGTTGTTTTTGTACTCCATTCTGATTGCATTCTGATGGAACTCTTAAAATTTTGGATCTTTCTGGTGGTGCAAAGATTTTCTCTTTTAACATTCTAGGTATGCAATATGCACTCTTATTTCTTGCTTTAATAATCAGCTCATAATAAGTTATTTTGTAGCAGGTATTAATCATCTCTCAACTATATTTTGTAGTATACATGGTGTTTTACCCTATGGATGATTGAATTGATTCTGAACTAATTATTGGAAGTTTGTATAAAGAACTAAATTTGTTATGTGCAGTTTAATCTACTCACTAAGAAGTAAGAATCAACGTGATGGTTAAAGAAAACAAAGATAGAACTAAATTACAATAACATTATGGTTAAAGAAAACAAAGATAGAATAAATATAGTTGGTTTAGAATTAAAAGAATGGCCAAGTTTGACATTTATTTCTAGACATTGGTATTTTCATCAACTTCGTATGGATTTTTCTACATATAGGAATGAAAATTGCTCCAATTACCATTTCTTTATGCATTGTGACAAATGCCCTTATGTAATTGTGATGATGCTATAATTCTATAGAGAATATTCAAGCAAGGAGTAGGATCAATTCTTGATTTTTTAGTTATTTTATTGATTTGTTTTTATTTTCAGTTCATAGTTTGTTTTTTCCATTACGTTTTCCATTTTTCCACTTTATCCAATTGGTGCTCCACAACTTAAAGTTTGAGCATTCAGTCCTTTTACTATTGAGTTAGCTAATTTATTTATCAACATTCATTCTTGCTTTCCAAGGCTATAATTAATGTTAAGGCTTTGGTGCTATCATACAAGGAAATGATTATTAAGCGTTGATTTTGGGAGCTGATTGTTAAAGTGCGTCACTTATTTGTAGATTTTTTCAGTTTGGAAATTAAAGTTGCGTATATGATCTGTGTTATGATTGATAAAAATTAAGTAATGCCTTCTGTTTGTATGTAAATATGAGAGTTGAAGAACTGCTCTTATTGTGCTAATGTTTTTTTCCCCTCAGATTGCAAATCTTTCATAGAAGTGTTCGAAGAGGTGGCTAAACCTCAAAAGAAGCAAGAGGAAAACCCAAAAGCAGGTGAAGCTACTAAGCCATCTGGTAAAATTGTGAGTCAAGAGGAAAGCAGTGAGGAAAAAAACTAGAGTTGATGTCGGTTCTCAGGCCAAGGAAGAGAAGGCACTTTTGAGTCTAAAACGGATGAAGCTGATAATTAAAAAAAAGCCAAGGATAATAAATGAATTATGGTGGTAAGGTGCCATAGTAATTTGCTAATAAGGCACTTTTAACCTCTTTTGCTCCATCCATCTTTTTCCATTGCAGTCTAATAAGTTGCCAAAGAGGAAATCAGTCAAGGTTAATTTGCCATCCTTCAGTTTGTTATTTTTTTCTTATTGCATCGAACATATTATAAATAATATTTTGAGGTTGCATTTTGTTATCCCTTAGGAGTTGTTTGATTGTTTTTTACTTGGGTGTGATAAAACATTGAGGGTAGATGAATTAAAAGTAAGAGATTTTGTTAATGTTGGCTGCTCATTTTGTTTTTGTTTATTAAATGGTCTCTGCGATTGTACATCTAGCAATCTAGCATGGCTCTTGCAGCCTTGCATAATTAAGGATAGAACCGCTAATTAATATCCACTTGTATAAAAAAATATTATTAATATCTATTATGGATCTCAACCTTCACCTCAACTTCTTATTTTCAACCATCTCAAAGACTCAAACTCAACCTCAACCTCTCCTTACCATCTTAAACTCTCCCCACCTTCTCGTCCACTACCTCTATGTTCACTCATCCACCTTGGCACCTTGCCGTCCTTCTCAAACCACCTCTCATAACCACCACTTCGAACTCATTTTCTCCTAACCACCTTCAAATTCAACCACTCTAACCACCTTTAATTACCCCCCAACTCCTCCCAATTTAAGAGTTCTATAAAAATGTGTGATCTCTCGAACGTGAATTTTAAGCAAAGATTAAACCATGGATTCTTAATATTTCCAATTAACCATTTTGAGATTGCCTTAGTTTACTTGTATTACTTGATTTCTCCTTTTCATCTAATCAACAACGAATGTCACCAAAAAACACACTCATAAAGGTCATTGAGAATTATTATAATTATCATATCTTGAAGTTGTCAAACTCATGCATGCTCTCTTACTTATGTAAACTCTTTATTATTTTTCTTCATTATTTCATGTCATGAAGTTTGGGTCCAATAAGGGCCACATACATCACAATGAACAATATCAAAACAATTTGAAGCATTTGACCGACTAATTGGAAAAACAGATCTAGTTTGCTTAGGCCTATGACAACTATCACAAGGGTCTAAGTGACCATTTATTTTGACATTAGGTAACTGTTGAAGTACAAAAAGGGAAGGATGACCAACATGGGAATGCCAAAGGGCTGCAGAATCGGCCTCAATCCGTGAAGCAAGCGTTGTTGCCGTTGCGACACGTAGCAGTAGGCCCCATTTCGCTCCTCACCCGCTCCAATCAAGGCCATCGTAGTGCGATCCTATAAAATGCATAGCTTATCAGTTACCGTCACAATGCAATTTTGATACTTCAATAATTGCGCACATGCAATCAGATTACAAGTCAATTGAGGGACCAAAAGAACATCCCAAATAATAAGTCGATCACTCAAACGAACAATGCCGGCCCGACAAGCAGTGGTGGTTGAACCATTAGGCAATAAAATAGTGGAATTTTCAACACTTTTCATATCACTAAGCAATGAAGAATCCCCGGTCATATGAAATGATGCACCGGTATCCAAAATCCAGTTAGAACACTTACCCGAGTTATTGCCCGACAAACCAGAATTTAATTTTATTGAACTGACTAACTCTTGAAGCTGCTGAAATTGTGAGTCAGAAAGTCTCGTGCCAGCTCTGACCGCTGATGTTAGAGCATCGAGACCACCCGAAGTTGATGCCGAGCCGTCCCCGCCTTGCGCAGCGTTGGCACGTCCACGACGCCCTGCGCTTGGCTTCAATCGATCACCTGCTGCAGATCCACCAGCAGATCCACCAGAAGCCAATCGTGCCTTATAATTAGCGATCCTATCATCGCTCCACCAATCAGGCAAGTCAACCACTTGATAGCATGTACGAACCTCATGCCTAATCTGCTCGCAGTGGGTGCAGTAAGGGCGTTCTCCCATGCGACGCTTGCTGTCTCCACGCCCGAGGTCCCGCCCAGCAGATCCACGCTCAGCATCTGGACGTCGATCCTGGTCCTGGCATGATTGTCCACGCCCCTGCGCAGCGAACGCCGCACCATCAGCAACCGCCTTGTTGTCGCGTGCTGCGGTGACAGTATGCGATCGTTCTTCAGCAACGACAAGCGCATACGCCTGATTCAGTTTAGGCATTGGATCACGAGCAAGAACATGGGACCGAACTGTTGCAAATCCATCGTCGAGACCCATCAAAAACTGATGAATCCGCTCATCCTCTTGCTCTTTCGTCAAATCGTCGGCCCATTTGCACTCGCACTTCCCGCAAGTACAAGTCCGAGAACTTTGTTAGTTGGTGAGTTCATCCCATAGCTTCTTCAAGGACCCGTAATAAGTTGCCACGCTTTGTCCTCCTTGAATGCAGCGTGCTAGATCAGACCGGAGTTGATGAACTCTCGGTCCATTGCCGACGGAAAATCTTTGCTTCAAATCTTCCCACAATTCCTTAGCGGAATCATAGTAGGTGATCCTAGATCGAATGGACTCCTCGATGGACTGTATGATCCACCCGACAAGCATCGAATTGACGCTCCACCAATCTTCCATCTCGACCAAATCATCCGGCCTCATGATAGTCCCGTCGATGAATCCGATCTTCCGCTTTGCCTTGAATGCGTTACGGATGCACAACTCCCATTCTTGGTAGTTGTCTCCTTTGAGTACCACCGAACAAATCTTCATCCCGTGATGATCCGACGGATGAAGATAATAAGGTGAGTTCGGTTTGAGGTGTTCATCCTTTCCCGTCATGATTGCTAAGCGAGAACAGGATGTAAATCCGGTGGAATTCCGGTGAATTTGATGGACGTGAAAATTGGCGGCCCTAATTAGGGTTTTGGATCGAAATTTTCTCTTGGCTCTGATACCATAAAGAATATTGTGGCATGAAAACCCACTTTCTGAGATTAACGTAAAAAGGAGTTTATATACAAGGCTAAAATTAACCCTAATAAACTAAATAAGGCAACTAAGCTAATACACATATATACATAAAAGGAAACATAATATACGTTTCTAATATACATATTCTCTAATAGTTTCGATGTGGGATAGATGAGCTAGTAGGTGACATGTTGATCATAGATTAGTGGACTGTGCAGTGGACACAATTAATTTGCTTCATGATTCAGATTAAGAGGATGTGCGACGTGCTTCGTTCTTCGTCGCCATTGGTGCATGCGTTTTGTTCCATGGGTCGGGATGTGCAATGTTTCTTGTTGCCATTGGTTAACGCACCTTGTAGCGCAACAAGCGGCTTTATTCGGGTGTGATGTGTTTAAGGGTTGGTTGGTGTGATGTGCGATGTGTAATATTCATAAATATGTTAGATCCTCGTAAGAACATTTCAAGCATTCCTCGTTGCATTTTTTTTGGTCGACGCGGTAATTTGCACTCTTAGAACAAAACAATGCTGAAGTTTTGAGTATTTTGACCATGTCAGTCAGTATCAGAAAATTCTTGATAAAGGATGAAGAGTCGGACTAAGCAAAGGCCGTATTTTGCTCCCTTATCTCTTTTTACAATGTAAGCAGATGCATGGTATTTTCTGCATAAACTTCAATGACCTCATGACTTAGTATTAAAATTGTTTCATAATTCCCCTGGATGCGGCGGATAAGATTGATTATACTGTTAGACCAATTAAATTACATTGTAGTCAGCCATAAAAAAACCTATTATTTCACATTAGATACACATTGTTAAATTGCCAGTTGTAGACTTGCAGCCATGCCAGTTTTTTTAATCTAAGTCATCCTTAGACCTATTAAAATATATCAAGTCAATAATTCTGAACTTTGAACAGCTTTTCCAACTGTTTTCGAAGATTATTCATCTGATCCTAAAATTATATAACCATTAACCCCCTAAACTATGTTTGAAGGGTGACGCAAATCCCCTAAAACACCTTTCCAAAAACATCTCTTCTCATTTGGTGTGATTAGTTACTATCCAGAGGAATAGAGACACGTCGGTTGCATTCCGTACTTCAAGCCGGCCGGACGAATTATACTTGAGGCATGTAATTATCTCCTTCTTTCATGTTTATTACTTTCGATATGGTTATGCATGAATCATGATTGGTAAATGGTAAAATTTTTTCTAAACAGTATCATATTAGTTATAACTTGGGCTGATATGCCTGATCAAATAGTTTTATGGCTGAATTTTACAACATATTTGTATGAAATTCGTGTAGGTGTTTACACAGATAAACAGAGGCTTGACAAGTTTTTAAATTTGCAGTTTTGGCTAGTGGAGCATGGTTTGGCACATAAACATTGCTAATTAGTTTATAAATGTCAATCTGAGATCACCAAAAAATGAGCTTTGGCACACAAACAACAACAATGTCTTTCTCTTTGGAATCTAGCCTCGTAAGCCACCCGGACACACGTTGCCGCGACACTCGCGTTTGTTGGGGCTGTTACTCAATCACCACACAATAGAACATCTACTTACTAAAAAGCTCACAATTCCCAACAATGTCAAATTCCGAAGTCGATCTATTAAGCAACCTACCCGATGAAATAATTCACCACGCTCTCTCTTATCTTTCTTACCCATCACTCGCAAACACCAAGTTCCTCTGCAAGAGAATCCACGCTTTCTGGAACACGATTTCAACGTCATCCGGATCCATCAACGGCTTAGAAGGCGCAATCGAAACCTTCTTAGACGGAATCAACGCCTCTGATCCATTTCGACATCCATGGCGCCTTGCGTACAGGTACGGACATTTAAGTACATTACGAGCCACCGTCACATGTAACTGGACACTCCACCTCAGCTTCTTCAAGCCCGAAAAGACGACTGGCCTTTTCCATCTCAGCCTCGAGACTCCTCCAGGGAGAAACAACCACGATTCTGATCTTGAAACGACGTCGTTTTGTGTCAAGAGCCTGCATTTAGTGTCGGTTTTGAGCTATCCTACGAGCAATGTCGTCTCTTCCGTGGTTTCGAGGTTTGATTTTTTGCAACGCTTGCACATTGAAGGATGTAGAATGAACTCACTTTACGTGGCAGCACCCGAGCTCCGTGAGCTGACGATACTGGACTGTTTCTTGTTGACAAGTGTTCATGTGATTGCTCCGAAGCTTGAGGTTTTTCGGTTCAGGGGCGCCCGTCCTTGGTTCTTGGCAAAGGGTTTGGATAAGACCAAATTGGTGGATGCCATGCTTGATTTTAGGAGTGGCAGCCACTCGAGATATCTTGGAAGCAAGCTCAACTTGCTCCTTTTGCTCATGAAAGATCTCGAATCCATGACCTTATGTCGAGCCACCTATGAGGTTCGTTCTTTGTTTGTTTGATTAGGAAAGTGATTCGATGTACCAAACAGACTGATAGTTTGTTGAACTTTAGATCTTTGCCTTTTCTCTGTTTTTTTTTTGATTTAGTGATTTTCTTGTATGATCCGTGCTGCAGGAGATAATAACATCAGAGCAATACACACGGTGTGAAAAGATCAAACTCGAAAAGCTGAAAGAGTTATGGTGGATCGATAACTCGGTTGATCTCCAAAGAACAAATGTATTGCTATCCTTCTTGAGGATCTGTCCAGTGTTGGAGAAGCTTTTTATCACAGTACATTCTTCAATCCCCTGTTTCATACCAAATTTTTGGTGTCATATGCTGATCATAGAGCAAGGTTGTGTCTAATTGTTTTTTTTTCCCTTGCATTTTGTGATAAACAGATTGATCCAAAGAGCAGTTGGTCTCGGAGCATGGTCAAGCGTTTTGACCACCCTATCAGATACACCGGACTTTCCAGGCTTGAGTTGGTTAAGATTGAGGGCTGCGTTGATGAAGACGCTGAAACGCTTCTTGCAGAGGCTATAACAGATTCAACCACCATGAATCCGCTAATTGTTTCGAGAGCGAATGATGGATCTTTCCGGAGATATGTGAAGGTGGACTTGGATCAATCAATGAGAATTGGGGTCCCAGATTTTGAATGCATCAAAACAAAGCATGCTTTCAAACCTGTAAAAGTGGGTGAAGAGAGAATGGTATCAGAATTGAAGCATTCTCACATGATTATCTAGAGAGGGCCAATTGTACAATGTACAGTGTGTAAATAGTGTACATGAGAATGCAAGTATTTGTCTTGTTATAGAGATATGTAACACAGCTGCAAAAAAATTGTATAGAGCAGCTGAAATTGCTAAGATTTATCGAATATGTCAGTCTCTCTTGCTGTAAAGATCTGTACTTATACCTTTGTTTGTTGATGGATATGGATTTAAAAAAAAAGAACGTAAATAAAGAAACTTTCAAGATTCATCTAATGTGCCTTTTGATGTAATACATGTGTGTAATATGTGAAAATTTATAGAGATGGTACATGAACCTAATCCCATATGATTGGCAATGTTGTCACTACCTCTCTAGTTTGTATCTTGAACAGCTACATGTCATGAAAAATACATATACCAAAAGGATGAGATTTAGTGGCTAATCAGCTAACAGAAGATTGATTCTCATGCAAGTAATTTGTATGGAACGAATCTAAACCAGAAAAAGCTCACAGAATAGGCAACAGAAAGTTGAAATGAATAATTCAAGTGCAAGTCCTAACTAAAAGAGCCATCTTCTTTTACTTGAAAAATATTCATTGACTTGGTATACTATTATAATATTTGGATTTTAATTATTCAGGATACAAATTCATCATTCTACATCTAAAATACATAAACAATTCTGTTATATTTCTGGTAGTAATTATGAAGCCTAAACAAAATTCTGACATTTCCATCTGAAATTCAAAAACATAATCCATCAAAATCTATAACTATATATTAAAGCTATCCCTTTTCGAGTCACCAGAACGATTCTGGCCCCACCTCATATTTACAAAATTAATTTTTATTTCTAATATTTTAACTTTACCCTATTATATTTTTCTTTAACTATTTAAATTTATCTTTAACATCAAACAAATATCTATTTAGTATGGCCCCACCTCATGGTACGACGGGCAGAACCCAAGGCATTTCTGAATAAATTAATGTGAAATTATATTTTAATAAATTTTGTAATAACTTATAGTATTATTGCTATAGATACTAAATAGATAACATGTTTATATAGTTTTTTATGTATATAATTTTCTATCTATGTATTATAAATTCCTATGAAATGATATTTTCAATATTAACTTAATATTTTTATCTCTTAGCAAGATTTAGGGTCTTAATATATTTTTTTTTATCTTTTAACAAGGCTTGAGCTCCAAGTATAAAATTTATATCTATATAATGATATAACTTTAAATAATAAATTTTGTTATGTTGATATATTTTTATTTTGAGAAAGAGATATAATTTTATGTTGATGACTAAGATTACATGTAAATGTCAAAAAAAAATTCGAATTTTAATTTAATAAAATTAGATTTTCGTTATCTTTTTATGCATTTATATTAAAGATTTTTTCTTAAATCAAAGTTTGATAAAAAAAAATAGAAAATTTTACAAATCTTGATGAATACTTACTTAAATTGAATTTTGATAAAATTTTACATTACAATTTTTTAATGTCCTTTTTATTTTATTTATGTAAATATAGAATTTTTTCTAGCCCCACCTTACATTTAAATTTTCTTATTTCTATGTTTTTTTTGTAATTTAATATGGATGATAGGTTGATTAATACATTGAATTTTGTAAATTTTCAAATAAATTAATTTCCTTTATATTTTATTTCTTCGTTATGTAAATTTAGTATGGAAATCAACTTTATAAATGGATTGAATTTTGCAAAATAATACATAGATACTTTTCTCTATATTTTTTCTCTTAAATCAAGGACAATGTTCTGTTCTATACTAATCTTTATATTGTATTTTTCATATTTACAAACATTCTTATTATTATAGAGTAAAAGATAAGAACTCTAATATATAATTTTAATAAACTAACTTTAAAAAATATTTTAATAAATTATATTATGCTTTGTAGATAACCTATCCTAATTATTATTATCTATAACTATATATTAATGCTATCCCTTTTCGAGCCACCAGAACGATTCTGGCCCCACCTCATATTTACAAAATTTATTTTTATTTCTAATATTTTAACTTTTTCCTATTATATTCTTCTTTAACTATTTAAATCTATCTTTAAGATCAAACACATATCTATTTAGTATAACAATATCTTTTGAAAACTTCCTTATACAAATATTTAAAATTAAAGATAACAAATTTTAAATATTTTTAAATAAGTATAAATATCATTTACCTTTTAGCATGATGTCTTTTCACGAAATTATTTATAAATATATTTTTTCTTTTTAATAAAAAAATTAATGATAAATACTTATAATGTTTAAAAATAAAAAAACAGGTAATATCTATAACTATATATTAAATTTGTACCTTTTCGAGCCACCAGAACGATTCTAGCCCCACCTCATATTTAAAAAGTTAATTTTTATTTCTATTATTATAGCTTCTTTCTATTAAATTCTTTTTAACTATTTAAATTTATCTCTAACATCAAAAAAATATCTATTTAGTATAACAATATTTTTTGAAAGCTTCCTTATACAAGTATTTAAAATTAAAGATAAAATATTTAAAAATTTAAAAATAAATATTAATATTTTATCATATATCTTTTGACAAATTTATTTATAGAAATATAGTGATTTTATTTTAAAAAAATCAATGATAAATAGTTAAAAATTTTAAAATTAATAAAAATGGATAATTAAATATTTAATAGATATTGAAATATTTGATAAATTCTAAATTTACGTACATGAAAAGTAATAAAATAGGAAGAATATAATATTTGATTAAAAAATTATATACCTTCTACGAACAATAAATTACTTATATTAAAATTTATATTATATTTTTAATTTATTTATTAATATCCTATTTATAATCTATAACTATATATTAAAGCTGTCCCTTTTCGAGCCACCAGAACGATTCTGGCCCCACCTCATATTTACAAAATTAATTTTTATTTCTAATATTTTAACTTTACCCTATTATATTCTTCTTTAACTATTTAAATCTATCTTTAACATCAAAAAAATATCTATTTAGTATAACAATATCTTTTAAAAACTTCCTTATACAAATATTTAAAATTAAAGATAACAAATTTAAAATATTTTTAAATAAGTATAAATATCTTTTACTTTTTAGCATGATGTCTTTTCACGAAATTATTTATAGATGTATTTTTTCTTTTATAATAAAAAAATTAATGATAAATACTTATAATGTTTAAAAATAAAAAATAGGTAATATCTATAACTATATATTAAAGTTTTATCTTTTCGAGTCACCAGAACGATTCTAGCCCCACATTATATTTAAAAAATTAATTTTTATTTCTATTATTATAACTTCTTTCTATTAAATTCTTTATAACTATTTAAATTTATCTCTACCATCAAAATAAATATTTATTTAGTATAATAATATTTTTTGAAAGCTTCCTTATACAAGTATTTAAAATTAAAGATAAAATATTTAAAAATTTAAAAATAAATATAACTATTTTATCATATATCTTTTGACGAATTTATTTATAGAGATATAGTGATTTTATTTTATAAAAAATTATTGAATAAATAGTTAAAAATTTTAAAATTAATAAAAATGGATAATAAAATATTTAATAGATATTGAAATATTTGATAAACTCTAAATTTACGTACACAAAAAGTAATAAAATAGGAAGAATATAAAATAAATTACTTATATTAAAGTTTATATTATATTTTTATTTATTTATTAATATTCTATTTATAATGTTTATAAAATATCGAATCGTAGTCGTACATGGTACGACGGGTAAAACTAGTGTTTATAAAATATCGAATCGTAGTCGTACATGGTACGACGGGTAAACTAATTCTAGGTTATAAAGATAAGAAAAAGGACCACGGCTATATGTCTAAGTACCGAACATTCAAAAAACGTTTCTAAAAAATCTTATCCAATGTTATAGTTAGATAGGTAAGGTATATTGACATCTATAAACAATCTATAATTTATAGATGATGAATTTTTCATCAATGTACCGAGAAACTCGTTCTGGATCTTATATATGTAATTCCAATAATATATATACAGCTATTGACTTTGTAAAAACTGATAAGAGAATAAGAAAGTATCAAACTAAAATCTGTTGTTATTCTTTCATTCTCATCAAATCAACTTCAACACAAAAAGGAAGGTAGCTTCTACTCTATTCCTTGTGATTCTGTCAAACACTATATCAACTCTTACAAGTTTCCTCTTGATACGCTATTAAAAAACTTCGTTTTCATTCGCAAGCAAGATATAAGAACGTATGCATATTAGAGTACAAATTAGATTACCTTATTAATAGGTTTGAAGCAGCCATAGTATGGCAAAGAAACCTCAGAAGAAGAAGAGTACGAACCGAAGGAAACATACTTCAAACCAGAATCAGCATAGAGAAGTTGCTGAATTAGACAACCTCCACATTACTGCACAGTAAGGATTTTGTTTTTTACTACATTCTTTTTGCTTTTCCATAATTCAATCATAGAATCTCAAAACAAAAGTTACCTTTGTGTTCAGGCTTCTAATGGTAGAAGAAGGAAACAGTTCTGATAAGATAAGTGATCTTCCAGACGATATACTCCGACGAATCATTTCCTTGCTACCGTTTGAATCTGCTGCAACAACAAGGCTCTTGTCATCAAGATGGAGAGAAGTTTGGAACATCACATCATCACACAAAGGCAAAATAGATGGCATGGCTAAGGCAATTACCACCTTCCTTGACTCCGTTGACTGGGTCAAACCGCTTACGCGCCCATGGAAGCTTCAGTACCACTCTGAAGAAGGCTGCATTCTAGAAGCTTCCACGGGTGCAAACAACAAGCTTCATCTTGATTTCTCCCATGGAGATTCCAATTCCCCATGGAAGTTTTACTTTGAGTTGGAGCTCAGCAGCCGGAACCTGAAATTACAGCCTTGCCCCTCTAAATTTCCTGTAAGATCACTCTGTTTGAAATCAGTTGATAATCTGTCTAGTGAAGCGGTCTCTTCTCTTTTGTTGAACTTACACTTTCTTGAGAGCTTAGAAATCAGAGAATGTAAGGGCGTGTTTGGTATGTGCGTAAGTGCTGGTTGGAAACTAAAGCATTTGACAATCATGGACTGCTGTCAGTTGAGATCAATCTCTATATTGAGTCATGCTCTTGAGAGTCTCCGTTACAAAGGAAAGTTCCCGGAGATTTTTATAGTAGGCCTCTCTAATTTGAAGGATGTTATGCTCGATTTTAGAGAAGGCGTCAGTTATGATGAGTTCAAATACTTGAGTTCTCATTCACTGCTCCTTTTATTCTTAAAAGATGCAGAACATATCACTATGTGTCAGTGGACATTTGAGGTGAGTCTTTAAAACGTTTCCCAAAATCAAGAATGATGAGTTTTAACAAAAAATTGACAGTTTTGCTTTTAACATTATGCAGGTGATGATCAGACCAAGATTATATTCAGAAGACCCAGACGCTCAATTTAAGTACTTGAAGGAGCTATGGTGGATATGTAATTCCATGGAAGAGGAAAACATCAATTTCTTGATCTCATTTCTTGAAGTTTGTGATGGAATATGCACTATAACTAAGTCTAGCGGGTCTAGATTTATCGGATCGGGTTTTATGGGTCTTAGTTATAATTAGACCTATAGAATATTATGGAGATTATATATTTATTTTTCTTAGATAATCATAATTGATTATAAAGTAGTTTAATTAATTATGATTTTAGAAAATTAAATAAAGAGATAATAGATAGAGTTTATCTCTTGTGGCAAGTGGATAAGTAGAAATCTTAACAAATTATTAAAATATTAATATATATGTTTAAGATTGTTTTTTTTCCACGAGGTATCAAAACCGATTTTTGGTAATATATACCAAAGAAGATCGACAGAAGTGGGTGTACTTCTACATAAGATCAAATAGTCAAAATCATATTTCAATTCTCGTGTACGTATCGATTAAGCGTTCTAGCAGGCGAATTTCGATATAGAAAATTGTCCCCGTTCGTGTGTGTGGATACCGCTAGAGGAGCAACACTTGGGGCTCTTTGGTGATCACAAAAGGTTTGAACTTGCTATTCGGATCCGCGTTCGAGGTAACGATCTGATCTGATTATTTATTCTATGTTATCATACTGATCTTTGGGAATTTTGGGATGAAAGTTTTTGTCTTTTCCGCTGCGTTTATATCCCTAGAACCCAACAGTGGTATCAGAGCTTCGTATGATTGTATGCGTAGAATAATATGTTCCATAGTATGTTTGATCATGTATATTTCGTAAGGCTGTGTTATACAATTAAAATTAGGTTTTGGGATAAAATTTGCTTTGATTGATATATAGCGCTTGCGATATATATGTAGAATATATGTACCGTATATTTTGATAATTATTTGATAACTATCTAGTATATACACGTGCATCGATTAGTGTTATATATAATCGGATCATGCTGCTGTAATTCGGTATTCACGTACACAAATTCATGCATTTGCCTTGTAAATTTTTTTTTATTATAAGAGCTAGTTGCACAGGTGATTTTGTATGCGTGTGATATACATATGATCATGCGATTATAACTATACGTAATATGTGTGTGCACCGTGTGATGCTGTATTACTATATGTGATATAGTCGAAGTTCTGTGAATGATATATATAGTCGAAGTATATAGTTTTGTGATGTTTTATGTATCCATGTGAACAATATGGTATATTCATATATTATGGTGAGATTATTTTGTGTAATTAAAAATCCCTCGTTAAAATATTAAGTCAAGTGTATTTATGCTCTCCATTAATTAGTTAAGAAAATAGGTAGAATTTTTATTTGGGTCGGTACAGCTCAGTTGTGGGCCCATATTTGAATGTCTATAGTTTTTCTTGATTACGTTAATGGGTCGACTTAACTTGCACTTTTAACTTGTTAGCCAAAGCTAAGGTTAAGTAGTTCAAGGAGCAAGTGTTGGATATATATTTCATGGATTTGATTTATAGGCGAGAGAGCCATCCGACAGATAATGGAAATTGCATGGAGTTGCAATTGGCAAAGTAAAGGCCTACCTAATGAATCTAGTTTGTAGGTACAGCCAAAGTTGTGTGCAAGCTAGACGAGTTGGGGTTTCAGTCCCGCTAGAGAATTTAGGCAACAAAATTCTCCGAGATCATTAGTGAGGGCTATTGATTTTGAATAAATAGTGGGAGTTGCAAATTATTATAAAAGTCCTTTTATTTAAAATATTTGTTATGCTTATTTATCTTCTGTGCATTGTTGATGTAGATATCATGGCAAGTAACAGCTATGGAACCTTAACATTGCGACACATCCTGGACAAGGAAAATCTTCTTAGTGGACCAAACTATCTTGAATGGCTCAGGAAACTGAAAATCGTTTTGAGACATGAAAGAAAGTTGTATGTCCTAGAAGAAGAAGAGCCGGTTGCACCGGCAGATGACGCCCTAGAGGCCGAAGTAAAGGCCTATGAAAAATTCATGGAGGATCAGATAGATGTAGAATGCATCATGATGTCTGCAATGGTTCCTGAATTGCAGAAGCAACATGATGGCATGAGTGCCAGGGAAATTGATGCTCACCTACGTGATCTATTCCAAGAGAATGCCAGGGTTGAGCGTTATAATACCTCTAGAGCCCTATTTAATTGCAAGATGCAAGAAGGTAGCCCAGTGGAGACTCATGTCCTGAAAATGATCGGATACATAGAGCGACTCGGAAACTTGGGTATAGCTATGGATCAAGATTTAACAATGGATCTTGTCTTGTCATTATTGCCGGAGAGTTTTTCTCAGTTTATCATGAATTTCAATATGAATAACATGAAGAAAACTCTACCAGATATTTTGGCTATGCTAAGAACTGCTGAAAAGGACATTAAAACGTCAAAACCAGCAAAGCAGTCTTCACTAGTTCTCAATGTGAACAAGAACAAGAGAAAGGGCAAGGGAAAAGAGAATCCCAAGGCCAAAAGTGTGAAGATAGAAAACAAGCCAAAGAAAGGGGTGCAGAAACCTGTAGCTGAGGAGAAAGAAGCTACATGTTTCCATTGTGGCAAGAAGGGTCACTGGAAGAGGAATTGCACAATCTTCTTAGAGAAGAAAAACAAGGATGCTGGACCTTCAAGTATCTTAGTTGAGTGCAGTATGTCTGTTTCTACTTCATGGGTATTGGATACCGCCTGTTTTTCTCACATTTGTGTGAATTTGCAGGGACTAAGTAGGTGCAGAAGGCTTTCCAAAGGCGAGGTGGATATACGAGGTGTTAATGGAGCAAGGATTGCTGCTTTAGCCGTCGGGACTTATTCTATCACTTTGCCGAGTGGATTAGTTTTAAATTTGAACAATTGTTATTATGTTCCTAGTTCTACCAAGAACATTATTTCAGTTCCGGTTTTGGATATTGAAGGTTTTACATTTGAGTATGGAAATCGAACTTTTTCGTTTTACTTGAATGGTTTGTTCTATGGTAATGGAATATTATATAATGGTTTATATCTTTTGAACTTAGAAAAGCCAGTATCATGCATCACTGAAAAGAAACAGAAAAAGGATGACTCAAATGCTACTTATTTATGGCACTGTAGACTTGGTCATGTAAACGAGAAACGCATCGCTAAACTTCATTCTGAAGGCTATTTGGATTCTTTTGAATTTGAATCCATAGATAGATGTGAAGCGTGTTTACAAGGGAAAATGGCTAAGGCACCTTTTACCAAGAAAGGTAAGAGAGTTGGAGAGTTGTTAGAGCTCATACACAGTGATGTGTGTGGACCTTTATCAACTCAAGCCAGAGGTGGCTATTCTTACTTCGTGACGTTCACAGATGATTTAAGTAGATATGGATATGTTTATTTAATAAGGAACAAGTCAGAGACCTTTGATAAATTCAAAGAGTTCAAAAACGAGGTAGAGAATCAACTTGGCAAGAAAATAAAAGCTCTTCGATCGGATCGAGGTGGTGAATATTTAAGCCAAGAGTTTATTGATTACCTTAAGGAGTGTGGAATAGTTTCACAACTAACTCCTCCTGGAACACCGGAATGGAATGGAGTTTCAGAAAGGAGAAATCGCACTCTTTTAGATATGGTAAGATCAATGATGAGTCATGCAAGTCTTCCATTGACATTTTGGGGTTACGCTTTGGAAACAGCAATCCACACACTTAACCGTGTTCCAACCAAGGCAGTAGATAAGACACCATATGAGATTTGGCGAGGTCACAAGCCTAATATGTCTTATCTCAAAGTATGGGGTTGTGAAGCTTATGTGAAGAGCTCATACTCGGATAAGCTTGCAGCCAGGTCTATTAAATGCAATTTTGTTGGATATCCTAAGGAAACTAAAGGATATTACTTTTACATTCCTAATGAGCACAAGGTTATTGTTGCTAGGTATGCTACTTTCTTGGAAAGAGAGTTCATCTCTAAAGATAGTAGTGGGAGTAAGGTAAGTCTTGAGGAAATTCAAGATTCAACAAGTGAGTTGGAACAAGAGCAATTGGTTAGGCCATCCCAGCCAGAACCTGAGATTGTACAAATGCAAGAGTTACGTAGGTCCTCAAGAGTGCGAAAGGAACCAGAGAGAATGAGCCTTATCGTCACTGAGCATGGTGAAGTTTTACTCATCGAGAATGATGATGAACCTTCAACCTACAAGGAAGCTTTAGCTTCACCAGATTCCGAGAAATGGTTAGATGCCATGAATTCTAAAATGGACTCCATGTACACCAACGAAGTATGGGAGTTGGTAGATGCACCAATTGGGGTTAAACCTGTTGGATGCAAGTGGATCTTTAAAAAGAAGACAGACATGGATGGTAATATTAGTACCTATAAAGCAAGGTTGGTTGCAAAAGGTTTTACTCAACGTTATGGAATTGACTATGATGAGACCTTTTCACCGGTAGCCATGCAAAAGTCTATCAGGATTTTGCTTGCAATAGCAGCTTACTATGACTTTGAGATTTGGCAAATGGACGTGAAAACCGCTTTCCTAAATGGGAAGTTAATAGAGGAAGTTTATATGGAACAACCTCCAGGGTTTGAAACGTCTACGAGTACAAATAAAGTTTGTAAGTTGAAGAGATCCATTTATGGATTAAAGCAAGCGTCTCGGAGTTGGAATCTGAGATTTGATGATGCAGTCAAGGAATTTGGCTTCATTAGAAATTCAGAAGAATTCATCCCTCTCTTGGATTAGAGAGTATATATCACTAGCCACTTGGTTGAGATATAAGTGACTCTAAAATCCATGGCCATGGTAGAGAATTTTGAGTCTAAGTTATCTTTGCAAAACCAAGTAAATGATTGAGCTTAGTGGTGACGCATTGTGCACTAACTTAATCTTGATATTAGTGATGAAGAGATCGAACTGCACAGTAATCAGTTCATAGTGGTATATGGTTCACCAACCATTTCTGTTTTGTTGGGTGGTCAACAACTGTTGCTAGACGGTTACCTTGACTTGTGTTGGTTAACACTACCTTCAAGATAGAAACCTAGACGGTCGCACGCATAAGCACGATAGATGGGGAATTAATAATTGTTGTGGAAATTTCTAAAGTTACTAGAAATGAGTCGACATAGTTTCGGAATTAAGTAACTATTTCGAAAGGAATCTTGAATATGAGAATTGACTTTGAACCCAAGGTTAATAAGATAATGACTCGAACTCAGTAATAGTGCAAGTGGGAGATTGATGGAATATGCACTATAACTAAGTCTAGCGGGTCTAGATTTATCGGATCGGGTTTTATGGGTCTTAGTTATAATTAGACCTATAGAATATTATGGAGATTATATATTTATTTTTCTTAGATAATCATAATTGATTATAAAGTAGTTTAATTAATTATGATTTTAGAAAATTAAATAAAGAGATAATAGATAGAGTTTATCTCTTGTGGCAAGTGGATAAGTAGAAATCTTAACAAATTATTAAAATATTAATATATATGTTTAAGATTGTTTTTTTTCCACGAGATATCAAAACCGATTTTTGGTAATATATACCAAAGAAGATCGGCAGAAGTGGGTGTACTTCTACATAAGATCAAATAGTCAAAATCATATTTCAATTCTCGTGTACGTATCGATTAAGCGTTCTAGCAGGCGAATTTCGATATAGAAAATTGTCCCCGTTCGTGTGTGTGGATACCGCTAGAGGAGCAACACTTGGGGCTCTTTGGTGATCACAAAAGGTTTGAACTTGCTATTCGGATCCGCGTTCGAGGTAACGATCTGATCTGATTATTTATTCTATGTTATCATACTGATCTTTGGGAATTTTGGGATGAAAGTTTTTGTCTTTTCCGCTGCGTTTATATCCCTAGAACCCAACAGTTTGCCCCAAGATAGAGAAGCTTTACATAACGGTAAGTTAGAAAAGTTATGTTTTCGAGTTGAAGTTGTGTTTTTTCTTGCTTCTTATGATTTGAATTTGTATGTGTAGATTGATCCTACATGCTATGATCTTCCAAGAAAAGGCGATTGCGATAGGACAAGGAAAGCGCCAAGCAGAAAATTTAAAAGATTGGAGTTTTTGAAGGTTGTTATGATGGAAGGTCTGAAGAGTGAGGAGGATGAGTTGTTATTAGCAAATTGTATATTCAAGATAGCTACGAAAAAGCCGATAGTTATTGCAACATCAAGGAACTCCTCTTACACAAGGAGACTCATAAGAATTAGTCCAAACCAGAGGAAGTTTGTGGAGGAGATGGATACTGAATTCTTAGATACTAAACATATGCATATGGATTTGCAAATTTGTATGTAACTGGCAAGTGTGCAGATGTTTTTTTTTCTTGATGCGGGACAGGAAAGTTGGAATTGTTAATGCTATATGGAGAATGACAAATTAATAAGCCCTATCGATCTAAACCTGAGGTGAAATTGGAGGTCTTTTTCAAAGATGACGTACATAATGAAACGATTTTTGTGGTCTTTATTAGGAAATAAATTAATTGTGGTAGTGTTTCGTGGATGATGGATCGGGTGGTGGGTTAGATGACCCTTCAACCCACCACCCGATCCGTCACCCTCCATCACCCGTCTTAGATCGAGTTTTTATCCCTATATTTTAAAATGAGACTAAGGAATTTGTCAATTATAGACTGCCAGGTGAATTCAATCAAAATCAAGGGGCCTGGCAGGCTGAGATTTGTTTGCTATCGTGGGAGATGCCCTTCTATTATGGAGATATCGGTTTCATCCTTCTTTGGCATCGACGATTTTATGTTGGACTTAAGAGAAGGCCCTTTTAGTATAAATGATCCTTTTAAAAACTTGTCAAAGCTCTCACCATGCATAAATGAAGCAATATGTATAACCATGTGTCAGTGGACTTTCGAGGTAAGCCTTACATTTATATGTGTCGATCCTTATTAATTCTTCAAACTCTTCACATTCTTACTCAGCACTTGTTATATATATTATAATGTGTAAGCAGGCCATGATCAGGCCAACATTATATTCTTATGCTCAATTCAAGTACTTAAGGGAGTTATCGTGGATCGATAACTCTATGGATGAGGAGAATATTGAGTCTCTTATAACGTTCCTGAAAGAATGCCCTCGTCTAGAGAAGCTCTTTGTCACAGTAAGTCCTTTAATTAACTCTTTTAGTTTTTGTTTTCTATGTATGTTTTATTTGATTTTACTTAAAAAGTTCTTGAATGGTTTCAAACATCTTTGTAGACTGATCCTACGTGCTACTACCTCCCAAGCAACGGCAGATGCAAAAGAGGCAGACCCAAATGCCGTGAACAAAGTGAGCTATCACATCTGGAGTTGGTTAGAATGGATGGTTTTGAGCATGAAGAAGATGAGTTACTCTTAGCAGATCGCATATTCAACATAGCCAAGTGGGAACCAACCATTTTGGCAACATCGAGAACACCTTATTTAAGGAGACTTGTGAAAGTTAAACCAAATTGGCCTAGGATGTTTGTGAAGGACAATTGTAGTTGGAATTCAGAAGCTCAACATGTGCATATGCGGATCTAAGGAGTTTAGAGTTGACATAATAAGCTGATGAAATGTATATTTTGAAAATTTATGAAACTATTTTTTGATCTCCAGAGATTTTTCAAAGATATCTGATCTGGACTCAATTTAGTTAAATACCTGAATATGCTCGATGTGCTTCTCCATGGCAGAAGAGAGCAACAATTCTCTGCTCTTCTTCATGGAAGTTTGCCCCAGTTCAGTGGCATTGTTATCCTGTGTTTGCAGATTGATCTCCGGGCGGGTCGGGTGTCAATCGGGCGGGGCGGGGCGGGTCAATTCAATTTCGGATAAGTTCGGATTCGGGTCAAATTCGGATATTTTGAAAATCGGGTCAAATTGGGTTGGATCATTTCGGGTCGGGTGCTCAATTAATCGGAAAAAGTCGGGTTAAATTTCGGTCGAGTCATTCAATTTTCGATCCAACTTGATTTCGAACAAGTCCGATTTCGGGTTTAGTTAGATTTCAGGTTTAGTCGGATTTTGGGTGAGTCGGGTTTCGGGTTTTTCGGATTTTGGGTGAATCGGATTGCGACTTTGGCCGAATTTTGGGTTAATCTGATTTCGAGTTAGCCGGATTTTGATTAATACCATATATCGAATGATGATTTTTTGTAGTTTAACTACTCGGTCTTCTTTTCAACTATCCATTGACAAAAAATTACACAGAGAGATCGGGAAGGGCCCTAAAAACGCTCCCAAGGGAGTCGGCCTTCTCCTTCCTCAAATCCAAAAAAAAAAATCCATTCCATCACATCTCCTCCATCTCCTGATCTCTCCCTCTCCTCCCTCCTCTTAAACCGCCGTTAACTCTCCTAACCTTTCAGATCTGAAAAATACACATGACCACCATTTCAGATCTTACTTTTCTTGGCAGATATGAAATTAGCCTCTTTTTTTAGTGCAATCAGTTCTGAAATTGGCTTGCTCCCACTCCACTAGCCCCTTGCGATGTCCTCCGACGACTCAGGCTTGAGGTTGTCGGCCGTCGTTCCGCCAGATTCGTCTCCTCGGCTGTCGTTCCGACAGATTCGCCTCCTCATTTGAGGTTGTTGGTCGTCGTTCCACCTGCGATGTCCACCTCCTTTCTTTTCTATGCCTCGTCAAAGTCTACAGATTCATCTCCATATCTTTGTTCGAAAACCAGATCTGACTCTCCCTTTCTCCTTTTCCATATCTCCGCCTCTGTTGGCGTTGAGATTTGATGAATTGAAGATGGAAGATTGAAGATTGAAGTTTGTAGCTTGAAGATTTGAAGTTTTGAAGATCTAAATTTTTGAATTTTTGAATTTTTGAAGCTTAAATTTTGTTATGATTAGGTTTGGTTTGTTGTTGTTGTTGGTCCAAGATCACCATCTGGTATATGGTGATTCAGGCTAGCCTTGCTATTTGCAGGTAGCCTATTATTTGCATTGGTTGTTGTTGTTGCAATAACTTATCAAAAAAAAAACTACTCTAGGGTCTAAATATTTAATGTAACATTTAAATTTAAAACATAATTATAATAAATATTCACTATTATTAATATTTTAAAACATAATGTAATTTTCGGATGGCTTCGGGTCGGGTAACTTCGGATTTTCGGATGACTTCGGGTCGGGTAACTTCGGATGGCTTCGGGTTGGGTAGCATCGGATATTGGGTTGCATCAAGCTAGTCCATTCGGTTATAATCGATTTTGGGTTAATCTTGGGTTCGGATTTTTTCGGATTCGGGTAAAATCGGTTTGGGTCAAACATGTCTCGGGTAAAAAAAATTTTTATTTTTCTCGAGTCGGGTTGGGTTTGGAGTCGGGCGGGTCGGGCGGGTTTTTCGGGTCGGGTCAAGTTTTGACAATCCTAATTAGGATGGAAGAAGATCTTAAACAGTGAGGGAGATGGGTGTTATACCTGTCAATCAAGTCAGGCGGGACGTGTTCGGTTTCGTTTCGGGTCACAGGTCAATTGGGTTAGGTTGTTTTCGGTTTGGTTTGGTTGATCAGTGGTCTAAAGTATAATTCTTTTTATGATTATTAAAATCAATTTTTAATTAAATAATAATATTTAATAATAGTATATAATTTTTATGTATTTTACTAATAAAATATATTATAAGTTTGAAAATAAATTTTATAAATTCTATAAATATAATAACTCGGTCAACCCTATAGGTTTCGAGTTTCAACCCAACGGGTTTCAGGTTCTAGCGGGTTCGGTTTTTATTTTGGGTTTCGGGTTCAAATTTTCTGGTCTTGACTCTAAAATTTTCGGACGGTTTGGGTCAGGTTAGCGGGTTAGGTCAGCTTTTGACCACTCTAGTCATTGTTCTAAAAATCCCTTTTAGGCCCCTTCTAGGCTCCGCCTAGGCGTTGGAAGGTTCTAGCCCGCCTAACGTTTTTTAAAACATTGACTCTAGTAGGAATTTGTGATTTTAATTTCTATTCAGTTTTTGTTTGTTTGTTTTTGTTTTACAGTTATTATCATTTAAGTGCTCGTTTGGTTGAACACGGAAAGTGAAATTCCCATGAAGTTAGATCCTAGGAATTAAGTTTTTTAGAATTGTATTTCATGGGAATTGATAAATTATGTTTGGTTAAACTCTAATTCAAATGAATTAATGGGGAAGATTATCTTACCTAGCCCCCTATAAGTAATTGAGTTTCTTTAAAATTGAGGAAATGGAAAATCACAGTAAATGGAAAATACAGGATTTTGGATAAAAAATCTTCAACCAAACATGGGTCTCCCACCTCATTTCATGGGATTTTCAACTTTTTAGGAATTCTCTACCAAACAAGGCCTACAAGAACTCTAAAAGTATTAGTTGCTTACCTATTTAGTTTCATTTATTGTTCATTAGGTATGTTTGCTTACTGAAAAGCATTATACAAATACATGTAGCACACTAGCATTTCAAAGTATGATAACTACTCGCTAAGAGCATCTCCGAGATATGCTCTAAAAATTTCTCCAAAATAGAGAATCAATTGTCAAATTCTCTAAAAAAAATTCACCCCAACTCCAACGGATTCTCTATTTTGAAGAACACTGCATTTAATACTTTTAATTTTATTATATAAAATATTCTACCATACATGTTTAATAACTAAATAAATATTATCTTACATATTAAGTTAAAAAATTATAAAATCTTAATCTAAAAAATGATAAATTATTTTTATTTGACTTAAAGAAAAATAAAATATTAACCTAATGAATGATATATTATTTATTATTTGACTATAAGAAAATAAAATATTCTAGAATTTTAGGGCATTTTCAACAAATTCTCTATACTTTTTTACAAAATGAAGAACTAAAACTTATATTTTTTAATTTTATTACTCTAAATCTAACAAATTCTCTATTTTAGAAAATCCTAAATATATTAAAATATTATATTATAAAACTAATTTGACCAATAGGAAGAGGCTATAATTTATTACATACATTTAATGCATTCCCCAAATGTATTTAGGGAATTCTCTAAATTTGGGGAGATCTTTACCCATTTTGGAGAATTGCTCTATAATAGGGAAAAAGATGGAGAATCTGTTGGACCAAAAAAATGGTCCAAAATCCCTAAAAACCCAATCCCCAAGAATTTGGGGAAAGATGTGATTTATTTTTTTAATAGGGTAAGGATTAGGGTCGCCATCAGTACTACTTGGGCCCCCACCGCCCATGGGATTCCCCGCCGCCCAAGGGATTCGAAACGGTGACCTCAGGGTACTACCCCAAGGTCTTAACCGTCGAACCAAATGTCGGAAGGCGCTAACAAGATGTGATTTGATTTCTTTTGGATGAAAGGTTAATATATATTAGATTTTTTTGGCTAAGAATCACTTTTTAAAATTTGATTTTCTTAAGAAACCACCTTTTATTTTTTTTAAAGTAAAAACACATTTTATAATACAATCATTCAATTTCAACCACCTCAAGTAATTTTCTGGCAAAATTTTACCCTAATTGGACCAAAATGCCTCTTTAAATTTATTTTCTTTTTAATAATTCATTTATATAAATTGGTGTATTTTTTTTTTACTACATATTGTTTTAGAACTTTTAGTTGATATGTTGTCCTAGTACTTAGGTTGAGAGAGTTCATTAGTGTTTCCAAAGTTTAGTGACTATTGGTAAGAGAGAAGTTTGAACTTTGTATTGTACTAGCTTAGGAAACTATTAATAAAAGAAGGAAGTCATTCAAAATTCTCCAAGCGGAGGTAGAGGTTGTAGTAAGGTTCCTCTATAAAGGAACGATTTCTCATCGTGCTTAATTAATTGTGATTCTGTTTTACTTCCGCTGTCTTGGCAACAATCCAACGTCTGTTCTCAACTCTAAGCTAACACTTACGAGTTACGATCGAACAATAATTTTACCTTTATTCTTCCCGATTTCTTGAAAAAAAATTGCCTTTGAGTTTGCAGGATTTTCAAAGTGATTAACAAAGTAACTGTTTGGGGTCCTTTGAAGTGTCTCATTTGTTTTATCAATCACACCTTGTATTCCATTGTACATATTTGTGAGGATGAGCTCTGCCCCAAAAGCTCGAATAAGAACCTTCCTTTCTAAACTCACGTAATCCGGCATGACGAGAATGAGCTTGTAAGTTGTAACCCTTGGCGCGCCATTGCAACTAATGCTAGTACGTGAAATGCCCATATTATACCACTAGTGAACTTACTGAACTCAACAAGGACAATCTACAACCTCGCGAATCTCCGTTGACCCAGCTGGGGAACCACATCCTTCTAGAGTTCTAGTAGACACCCTCGCGAGCCTCTACCAACCGACCGTGAAGAGTGCCTCGAGGAGAACTGGCTCCGGCGCTACCCTGTTGAAATTTTCTTCGACATGTTTTGCGCGTCGATGGTCGACTTGGTGGGGGAGCTCGGCGTTCCGTCTTACTTTATCCTACACCTCCGGCGAACATGCTCTGCTTGACCCTTAAGCTGGAGTCGCTCGAGGTAGATGACCTATCGACGCTCTTTGACGGAGAAAGAGCGAGCTCTTCGGAGATGATTAGGCCATACAGACGTTAGATTAATTGGACGACAGATCCGATGGAATTTGGGTGTGAGAAAGGAGTGCTAGAAAAAAAATTACTATTGACCTAATTTTTAGGGTTTATCTTAACACCTAATTTAGTAGTTTAAAATCGCGCTTTCACCCAATTTCCTTTTTACTATCAAATTAGTTTTTTTTTTGTTGCAAAAATTACAAGAAATTGAAGGCAAGGCAAGGACTCAACAAAGAAATGTGGAGCAGGTCCCTGATTCATTGCTCATGGAATGAGTGAAACACGTACACTCTTTAAATAACCACTACTACTGAATCAAATCAATAATATCCTTATTTGAAAGTCTCTCGTACAAATCTCCTTATTCTACCTCTTGTATTTTAGGGAAATATGTAAAGCAAATCCCTTGGTTTAGCCATGGAGGAAAACTTTGTCTGAGAGTAGTGCGGTGGAGCCAGCTTTAGCCATGGAGGAAAATGCTTGGAAGTTGGGACATTCATGAACGGCAGAGAAGGCGAAGGTGAGAGAGGGTTTTATTTGTTACGGAGTACATATTTATTAGTTAGATAACTTAGGGATTTATTTCCTTGTGGATTTAAGGAGATGTGAATTAATTACTTAAACCGTTGATTAAAATCAATGGTTCATATTACTTCCAACTCTATATATATGGATGTTCATTGCAAGCCTTGTAAACCCTACTGTCCTCTATAGAAACCCTCCTACTCCTAAGATAAAAGAACTAAAATCAGTAATTCCTAGGAGATGGAGGCAGCCATGGGAAAGAAAAATTGGAAGAAGAAGAAGGCGGTTGGAAAGACCCCCAATTCCAACCAGAAAGATCACCATAAAGATAAAGATGGCAGTCTAGATCTCCCCATTGGTGAGGCAGAGTAAGAATTTTCCAACCCAAATCCAAATTAATTAGTACACTAGTCCAATAATCTAATGCTCCAATATTATCAATTACAATTGCTGCCTTGTTTGTTCGATCTGTTCTTTAGGTCTCCAGTTAAAGATCATAAACATCAAACAACGCCATCTACTAGATCAACCACAATAAGCGATCTTCCAAACGACGTACTCCGGCAAATAATTCCAATTCTACCCCTGGAAACCGCGGCCGGAACAAGGCTCCTCTCGACGCGGTGGCGGGATCTCTGGGACACGATCACCGTGCAACAAGAACACGGCGAGATGAACACAACCAACCTGCTGACGTGGCTATCAGGGTCCGTCCGTAGGGCTTTCAGCCCTAAAAGTCTGTGCCCTAGGACGCTCGTATTCGACTCCCCCGAAGGAGGCAAATTGGTTGCCAAAGTGGGATTTAACAAAAAGCTTTGTCTCGATTTCTCCCATATGATGAGTGGACATCGAGACGACTCCGTTGGCATCGACCCACTTTGGGTTATTAGGTCCTGTGTTCCGCCTTGGTTAATGTTAAGGTCGATCCGTTTGACGGGGGTTGGCAATGTGTGCAACGACATCGTTTCGTGGCTAATGTCAAACTTCCCATCGCTTGAAAGCATAGTAATCAGCAAGTCCACATGCGTGTCTAGTGTAAACATAAACTGCATGAAGGCGGAAAAGGATAGCGAGCGAATACGTCTATCAATCATAGACTGTCCGGTGGATTCAGAGGTTCGATGCTCTCACATCTTTTTGGTTTCGTGGGAGCCCCCCTTCGTATGGAAATTGCACTCCATTACTACCTTCACCGCATCGAAGATGTTATGCTCGACTTTAGACAAGGCCCCATGAATAAGAATGCCAAGTTTGATTACAACTTCCGCGATGTAAAATTCATAAAATATGCACGGCATGTCACCATGTGTGGATGGACATTCGAGGTCAGCCGCCTTATATACTTTTTTAAATATTATTCATTTGCTCACCCATTTCAACATTTGTGATTTATACTAATATATATAACATGCATGCTTATATACACAGACGATTTTCAGGCCGCATTTAGATAGCTTTGACGGATTCAGTTACTTGAAGGAGTTATGGTGGATTGATAACTCCATGGGAGAGAAGAAAACTGAGTCTCTAATCACCTTTTTGAAGAATTGCCCTGCTCTGGAAAAGCTTTTTGTGACTGTAAGTCCATCTCCAGATTGAGTCTTTCTTTGATTTAAAATGATTTCATGCGCCTGAATGATTTGATCTAACAATATATATACTTTGCATGTGTATAATTAGATTGATCCTAATTGTTATAGTGGTGGACGGCGCACCGCCGTATCGAATGAATATGAACCAGATCGGTGGAAACGACAACAACGGAGGATGGTGCGCCAAAGGAATAATCGATTACGTCATCTGAGGATGGTAAAAATGGATTTTTACGAGAATGAGATGGAAATGACGCGTCTGGCAGATCGTATACTCAGCATAACAGAACATGAACCCCAAGTTGTGTCCACGTCTAATTCCTGTAACATAAGGAGACTAGTGAGAGTTCATCCAAACTGTCCAAAGATGTTTTTGGAGTTGGAGGAAGATAATAGTGAGATGATTAGTGAGATTTTAAACGCTAAACATATGCATATGAGCATCTAGGTCATCATTGAGTTTGGTGATGTAAAAACGTACTCATGTACATGAAGCTGAATATAAAAGCTTGCAAGTATTTCATGATCGACTTATTAATTAAGTTGATTGACCAATTTTTTTTTCCCCTATCAGGATATCTAAGTGTATAATACTTTTGTCATATATTAGGCAACATTACAAATGAATAACGAAATCGAAACGTGCAAGAACAAAAACACACACAACAGATCCAAAGAAATCGAAAGAGTAGAGACACAAGAATTGTTGACGCTTAGATCATGGAGACATATATGCCCAAATATTCACTATGTTTTCAAGAAATCTCATAGACCTGTTACAAAAGTACACAACTAAGAAGAAGAAGAAGCTAGAAGAAACAACAACAATGAACCGAAAGCAACAAATAGAGCAAAGCATAAGAAGGTAGCAATAAGGTTTCACCCCTATCATGACTTGTCAATAACCTTATTCATGTAGTTAGTGTGAGAAAGATAGTTCTCTTAGTTTCATTCCTAATTATGTTCACTCCTAACATTTTCTTAGTAGGACTCAAATCTTTTATATCAAAGAATTTGATGAAGTCATTTTTCACCCCAAGAATTATCACTTTAGAATTGTAAACTAATATAATGTCATCAACATATAAAAGGACATACAAGGGAGATTTAGACTTAATATTCTTGAAGTATAAAACCTTGAGAATTTGGAGCAGAATTCGGATTAGGCGAAAGGAGACAAAGGCGAAGCGGTGAGCGAAACCGCGACCGCGGCCAGAAAGTGTGGGCTGGTGCACAAAAGCATGGCCGCAGTTTTGAGGATGTTGCTAGCACAATTTTAACATGGACAGAAAGCGCGTGCTGGTACAGAATTGCGCGACCGCGCTTTCTGCGACATGCCCGCGCATTTCTCCGCGTCTGCGAAACGCGAGTTTGCTTGACGCGCAAGAAAGTATGAGATTTAGAATTATTTTGTGTCTTTCTTTATAATCTTTGAAAGATTGTATTGCTATCTTTAAGCTTAAGATTCTCCATAAATACCACATTGATTATTGTAATTGAGTGCATTGAGTCTTGAGAAAATACAAGAGGGTAGAGGCTGATGTACATAACGAAGTGTTAGAAGAGTATTTTACCGATAAAAAAAAATAATTTTGGACCAAATATAATATCCAATCGATTAGATTGCAAGTTTGTAGAATATCATTGCTTTATTTTTTGGGTAAAAATATTATCATTGCTTTATTTTTTTTGGTTGAAATATCATCGCTTTATCTTTATCACTGTTTTTTGAATTTTTTTCTGAAATATGCACTGTATATAAATTTATTCCGGATATACGCTCCGTCGAAAAAGTTTTCCGGATATAGGCTGGATGTTGAGGAATGGACTGAAGTCGCTGGGGTAACCAGAGGTTTTACAAAACCAAAGGCCTACACAACGACTCACTACTATGAAATAAAATTTTAAATTCAACCTGAGATGCAATTTACACTACTATATTTAATTTTATTTTTTTAGTTTAATTCAAACATAAGTTGCTTTGAGCAGCGACTTAGGTAATTTTTTTAAATTTAATTTGTGACGTTTTGTTTTAGTTTAATTCCCATAGGTAGTAGTAGGGATGTTAAAACTTGACCCGACCCGAGAAACCCGACCGACTTCAAACCCGACCCGCCATCCAAAAAGAATAAAAAAGTGTATACCGAGACTTATTTGACCAGAATTGATTTGGCCTGAATCTGAAAAAAGCCCGAACCCGATTATACCCGAATGGACTAGCCCGATGCAACATAATATCCAATGCTACTCGACCCGAAACCAAACTTTCGGATGGTTTCGGGTCGGGTAACTTCAGATTTTCGGATGGTTTTGGGTTGGGTAACTTTGGATTTTCGAATGGTTTCAGGTCGAGTAGCATCGGATATTATGTTGCATCGGGCTAGTCCATTCGAGTATAATCGGTTTCGGGTTAATCTCGGGTTCTGGCTTTTTTCGGATTCGGGCCAAATCAGTTCTGGTCAAATAAGTCTCGGTATACACTTTTTTATTCTTTTTGGATGTCTGGTCGGTTTTGAAGTCGGTCAGGTTTCTCGGGTCGAGGAAAGTTTTAACAGCCCTACCACTACCTATTGGAATTAAACTAAAACAAAACGTCACAAATTAATTTTAAAAAAAATTACATAAGTCGCTGCTCAAACCAACGACTTATGTTTGAATTAAACTAAAAAAATAAAATTAAATATAGTAGTGTAAATTGCATCTCAGGTTGAATTTAAAAAATTAATTCATAGTAGTGAGTCGCTGTGTAGGCCTTTGGTTTTGTAAAACCTCTGGTTACCCCAGCGACTTCAGTTCATCCCTCAACATCCAGCCTATATCCGGAAAATTTTTTCGACCGAGCGTACATCCGGAATAAATTTATATACAGTGCATATTTCAGAAAAAAATTCTATTCTTTACCCAAGTTTATATTCAGCGCTCCAAATTACGCTTGCCTCCGCACTTCACAAGTCCTATGACAAAATTACCAATTTACCACTACTACATTACATCATGGCATAATTACCTCCCTCCCATACTTTTTCACCGCCTCTTAAACCCTAGGGTGAGATTGTAAAGCTTCTGATTGGTCGTCGTGGTGGGATGCATCGTTCGTTGGTTCTTTATACGTTTAGATTTTCTTCAAGTTTTGAAGGAGTTAGAGGTTTCATTCACTAGGCTCCAATGGGAGTTTTGGAAGATCTACCAAACGATGTACTCCGATACATCATTTGCTTACTACCCAGCAAACTATTGGCGGTGAAAACAAGACTCGTCTCAACCAGATGGCGGGAACTCTGGAACGAAACGCGCGTGCAACATAATCATGGAAGTATTAGCGTAACGGTCACACCAAACTTAGGATTTGATGCTCCTGTTGCTGATCATCATTGGATAAAGAAGAAGCCATTGCACTCCCGTTGGAGGCTCGAATTCTACTGTCCCGAATCCGGACGGTTCTTGGTTGCTAGCGTTGGTGCAATCCCAGACAAGCTTCACCTTGATTTCTCTAACGGAAAATTCCCCGACGACATCTCTGTTTGGTGGACTTGCTTACGCTTGATGGGTCTTTGTTATCTAGACCTGCCCTATCTGGGAACGAATGCTATCATTGATGATGTACCCGAGTAAGAAATTCTATACTATAACTTCCATATTTAATGATACCAATGACCTCTTGGTCTAGTGATAATTGACATTAGGTCGATCACTTAAGCATTTGTCCAGAGGTCTCAGTTCGAGACTCTCTGGCGCGCAGTTTGTATGCAACAGAGAGGCTTACTCATCTCCGGTCCGGACGTAGGCAAAAAAAGTGAAAGTGCCGATCCGGGCTAGGCAACGCACCTTAAGGGGTCCAACCATTGCACTCAATTCATCTTCTTTAGCTAATTGTTTCTTTTTATTTAATTTTTAACACTTGAATTCCAATGTATATTACGGAGTAGTATATATTGAGCTTGTTAATTTCATAGCTCATTGTCGTTTCTAAATTATTTCTGCTGCCTAATTTTGAATTGTGCGCGGATCAGGGTTGCATTGAAAGAAGATAGATTGAGTAGTTTACCAGACAAAGTACTCCAACAAATCATTTGCCTCCTACCTATTCAATCCGTGGCTAAAACCGGTATCGTCTCAACAAGGCTGTACGATGTCCAGTACAAAGGAGTATCCAAATACATTCAAAATCCTCCTCTAAGGCTCGTCTCAACCAGATGGCCGTGCATAGATCACGCATTCGATTATGTTTGGTCGACTTTCTTGGAGTTCATGGTTAGTTACATACCCTACCATCCTCCTATAACGTCAATCCTTTTGACATCGGTTGTTGATCATCGATCCCAAGAGTTGGTCTCCATATTGCTGTCCAATTCGCGCTTCAGCGCTCTCCAACGCTTAGATATCAGAAGCTCTCAGGCTCTATCTAATCTAAACCTATTTGGGCTTAAAAAACTAACGCGTTTACCAACCGTAGACGACTGCGGCAAACAGTCATTCAACATCTTCCTTTACCATAAGTTGATATCAGATGGTTATCGTGAAGGTAAGAGACTCCATGTTACGAATATTTCCGCGTTCCATCGCGTCGAGGATATTATGTTGGACTTGAGAGAAGGCCCTATGACTAGGGATGTTCCCTTGAAGTACCAACTTTTGTTCATACTACGCTCCATCAGAAAAGCAAAGCATATAACAATGTGTCGTTGGATGTTCGAGGTCAGCCTAGCTAGCTACCTAGCTCTATATATGTTCTAATTGATTGCAATTTTTAGTAGTTACAAATCAACAACATCATCAACATCATTGTCTAGTGTAGCAGGATCTAGGGGTCAAGATGGGGGCACCTATAACCTAACATTTTAGGAGGATTCACCAGATAGACTCAATGGAAAATGAAATTCAAATATGTGACAATAATAATTGAATTTAGTTAGAATACACCATATAGGGGCTAAATTCATCTCAAAGACATTGTATAAAAGTCAATGAGTACGAGGATGCACCCCATTTACAGGATATGAACTTGTAGTATTATGTATTCACAGGATATGATCAGAAAAAGCTTTTCTGCATGTGTTAAATTCAACTTCTTGACGGAGTTATGGTGGATTGACAGCGCCATGGAAGAGGAAAACATAGATTCTCTCATTGCCTTCTTAGATTTTGTCCCTTTGCTGGAGAAGCTTTTTGTGACGGTAATCAATCTCTTACAAGTAGTGTCTTTTACATATCTTTGAAATGATTATATTTCTAACTATTTGTTGTACGTAGGTTGACCCTAAGTGTTACCGCATCCCACGCGACGACAAAGGCAAGAATGGCAAGTGCACACACGGATATCTTATGTTGTTCCCGATAGAGGAACGACTACCCCGTCTGGAGATGGTTAAAATGGATGGTTTTGAGCACGAGGAAGACGAGATGCGCTTAGCGCGTCATATGATTTATTTTAGTCGAAGAAGACCAAGTACACGAACCCTACATCTGGATACGAGCATATTTGTACCAACTGTTCTCGTGCCAACCTTACGCGTTGTGGCAACATCACAAAAACTATATCCAGGGAGAATGGTGGAAATCAGTCCAAACTTATGCAGGAGATTTGTGAATGAAACTGATATTGAGAAGTTAAACTCTAAACATATGCATATGAGCATCTAGTGATCATTTAGGGACTTTATAGAGGCCTCTTCATACTCGTAAGAAATCGCATGATATCTGACTATGTTATTGATGTGCTTCGTTTTGCAATTTTTTTGGGCATCATGGATAATTTCGGAGTTTTAAAATCTTTATATATAAAACATAGGACTGTTTGCGCTGCATTGATTGATGATGCTATCAAATTATATGGTCAGCGTGAATGCTCATAAAATTAGCCCAACTGAGAACTGCTGAACTGAGGTGATATACGCGGTTCAAAAATATCCGGTCAATCCGATCAGGTGATCCGACGACCCGATCCGTAAAAATCCGAATCCATTGGAAAAATATCTGAATCCGATCCGATCCGATCCGAGAAAATTACCCTGATCGACGGATCGGATACGAATCGGGTAATCAAACCCCTAGATATCCGGGAGTATAACACTATACATATATATTTGTACAATAACAAAAAATTTAATAGTCTAAGTAGTTTTATGTGCTTCGACTTCCCAGTACTATCCCTTTTTTGTTTATTTTTTAATTATTTTTAATATATTTAACCCCACAAATAACATAAAAGATAAATAAATCATGAATATATATTTCAAACTCCATTTTTATTTTATTTAAAATTATTCTTTCTCTTTCTTTTATGCGGATGGTTATCCGATCCGACATTCGAGTATACCTGGATCGGATACGGATATGGTTTTAGAGAAAAATTTACTGCGGATATCCAATCCGATTAGCCGGATCGGATCGGATATCCGGTTATGAACACCCCTAATGTCTATACATATATATTTTGTTGAATAACAAAAAGTTTAATACTATACATATATATATTTTGTGTAATAAAAAAAAGTTTAATAGTCCAAATAGTTATATACTAGTATGTATTCCCGTACCTTGTACGGTTTTTCTTAAATAAAAATATTAATAATAAAATATTTTCAAATATATTTATTATTCGAGAAAAATAATCATGTAAATGGTTAAATATAAATTTTTTGTTATGATCCGCATAAAAAGATTGGATTATATATATTAATGACCAAATTGGCAAAGATATTGCTAGTAATATAGGGTTACAAAGATAATATTCATTTAAGATATCTTAGTTAAGAAAACGATTTTATCTAAAAATAAAATAAATATTCTAGAATTTGTATGATAGCATAAAAAAATATCCTAATGATCTTCTAACCTAAAAGTGACATGTGTCGTTTAATAATATTTTTAACCTCCGCTTTAGGTTATAGTTATGATGTTTCAATTCCCTAATACTACTACTTTTTTGTTTTTTTTAATAATTTTTAATATAACCCCACAAATAAAATTACAGGTAAATAAATCCTAAATGTTTATATAACACCCCATTTTTGTTTTTGTTTTAATTATTATTTCTCTTTCTTTTATGGGGATTATTATTTGGATCATGATTTTTGGGTGAAATTTACTGATTGAATAAGTCATTTGGAACTTAAATATAAAAATAAAAATAAAAATATGACTATTCGGATATCCTCCACGAATATCTGATCCGATCCGAGATATACGGATCAAATATCCGGATATATCGGATCGGATACATATATGATTTTAGTGAAAAATTTATTGCGGATATCCAATCCGATTAGCCGGATCGGATCGGATATCCGATTATGAACGCCCCTAGGTCCATATCAATTCACAAAATGCTAGAAAATGGTTATGGTTTATCTGGGAATGTGTAGAAACATAGAGCAACGAACAAAAAGCGAACATAACAAGCGTCTAGTTGATCAAGAAAGATCCCCTGCAGGCGATTCCAAGCTGACAAAGTAATTGAATTTGGCTCTAGAATTCTAGTTGATCACATAGTGCATTGTCAACATCAAGGGGTGGAGGGAAGTTGTTGGATCGGCGTGTGTTAGCTAGTAAGAGCTAGGGAACTGGTGGTTAGGCTGTTCCCAAGGCAGCGAAAGTAAATAATCGCAAGTAACACAAGAAGTAAAAGGCACAATTTCTTTATAGAGGAACCCCACGACAACTAACTAGTTGTGTGGGTAAACCTCTACCTCTGCTTGGAGGATTTTGAACGATCTACTTGTTTTATTGATTGTTCCTTAGTTACAACATGCAAGACTTACACTTCTCTGTTCCTAGCAGTTTTCCTAACTCTAGCAACACTAGCAAGTCTTCTCAACCTAGTTCATAAGTGAACAACTCAACTAAACACAAATACATCGAACCTTACACCTTGAGCTCACTTTCATAGTTCCCTTACTCATGAGAACTTGGATTCGTCGTCGCCGAGATCGAACACTCGTCGTCAGGGACTTCTCTTCAACGTCTTTCCTGCTTCTTTGTATGAGACTATGAGGTTTTTGAGTTCTTGGAGAAGTACTTATTCCAAGCACTATTCATTGGCTTATATAGTCTTTTGAACTTGGGCTGATATCTTCATTTTCGTTGTTGTCTAAAATGCCCTTTGTCTTGCACTCTAAGTTAGCCAATTTTCACATGTGACTTGATTTGAAACTTGTCAACTTCAAATGTCAATCGGACTGTTGGATCACTCGTCCCAGTCTGTTACTCATATTGTGCCTTTGCTTTGTCCAAGACAGGATCCCGCGATTTTCTCTACATGGTCTGTCTTTACATGTGAGTTCCCATATGTGGGGAATTGCTCTCTTCTGATTTCCTTTGATAGGAACTTGTTTTCACATGGTCCTGAGTTCCTTTTGTGTTCTCTTTTGAGAAAGTCTTCATTTGACCTGGAGTTCCCTTGGCGTCCGCGATTTTCTCTACATGGCGTTTGTCATTATCAAAACTGGAGATAATATCGTTGCTCGGATGTTGTGGAACCAGAGTTCACAACACCGTACCAACAGACGTCATAATCGATATGATCAAGGACGTGATGCGCCCGGGCTGCGAACTTGAAAGTTTTGCCCAGTAGTTATACTTCGTATTGGAGGCATCAAGAATGTGGAATTAAGTTCTTGATGTTGGAGATCCCAAAGTTGAATGGAACAAAGACTTAGATGTCTCGTTGGTTATTTGAGATCTGGACGCCAAGGTGTTTGGGGGGGTCCTTGGGATCAGCAGCGCCTTTGGCGTAGAATCACCATCTCTTGCCAAATAAATAGACAAGAAAGGCATTTGATTTTGGTTTTAAGAGTTGCCCAGGGGAGGCTGCACGCGATGGGGCAGCAAGACGTCCTCAGAGGACTGCTTGGAGGGAGAGGGAGGGGAGCGAGAGAAAGGAGCAACAGTGTGATTGAGTCAATGGTGCACTGGTGCACGAGAAAGAGGGGTTAGGTTTAGGGTTAGGGTTAGGGGGTCTTTTGGTTCTTCCTTCTCGTAATTACAATATTGATTTTTCTATCTTATATGTCCTCCGAATGTGCAAATTAGAACCCTATTTAGGAAAGTATAAACTCTTTGAAAAAATAGTAATGAAATTTAATCTAAAATTAGGCTCTTAACCTATATCCCAAGGGCATAGGTTAAAAAGATCGTTAGAATACATATATTAGGGTTGTAAAATTATGGTAACATAAACAAGATATGCTAATATAAACTAAGGGTGTTCACGAGTATGGATCACCCGCAACCCGCACTTACAAACTCGCAGATAACGGCTCGGACAGTGGGTCATTTTTTTTAAAAAAAAATCGGTTGTGGGTCGATCCTCAAGACCCATGACCTTTTTAAAAAAAATTATTATATTATTTCATGCATAAGAGTATAATTTTAAAAAGATTCTACATATTTAAGATTCTTTTTTAAAAAAATATATGATTTATGTATTTTATTTAGTGTTTTTATTTTTGAATTCCTATCTTTAATACTATTCATTTTAAGTTGTTCTCCATTTCAAAAAAAACTAAGCTATTTTCTTAGCCTCAAACAAAACTTTCTTTAAAAAAAAATTTAACAGGTTGACTTACAACCCAATTTGTATAGATAATATGAGTTTTGTAAAAGAAGCGTTGCATCTTGTATTGATTGAATAGAGTACTTATACAGGATAAAGCTTGTAAACCCTAATTAGATAGTAATCTGATCTAATTGTAACTACTAGCTAATATATCTTTAATAACTAAAAATATATCATAGGAAGGTAAAATAAGATAATTATGAATTTAAATAAAAGAAATAAATACATAATATCAATATTTCCCCTCAAGCTATAGTTTCTGTGAAGATCTTGAGCTTCTGAATGAGTTGTAGGAACCTTGGGTTCAGTAAAGGCTTTGTCAGAATGTCTGCCAATTGATCTTGTGTCGAGATTAGAGAGACCCGAAAATGACCTTGTTGTACATGTTCTCAAACGAAGTGATATGTAATTGCAATATGTTTCCACGAGAATGGAATACGAGATTGGAACTGAGACTGGTAGCACCAAGATTATCATAGTATAACACCGGTTTTCCCGAATGTGAGTAGCCGAGTTCTGAGAGCGGGGACATTACCCATACTAGCTCAGGAGCGGCATCAGCAAGAGCTTTGTATTCGGCTTCGGTCGAAGACCTTGCTATACTTTGTTGCTTTCGTGAACTCCAAGATATTGGTGTGGCTCCAAAGTAGAGAATATAATCAATGGTGGAGATAAAATCATCCTTGTCACCTGCTCAATCCGCATCCGAGAATGCAGGAAGGACCAAGGAGGGATTGCTTCGTAATGGAGACACCGAAATGAGGAGTTCCGACCAAGTAACGAAGCAAACGTTTGAGGGCATCCCAGTGAGTTAGAGTAGGAGTTTGCATGAATTGACTTAGCTTATTAACAGCATAGGCAACATCAAGTCTTGTAAGACACAAGTATTGTAGGCTGCCAATGATCATTCTGTAGATGGATGTGGACGGTAACGACTTACCAAATTGAGACGTCAAAGGTGGTGTGAATGCCATTGGGGTCAACACTGGTTTGGTGTTATCCATTCCCGTCTTGACAAGAAGATCCTGGACGTACTTGGGTTGAGAGAGAGAGAGAGAGAGAGAGAGAGAGAGATATGTCATTCGGACGTGGTAAAACCTCAATGCCTAGAAAATAGGCAAGAACGCCTAAATCCTTTAAGGAGAATTTGGAAGCCATGTTGGTAATCAGTTTGTCAACTACATTAGAAGAAGAACATGTGACAATTATGTCGTCTACGTACACGAGCAAATAGATCAGTGCAGACTTGGACTGAAAAATAAAAAGAGACGCATCTGATAGAGAATTTTTGAATCCAAGCTTGAGTAATTGTTGTTTAAGTTCAGTGTACCAAGCCTGAGGAGTTTGGTTTAAGCCGTACATGACCTTGTTTAGCTTGAAAACATGATCAGGACGATCTTTGTCAACAAACCCCGGGGGTTGTGCAATGTACACATCTTCATGTAGAGTACCTTGAAGAAAGGCGTTGTTGATATCTAACTGATGTAATGGTCATTGACGTTGAACAACGATTGTGAGGACAACTCGTCCGTAACAAGTTTGACAATGGGGCTGAATGTCTCCGTGTAATCATAGCCAGGGCGTTGATGGAAGCTCTTGGTGACTAAACAAGCCTTGTAACGATCTAAAGAACCATACGGAAGGTACTTGAGACGAAAGACCCACCTACATCCGACTAGATTTTGAGTCGAATTTGGCGGAACGAGATACCAAGTATTGTTCGAGCAAAGTGCTCTAAACTCATCTTCCATTGCAGTACGCCATTCAGGGCTTTTTAAGGCTTGGGTGATTGTTTTTGGTTCTTGAGTTGGAGATTGATGGACATGAAGGTTAAGCTTGGGTTTCGGTGGTTTATGGATGTTGCTTTCAGAACGAGTAATAATATCCGTAGGTTGATTTGTGGGAAGCGGAAGCGGAAGCGGATTGGTGTTCTATTGAGGGGGTTTTGACGTGGAAGCCAGAGGTTGAGAAAATGGTGAATTGGTAGGGTTTGCATGGGATGAAATTGCGGTATTGGTAGGATTTGGTTGCCCGACTTCATGTGGGCCAAGATTTATAGTTAGGAAAGGTTGATTTTCGATTGTGGGTATATCATTAATTAATGATGGAGGTGGGGTGGGGCCATGGATAGAAGCTGATCCAAATTTGTGGGAGTGATGGTATTGGGATTGGCTCCTTCTCAGCGCCCCGCTGACAACTTCCTACTAACTTTATTTTTTTCAATTTTTGTACTCAATTTAGGTTAATTACCAGATTTGCCCAAAAGTTTTAAACTTTTACAAATATATCCAAACTAAAATGGTTTATAAAATTTTATGACTTTAAATGGTACTAACTACCATGATCTACTAACTATAGCATGAATAAACTATTTTCTATAAACACAAGCCCAACATGCTCCGTAATTAAAGAAAATTATAAATTAAAGAGGTTTGACCATTACCTGAGCGCAGTATCGTTGGACCTCCAGTGTTCCTGTAGCTTCCGGATTTCTAGGGGTTACTAATCCTCAACCAGGACTCCCTTAGCTCAAGCACAACATAGATTTGTTTCGTTTCCTACCTTAGATCGTAGTCTCTAACTTAAAATCTCTTAATTTTTGTGGATTGAGGATTTGTAGTCAAGAAAAAGGTTTATTCAAGACATAGTTTTCGATTAAGTAGCTTTTCCTTACTTCAATACAAACTTTTATTGAAATTGAAAGGATTACAAGCACACAAACACTTTAAAAATACTCAAACACTCAAACTAGAAAGATCCATAGAAGGATTTGAACTCTTAGAGTGGGGGAACACCGCTTCACTTTCAAGTTCAAAGCTTTCTCTTTCTCTTTCTCTAGATTCAGACTTTGTTTTTCTGATTTTCGATGCCCTTCCTTTAGCTTACAAGGGTCCTATTTATAGAGCCTTGGAGAGCATTGGATGCTCTATCAATGCCCTTTACAATTTACTACCGACAAAGTCTTAGGGAATCCACTCACATGGCAAACAGTGCCACCACTCTGAAAAGAAAAAGCACAAACAGTGCCATCAATCTGAAAAGAAAAAGCACACTGAACAGTAATAAAAAGATAACATACTAAAGAGATTCCTTTTGGTGGTCCACATGGCTTGGCATAATGATGTGGTCTTTGAGGGTTAATAATCCATGCAATGTTCGATGTTGTACATGCCTTCTTCTCCAACATTATCCTCCCAACCTGCAGCAGAATCTTCATCTAAGTCGAGCTCTAATTGCTTCATCAAATTTTCTGGATCCCAATCCATCAGCTTATCCCATATAAAGTCTTGACCTTTCGGCGATAAATATCTCCCAAATTCTATTATTGATAAGTAATCCTGGATTGAATCGGATGACTCTATTACTTCCGAAAAATATGGTTATAGCTCTTTCGGAATTATAACAGTGGTGAATCCTACTTTGAATATCAGCATGTCGGTTTTTTGATACTGCTTGATGTATTCATAGATGTAGAAAACTCTCATAGCTTTGGCTTCAGTGGCATTTTTTAGGACTGGTTGCCTTATTGTTATTGGATTTGTAGAGAACTGGTCTATAACAGACCTAATCAAGTAGTGAGGTGCTCTTGATTTTCCTCCGTCTATCTCCATGTTTGTTCCATGCACAAAACAAATTAGCTTATCTTCTATCCCAGATTGCTTGACTCTGTTGAACACATAATTCTGAAACTTGGTGAAATGCCAAACTTTCTCTTTGATCCCTGCACATGTTCAATATTAAAGGAAAATTGGTTCTAGAGTGAGTTCTTTTTTATTAGGTCGATGATTTGGCATAATCCTTACTCCAAATTTAGCCGTTTTTTCTAAAAACTCTTTAGGTTTAATATTGGGCCTTTGATAGCTACATGATTCTTCTTCATATTTTTTATAGTAGGATCTGTTTGCCTCATTTGTTTCTTCTAAGATTATAGGTGTTATTTCTTCCTCAACTTCATTAAAATCTAACACCTTTTTATCAACAATTTTATCTACTCTTCTTTTGACTTCGTTAATGGGTATTGTTTCCATATCTTTTAATTTTATTAATCTCATTTGTTGATACATTTCTTCTTGTTCAGTACCATTTTCAGATTCTTCGCTACCCGTTATACCCGATTCTTCCATGATATTTTTTAGTAACTTAAAATTATTCTCTATTTCATGATTCTTCATCTTTAGGTTCGGTTTTCTTTTCGATTTTTAAGTTGGGGACTGAGAACGTTTTGAATGGGTTTTGATTTTGAAAAGGATACTTATGTGGAAACTGAGTTGATCTTTTACCTACTAATGTTTTATTAATAGCACCTTGGTGTCTAATTTCGCTAGTAAGTGCAACAAGAATTTTTTTAGCTTTCTTCTTGGTGGATTCGTTGGACTAAAGTAAGTTCTTCTTTAATTTTTTGGATTTTCTCACTTAATATAAAAATACAACTTTTCAAAATCTGCGATGTCGTCGACAATAGTGTTTAGTATAGCTTCATAATGTTTTTCGCCAACTTTAAGATGTTTAATATGTGGAGATTCTCTATTAGGACACTTATCGGAAATTCCAGCTTGTCAACTTGACAATTTATCGTCTACAATGGTGCTTACTTTTTAGTATGGTTATGATACCAAATTACAGGACCTATATTAATTTAAAAGATACTAAGATAAACTAAGATAAAAGATGCTTGATACTTTTAAATCTAAGGATATTTTTTTAAATTTACTAATTAATTTTGTAATTATCTAAGAATAATGGGAATGCAATATAAATGCTACAAATAAAAGGGAAAGAACAAAAATAAAAACCGGGCCGCTGAGCAAAAAGCCACGGGCCGTTGAGCACACCTGATTGGGATTTGGTAAAGTAGGGTTTGTTAGGAAAGTGGGAGGGGGCGACATATTACTAGAAAGATTTGGTGGGGCCGGGTCTTGAAATTGGGTGTTGTTTGTTGGAATGATGGGATAAGGAGTAAAGTTGTGATCTGACGGGGATATTGGTGTGGGGCCGGGTTTGTTGGAATTGAGTTTGGTATTAGCAGGGAATTGGATTGGCCATTATTGCTGGCCTGCTTGGGGTTGAAATTTTTGTGATTGGATTTTTGAACGGAAATTCCGTAGGATTGAATTGAACATGGCGGGACGTGTAAATTTTTCGGCTTTTGATATCCATGCACAAATATGCACTTTGGGTGTTGGAATAACTAATGAATACACATGGGTTGAATTTATCCTCTAATTTATGACGGTTTTAAGGTTTAAGCCATGGAAAACAAAGACATCCAAAACTTTTTAATTTTAAATATTTTGGTTGTTGATTTAATAATTTGGAGAAGGGAGACTCATAGTTTCAAACAGGTGTTGGTAATCGATTGATTAAATAAACCAAATAGAAAACGCATGAGTCCATAAATCCTTTGAAAGACCTTATTCTTTTAGAAGAGTTAATCCTGTTTCAACAACATGGCGATGTCGCCTTTCTGAAATGCCATTGTGTTTCGGTGTGTGTGGAGGTGAACTTAAATGAGTAATTCCATTTCACTTAAGATTGTTTTAATGCCATATATTCCACTTCATTATCAAAATATAATATTTGTATTTTCCTGTTGAAATAATTTTCGACTAAATGTTTGAATTTAACAAAAACCTATGTGACCTCAGATTTATGTTTGAGATGATAAATCCACATTAACGCGTAAAATGATCAACAAATAACACGTAATATTTGTTATTATCATAAGAATATGAAGGAGAGGTCCACACATCAGAGTAAATAATTTCAAGAGGATAAGTAGAATTAATGGATGATTTAGCAAACGGGAGTTTGTGGCATTTATTCACTTGACAAGAAGTACAATGAGATTGCTTGAAAACAGAAGTTCTTAAATTGAAATTGTTCTGAATATAATTGAAGGCAGGCGTGGAAGGATGACCCAAAATATGATGTAGTATGGCTGGCGATCCTGCAAGAGATGCGTGGACAACTGCTTCAGATTTCGGCCATAGATATACTCCATCAACACAAGGACCTTTAAGGATGGTTTTGCCCGAATTGATATCCTTGACATGAAAAGAATCAAACAAAATTAAAACACTGTAATTATTTTCAGAACGTACAAAATTTTGAGACGGAAATAATATTCTTTGAAATTTTGGGAACATGCAAAAACTTCAGAAAAGTTGAAAGAATGACCAGGAATTTTGATTGAAAATGAACCAGAATGAGAAATTTTTAAACCTGTTCCACCACCGACATAGAGGTTATTCGGACCCGTGTACTCACTGTGAGCGGCTAGGTTTTGGAGAGAATTTGTGGCATGATTATTAGCACATGTGTCGAACAGGCATTGTGATGGCGTTGGGCTGTACATGAGAGTGCTGGCTTGAGGCGAAGGATTGGTTGGGAACCGAGGAGATGCTAGCAGCTGGAAGTTGGATTGTTCAACTTTGAGTTTAGGGTAGTAAGACATGACATGACCTTCTTTAAAGCAATACTGACATTTGCCTTTGAAAGGCTTAGGCTGATAGGGTGCGTGGCTTTGTGTTTGAGGCTGTTTTGTGGGGTTGTGGTGTGATGTGTTGTAGGAATGTTGGTTTGGCTGGGTTTGATAAGAGCCCAAGGGCTGCTGCATAGGAAGGATGCAGTGTTCTGCAACTTGCTCTTCTTCCTGGATTTTGTTTGAGCAACAAGAGTGGAATTGATGCGTTTCGCCTCGCTACAAGAACCGACGTCTTGAGTTATGAATCCCGTCTCGACCTGAGATTGAAGATGGAGCAGAAGCAATTGAAAATTGAGGGTACGAAGGGTTACGATGCTAGTGTGCTAGAGGCGTCTCGAGATGGACTCGATTCCGTTAGACGAAACCTCAATAAGATTAGAAGGGCGATTGGGAAGAGGGTTCAGAAGGATTGACGTCTAAAGGCCTGAGGAAGAGAATCTCGATTCACTAAGGCAAATTCAATTTCATTCAAGTGTAAATTGAAATTAAGAAAGTCAGACATATTAATAGAAATCTAGATCTAACCCTAGAAACCCTAGCGAGAATGGGCCTAAGCATGCAAGCCCAACCCATCTCGTTAATTAAATAAATAACGAAAATAAAATTAATACCAAACTTAGTAATTGCCTCACTTAAAATTCCGATATGAAATAAAGATAGAAACTCGAAGACCCGAACCCTCGGAAGAAGTCGCAACACTTAGATCACCGCCTGACGGAGCACGCTCTGACCTAGGGGAGAGCGGGCGCGCTCCTAGGCTGCCAGCCCGTGTGACACCCTTATACCCTATGACGTATACTTCGTAAAATTTATTTCACATATAAACATATAATTCACATATAGCAACTATCCACATAAGCACAAAAGCAGAATTAACAACCATACAAGGTTGCACACAAAGTTCTATGCCGTTACTACTCATACTAAAACATTTATTACTATAGCTTCTATTACAAGCCATATGTCTATAATGCAAAATGAGGAGGAGAAGGTTGCTTAGAGCTTCAGTCGGTCGACCTGTATGAATGTGACCTCTAAAAGAAACATACGTCAGAAAGTTCTAGCTGAACTTGAAAAAAATTGTTTTGCGATTTACATGAGTCGCATACTTAGTGAATATAAACCATCATCAATTATTTCACACAGAGTCAAACATTTAGTCAATATACATATTCATACATATTATATATGTCATACATGAATTTACTATGCAAATGCCAATGCTGATGTATCCGATTTATTATTCTGTGAATTGTTCAAGCCTGAATCTGCCCCGGGTTTACTGTATATGAACTCTTATGGTCCCTGTAAGAATTATGACCCGTAGGTCTTGTATGATCCGTAGATCCTGTATGATCCGAAGATCCTGTATGACCCGTAGGTCTTGTATGATCCGAAGATCCTATATGACCCGTAGGTCCTGTAATACAAATTCAGGGCGAGACAGTCACATGTCCTTTTAATCTCATTGCAATATGCTCTGCAATCAAATGTATCATGTATTCATATATCATATGCCATCTGTTAACAAACTTTCTGTGCAAACAACTCTGAAAAATTTAGAGCTATCATACATATCCATATAACTCATATAGCACACATATCCATAAAGCACATATATCCATATAGCTCATATAAAACATATATCCATATTGCACATATAACACATAGGGTTGAATCTCCGGTCTATACTTACCTGTTCAAGACAGATACTATATATCTTCCCTTTCTCTTTGACCACGATCTATGACTTGTGCTCCTATATATAACCCAATGCAAAAACAACCTATTTACTCTTACAAACTTTAACCCCAAATGCAATAAAATGCCAGAATGCATTGTAACTTATTGTGCATAATTCCAAATCCTTTAAAACTTGACAACGATAAACTATATATATAGAAGAACATTTTTCTAGTTCAAACCTTTATGAAAAACTTGATCAAAGGGCTCCCTCATATCATTACAAAGAGAAACCCTAAAATCACTCTGAAATCTTTTACCGAATATAAATCGGATATCGAAAACACCCTTTGAGAACTATAAATCGACTAATTTTCAAATAAAAAACAACTGTAGATCTTGATCTGGAAAAATTAGAAAAATCCAGATAAACCATTAACTAATTAAAAACTTACCAAACAACGTTTGTACTTCAGGATTAAAATCCGATAGAAGAGATCTTGAACCAGATCCAACAAAAACAACCAAAATTAAAAACCTGCTCCTAATTTACCTCTCAACTTCTCTCTCTCTCTCTCTCTCTCTCTCTCTCTTTTTGTTCCTGTACGTAGCTTCCAATTTACAAAAGAGAACTTTGATATAGGAGTATAATAGATTGGAGTCGGCGTAAGAAGTCGGCATTAATTTTGTAAAATTTCACTTTTCACCCTGAAATCTTATTTACTACAAATTTTACCCTGAACTAATTATTAATTAATTTTTAGTTAAAAACTTTTTAAACTCTAACCCCAAATACTATATCTCTTCCCTTTCTCTTTGACCACGATCTATTACTTGTGCTTCTATATGTAACCCAATGCAAATTAGGCTATTTACTCTTATAAACTCTAACCCCAAATGCAATGAAATGCCAGAATGCATTATAACTTCTTGTGCATAATTCCAAATCCTTTAAAACTTGACAACAATAAACTATATATATATAGAAGAACATTTTTCTAGTTCAAACTTTTCTGAAAAACTTGATCAAAGGGCTCCCTAATATCATTACAAAGAGAAACCCTAAAATTAATCTGAAATATTTTACCGAATATAAATCAGATATCGAAAACACCCTTTGAGAACTATAAATCGACTGATTTTCAAATCAAAAGCAACTGTAGATCTAGATCTGAAAAAATTAAAAAATCCAGATAAACCATTAACTATTTAAAAACTTACCAAACAACGCTTGTACTTCAGGATTAAAACCCGATAGAAGAGATCTTGAACTAGATCCAACAAAAACAACCGAAATTAAAAACCTGCTCTTAATTTACCTCTCAACTTTTCTCTCTCTCTTTTTTTGTTCCTGTACGTAGCTTCCAATTTACAAAAGAGAACTTTGATATATAATAGATTGGAGTCGGCGTAAGAAGTCGACATTAATTTTGTAAAATTTTACTTTTCATCCTGAAATCTTATTTACTACAAACTTTACCCTGAAATAATTATTAATTAACTTTTAGTTAAAAACTTTTTAAAACATAATAAACTTAATTAGAAAATAAATATTAATTTTAAAAACTCACTATATATCATGCCACTATGCTCTGCATATGCTCTTAATCTTATATGAATGCAGAATGACGTATGCACTTTGGTCGGGGATGTTACATCCCGCGCCCGCAGTTGCCGCCATTCAGCGGCCGTTACGCGGGCACGAACGTGGGGTAGCGCGGGCGCGCTCTGAGGCACATTCCCGCACCCGAGGTGGTTTACATTCTGGTGGCGTGGCGCGGGCACAGGGGCGAGAGCGTGGTCGCACCCAGCGTGGCTTCGGCCGCGCTGACGGTGATTCCTTTGGAAATGCTCAGCTCGACCCCCGACTCCTCCAATTGGTCCGAAAGTGTGTCTTGGACCAAAGATGTCATCAATATAGTTGAAGGCGGGTCTTGAACCGAACTCACGAATAGACTAGCTCGTCTTAAGATGGAAACCGTAGCTCGACCTATGGCCTTGGCGCGGGCACGCGTCAAGGATCCATTGGATCGAACCGACATGGCTTCCTCCTCCTCAGCGGCGATTATAGTAGAAAACGCATCATCCTCCCCCCCCCCCCCCCCCCCTTGAGTGGGAAGCATCCCCGCTTCCTCAAAATAAAAATTCGGCTCAACAAAGGGAGATAGATCAGACATGTTGACCGTTGCATGAACATTGCCATAAGAATCGGGAAGGTCCAACTTGTAGGCGTTGGGACCAATTCGCTCAAGAATACGAAATGGCCCATCACCTCGTTGATGGAGCTTGGTCTTCCGGGCTGCTGGTAACCGTTCTTTTCGCAAATGGAGCCAAACTAGATAACCAGGCTCAAAGAGCATAAGAATGCGGCCCCGGTTGTGTTGTGTTGAGTACTGAATAGCGCGCCGCTCAAGGTGCGCTTTGGTCCTAGCGTGGAGCTACTGAATTTGGTTGGATCGGTTAGCGGCATCAACATGCTCTCCTTGCTTCAAAGGCTTGGGAACCAAATCAAAAGGCGTAATGGGATTGCACCCATAAACGACCTCAAACGGAATCAAAGAATGCGCCAGATGTTTGGACGGGTTATAGCAAAACTCAAGGGTAGAAAGTAAGTCCTCCCATCGGTGTGGGTTCGATTTGAGCATCACTCTTAGGAATGAGCCCAAGGTGCGGTTTGTGACCTCCGTTTTGCCATCAGTTTGGGGGTGATAACTAGTAGAAAACAACAATTTGGTGCTGAGTTTCCCCAAAGTGTTCTCCAAAAATGGCCCACAAACTTGGTGTCTCGGTCACTAATAATAGTTCTCGGTACACCGTGATATTTTACCACATTGTCAAAGAACAAACAAGCCACTTCCCTAGCGTTATTCGTACTTTTACAAGCGATAAGATGAGCCATCTTAGAGAAGCGGCACACAACAACAAAAATGGAATCTTTGCCTCTCTTTGACATAGGTAAGCCCGTAATGAAGTCCATAGAAATTTCCTCCCACGGGGTGTTAGGCACAGGCAAAGGAGAGTAAAGTCCATAAGGTAAAGTAGTTGACTTGGTCTTTCGGCATGGAACACAACTCCTACAGAAATTTGTGATATTAGAGACCATGTTAGGCCGAAAGAAATGTTCACGCAAAGCTGCAAGATTTTTGTTCACCCCGAAATGTCCCTGTCCATCATGAGCCTCTTTAACTAAGAGGTGCCTTATAGACGAGGCTGGGATACAAAGTTTCCCAGCCTTGTATAAGTAACCGTCATCCAAAAAATAAGTCCCACTCACGATGAACCGAGCACTTCTCAAAGATTGGTCCAAAGAAAGGGTCTGAAGCATAAAGCTCCTTAATCAAAGAGAAGCCAAGTAAACGAGTTTGCAATTGAGTAAGAAGCACATACCTGCGACAAAGGGCGTCGGCGACCACATTCTCTTTTCCCTTCTTGTGTTGGACGACATATGGAAATGTCTCCAAGAATTCCACCCATCGAGCATGTCTTCTATTCAAATGGGCTTGGCTCTTAAGGTAAGAAAGCGTCGCATGGTCACTATGGATAAAAAATTCCCACGGCCACAAGTAGTGCTTCCAAGTTTGGAGCACCCGGATTAAGGCATATAGCTCATAAGCTCAAAGCGATCAGCTATATTATTTATCTTGTTGCCGATTTAGCGCCCAACTTTCTTAGGCCTCTGTTGACTTCATTCCATTGAATGTTAGCATAATATTAAGATTGCCTTGTTGGATCGGATCTCCTTTACCAAATTTGAGTATAAATATAATCCAATCTTTTTTTTACCTTATCTACAAGGATCTTGTTGGTCATAGGAGATATTATTGTTAAGTGAAAGTGCCGAGCATAAAAAACATAGAGAAAGATTCGACAATATTTTAAAAAAATCGAGTAGAAAAAAAGGTAAGCTCGGATTCAAAAAAAAGAAAAGAAAAGAACTTGATAAAAAAACGAGCCATGTATCGTTCTTTGTTTGTACATGATGATTCCGACGGCGACGAAGACATTTGCTTGAACACCATATGTATTCCGCCACCGTCTCGTCCTCAATATCATCGTCCGTACATGTAAGTTCCGAAGGGCCACCCCGATTGGATTCCACCGCCACCCCAAGTACCATATGGGCACCCCGATTGGATTCCCCGTCGAGCCTGCCATATGATCGGCATGATTAATCTCCAGCACCGACTCGTCGTCATTGTTCCTATGACGATGACGAGTTCTATGACTTTCGGTGTCCATCCAAACCGGTTACTATCATGCCGAACCCTCAGAGATGTCGTTTGCGCCACCGCCGACGCGGTCTTGTTTAGCCAGAACGCGCCTGCGCCATGTCGAGCCATTCCCCCCCCCTTGCCGCGAACGCGCTAGCCCCTCTCTAGCCCGTGTAGTTCTGACAGTGGCCTCTGTTTTCACAGCGCGGGCCAAGATCACCATGACGCGGCCACACACCCCAGAGACAGCCCGAGCTGTTCAGTACCAGTGCCGATCACATCGCTGACTCAATTGGCTCAAGAGAGAGCAGCCATACGGGATCAATTGGTCCTGATCCAAGCCGAACTCGAAGCCATTGCATCACAGGTCACCAACGCGGCTAAACAAAGGTCTGCACCCACGGTTGTCCAAGCCGCGCCCGCCTTGGTTAGCGAGCCCGTCATGGATGAACCGAGTTTGCCTTTTCTGGAGCCTTGTCCGATGCCATTACTTTCCACAACAGTAGAGCCACGACCTATTATTGTGGTGCCCATACTTGATCTAGTGCCATCTTCTGAACCTGAGTTCGTTTTGCCCATTATAGATGTTCCGAAAGACGACATCGATCTCGATGATACGTTTGTGCTGCCTACTAATCTCCGCCTCTCCCCGGACCCCTCGAGCTCTAAGCGAGGACGCTTCGATTCTAAGGGAGGGAGGATGATACGTTCTGGTCCTACACCGAGAATGATCATAATGAGCCCGAGTCTACCGAAACCTTGGCGTCCGCCTTGGATTCCAACCTCGCTCATTTTTATTATATTTATTTTTATTTATTATATTTCCTATTTTGGCATGTTTCTATTTATAGCTAGTTTCTATTATGTTTCCGCTATTACTATATTTGGGCGTGTGTCATCTTATGCTTAAGAGATTGGCCCAATAGTGAGTTTAGGCCCATCAGCTAGACCTAGTTAAGTTTTGCATTTTCTATTTAAACTCTTCGTTGTACTCAGTTTATTTACGCCTTGCTATATACAAATTGCCTTTTGTGAATCGAGTTTCTCTTCCATAAGGCCTAGGCATCAAACCCGGTTCGCGAATCAAAACCTTTTCTATCCTTTTTCCCTACGCCCTCGTGTCGTCCCTAGGCCACCCGAACTCGATCCGTCGAGTTTTCCCTCGTGAGCCACCCTGTGGTTTGTGCCTATCCAAGTTACTATCCGTTGGAGAAGATCTGAGTCCCTTCCGAGCCTAGATCGGGCACCCATGCGATCCACCCGAAAGGCGGAACGCATCAGGAATCCGGTGCACTGCCGCTTGCACTCTCGAGTTTTAGATCTAGTTCTTTTACGATCAACCTCTCATGGAGCTCACAGAAGGAGATGGGTGTCTCCCTATTATTCACTCCACATCGATAACTGATAGATAGGAGGAATGAAGTTCTTTGAGGACATATTCTGTGAGATCTTCTTAATTCACCGGAGCGCCGAGAGAGGCTAAGAGATCAGTAAAAGCTTTCATATTCTGCATATATATAGTAATGGAAGACTCGCCCTTCTTCATAGCTTGAAGCATTGTCTTGATCTGCTTCTTATGCCCGCGAGATGCGGTGGAAAAAGTTTGTGTAAGGAGATCCCAAACACCTTTGGAACTCTTCTCTTGTGTGACGAGATTGATAACCTCATCAGAGAGGGTTCCAATAAAGGAACTTTGAAGCAGCTTGTCTTGCCTATCCCAAGTGTGGTACGCCGGATTGGGCACTTCCGCGTTGTTTTCACCAGCAAGCGTCTCTAATTTGGGGCATGGGATGGCTCCATCAAGGTAACCAAAACGACCATAGCCAATCAAGGCTAGGCGAAGTTGTGTTGCCCATGCAAGATAGTTGGTGGGTGTCAACTTAATGTTTTGTGAGAGGTTGACAAAGAAAAGCGACTTATCAACCTCAAATGGATTGGGAATGACGACTGATTGAGCCGCCATTGAAGTGTCTTGAGGACTTTTGTGTGAAATTAGAATCGTCGCGAGACAACTGATACCATATAGAGAATATGAGTTTTGTAAAAGAAGTGATACATTCTGTATTGATTGAATAGAGTACTTATACATGATAAAGCTTGTAAACCCTAACAAAATAGTAATCTGATTTAATTGTAACTACTAGCTAATATATCGTTAACAACTAACAATATATCCTAGGAAGGTAAAATAAGATAATTATGAATTTAAATAAAAAAATAAATAAATTGTAGCAATAAAAAAAAGTAAAGAGCTATAACGAACTTAAAAAAAAAACATGAAATACTACAGAAAGCTTTTTTTCTGATTATGTATCAATAAGTTGTGTGTACGGTCGAGTCCGATCGAGTCGACTGTTAAACACCTCAAAAAAATTTGGGAAAATTATTCATATATCATTCAAATCTTTCAAAATCAGTTATATATCTTTCAAAATTGTAAAACTAGTTATTTATCTACTAAATTATAATATTTTCTTTTTTAGTGTACAATCTTTTTTCTTCCCATTAAATATAATTGTAAAATCTCACTAAATCTATACTACCCAAGATACTCTTAACTTATTTAATAAATTTTGATTAAAAATTAATATTTTTCTCTTATCTCGTTATAGTGATTGAGTGTTTTCTTTTCCCATTTCTTCATTGATTCTTCCCTATTTATTAAGACCTCTGACGGTTGTTTGTAAGTTAATCCTATTAATTTACTTTTCTTGTCAATCTCTACAATTTCGTTTTATATACTTTCTATATTAAAACTAGTTGAATTCCAGTGATATTCACGGGATAATTCTATTAATGATTATACAATATTATGATATTAATATAAAATTTAAAATACTTGTATATAATATCATAACAAAATTATGTGATTTCTAAAAAAAATCTTTAAGATTGTGCCCCATAATTTATCAACATATAGATAAAAAATTATATACTTGAAGCCCGAGTCTTGTTAAAAGATAAAAAAAAATTATTATGCATAAACTTACTATAAAAAATATTAGATCAAGTTATTATCAACATATAGATAAAAAATTATATAATTGGATTCCAAAAATATGCATAAAAATATCATCATATAGATCAAGTTATTAATTTATAAAAAAATTGGATATATAGAAAGAATGATACAAGTAATCGTAATTTATTATTAAAAATGTATCATTATTTTATTCAAGTAACATCACATGGCGCAATTTTATATTTAATAGGATGAAAAAAAAATGGATAACAAACAAAAAATATTATAATTTGGTGGATAATTAGCTAGTTTTAAAGTTTTAAATAATATATACCTGATTTTGAAAATTTTGAAACACATATGGACAATTTTCCCAAATTTTTTTATTTTGTCTTGAATGACAAAATTATATTTTTGATAAAAATGACAAAATTATATTGAACCCTAATCGAGCACTCCTTCTGGAGAGCGACCACCGTTCATCTTCTCCTTCTTCGATTCTCATTCACGAACACCGTCAAACAACAGCCGCGTTGTTGCTGACACGTTGCCCACCCTAATCGAGCACCTTGCTATCCATATTTTAACCTATATTTTGATTTGGGAAGTCGCTCATCCTCCACCGCCACTGCAAGACCCCCAATCAAGGTTATATTTTTTTGCAAATTAAAATTTATTGCCAAAATTTGGATCAACATTATCTTGAATCAGGTGTGCTCATCGTTTCATGGAGTAGTAATTAGGCTGCTGTTGTCTTAATTGTTGTCGTTGTCGTGGTTATGCCTTTGCACTTTAAAACAAATTACTAAATTAGAATTGGTACTTACTGGAGGTTTTTAGGGTCACTAACTACAGACAAAATTTAAAACTGTGTTCTGAATGAGATTGATTAAGGTGAAATTACGTTAGGTAATAGCATAGGGATTGATTCAGCAGAGTAAGAAAATTCAATAAAAAAACTATGAAGTATACTGCTTTCTTTGCTGTTGAAAGTTGAAACCTTCACATTGGAATATTAAATACTTGCTGCCGTCTTGTGGTTTAGGCTCATAAGCTCATTCCAAATCCAATGGAAGAAGAAGAAGAAGAAGCAGAAAACAACTTGGATAGGATAAGTGATCTACCAGACGACGTACTTGAACATATCATTTCGTTAATACCCTATGAGGAACCTTGCAATATCACCCGTGTAACTTCAACCCCTGTAACGCAATGCAGTGGTGGTTGGTTCATAATTCACCAGAATAGAGCGCCTGGTCCAAGTTCCCGTACAGTAGGTAGCAGGCGTGTTCATTTTGAGTCAAGAATACGGCTCATATCAACCAAATGGAGGGATTTCTGGAACAGGGTCACATCGCGACATGAAGAGGGAAGTATATATGCCATGTCCATATCAACATTAAGATTTGTGGCTTCTTGTATCATCAATTATTCTATGGTGGACCGGAAGAAAGGGTATAACTGTCCGCAAAAGCTCGTGTTCAACTGTCAAGGATCAGGACACATCTTGGTTGCTACAATGGGCGCAAATAAGAATCTTCATCTGGATTTCTCTCGGACCCAAGATGATGGCATCAACTCGGTTAATTGGTGGGCTTCGTTAGGGTTGATGCTAAGTTATATACCCTGCCTTAATCAAACGATTATCCCTCCTCTGCTAAGGTCGATTCGTTTGACATCTGTAAATCTTCTCTCCAAAGTCGACATTGTTTCATGGTTGTTCGTTAACATGCCAGAGCAGGCAGAGCTTGAG